>JAOXXN010000120.1:17142450-17157161 GCA_026770055.1 Myrmophylax atrothorax
GGTATTTCTCCAAGCAGACCCCTGAAGAGACTACAGTCTGCTCTCCTGGGAAAGACAAACTTCTGCATCCCCCACCAGTAGGACAGGCAGAGAAAATCTTTGAACTACCCAAATCAGCTGTCATCTTTGCCACTGTATGTATTGCGTCTGTATGTAGGAAAAAACTCCAAAAACAGAGCATTTGGGGTTTCTTTGTAATGCAACCAGCCAACAACATTATCAGCACCATTTCTGTGCCACGTAAAAAAGAACAGATTTAGCTTTCTTGGCCATGACTGAAATCAAAGTGAACAAGCTACGTGATAAAATTAAAAGCTTCCATTAGCATTAAGCTCCAAAATTGGAAATGAACCTCATGCTGACAGCAGCTGCATGCTTAGTGATATGCCACCATGAATACTACTGCAAGGAACAAAAAGAGAAAAAAAAAGACCAACTTCACATTCAAAAAGATTAAGCAAGAGCACCTCTACACTAGTGTGAATTCCTTGTGAACACTTCTTTCAATTGTGTAACAATCCCTTTATGCCTGGATCCTGTTTAGTGTAAAAACTGAACTTCTGAAAAGGTTTTTAGTTGTTGACTAATTTAAGAAAATAATATTTCAATGCTGAAAGAATATACACAATAAATTTATCGGCATATTCAAGTGTATATTAGGAGCTTCTTAACACGTATTAAATTGCATTCCAGTAATAACCACACAGATGAACACTTATAAAAATAAAAACAAACAGAAAAAGGCAACTGAGATGATTTCCTCCATGCTATGGTTTAAAAATTTTAAATAAAAGCTCACATAAGCATGAAGCACGATCTATCATATTTCCCAGGCTGAGCAGAACTGCTGTTCTTTCTGGTCTGTAGCTTCATATACACTGCCCACATTTTGATGTATTAAAATGTTTATGAGCCTTGGACACACAGTAAGAAAGGATAAATGAGTTTCTATTAGAAACACTACCATGCATTTGCAATTGTCTGAAGAGTCACTTACCCTATGAACTGAAAAAATGCTGTAAAATCTCAAAAGACTGTTCTAAAAACCATTTTGCATGCAGGTTTGCTTGACCTCATAACCTTGGGCTATGAATGGTTTACCAGACTAAGTTCTGCAGCTGGCCTCTTCTAGTACTATAAATTTTGATAGCATTGCTCAACTAAGAAAACTGTGTCAGTCTTCCAAGCAGACTGGTTGTTCTTTTCATGAATCAGCATCTACATTTGTGAACTGTATGAATTTAGCCTGCAATTTTATTAAGTGTCTCTGTAATTAGCAGTTACAGACATCAGGCTGCATTCCAAATTTTAGACAAGCCTGGGTTGCCTACCACTTCACCACAATGGGAACGTCTTGAATGCCTTTATATTCTTCCAGTAAATAAAAGTATATGACACTTACACCAAAATTACATGCAAGAAAGAGACATATTTAAGGCAGACAAACATTTGTACAGTACAGCCAGGACAAGTTGCAGGCACAGCTTTGGCATGCTTTGAGAGGTTTCTTTCAAAGCTTCTGTTAAATGTATGTTGCTGCTTTATAGTAAGAAGAGTAATAAAGATAACTTACAGGAGGTCCAGTTTCCCCCTTTGGACCTCTGACACTTGCCATTTCAAACATTTTGCCAAGATCTTCATAGCCATAAGCATAATTATTAATACCAACTTCGTAACTGTTTTCTGTGTGGTAAGTCTCATCAGCATCAAGTGCACCTTCCTGCCCCGCACTGAGGTGATTATCCAGAGGGAGCTCATCACGCAAACTGTACAGGGTTGTGTTGAAGATTTGCTGCTTTTTGCTTGGTTCATCAAAATACTGCTTTGCTTTTTCCATCCCCTTGCTTTTAGTTTTACTCTGTTTTACAGAGGAGATCAGAGAAGTCTCACTTTGACTGCCTACATCTTCTGTGGCATTAGCTGAACTATCTGGAGATGATCCTGCAGGAGTTTTGGCAATGTTTCTCTTTTTGCTCATCTCCTGCTGCTGAAGATGCAGATTGACGTTCTCCTGGAGTTCTGTTTCAGGCCAAGCTTCCAGCAGTGGAGGTTCAGTCTCTGCAAACTCCAATGCAGAGGCATTTCTTGACTCAAAGTGGTCTCTTAGAAAGTGAATCTGAGCAACATTGGTAACAGGCATATTGGATGCTTCCTTCCATCTATAAGCCAATATTTCTTCCTGGTTTTCATCATCAATGATCATCTTTGAAAAAACATCCAGCCCATCTGACACGAGTGGAACTCCCAGCTGAGAAGGAAACATTTCAGCCTGGCGACACTGGTGCTTCACATATTTACAATAGTTTGCAGAGGCTTCTGCAGAGGGAAGAATATCTAGCTGGCATATAACTCCTTCAAAGCCGACAGACTGAGAGTTCATCCTTCCCAGGGTAAAGACACCATCCAAATCAAGTGTCTCCACTTCAGAAAGTACTCCACTGCTATAGTACTTTTTTCCACACTCGGCAAATATTGAGACAGTCTTGTCTCCAATGCCAATGGCAAATGAATGCCATTGTTCATTATGAACACTATAATTGAAGTATACAGGCTGCTTCCCTCCAGTGTACACCGCTACCTTTCTTGGTAGCAGCTGGACACCCAAGTGCAGTCTACTTTTGTTCCTAATACTGAAAAGGAAAGCATTATTGACTCTGTAAGAGTACAACCCAACCAATATGGTGAACTGATGCCCTAAATTCGATGGTATGACTTGAATGATGGGGGACTCAATATGTGCATCACTAGTGAGTACAACTCCTGATACAGTTAGACGAACACCCTGAGGTAACAGAGATGATGTTGAGGGCACTGCTGTCTCTGAGGGCTCTTGAGCATCTTTCACAAGGCCTAGTTGATGAAGAACATCTATCGCTGTAAAAAGAAATAAGGGCATACTGTTGGTTTCATTTACAAACTCATAAATTCAGATCCATATAAACAAACGTACACAAAACATCTTAACAAATCTGTACCTCCCAGAGCATATACACTGCACACAGCAAGCCAAACAAATCCTTAGGCAAGGCACATTGACTTTTCACATAAATCAAAGAAATAAGTAAAGCAAGAACAAAATTTCGATCTTAAAAAACCCAACCAAAAAAACCAAACACACAGAAAGGCCCACACAATGTAGGTTAATTCACTTCTGAAAGTGAAAAATCCCCATTTTCTCTCTTCAAACTTTCATACTGATCAATGAACACACTTGGGTTAATTTCTTATTTATTTGGCTAACCCTGTCTACTCTTTGAGCTGAGAATTACTGGGTTTGTTTGGGTTTTTTTACTTTTTCTTCTGCAATAAAACCATGCTTTTTTCTTTATCTGAAAAATTTGAATGAAAGCATTTGAGGGAAGAGCTGCTTTGCTTATAAGAAGGAACAAGCTATTCATAACACAGTAACACCTTGGTAGAGCACACAAAGACAGCCACTGGCTCAAAGCAAAATACAAAGGTAAGCCTTGCCAAGGAGCAACTATGTGCTGCTGAGGTTATTCAGCTGGTACCTGGGAAGAATTCCACCAGGGAGCTCTCTGCCTGCCAAGCAAGGCCCTGTGCCATTACAGAGCTGGCTTCAAAGGGAATCATTTTCCCAGTGGGATGACTGTATGTATCTGTGCCAGTTAGTCAGGCTAAAAGAAAACAAAATCTTTCAAAGGGGAGATGCATCAGAGTGCAACACCACCACCTCCTTTCCCTCCACATTTGTTTACTTGTACTGATGAGGTGAACTCTGCAACAGTGGGAGTGGTGAGGAGCAAGGAAAGAGAAGAACTGTCAGAAACCAAGGGGCAGTGGTCCCATCTTCTGGCTCATTTATCCTTCTAAAGAGGACAAGGCTGCAGCTACCCTGACAGAACAGCAAATTAAGAGTGCACTCCACAGCAGGAAACATTAAGGACACAGTTGTCCTATTGTCCTATTGTCTCATAAAATATCAGCTTTGTACTTTAACCTTTTCCTTAGCTTGGACCTTTCAGCATCTCCATCTTTTACGCAGCTAAATATCTTCACCTAATAGGTAGGAACACAAATACCTAGACTCCTGATAAACTGAAATTGTATCTGTCCCGGGGTAAGAAATCAAAGCTGCTTTGGGTAAATCAACAGTCAAAGGTGACCCCAATGCATTTGGTATTGCCTAAATCAGATTTAGGCATATTGGAATTGGTGGGCATAGACACCTTCTTCCTTCAGGATGAACATAGGGACACTGATAGATCCCTTATAACGCAGTTGAAACAATACAAAGGCTTGAGTTGGAGCTAAACCAGCAGTCCTTCTGTAGGGCTGCAAAATAAGACAGAATTTATGACACTGACTGATTGGTAAATCTGTTTGAGGAAAGTGCTACAGAAAAATATCAGAAATTGAGTCAAAACACAATCATGGAAATACGGAACAAGAAGGTTGGAAGCTAAGGAAAAGGCTGAAGGAACTACATTGCTTGGCCTTGAGGTGGGAAGGTTTGGGTGGATCTAATTAAAATTGACCATTATCTGAATTGAGGCCATAGGGAAAACAGAAAAGCTGAAGAGTCAGGCAGAATCTGCAACACAAGAAATTTCAGCTCCATACAAAGAAAAAGCATTCTCACCACAAAAGTGGTTAAGTGATGGACCAGGGGGGGCAGAGACATTGTGTAATCTCCATTCTTGGAGATTTTCAAAGCCCAACTGGACAGGACCCAACAACCTGAACTAACTTCAACACTGACCCTCATCTCAGCAAGAGTTCAGAACAGATGAGTTCAAGGTCCTTCTAAGCTAAATTTTCTGGTTTTTTGCACAAGGGGAAACTGAACACTAGTTTTCATAAACAGCATTACACAAAAGTGCAAAATATCATCTTTTTCTGTCCTTTTCCCACTGGAACAATTTGAGGGAAACACCTATACTAAAAATTACTTGTAGCATCTAATAGTAGCACCGATCAAATAACCCTGACAGGGCAGACACTGTCACTTTCTATAGCATTTAGCTGAGGGCACTCTTACTATGGATGTCGTGCTTACATTAAGCAAACAAAGCTATTAAATGGCACAACAAAAAATTGCAGTAAACTAGAAAAGTTAAGGATTCTCTGCTATATTAAGAGAAAAGAGCAACTGAAACAAATGGATCCTTACTCTTTTAGTGGAAAAAAGGTCTCCTTTCCCAGTTTCCCTTTCTCTGTTTACTGAATGTATTCATAGCAAACTTTAAGAATAGACAGATGTTGGCTTAGTTTCAGTGGTAAATTATGAAAAGTGCCTGAGATTTCCCTGAGAGGAGTTTATAAATTGGAACCAAAAGCATCAACCTGAATGTACTGTACATCTTGAAAATTAATTACACACCTTGTAGAGTTTCTAGCCATGTTTGAGATTCATAGACAGGCCAGGATTATCCTGGCGAGTGGCCAGCACAGACAGAGGTACAGAGAAAGCCTATCTTTGCAGAAAGCCATGTGTATGCCAATTTCTCAAGATGTTTAGCCTCAGAGCAGTTAATTTACTATGGCTGTATTTTTATCTGTCAGACTCAGAACAGAGGTCAGGTTATAGTAGAGCTTCGAAGCACAGTGCATCTGCTAATGAACCATCACACTTTCCCAGGATCCTAGTCCTGCCTGCAGCTCTGGAGGAGAGAGCTGTCCTTGCATTGCTCTTGTGAAGGGAAGCTGGAACCACAGGCCCTGTGCTCTGGGCAATGCAGTCTTACACGTGCAAATAATCCCCGAGGCTGAACACACTGGTCCAGCCCTTCTGTGCACTGGCTGGGCCAGCTGACTGCACAGAGGAGAACAGCTGGTAATTGAACCTAACATTGCACCTAAATATCACATCCTAACCTGAAATATTTGACAAGTACTCCTATTTTTAGAATTTTTAATGATATATTTGTATTTAAAAATAACAACCCACGTGATCCATCCAAAGTATTATAAATTGAAATATAAAATAAAAACCTTAAACTGGCTTAAAGTAGTCAGTTTAAAAATGACATTCAAGCCTAGTGCTACTAATCTCAAACTGCAAGTAAAATTGCCAAATTTTTGTCAGTTCTGATTTGAAAATTGTGTATAGTTTAAAAGTTATTAAAAAAAGGAAAATTGTCAGAGCATAATTAGGAGTAAGATATTCTCTACATCCTGCAAACAGACTTCTTGTGAACAATGACAGGTCCTGAGAAAGCCACACACAAATAAATGTTATGTGAAAAATTACATCAAATAAAGTATAAATGAAATATTCCTTGCTGACTTGCTGCCTGTTAACCGACTGTCAAGCCAAAAGGCTGTTCCAAACTTTTTTGGCCAGTCATTTCATTTCTGGTCCAACACGTATTTTTATTTTATTTTAAGGCTTTCAGAAGCTCTTGGCAGCACACAGGACTTTGGGAGCAGGCAACCCTCATTCTTCCTCCCAGCATGACAACCACTATTTTCTTTACCTATCAGTTGTCAGTTTTCTGTGTTTACCCATGTCTGCAAAACATCTGTCTTCACTTACTGTTTACTCAGCCCATTAGTCCACCAAGTTGTAACAGCTCAACTTCTTGAAGGGAAAGTTGTTTTGGTTTTTTGATATCCAGTGCTTTCCTTTCACCTTCTAGGAGGATCTGAAAAATTTACAACCTTACTGCATCATAAGGGAAGGGAAAACCTAACATGGGCTTTGGCAAAAGACCTTCTGATCCTCGTGTGGCACAAAAAAACCCCACAAAGGAACTGGGGAAGAAGGAGGGGATTTGGTATTTCATTGTTTCACACTTGTATTTCATTCAGTCCCTTTTGGTTACTTTCCACACTCCTCCATACTCAGGACTACTTTGAAGGCAGGATCTCTGAGATGCTCTCCCTGTTTTACCAATCCTAGCCCACACATTTCTCCCTTCCCCTTTACCAGAATGGATAAGGGAAAGGTGAGGGCCATTCTTCAGTCAGCTCCACCAGAACTGAGAGGAATTACTCATGAGGTTGCCCATTTTGTAAGTGATGAGGCACCTGCAATTGGGTACATTAAAATACCTGGCTGCAACCAATGCTCTCCTGGACACTGGGTCAAGTGGCTGTCATATGAAAGCCAACCAGATACATTAATTCTGCATGTCCTTGAGCCACTCAAAGTACTATTGCTAAAGACTGAGACTGTATCTTTACATGTATTTCACTGAACACAATTCACAGCAGAATAGCAAACAGAACAAGGCATAGTTTCTCAGGCAAAGCATGCAGAGACTGTCTCATCAGCTCAGGAGAGAAGGCGTGTTCATTAGCTAGCATCTTCGTAATTGGCAGAATACTCTTTTTTTCAACTAAAACTACCAAGAAACTGTAATAAACAAAGCATTTATATGTTCCTAATGGGCAGACAATCCTCTTCATGGACAAACACTAAGCACTGCAAATGCTCTGCAGCTTATAAATTGAGACTGAGGGATATACTTGAGCTGGGTGGGGGTGGGGGTGGTGGTTTTTTGGTTTTTTTTTCTTTTTTTTTTTCCAAAGGTTTCCTCAGTCTGCTGTTCTCTGAATTGCTTTTTGCAAGCCTCAGACTGCACCCACTGGCCTGTGCCACTGCGCCCCCAGTTCTGTAGCCTTCAGTCTTTGCCTGAAGTTTCGGTAGAAACCAAATTTTCAGGCTGAGGCACATTAGAAGTGAGAGAAACAGTTTATTTCTTTGCAGAGGAGGAGGGTGCACCGGAGGCATGAAGTCACTCGAACCATGACTGCACACCTGCCTCTGGCATCCCTCACCTGCTCCTACTACACCAGGAAACTGCCTCCCTAAAAAACCTCTTCCCTTTCCATCCCCGCAGGCCTGGAGCCGGTCAGGCCACACACATCTAACAGTGCTGCTCCTCCACTGATGAGAGCTTGGCTCAGCTACTAGAGAAATCCAGGAAAATCCCATCATCACAAAAACATATGGCCCCATCGAGCTGGATGTGAAAAATCAACCACCAATCTTACCAGGCAAAAAATGGGCAACTAATGGAAGGCAAAACTACAAAGACAACAGCAGGAAAAAGCAAAACATAAAAAACACAACTGAAAGAAAACTGAAGCTTTGCCAATCACCAGAAATGAGGAGCTGGAAAAAGGCATTGGTGAGAATAATAGTGGGAGGCTGCTGAGATATCCCAAAAGGCTCTAACAAAACATTATCAAGAATGAGTCTTGTCTTAACCACGCAACCCAGGTGTTGGTATTCAGATGAGTATTTGCAGTTAACATATCAGCCAAGGAAAACCTGTTTCTTGCTTCACCTGTATAATGAAGCAACATGGCAGAGAACTGATGCTGTCACTCTCAAAGCAAATAAGAAGTGACTAAATGGCATGTTAGCCTCTACCACGTCAGGATGCTATTATTCCCACAGCAGTCTCCAGAGCAAGCCGCACATCTGGTGCTGTTATAACAGCTGGCAGATTAAGAAAGAAACTAAAAACAAGGCAACCCTATTTCCTCACTAACATCTGCATTTGGATGCAAAGCCAAGTGAATACCAAATTTCCCATTTTGTTTCAGTGATGCCAGCCTAGACTAAGCCTTTATTATATGCAGTGGTTCGCCTGCAGTCTTAAGTGCAAAGGTAACTCAGTCACAGCTTGCCACCCCCAAGGACACCCACTTGCAGTGAAGACACAATCAAAGCCTTTTCACTGTACAAGGCTTCTTATTTATGAAGCACTTGCTTAAATATGTAAGCAATTTCATAGACAGTAATCTGAGTAATTTTCAAAAGGTCATCTTTTCCAAACTGGTTGCTTTAAACTTTTGCTCTCATTATAATGTAGCTGGTATTTTCTTTAAGCCACATGAATTAAGGAACTGAATCTAAGGTCACTAGTAACAACAGCCATTTACTCTTTCCATCTAGGAACAGATTGTACAAGTGTCCTGATACAAACAAAGCATTCTCACCTTGTTTGG
This sequence comes from Myrmophylax atrothorax, assembly GCA_026770055.1. Classification (NCBI taxonomy): domain Eukaryota; kingdom Metazoa; phylum Chordata; class Aves; order Passeriformes; family Thamnophilidae; genus Myrmophylax; species Myrmophylax atrothorax. Next base: position 17,151,376 of record JAOXXN010000120.1, read on the forward strand.
GTACTTGTGCAACACCCACAGCTATACATATTGCAATAAAAAAGAGAGCTTTCCTAAATGGGAAAGAAAAAAAACATGTGAGAAAATATGTACAGTTTCAGAAATCCAAGGAATTAGAAACTTGATGCAACATCCAAAGTCCATGACAGGATACCACTGACTTCAGCAAGTCCTAAATCAAAGCCATCACACTGTACAACTTACATAGTACATATATTTTACACTGGCTTTCATTAATAAAGTGACAGCATCTGCTTTACATTTTCTTGTAGCAGCTTTCAAATATGAATGCTGCTTGGTAGTAAATTTCTTCCTAGAAAGAAAAAAATGTTAATGTAAAGAAACCATAGAATAAATTACAAGTTAATGCCTATAGAGATCATTAGATACTTTTGACCTGCTATCAGTCTTTTCACTTCATCTTACCATAAATGCATGTTGTGTCACACTTTTGTCCTTGTATTATAAAATTTTATCATACTACAAGAAAGACATGCTCTTGGCAAAGGAACAAAAAAAGGAATCACATTTTGACTTAAAACTCCATGCTAGGAAAATACAGTACTGATAGGTATTATAGGCTCACTGTCCTGATTTCATCTGGGATAAAGTTAATTTTCTTCTTCATAGCTGGTGGAGTGCAGTGTTTTAGATTTAGTATGAGAATAATATTGATAGCACACTGATGTTTTAGTTGTTCCAACAAATATATATAAGGTTGATACAGATTATGTGCTGAAAATTTGCTTTAGAAGAGTTGAATACTGTACAGAGAGCATACTTGTACCATGATTAAGAACAGACTGTCTGGTGTTTACCTATTATCATATTAGCCAGATTAATATCTAATCACACTCTTATCAATGACTGAATGTTTTAATAAATGAGAAATATATTTTGTTAATGTTACACATCCAGGCACAGAGGTATGTAACAATTATAGTAGACTATATCTACTTAGTTCTAAGAAGGAATATTTCAAAAAAATCAGAAATACAGTTCTCATACGACTCACACTCAAGCCTCAGCTCAACCCTCTTGCTCATTAATGTAACCTCATTGATTTTTCATAACAATAAATGCTAGAGTGACTAAAACTGTTTGCTGGACCAGTCAGAGAACACTTGAATATGGGGACTAAAAACTTGTTTAAAAGTAAAATAGTTGCAACTAAACACCTGTAATTTCATGTGATGTAACTTTGCTGTAAATATCTAACACTGCCAAAAAAAAAAGGCAGGAAGAAAACCCTACCACTTTATACACGAACATATGGTTCAGAGAGACAAGGTCCTTCATGGATATAAGTGCACACATGCACATATGTATCCGTATTAAGGGAAATATCTTACTATTCCTTTCAAGGGTTTGCAATTCAAACATTCCAGAAACAACGAAGTGCATGAAAACCACAGAACAAAAACCTGGTTTTATCAAGTGGATTTGCATATTGTGAGAGCTTAAATTTTGGCAATCAAAACAAATGAATAATTTAAGGAACAGTAAGAAATAATAGTCATCATTGCCACTTTAGTATTGCAGATACCTCATGTCTTTTAGAAGAAAATGCGCAGAATGTATAGGATATTCAAAAATATGTATCAGTGCTTCCATTCTGATTACAGAAGGGGAGAAGGGTGGAAAGTACACCTTACAAATTCCAACATGCCTGCAAGGGTATGCTTTTTAATTAACCGCCACTAGTCCCTAGTTATTCCTCCCTTCAAGCTTTCTCCTGCTACAGCCATGAAATGTCTACAGGGGCAGTTCTGCCACTCCTACAAAAGACCTAACACTGACTGCTGTCCAAATATCACATCAGCTAAAGGACACTCAATTCAGTTTTTTCAGTTCCAAAGACCAGAATTCAAGTTCATAGTTTCTGCATCACACAATGCAGCATCTTCTGGTCTAAGATATCACACAAGACAGCTGTGTCAGAAAGACAGACCATTCGTTACACTGTATCAGCTAAAACTCAGGACAGCTCTTTATTTGACTTTCAAAGGTGCAAAATGGATTTGCAATTAAAAAAATCAGATAAGACATTTTAGCTACCTCCAAAATAAGGATGCTCAAAGAACTCCAGAGTCCAAAATTCAAAGATGACTCCTCTTAACAAAGCTGTACAAAGCTGCGTGTGTCAAGTATCGGCCTCTGTCACCTCCCAGCAAACACTCTACGAAAGCAAGAAATCCTAAAATGCTCCCAGGGCTGCAAATTGCACAGACGTAACTGGGTATACAGAAATATTCAGTGAGCGGTAAAGACATGTCTGGCTCTCCAGAGCTCTCCAGCTGATGTCAAGAACAGATGAGTGATGAACTAGGAGAAAAAACAGGGACTACAGACAACCACATGGCTGGAGGTCCTCTAACGTGTGGGAAAAGTTAGGCTTTCTACCTGTTTTCACAAGTAAAACTTCTGTAAATGAAACCACGTGAAACCTAAAACAAAGTTGTACATAGGAGTCCTCCATGGCTGAAAATCAAGCAGCAAAATTCTATCTTTTTAAGAGAAACCACTAGTGCAAACCCTCTCTTCTTGATCAAGACCACTACTTTTTACATGTGCAGATTTTCAGCTGCAGAGCAGTCAGTTCTCAGTCTCTACTCTCACACCAGCACAGCCACTAAGACCTCAAACTCCCTGCTGTACAAGATGTATGTGGCTTGATCCATCTGCTACAGCTCCAAGGACCTCAGCTCCTTGTCTTAGCTGAGCCCACAGATCTTGGGGAGACCTGCCCAGCTGGGACACATCAACAGAAAAACCAAAAGCATGTGGCAAGGAACACTCCAGCTGACTCAAAAGCTGGCTGCTTTTCCCACATTTAAACATCACACATGAAGGTGTTTCAATACACTTTGGCTATGTCCTGTCCTAAAACCTAAGTATCTCTCGACCTTCCTCCCCTTCTACCTTTTCATCTTCTCTATTTTACATGCAAGCACAAGCTGAGGGCAACTATATAATCTTTTGCAGGAAGGCACTATCAAATATGATTGAGCTATTCCACCACTTAAAACTGAGTTTATCTTTCTGATAATCTTTGACATCTTGTGGCTGTTTACCTCTTCATACAGTGTGGACAGCAACTATCCATGGAGATTTTTTGCATTAATGGTGACAGATGAACGCAGAAACTGATATGCTTCAAAGCAAGTTTGGCAAGCAACAATGAAAAATTCCATCCTCTGAAGACAGCAGCATACAGAGCTCAGGTTTGGTCAGTGGACAGCATTATCCTCTTGATTCCAGCCTGGCTTCCTAAATCTTAAGTTTACAGGAAGAAATACCACTAGCTGGCTGCTAGAGAAGACAGGAAAACATGTTCCCAGTGTATCAACTCTGCACTCATCGGTGGTGATGGTTTAAATATCAGCACCTGCCCCATTGGCATGGTTTCACTGGATCTTCTGTGGGGACTGCTGAGGAGAATGGTCCAGGTTGGGTCCATGAAGCCTAAGAAGGGCTTTGGGAAAGGTCATAGCACCTTGTGGACAGAGATGACCCGAACTTCTCAAAGACCTCAAGCTGTTATAAACCTTACCTTTCAAGATGTGAAAGGAAAGGTAACTCTTTGCTGCTCTAATGAGACCAGACAGCAGATCCAGTGCTGCTTCTCAAATCTTAAAAGACCTGCTATCAACATGGCCTGAGGGGACACAACAACCTCTCCAGGGTCACAGTCACATGCCCTTTGGGTACAGATGGCACCATGTAACTAGCTGGCAAAGGAGGAAGCTCCTGAACCCTTAGCCAAAGTTCACAATTTGATGGAGGAAAATACAAGATAAGGTGAAACGTAGAGATCAGTGGCCTACGAGGAGTTCTACAACATGGCTGCAGTTCAAAAGAAACACCCTGCCTGGTGGTCCAGACATTCTCTGGATAGGATCCGGCTTAAAATGAGAACTACCACATCCAGAAGAACAGTCAACTCTGGTAGTACCTTCGAAAGGAAAAAAAATGAAAAAGACATGATTTCAGAACCATTTTATGAGTAAATCTGATTTCTTACTCTAGATCCCTTCTCTAGATAGTGTACACCACTATCCTCTATATTAAGGCAAAAGTATGCAAATCAAATTCCAACTCATGTGAAACACTCTTCTTTCACACGGTTTGTCCCTGTATATTTTGTAGATCATTCTTCAAACATTCTGCAACTCAGTGCTTTCAAGAAACAAGGGTGACACAAGGCTGCTCATACTTTAAAACTAAATATTCTGTCAATAAACATGGTGAGAGATTTAGAAATCATGCAGCTGTTTTATATTTTTAATGTGCAGACACCCCTATACAGGCCCAACCTCAACGGCATTTCAAAAAAAAGGGTGATCAAGGTTGCAAGGGATTTACTGGTTTGATATATGCTAAGGAAACCAGACCCTTTTGCAAGGAATTCTGGTTTCTTCACACAGGCAATCAACAACATTGCTTTCTCTCTAGACTAGTAAATTAGGTAAACAATACATAAGTATATAGATACATATGCTGAAGCTATCTCAAATTTTGAACTTGAGCCAACTGCATCTCTGGTACTGTCTGTCTTTCCTGTAATACGATTTATGTTTCTCCATCAACAATACCCCTCTACAGTTATCAATAAAACGATCTTTTAAATTGCATTCAGACAATTCCTAAACAAGTCCCACAGACACATCCATTAAACACACAGATCTCCTGGGAAGGCCACCTTCAGGCAGCCACGTAACTGCTCTCAAGCATTCTAGCGCACCCAGTTACACACCAGGCAACACTTTGGTAGAATAATCCTCACTACAACACAAAACAAATCCTTCTGTCTCACTTGGAGAACTCAGTAAACAAAGTTTAAGACACAGCCAGAACAAAACAAGCACTTTACAAAAAGTGGTAACCTCTCTAATTTCATCATTACGACTACCACAAATCCACAGTCATCTTGCCTAGACTGCTTTTAGGCAAACCATAGAGAGAGGAGCTCTACCTTTGCACCACAGATGAGGATGCATTAGAAATACTCAGCCTATTGTAAAAGCACGTAAATACAAAGCACCTCATCTGGCCATCTCTTAGTAAGAAGAGAGTAACCTCGGCTCTTAAATGTACGTTTTGTTTGTTGGCTGTGTTTTAAGAGCTAGGTACCAAAACGGCTCACAAGCTGCCAGGTTTCTTGCGGACACTGCGCCACGTTGTCCCCCGAGACCCTCATTCCCCTCGCGGATCAGAGGTGCTCTGTTTGGCGGGTCAGGCAGTTCCCGGTCCTCGGGGTGCCGGAGATCCCAGAGCCAGGCTGCCTGGTGTGGGATCGCGCAGGAGAAGGACGACACCACGGTGCTGGACAGGACGGGGCACATCGCGCAGGACTTGGGAGAGTGCGGAGGGGAGAGACGCACAGGCAGCACGCCGCCGGTCCGCCGGGGGCACTGGGGACCCCGCGGGGTTACGGCCGGCGCTCAGAAGGTAGGGCTGGGGATACAGCCCACCGGGGTCACCGCCGCTGCCACCAGTGGGGAGCAGAGCCGCAGCCTCCATCCCCTGCCCGGCCCCACGGCGGGGTGGCAGTGCGGTGCGATGCGCCCCGTCACGCCTCCCCGGCTCCCGCTTACGTTAGTGCCGCGGGAGAGATGAGTCCTCGCCTTGTCCTCTCGGCTCCCAAATGCATTTGTATGCATTTGCCCGGGCAGCGGAGATCCGAGGGAAAGCCGAGCGCCGCGCCGCCGCAGGGTCAGCTCCTGTCCATGAAACCCCGCCGGCCCCGAGGTCCAAGCGAGCTCGGCGCACGCCCGGGGGCGGCC
>JAOXXN010000120.1:17165647-17186092 GCA_026770055.1 Myrmophylax atrothorax
TTCTGCTTGGTTTGAAGAAGTTCATTAAGCCTGATGTGCCTGGATTACACTTATCAAGAGAGCCACAAAAAACCCTCATAGTTGTTTAGTTATCCAGTGTTGGCTTAGACATAAAAATGTAGACATCTCTAAAACCAGTAAGAGAAAAAATATTACATGAAAAATCTACAATTTATTATTTTTCTATTTTATAGTTTTGAGATCACCTTTTTATCTTAAGTACTTATGGCAGCAGAATGTGCATACAAAAAATAGTATTTATGGTTATCAGATGTTTAGCTTTGAATTGTTTGGCCAACATATGTAAGCTAGCTGCCCTTTTCCAAAGCAAAGTATTCACTTTCATTAGTACACTTGCAATGATTCAATATTACATATGCAAATATAACAGCATTCCTATTTACCTGTTGAAACAAAATGGATTTTAATAAGAATTGTCAACAAAATTAATATTTTTTGTATCTCAGAATTTGTTTCTGTAGTTTAAATACACATTAAGTTGAACAAACATCCCTAAATGCTTTCAGAATATTTACATCATCCTTGTAGTGACTGTACTGCTTAGAAAATTATTTCCCTAAGCCTAATATTTTGACAAGTGTTTTTTGTTTGTTGGGGGTTTTTTCTTGGGGGTGGGACAGAGGGGTGGCAGGGACAGGAGGTGAGGTGGGGGATGGTGTTTGGTTTTGTTTGGGATTTGGGTTTTTTTTCCATTCACTGTTAAATTTTGGTCGGTTTATTTGGAGGACTCACAGATCCTAAACTACCACATATGTGAAAGCAGACTCTTGAGCAAAGAAGGGAAATCAAAAGGTGTTAAACTTTTCAAGATGTAAAAGCCTCTATTAAATCCATCTGGATATTTCAGTGACATGCTTCTTCATGTCAACGTAACTTTCATTTTCAGAAACATCATCTCTACCAGGCCCAGTTTACCTTAGCATTATCCCAGTAAATGTCAAATGCACACATAGGTTTTGTGGTAGAGGTCCAGATTGCAGGAACTTGGTCACAGAGAAGGGGAGCATTTCACAAATGCCTCTAACATCTCTGTGCCTCTACTCAATGCCATTTTCAGCTCTTTGGAGGTTGGAAAAAAACTTTGAAAACGTTTGGTTCAACAAACTTGGGAAATAAGAAACTTCTTTTGCTACTCATTTGTGTTTCTGGAAATAAAAACATGTACTAGCAACTGCCAGGCAAACGTGCTCTTGTCCTACACACAGAGCTGGACATGATGCATTAATCCATAGCAATAAGATATGCATCTATTTTAAGAGAAAAGATATTTTTTTTCATAATGATCCTTCTGAGGAAATGCTGGTGGCAGCAGGACCACTAGGAATCTGCTGTCAGACTATCATCAAGCAGCAGGAAGAATTCTATCAGCACCAAAGTGGCCAGTTCTGGGCCCCTCACTTCAAGACTGGCATTGAGGTGCTGGAGCATGTTCAGAAAAGGGCTACAGAGCTGCTGAAATGTCTGCAGCACAAGTCTTAAGAGAAGCAGCTGAGGGAGCTGGGCATGTTTAGCCTGGAGTAGAGGTGGCTCAGTAGGGACCTCGTTGCTCTCTACAGCTTCCTGAAAAGAGGTTGTAGTCAGGTTGGGGTCAGTCTCTTCTGCAGTGTCCCAGGTGAAAGGATAACATGAAACTGCTTCATCTGGATGATTCACCTGGGGATTTGGTTTAGGGCTGATTATGGCAGTGCTAGGCTGATACTTGGACAAGATGATCCTGAAGGTCTCTTGCAACTCTGATGATTCTGTCATTCTGCAAAAGCTGCTGGTTCTGCACTGTGGGATTTTGTGCACTTCAGTTGCTTCCCTTAGAACTCTGACAGGAAAAAGAAAATTAATCTTCATTTTGCATAGCAACAGGGAATATTACTCCAGATTCATAAATAATGTAATAAAATAGTTATCAGGCAAATAGTTACTAACACTGACAATTGCTTCCTTGCTAACGTTAGAGGATTTATTTTCCATTCTCTTCTATGCCTCTCCAGTTCAGCTGCTTCCCTCATTTGACAGTCTACCATAAAGACACTGCAGAAAATGAGACCACAAAGCATTTGGAAAAGGGAGTGTTTATAAAGCATATAAATAGACTGTGCTGTATCCAGAATAATTAGCTGTAAGCAAAGTCATAAAAAATGTGGACAACTCACAAGTATGCCAAATGACTGAAAACCCAAGATATAATCAGATGTTAGGGATAGGTTGCATGCTATAAGCATATAGGATAAATACCCCTGTTAATAATCTGAGGGGGGAAAAAAATAAGCCATGGGCTACATTCAGATCAAGTGCATGTAATACAGCTGAAATATCCATTGAGGCAGATGATAATTTAGCTCATGACCCTAAAAATACATTTCTGCAATCTTATGCACAATAAGGCAGGATGCATTTTCCAGACTACTTACTGAAAACTGAATTATTCTGAAATAAGAACTTTAAAAGCCTAAGAATTCTTCGGAACTTCACCATTGCAATTAGAGCTTCTGAGGAGAATTATTTAGAAAAAAGAAGAGTAAGCACTGAAAGTAGACCTCATTTTTATTGTGTAAGCAGCTAGTTCCAATGAAAAACTCTGTCCCTCCTTGCCCCCTGCTGTTATGTTTCAAAAATTAATGCAGGACTCCATCAGATCAATGTTTATTTCAGACAGGGAGTTTTTGGCTGAGCTGTACCTGATGTCCTTGGCATGTTTTAAGTAGTATATCAGAATGAATCATCTACTTGGGTAATACCGTATTATATTGCTGTCTCATGTTTGGAGAAGTAATGATTTTTCTCTTTTTTTTCCAAGATGTTCTGACATGTGTTAAATTACTTCTGTATTGTTTTCTGACAGCATAATTTGGCTCTGGAAATGTTATAGCCAATTGTATGAAAGTCTTGAATTGCTTTCCCAACAGCAGGTAATGACATCTCACACCAGGGCTTTGTTTTGGTCTGCTTCACTTTGTCTTATTTTCAGTTTTAATTTGCCTTGCAATTCTGCAGACCTGAATACACTACAGTAAGAATTCACAGTGAGAGAGGAATAGCAAATCACTTAGAAATTTTCCAGCAGACAACTTGGATACTGTTTCATATGTAAAGAAGTCAAATAAGTACTTATAAATAAGTAAGTTGCAGGGGATCGGTTTCAGTACTTAATAGACTAAGTTAGGCCATGCTCTGGAATGATACTCAGTACAGCTCATACTTTGCAAGTCTTTCCTTCAACAAGTGGTTAAGAAATCTTCATTTTTGCCTAAACATGATATATTCATGAGTCCCCTGTTCATTCTGTATATAATATTCCAGCATCTTAAAAGACAGTAAAATGCTACAAGCAGCTGCTACAGCTCCTTGTGAGCAGCAAACCTGAAATTGTTGTTATCCTGTTTTACTTGAAGTTTAATCAAGCTGACAAAGCAGTATTTCTATCCGCAAAAAGCTACCTATTACTTTTAAATAGACAAGTATTTAAGGAAAAATTTAGTCTATGATATTCTTTTGAAAGAGACAGACTTCAACTTGTTTTCTGCAAAGGCACATCACCAGGACTGTTTTCAACTCTCTCTCCATTTCATGTAAAATATTTACAATAAACAGCAAATGCCCATGAGAGGAGCAAGGGAGTCATGTTTTTCAGGTGCCTGAGCTGGGTCTGAACCAGGGCCTTCACATCACTGAACATTAAAGCTGCATATGGAAAACAGCATGAAGAAAACTCCACTAATAACCAAAATACCTGTCTTTAAAGATTCAAAAGTTTGACAGGCTGACATAACAGTGGAAATGAGAAAACTTGAGTTATCAGCCTGGCATACCTTGCTGTCTCATGGGCTAATAGGGGTGAAACAGACTTGGTGGGGTGTTTCCAATGCCAGTCTGCAGGTGAACCATGTTGCCATGCCATCCTCAGGGTAACAGATCAGCATTGTGAAGTGGTCTAACACTGGGACAGCATTTCTTCAAATTCAGCAGCACACATCCTGCCTGAGGGGCCATGTTATCTTCCACAACACACATAGCTCATTTGATCTGACCAGTGCGAGCACCAAGCAGCTGTGCTGGAGCTCCTTTTTACTGCTGGTTTCTAACCTCATTGAAATGGAGTAAGCACACAGGCATTACAACATCATCAGTCCTGGTGGCAGAGGCCTGAAGGGCCAAGGCAGGGACCTGGGCTAACACAAGCAGGGCAGGGGCAACAGGTCAATTAGCTGGGCAAAGGACTTCAGCTCATGCCTTGCCCCAAGGGACAGGTCAATCAGCTACATTACAGATGAACACGCTGCCAGTATAGTTGCACTAGGATTCCCACCACTTCTCAATGACTTTTAGAGGATTAGTCAGTATTATTGCTACATGGAAATAGTTTACCTCTAGGAAAGTGACAAAAACTGGCATTGGAAGAGGAGAAAACTTAAGAATAGTTTCAAGTCACCAACCATCACACCTTCCTCATGCTGAGTATTAAAGGATCTCAGGTGCAGCAGAGATGCAACTGGCTCAGGCTGCCTGCCAGCTCCAAAGCTGTCTGGACTCCTGTGTGGCAGGGATTAACACTCAGCAGCTCTTCCCCAGACATGCAGCACTTCAAAAGAGGCTTGGGCAGTACTTCAGCAGCACTGGGATCTCTCTGTCATGACAGGGCACTTGCTTGGGGTAAGGATCTCCCCTCTAGTCTGCAGGGGACAGCAGTTAGAGAGAAGTTACCCCCGGTGGGACTAAATCCTGCTGCACATCTGACACTGCACCCAGGTGTGCAAGGCTGGTTCAGTGGACAATATTCCCTTTGGACACCAGAATCCAAGGCAAATATAGTTGAGAATAGTCACTACTGAGGTCAGTTGCTTACATTTCTCATGTACATTCAATCCATTCTGTCCTCACTTAAATTTATTTTCCACTAAGTGCATCAGTTTCTGTGATGATACCCTAGATTTACACTAATGGGAAGAATAGAACTGCTGAATTCCCTTAAAGTTGCCTTTATTTTGGTTTTGGCTTTTTTTTGGCTCATCTAGTAAAAAAACATGACAGACTTACTCAGTAACACTTCTTCAGCCAACTGACATGAACAAGAATTGAAGGAAATATTGTCGTTCTTTACAATACACTTATAAATGAAGAAAAATTCTTTATATCTGGCATTTTCATGTAGCCAGCAGGTACTTTTCATCATTTGCTAGGATGTTATGTCCATAATAGAAGAGTAATTAATGATCCAACAAAAACAGTTGGCATCTATAAAGCACATTAAATATTGATGTCTGGCTTGGGACTTGGACAGAGCTGAACTGGTGACAAAGCAAAGGAGCCATCTCGCACAACGCTGCATAGGGAAAATGAGCATTAATTCATTTTCCATTTCATTTCCTGATTCAACCACCTTTTTGAAATGAATGAATGCATCTCCTTGATGACTTTTCCAGCCTTGTCTTGGAAGAGGAAATGGAAAAGACTGTGGTTAATACATTAAAAGCATGGGAAAAGCTGTGTAAGTTTTGTCATGTTTCCTCTTTTTTCTAGATAAGGATGAACTCTTCCTTGTAGGAAAGTTATTGAAATGGGCAAGCACTACAGATATTCTGGAAACAGGAACAGTTTGTGGCTGATCACTTTTTCATAGATTATTTATGAAAAAAAACTAAAAGGAAAAAAGTATTTGTGCAAGTACTACAAGGAAGTTCAGGAAACATGTCAATTTTCAGAAGAACATAATATGAATTGATTAACCACATCTTAATTGTGATACTTTTTTGCAGGGTCAAGGACTGTCCAAAGGGTCAGATACAAGAAGAAGCTTGTAACAAACACTGTAATGGACAATGAATAAACACTTTAGAGGAAGGAATTTTTACTAGCTTGTGATTTTGGAGAGGTTCTCCCCTTTCATCCCTCTAAAAACCAGGATAAATGAGATGCATTCTTCACTATTACAAGCATGGCTTCCATGAGAAGTACATCTGAGCATCCCAGACAGGGAGGGTGAAGATGGTTCCAATGACCATATCTCAGAACAGAGCCATTACATTCAGACATTGGTATTCTGGCGAGTCTCCTATTCCTGTCAGTCCTCCAGAATTGCTTTAGCATTCAGTCTTCAAACTCCCTTTTGCGTTCACGTAAAGCAGCTTTACATAAACAAGAATCAAACCCAGATGCCTTTACAAGAAATACTACATGGGAAAAAGTGCATAGTGCTACAAAGATAGAAGTCTTTCCTCTCTCCATCCATTTTCAAACCTGAAATTTTCCTTAGACATATAAAGACACATATAATTAAGGACATTGAGCTGGCTATAGGAATGCAAATTTGTAGCCCGGCTCTAAATTAGGCTGTCAAAGCAGAAGTGGTAAGACAGACCACTAATCAAGGAGAAAACCATTTATAGAAAGAAGAAGGGGGCATGGCATGTCTGCCCAGAGATCATGTAGTGACTTTGCCCATGCAAGGCCCCCATGACACAAGTGACATACTCTCCCACTCCCAGCACTCCCATATTTTTTGCCTGGACCAGGTCTTCACCCAAGTGCCCTTGTTAAGGGTTGAAGGACAGGAAGAAACGCCTTCTGCATTTAGATGGGGTGATCAAGCACTCATGTACTCCAAGTGTCATACTCACAGCTTCCCAGAGGCTTACAGTGAGGCAATCACAGATAGGTTCTGTGATTCTGCAGCCTGTTCAAACACGAGGCTTCCCGAGTTCATTCAGTAGTTTAAGGGGAAAGAGGGATCACTGGTCTGTACATTTTCACCACGATACAATTTACTATCACATTACCTGGTGTTTCCTGGCAGGGCAGGAGTTTGCACAGTGGCAGTTGACTCGGGGTTGCTACTGAGCAGTGGCCAACTTCTCGGTGCAGTTGTGGGGGCAGCAGCGGGGCTGTGCCCTGCAGCACAATCCTGCTCAGCACCCGCACCTCTGCCAGGCTCCCAACACCTCCAGTACATCGCTGCTTTCAAGTGAAATTCCACTACATAGTGGGTGCTGTATGAAGCTACAAAGAACCCATGTGTGCAGCCCTTCTGACACTTACAGGCCTAGCAAATCTGACTCAGTGAGAAAGTAGAAAACCAAGAACATCTTCCCTTTAAAAGCAAAAAAATGCAGATTTTTTCCTAATACTGCATTCACTCAAATATATTCCACATTTTTAACATGGCAAAGAGTCTTTAATATATCAGAATGCTCTCAGCTCCCAACAAGATGAACTGTTCAGCACCCAAAAACCTAGTTGAGGTGGTGAGACATGTCTGAAGTAAGCTTTCAATTATTTAAACTAATTCACGTGATGATGCAGCTTGAGCTAAAGGCGCTTTGGCTGTGAAAAATGATAACATTTCAGCAGGAAGAAATCCAAAAGCTTTACACTTGGATACAGAGGAATTTGGGTAATGGCTCTGACCATGTGCTACCCCCTCATAGGATTAAGTCTGTGCCGGAGACAGACACATCTTGATTTCTCCCATCTAAGATGAGTTTCAAGATAAATTGTTAGGATTTAGTTATAATGTAGAATTTCAGCTCTGTGATGTAGCTCAACTAATTTCAGTGGTGGAAGCTCAAGGCACAGAGCGGCCTGTCCCCAGAACTTTTGCCTAGAATAGACTTTGAGATATCCACCTGTAGGTATAATAGCAGAGAAAGAAAATAATAGAGAGGAACCAAGTAAGACTCAAAGTCCCCATTCATGTGCAATAGCAGCTACATCCAACCAAACACTAGAAACTACAGGATGAAATACATCAATTTCTACTCAAAAAGATGGAAATAACCCCAACATGATTCTACAATGAATCAACTTTGTTCAAACATACTAAGCATAGTGCTCCAGCCACAATGCTTTTTAACAGCCTTATTTACACATTACTTCTGAGAGACACTCCAAATAGCTGCCTAGGACCAGTACTCACCCAGCTGAAGAGCAGCAGTTCCGCGGGAGAACATCTCATAAGCCTCCCCCAACAGCAAAAGCAGTTGCTGAATGCCTGGAGGGTATATAGGAACACCAGGTGATTGCTTGGGGCTGATCATTGTAATTGGAGACAATACATCTCAGCTGGAGCCTCATACGGAAAGCCATAATATATTAAATCATCAGTCTGTGTCTTATGTCTTTTTCATATCTATGTTATTTACATTTTTCTGGTTTATTGAAGAGCAGCCCACAAACAAGTGGATGAGGGAACACAGCCCTATGTCATCAAAACCACACCACCTTCAAAAACTGCTAACATGAGGTTAAAGCTTTTACCTAAACAGTCAACTTTTCTTGCCCTATCTGATTTTTTTGGAGGGGGAGAATAGATATACCTACATGTCTTTTGAACTTCTAAATCAAGCTGGAAGGAGTTCAAGTGCCCAAGAGGAATTTATTGTAGCTGCTGGGGGATAGGAAATTTGCATACACATTCCTGTTAATATGAGTAAGAAAGAAAATAAGGCACAAACCACCTCTGCATAAAACACATCCATCTTTATGCTAAAGTGATTTACGAGGTAAAACTGTTTGCCCTTAAGCACCTTTTAAAGTAGAATCAACCACTGATAATAAACTAGCTATTCAGAGAGAAGGATAAATACACTGGTGTAAGCAGGTGAAGCTCAGTGTCAGTCCATAGCACAGATAGACCCTGTATCAATGGTGAACATGGGTCATTGTAAGTATCACTTTCTAAAGTATCTTCAGAATTATAGCCAGTGTTGGGCATCATCACACTATCTTCCTATATGATATATGTTACGATACTGGCGGTTTTCTGGGACCTGCGAAAATCAAAAATGCTTCTTCTAAATTTAGTACACTTTGCTGTGCTGAAGGGCAGCAAAAAGGTCCTGCTACATGTCCTCCAGTCCTGGGTTTGCTTAGCTAAACCAGGTCTGGGGCCAAAATAGGATAATTGGTGGATAACCCACGTTTGTCTTACTAAAGGTGACACTGTTATCCAAAACATGATTTACTGAGGAGATTCCTGAACTGACAGCCCACTGTGCAGTGCCCAGTAAAGCCTGAAACACAGGCTGTTCATTAAAAGCTGTGCCCAAGCTTTTTTCCTGGATCTTTTTGGACCCGTACATTGAAAGAACATAAGGCTAATTCATGCCAGGATGTTACTGGCATCACAACGGACATGTGTTCTCTTACTCGTGCTGCCCCCTCTTGGGGTCTGGCATCTGCTGTGTCTGCTGGCTGCCCTCAGAGGATGCCTTTCCAGCCCCGCGCCTCCGGTGCAGGGAGATCTACACAGTGCGTATGTGACTGCCAGCTATAGACCTGGTAATACCATAAACACCCACTTTTCACCTCTTTAGACGGAATGGGTTAAGTCCATATGTTTAGCTTTCATTTTTCCACATTCTAGAGCACATAAATACACACCAGATGTGTGTGAGAGACGATGAAGTGCCCTGTGTCAGAACTCGCCTTTACATCTCCAGGGATTTCTGAGGATGCTTTTGCACTGGCTGGTACCGGCTGGTGGCTCCTACTCATGGGGCCCTGAGGAAGCAGCTCTGTGTCCAAACATGGTCAAGGGTGGACTTCCCTTTTCGGATTTCACCACCAGGGACCTGAGAGCATCTGTCCTAAGTATGACATAGAGAAGATAGTAACAATATGAACATTTTAACCAAAGTGAGGAAGAGAGTCTTGCCTTGACAAGACTCTCATGGTAATTTCATATACCATTTTGCTGTCAGTATTTATTAATGAATGCTAAGAACTATGTCAAATTTTCACTTGTTTTCTCATAGGCTTACCTTTCTTTCTAGTTATTTACTGTCTGTCTAGTGAATTTAACTTTGTACTCCATATCAGAAGACTCAGCACCTTTACAGTTATTAATATCAGTTGAAGTACCATGTTTTTAAGTATCTAAATATTTTAGATGGGTTTTTTAAACATTTTGAAAAACTGTTTTTTTCTATCTCATAGATTTTTCCCTATCTTTACAGGCTACAAAGCTCTTAGAAGGATTCCTTCTGCTGTAAATTTTTTTTGTCAAAAGAACATGTGTCTTATTTTCAGAACATTTATATAGAGATATTTTGCCATGCATGAGATTTTACTCACAATAGATAATAGCTACAAAAAGAAACAAGTGCTCTAAGCATGAAATTAAACCAGTCAAGTCAGTAAGAATACCAACAGGAGCTGGTTTACGCTGTTTATTAGAGAAATGCTACAAATAGCAAATAATCTGCAAATATTCCACAGAAAAAGGTTTCCCTGAGCATAGTAAATTTTAATGATAATTTTTCTGAAAACTGAATGTATTTTTATATAATTCCCAGTGTGGGTAATGATCCTACTTACTATAGCATACACTTATCAATCAAAAGTACTCCAAAACCACTCTGAGAGTGCCTTTATTTGACTGACTCCAGCTGGAAACTCCACATATGTTAGGAATAAGATTTGCAGTTAATTGGCAAAAGCTTAAAAGATTTGAGAAAGGTTCTTCTGCTCTGGAAGACATAATCCATGTTCATAGAAAGTCATATTTGACTCACAGGTGAGTTCCATCTTGAAGACAAGCTCCTGCTGATCTGAAGCATCTTCTGCTGTCTCACAGTCACCCATTTGCTCAAAGCCTTTCACTACAGAAACTGGGGACATGTAAGAAGTGCCACTGCCAAGGAATCTCTTACAGCAACCAAATCACTTTTCTTACATAAATCCTCTAAACAAAACAAACTCTCCTAGGAAAATAACATTTACTGGGGCCATCGCCTTATGCCAGAGACAGCAGAAAGTTGCTAAATAGCTCTAACCCAAGAGGATGTTTACAGTTTAAGATTTGTTTGGCATTTATGGCATAATTTGTGCCATATGCTCTCTTATTTAGAGTTTTCCCTGCAAAACATTTTTATTTGAGGCAAAGCACAAGAACTTTCTAGCTCTGTCCCTTCGCATGTACCATAGCCCCTCATCACGGCTGGGATCGTCCTTCTGTGGCAATCTGTTACCCAGTAACATGTCCCTTGAATTTTTTATCTGGTCTCTGGCAATAGAGAAATGTTGCAGATGATGAGCCTGAGTTACTGAAACCTGATCTGACAGAATGGAGCACGCATGGAATACAGAACATTAACGGGTTTCTGCTGATGGTCTGTATTCATCCTGGGAGAAAACCTCCTCAGGAGACTGTTTCCAGCAGATAGTCTGGGACAATTTGGAATGAGTCTTTTAGTAAGAAGCAGCACTCTTTGTGTTATTAATCCTACTGAAGCTGCAGCAGTGGTAGTACATTAGTGAGCATAAATTGTCATGAACATACTGAAGGGAAGAGCTAAAACTGCAGCCACTTCAGAAAGGCTTTTACATTCCTCCTGGCCTCCTTGGGAAGACTGAGTGTCCATACTTTGGCATACAGTGGAACATCAGGGAGTAAGCCACAAATTCCCAGGGAAGAGAACATCTAGAATGAAATAAATGTCAGATTGACCAAGGAACTGCTCTTCTTGCATTTCTGAGTGAGCTTTCACTCCTGCAATACAGTAAATTCTTCAAAATCCTTCTTGTGGCTGAGAAGTTTTTCCTTTACTGACAGAGATGTATTTCTGTTGGCCCTTTCTATTAGTTAATAAGTAACTGGGGAAAATGGGAAAATGAGTTAGTTCTGGATTTTACACCAGTTGAATTTTTAATAACAATCCAGTAGAATGTTTTCAAAATTATAGGTGAATAAGAGGGAAGCTGAGCCTTTGGTTCACTGCAGGCAGTAACAGGGCAGCAACTAGCTTTGAAAAATCAGTGGTGAGTAAATTAGACATACAATTCAGAATAAATAAACATGGGAATGTTCTGCTATTTTTCTGAAGTGTTTTTCAGGCTACCCCCATGGGGAGTATTGATCACTGGATCGATGCCATTCAATGGTAGAAGTTTCTACACAGCTTCTACTGTCTTACCATTGTACCTGACAATGGGTTTTCATCCAGTGAGTAAAGTGGCACTTGTAATAGCCAGACTTACAATGTTGTGTTTGGTGTTTCTGCTTACACTTTTGCTGAACTTGCTGTTGCTGTTTATACATCATGTCTTTGTGCAGAGCCTGCTTTCTTTGCACCATTCTCACTCTGAAAGAAATGGAAGACTGTTTGGAATGATGTTGCTTTATTTCTAGTATCACTGACCATAATCAGTAGGCAAGAAAGAGCACCTTCACTCTCTGGTAAAATGGAGTTGACGCTGCTTGGCTCAAAGCACAGCACCTCAGCAAACCTGATAACTGTCACTCCTTTTAATTTTATCACATCCTGTTCTTAACGCCCTCTAGCAAGTGTATATATATATATTTTTGAGGGTCTTCACTAAAAATAGATCAAAGGTGCTAATTTGGCTGTAAACAAAATACATCAGGCACCTCTGAAGTAAGTTGTTTAATGATTTCACTGAAATCAAAACAGCTCACTAGATGTTAATTAAGCATCTTCATCTGGTGGGCCACAGCCTATAAAATTAAAACTGTGAATAGTAAAATGAAGGAAACATAAAAGAGTTTCTTTTGATCTGGAGTTTTCCTCCATCAGAATGAGATCACAATGCTTCATTATGTTTCATAGACTGATGGAAGTTCAAAGCTAACTAGACAGACATTGATTGTCATCACTTGATTAAATATAGATTATCCCATCAGATATTGTCATGGGTTATGATAATTTCTGCAACAGTGTATCCATGAATAAAAAGAGCAAGTGTGGTAATTATATACAGTCACAAAAATGTTTAGGCTTGCCTTGGAGCACTGTTACTACCAGCAGAAATAAAATTCATCAGGTTAGCATGGAATGCGAGAATCAAAATAAGAAGCAGGACATTGGGGACATTTTAAAAGATGCAAGTGTCATCTAATGCATCTAAATCTGTTGTTTCTAATTTAAAAAATACCACCATAGTCCATAGTCACCCACAGACAGGTGTGTAGTCCAAATATAAGTTTTGTATTTGCCAGGACATAGGCACATTAAATATGAGGATGGTAATACTGAATTTTACACAGTGGAACAGTAAGAGCTCTAAAATTAATATCAAATGCCTTGACACTGTCAGATGGTTGCCAGGTGCCTTACACTTTGAATTTCACATTATTAGGGACACGATTTGTGGTGCAATATGTCACTGAAATTGCCAAATTCAGCATTGAATTATGTCTGGTAGAATTTCTCATGCTGAACAGATTTAAGTGGCTTAATGCATGGAAGTTATTTTTGTCCCATGGACTCTGTGAGCACTTAATACAGACATTTTGAAGTGGACAAGCTAAAGATCACTGAACAGGGTCACTGTTAAAGTGGTGCAACACCTCTGTTTATGGCCAGGTTGAATAGATCCACAATTGGCTATAGTTCTGAATAAAACAAAGTCCCAGCTTCAGAAACCAGTTGCAGACTTTTGCTTTGCACACAGTGAGAAGAAAAATATATAATGATGTCATTGGCAAAATTCCTGTGGAGTTTTAATAAAACCCTAGCCACTGACTCTGAAAGGTACTAGAATAATATAAAAAAAATAGACAGAGACCGAGCATAGAAGTAGGAGTTGCTGTATTTAAGATAACACATTGGGTGAATTAAAACTTTTTGTCTTTGTTTCTTCTCAACTAAGAGCAATAACTTGTCTGAGAATGTATGGGAAAAGTTGCATAGAACCTCTAAACAGAGATACTGAAGTCCCCATTGTGTTTCTTTTTCCTCGAAACAGTGTGCAAACATTATTTTTAAGAAAGGAAGGGAGGGGAAGTTGAGGAATGAAACCAAGGGTTCTAATGTATTTCTGTATGAGGGTATTATTTCATTTAGCCAGGAATAGAGAGCATGCCAGACCGAAGGAGTGTGTTTTGATGTGAGGGCACAATGGCTGCAACCACAAACATTTACGTTCTCACTTTGCTTACAACCTCCTTTCTTTCCAGGTTTGTGTGCATGGCTGCAATGCGCCACTTGTCCACACACTTCTTATACAAGTGTGGAACTGGGAATTGCCACCCTGTCTGACTCTGTCTCTAAGCACTGGAGACTCTCTTTGCCTGCAGTGGCCGGGAGCACCTTCCATGAGCAACCAGGGCACCATCGAAAGCCATTGAAGAGGCAGAATAAACAGAGCAGTTTACTGATAGCAGTTCACTGCTTTGAAGGAAATGTCTGAGACTGGCAGTGACCCAGAAAGCCTCTATTATTTGCTTATGGTTTTTTATTTAATAAAATTTAGATAAGTCCAAGTTGATCTTGACTAAGATACTGGTGTGGAAACAATCTAGTTCAAAGGATGATTAACCCATTCCAGCATGATAAATGTTAAGCAAGGATAATTAATTCCAGATTTTTAGATTCAAAAACTTAAGCTTCTCCGTGGCTAATAAAATACATAAAATGTTAAGCTAATGCAGGAAGTCTGATCACACCTCACATGCCCCACCAGAAGCCTCATCTATCATAAAAGAAATAATTTCACTCTTGTAGCAACTTGACAGCACAGTCAGACATTGCACCAAAACTATCCATTTCACATCTAGCCATCCATCCAAAACATACTGAGCATTCATCTTGGAAGAACTTGTGTAATCTGTATGACTTTTCCAGTGTATATGAGTCTTCATTTTGATCTCCTGCTCAATTTTTTCATCCTAGACTAAAGTAGATGCCAAATCAGTAAAATCTGGAATTAAACCTGGAAACCTGGAACATACCTTTAAATAATTTGACCATGTGTAGTATACAGTTCTTATATGCATCTCAATATTTTGGGAAGTGAAGTCTGACATGCAAAATGAATTATGAGGTTCACTATTATATTCACAATATTTATGCAGGAGGTAATAGTTATAATAAAGTATTTCCCCCCCTATTTAATTAAATGATACCATGAGAAAAAAGGAAAACCCAGCAAATTTAGGATGTTCCTGAATACATAAGGACATTTGTAGATAACAGATTGCGGAGGGGCAGTTGCTGTTGTAGTCTTCCTGTAAGATTTGGGCTACTTGTGCTAGAGGCAAATAGGAAAATTACCACCAGAGAATAATTGCTGAGTTCACACTGACATTTTTTTGACATGATTGCCTTGTTTCTGGTACTTGATTGGCCAAATTACAGCTGTCACTGCAATGTGCCATTTTTGAAAAAAATTGAAATGGTTATTCAAAACAAAGTCTTCACTGTTGAGTTGTATAATCCTCGTGAAGCACATCATCTGGAGTTTCTGAAATTTCCACAGCTAATGTAAATACTGGGATGTAAAGCAAAGATAAAATGGAAATGAACAACAAGTCTTGGGGTTTAATTACATCTTCACTTGGACTGTTGCAGCTGCAGTGAATAGAAAACTCAGGCAATAAACTCTAATGCATGCAAATGTATCTCCAATGCAGCTCTGATCTGACTTGCAAAATAGGTTTTAGAAAATTATAAAAAACTATGTTTGTTTCTGCCTAGAAAAGTTTGAAGGAAAGAAGTCACTTCAAGAGTTTCAATGTTGTTCAAAGAAAGGACAACCATATCACCAAGATGTCCTTTAGAAATTGTGGAGAGTGATTGGACCAAGTAATGGGAGTTTGCCCAAAAGCACAATATGAAAGGATGCTTAGAGGGTTTGTGAGAAATTGTGCTTGGGCACTTGAAGATTTTCTACTTTGTTTGACTGTTCAAAAGACACCTTCACGGAAAGAGACTCTAATTTTCCATTATGTGATACTGAAAAGTGCTCCAAAGTGGGCACAATAGGATGGACAAAAGAAAGTTCCCATTTTAACCCAGAACTGTAGTTCATTAAAGACAGGGAGAAAACAGAAGAGAAATTAAAAACTTGATATTTGCCATTCAAAGCCAGATGTAATACCAAGAACTGAGAAATGATTAGGCTGCTAGAAACAAGACTTACAAAATTTGTCCTATTTCCAGACATGAGTTTTGAAAACTGAAGGCAGAAGACCTGAAGCCTAGCAAGTGGTATTTTATAAAATCAGGAACTGCAGCTGATACCACTGTTCCCAGTACCCATAGCAGACGTCAGTATTGCTTAAACACACCAAGTTTGGGAGTGGAGACATGCCAAGAAAGCCATCAACAAGCAGCCCCCAGCAGGAAAAGGGTATCTTCCACTACACAGCAGCATGGAGTTGTCGTTTCTGTCAATGGAATTTATTTCATTCTATGGAGCTTCTTTTTGTTTCAGATCTTTGGATGAAACGTCATCAGAAGACAAACGTATTTCCCCTCCATTACTGTATATGCACACTGAAAAGAAATCAGCAAAACTGCCAATTCTGAATGCTCCTTTGAGGAAATCTCCCCTGAAATACAAGTATACAAAGAAATGCTTAAATGTCTATTTCTGCATTACACATGCTTCATAATATGTCAGAGCCTGAGTATAACTGCATTGAGTTACTAAGGGTTGGAATGACACCTGTAAATGTCAGAACAATATTTGAACTCTCATAGAACTTGAACTCCATTTTTGTCTACACATACACTATAGGATTATATCTCTTCAGAAATATCCATGTGAAATTTCTCCTAAACCACAATCTTAATAAAACAAGACATAGGAGATTTATTTGAATTGGAAAGAAAGTCATTGGTTTGTTTTGTTTATTTTTGCACTCTGGCAAAGGATTTGCACAAATACTTAGAAGTTCCTAGGTTTGGCTCTTAAGATTTCTTTCCCCTAGAAAGACAATGAAATGTTCATAGAAAATAGTTTGAGGTTTGCATCATATTCAAATATTGATTTTCTCAAGGAGAGAGAAGAAGAGGAAGCCTTATCATGGAGGAACAGTCAATGTCCTGAGGACAACCTGGAATGCCAACTTAGCATTTTTGCACTTCAAAAATATCTTTGACATTTATAAACATCCATGATGGTAAAATTGAGGCTGTTAAAAATATATGGTTTACTTCAGTAGTTTATAATTCACAGTGGCATTTAGTGGGTGGAGTTGTAAATTAGTAAGTGGACTGCTGCCACAGCAGAGTAGGCTGCTGCTCTGCAAAGGAGAATCTTTGCTAAGAATAGGAATGTGGTCATGATGATAATGAACAAGGGCTCGGCCTGCCTGAAACGTCGATGGCAGATCAGCAGATGGTTGTTGGATGTGTAACAGCTGCTCTAGAAATTAGATGTTATCAAAAATTTGTTTGAAAGATTGAATTGGATGAAAGGCATGCAAAGCTTAACCAGTAACACTTGGTTTCAATTTTTAGTAGCACCACCAAAAGGCAGAGTGGCACATGAAATACTTATGTTGTCGATAAATTGGAAGGTACAGTTTTACAGCCAACAAAATGCTGTGTTTATTCTTCTGCAAGAGTGAGGTAAGATTGCAGCAGTCTCTACACATAAAAGCATCTCTTTCCCTATTGCTTTCAAATGAAATAGATTAATCTGCCAGGAAAGCATTACAATATGCTAATCAGGTATTTGCTCTGGTCTGTCAAACACTCAAACAAAAAAGTCAGTTACTTCCTGGAGACAATATTAATGTCCTCAATAAACGCAGCATTTGAACGGCACTAGATTTCTTGGGGCGGGGGTGTGAGTGGTGAGGGCAGGAAATCCTTATCGCTAAGATGATTTGCCTTTGGACCATTACTAGTTGCAAAAGTCTTATCCAAAGGTTGCAATCCAATAGTGTTACATCGGAAGTCCTGAGTGAAAAGTGCAGATAGATGTGGATGGCAATATAAAACACACACCACTGTCAAACTTTTGGAAGCTTTACTACTGAGTGACAGCTGCTCTATGATTGCTGTTCTGCCAGAAATAGGCAAAATACTCTGAACCCAAATGCCTAACAGGGTGACCTGCACGACTGCAATAATTTCATGTTTTTGACTGCTTGAATTCCCAATCAGCAGACACCAACACAGTGCTGTCACGTTTCTGGCCTTAATAAACATGCTTGAGATGTATCAGCCTTAAAGTGATCCGCAGGAAACTTTCACTGAAAAAACAACAACAAAAAAAATCTGTATGAAATCATTGTGTGTACTTCACACCCTGCTCAACCCTTTCCTATGGGGCCCTGCTTTGATCCCTGTTTGTGCTGGCCAGCTCTTGGCCCCCCAGTGCAGTAAGGGCTGCACACAGATGTTTTGCTGCTAAACAGTTTGTCAGCAGAGTAAAACAGGTCCCTTTTCCATAGGAAAATGACCAGCAAAGTGATTTTGTCACAAAAAGTCTAATCTGACTCTTTTCTGAGTCAGGACACTGAGCATTATTCTAGCAGTAGACATTTTGAGCTGCATGATAACAGTCCCTCCCTAAATGTTTCCCAGACATCCAAGTGTTGATTTCACTCACCACTAAATGGGCAAAAGAACTTCTCAAAAGGAATGATGTGCTAGTAACCTATCACACTCCACTGAGAATTCATCCATATGGAGCTCAATGATCACTGTGTGCCTTCCATAAATAATACCCCTTAAGGAGGCACATGTCTAGCACAAAATTATTGAGTATCTGTGCTCTGACTGGAAAGACTCCATCTTACAGTAGAATTTATAGCAGTTTTTGTGCCCTACATAGGAAACAGAAAAAGTTCTTCTATCAACCCTAAGTCACCAATAAGGTACTTAGCAGACAGGATTAAGCCCAGGTCAGCTCTTTAAGAGCTGCCAGTTTCAAGACTCTACATGCTTAAAATTTTACCTAACTAAAGCTCTGAAATTCTAATTGAATATGGAAATGTACTGGCTAGAAAGTGAATCTGCCACCTTCAAAGCATTTCATTTCCTGTAACTCTGAAATCCTGCCCCATTACAAGATTCATGTAGCAGTGTACCCTGCGCTGACAAGGGGCACCATACATATTTAAACACTGTGTCATGTCTGAATTGCATTTTAAAGTGCAGTGTTCAAAGTCGCTGGTAGCCCCAAGACTGGTTGGGCTCTGTTTCCCTGAGCCCGACTCCTCCTGCCCAGCCGGTGCCTCCCTGG
Organism: Myrmophylax atrothorax; assembly: GCA_026770055.1. NCBI lineage: Eukaryota > Metazoa > Chordata > Aves > Passeriformes > Thamnophilidae > Myrmophylax > Myrmophylax atrothorax. Next base: position 17,184,599 of record JAOXXN010000120.1, read on the forward strand.
CCAGCACGCAGCACTCCCTCCCCAGGGGAGCAGAGCACACGAGCCCTTGGCCTGACTGCTCACTAAAGCCTGGCCACTGCCGTGTGTGCTGGCCAGGCAAGAACTGCAGGAGCCTTTTAAACCGTGCCTATCCCGCTGGCAGAGCCTCTCTTCACCCAACTATAGAGGACAGAACAAAGTGACTGACAAGCAGGGCTACAGCACCAAAATTAAGCCACTCCTGGAAAACACCACAAAAAAGGATCTAATTAATTATTGAACATGGCTAGGATAAAACTGCTAACCAACCAATATACAGGGAGAAAATGGTAACATTGTAGGTAGATTAAACGTCATTACAAGAACAACACTTAGTTTCAGTTCAGCCATGGGTTCCCTTATGTACCTTGTATTAAACCAAATCAGATTTCGCAAAAAATTACTACAAAATCTTATCAAATGCAAAATATCCTGTAACACACACACTACATAAGATTTGGCTGTGAACCTTAGAAAGCCTACAGTAAAAATGGCTTCTTACTAGGAAATCTTCTAAACACACCAGGATAGAGATTACTAGCATGACATATATAATAAATTATAGTTTTATTTTTAAGGAGTGCACACAAGCAAATCATTAGCATGTTAGTGTTTTCTAGGATGGATAAGCATTTGAAAAAAAAAAGAAAAAAGGTCAATATTCAACATGTTACAAATAACTAAAAATTAAACAGAAGAGGTATTGTCCATGCATAAATCAAATTATGTTTTCAGTCAAAAAATATATGTTTTTAAGTGCACATTGTAAATGACGTATATAACTGAATGTACTACTTTTCCAAAAACATATCACACCATGTATCTGTAAACCCAATTAGAATATAGTATTGAAACCAAAATCAGAACTGTTTTTTTTTGTTATCCCTGTATCACCCAAATATTTACTTGTGTTTAACCTGAGGCACAAGTGAGTCTTACTCAACAGCAGCTCTTTTGCTCCAACACAGACAAATACTTAAATATCCTACTGGAGCTGTGTCACTGTAAAAGGGTGTATCAACATCAGAGCTTAAACTGTATCTGTATCTACAAGACTTTCCTAATTATATTTGTAAAACATTACTTTAGTATCTTGCTGAGCATAATGGGATGTAGGGCCAAAAGGTTGGACAGGACAGCCTTGTGGTGGCAACTCTCCCATGCAGTGCAACAGTTTGTGCTATACTGGTGCTAAACCACAAGGGAAAAAAGGGAAGGGAACTTAATGCTCCAAATTTTTGCCTCTCTTAATAGGTTAGATATCATTTTCTCAGGCAACTAAGTTTCTAAAGTAGTGGAAGTGTAATGACAGATAAATATTATATAATTCTATACATTTAAAATACGCAACTAGTCCATGGGTGTTCTCCTCCCCCAGGTGAACTGAAAGATAACCTGTGATCACCTACATTTACCAGGGACTAAAAGGACGCACATAAGATTCTACAGGTGCAGGACGTAACATACGGTAGTCAA
>JAOXXN010000120.1:17186953-17198821 GCA_026770055.1 Myrmophylax atrothorax
TCAATTCACAGCTTTGTGTGCATACACCACGCTTACACGTCTGCCACTGCTGTCATGCACTCTGCCTTTTCACTTCTGTGCCATGAAAAATATAATTGTTGGTCTCAGTAATAAATACCAGGTCCACTTCCATATGTGACAAGCCAGTAGCATAACAGTAATGACTGACCTGCTTCTCCCTGCCCACAACAGACATTTTCCTAGGGAAGAACTAGCATTAGAGTACTCAATCCTGCAAAATACTGTAAGACCTCAATAGCTTTGCCTCCAATGAGACTTAGAGCCAAATCTTGAAAAGTTTCCTCACTTTAAGATAGATTTTAGAGTTCAGCCAAACATTGCTACGTATGCGGCTTTCAAAAACTGCACATAATTCTGAATGCTTTGGTTCTTGCTCTCAGACTTCTGCAGGCTGTTCTCCAGCTCTTTCAAACGAACTTCATGGTGTTTCTCATTCTGATGAAAAAAGAGAAATGCAAAGCAACTTAGAAATAAAAGATAAATAAAATAAATAATAATCTAAGACAACTAGTACCTAACTTTTATAGCCTTATTAACTTGTAAAGGTTTCCAGAGGCTCCACAAAACCAAAGTTGATAATAAAGGCCTCAAAATATTGAAGCTTTTATTTATGTTAAGTGAGGACCAAACTGAATACGTTTGAATAGGCTTATAATCCAAAAAGGGCCTTGGAACATAATAACTACCCTTCTGAACTTTTATCGTGGAAGATTCTGAGCAGCTTAAAACTATTGTGGGCCTAACACTCAGTCTCATGTTGATTTTTCAAGGAAACATCTGTTGTTGATCTCTGATGCAACATGATTTTTGATGCTGAGAGTTCCTTACATAAAAAGATGATTCATAGCAATATTACCTGCTCTTTAGTTCCATACCTAATGCACATAATAGATCATTTGTTATATTAATGCTAAATATATTCAGGTAATTCCTTTTATGTACATTACAGATGTCAGGTGGTAGTTGGTTAAAATAAATTCAATTTTTAACAACTGGATTTATGGTTGTCAGATATAAATTGAACTTTACAAAATAACATTCAGGTTAGAATGAAAAACTGAATATTAAGTTACCCTAACAGTCCTATTTTGTTTCCAGTTTCTCTAAAACAACAGTAATTAAGACCATTTAGCATTCTCAGTTATATGTAAATGCAATTGGAATAAAACCCAAATAATTAATTTAGAACAGTTCCTTCAGACATATGTATCTTTCACATTTACATTTTAACCACAAGGTTCAAATGGAAACCATTTGAAAACATACCTGTGAGTTTTTCTGTGACAAAAGACAAAAATATTTTCTTTATTTTCTCTTTCACTTTAACATCACAAGAAATTCCTCTGAATAAATATTTGAAGTAGAATAAAGCCCTAGACCATGTCTCATTTTGTTTTAAGAACACTTTTGTCTTAGGGGAAATGCAGACAATAAGTTACACTTCATACAGATAAAAATGAATGAAAGCATACTGAATTCAGACCCATATCTCTGATGTCTTATTTAGATCTTGAATAAAGTTTGTGTCTAGCTTGACTTGATTTTAATCCTCAATGTTTCAAATCAGAGTACAGAATATTGGTTTTCAGTTCAGCTGTGCCTGACATTTTGTTAATAGAAAGTGCGCTGAAATTTTCCGGACTAGATAAAACAATTCATCAGATTTTTGTTTGTTTTCAGAGAATATTACTCATCCAAAACACCTTCTTAATCTGTGGCTTTGCTGAGTAAGTAAGTACCAACATATCATATCCTGGGCATTTAAAGGCTTGACACTGAAAAAATCAGAGTATCTCTTTTGGTACTAATGACATTTATGTGCAACATCAGTATATAAACTGAAAGCTTTTCACAAATTCTGGTAAAATCAGATTATTGTAATCACCTCAGGAAAGAAAGAAAAGATACCACTATGTCATTATGGAATTGTTATATCTCTGTTCCAGTCTAGATAGGCTCACTGAACATGGTTGACCTGAGTGCGAAATTACAACTTCATAAATATTTTTTTTATTTTTGCATTGCTGGGATGTAAACTCAATATTATTCAAGTGATTAGTAAGCCTGGGCATCTGTTAAGTTGATGGGAAATGTCAATGTACAAAGTACGTTATTAAGTTGAATTAATTTGCTGCTCTGAAAAGTGTGTATCAATAGTTTCAGTCGTGTGTTTTCAGTAAAAGGATCTTTTTTTGTAAATAGTGATGTCTTAAGCAACTTCTTAAGTCACAAACAGTATTATTTACTCACATGGTGAAATATGCAGAGGAGTTGGTTCTTTTCTTCTTTTCTCGCTCTCACTTCAGTTTCAAGAACTTGCAGTTTTGTCTGAAAGGCTTGTTCTTTGTATGACATTTTTTCCTGTTCTTCAGCTACCTATAAAAGTATTGAGAAAGAAAGGAAATATATTTACTCTTTCTTAAAGCCTACACCAAATTATTTTCTTACATCTTAGCATTAATAGCTCTATTTCCTATTCTTTCACCTAATACTTTACTTGTTTCCCATGCACAGAAATTAAAGAAACATAAGCAAGAGTCTGGCTAAATTTGAAAGATGTTTCAGTTTGAAAAAAAAAAAGTAATACTATTGGGAGGGGAACATTCATTTTTAAGTTAAGCCAAACTAATAATTGTTTCAAACACAAATAAATACTCTCAGACAGTATCAAAAAATTTCAGATTGTGGTCTTCCTATTAAAAAAATGAATTTTGTAATCCATATTTAAAACATGCAGAAATTCATAGTAACATTTTGGTATTGCTCCCTACATGCAAAATAATCTTGTCCCATCACAATTTTTTTAATGCTCTTTTTAAATAGAAAGTGGCAAACAAGATTGAGAAAAGTATTAAATCACCAATACCATTTTTCTCCCTTCTTTCAAAGCAGTTTCAAGTTGTCTGATCAGTGCATTATATTCTGCAATTTTCTCTTCAAGCTTCAATTTATGGCACTGAAGACTTCTATCTTGTGTTTTGAGCTGACAAGCAAGTTCTTCATTCTGAAATTCCATCTTTCCTAATTGCCTTTATGAAAAACAGATTAATGCATTATAATTCATCATAGCAGAAAAGTGTAGGAGTTAATCAGATTTTTTAAAATTTACCTTTTAAGATCCTCATATTTCCTCTGAATGTTATAGTTCTCTTCTTCTAAGGAAAGACTGCCCATAGAAGTTACACTATTATTCTGTGAAAAAACCAAGTTTCTAGTTGAAGAGACCTATATCCAGGACCTCTGTCCTATGTCCAGCATCTTACTAAAGCAAGCTTGCCTATTAAAATCCAATCAACCAATTTAACTGTAATTTCAGATATATGCTATATATATTCAGATAAATGTCATATCAAGTAAACATGGTCTTGTATTTAAAGCAAATAAAATAAAGCCAAATTTGCAGACTAAAATTTTGTGTGAACACTTTAAGACTGAAAACCTACTATGTAACAAAATGAAGTTCTAAAAAGCTCCATATGCTGCTCATGTAACCTTGTATATTAGGAGTTGATTGTGTCTACCTTCCAGCAACAACGAGCTCCCTCACACTGCAGTCACAGGAAGTATAAAAGTAACACCACATATATGTAGATATATATGGTTACCACAGAAGAACAATGTAGCACTGGCAGACTTTAAGAAAGAAGCGATATCAGAGAAGACAATCCAGTTTATGAAAAGAGGTATGTCAGCAGCAGAAGCTGAAGAAAGCAAGAAGACAAAATATGTTCCTCTGCCCAGCATCCAAAGTGCTAAAGTTTAACATGTTTTCTTTCAAATCTCATAATAGTAGTGATGAGATTATTGCTCTTGCTACTACCCATCAACAGCAGATTAACAATAAACAGCCACATCAACAACCCTCTGGCACCGTTACTGAAAGGAACAACCACATCATTCATTGGGCTACCTCGGGCAGCCCCATCCAGCAATCTCAGGTAATCTGCCTGATTTTGTTTGTGTGAATTACAGGCTGTTCAGCTGCCAGACTGGTACTAGCAGAAAACTCGTCCCCCTGAAACCCAGACGGGGGTTTCTGCACATGGAGCAATTGCTTCAAAAGGAATTTTCCTAAATTCTGGTAATCGGGTCATGGGTCAGAATCTATAAAGGACATCACCAAGACTTAATACTGAAATTAAACTGCTGTTCCACTAGACTAGTGATTATATTCCCAATTACTTCACTATACTTAAGAGGTTCTTTTGCACCTTTTCAGGAAAACATGTACTTTGATAGAAAGTACATAAATTACTTTACATGATGTATAAATTTTGCACCCCAAAATTCATTGTTGCATAAACACTTCACTAAGCAATGATGGATTTATGAGCACTCCTGGAAGAATTATTGAAAATTAGGCAAACAAGAACCAAAGTTGATTTTATAAAGATCATCTTAAAAATAAATTTTAAACAAAACTAAGAGCTATGATTTTTATAAATGTTTGAAGTATCTTGGAGCACAGAGGCTCACTGTGCTTTAGCTGTAGTTTTCCCACTGACACAGGAAGAAGGTTAAGCTCCTTTCCTACCCCACAGATTCAAAAACCTTTGTCATTTATGTTAGCAGAATATCTTCTTCTAACTCAAAAGCTCATTAAAAACAAAAAAAAAAAAAAGAGAGAGAGAGAGAGAGAAAACAGAATAGCAAAAAAACCTAAACTTACCCTGCTATTGAAACTGATGTCATAGAAATAAAGAGTTGAGGAAAACTCATACTCAGGCTTTAGAGAAAATACAAGCATTAGTGTTAAATACAGCTAAAAATAGAAACTAGCCTATTAAAGCGTATTTTTAAAATATTTAATCAACTAAAATAATGTAATAATTAAAATATTATACATCATCAAGAATATAATTTATCTGATTAAATATTGTATGGTTTATAAATTAGTCAGTAAAACCAAAACTAAAGTAGAATTACATTTTTCCACTAGATACAAACAATAACTAGATTTGCACATTTATTCCCAGAGCAGAATTCTTTGACACATCTCAGAACATAAGGATTCAAACAGGTCAAGAATATACCAACTCTCAAAGTAATGACTATTGTCACATAATGAATTCACATTAAAACAATTGGCAACGTTTGATTTGAATTGTGCTATTTCTATGGAAGAAACTTTTCATTTATGAAGCAAATAACAAAGGAAGCCACACAACTGTCACACATGCCAATAGGAAAAAACTTTTTTCCACATAATTTTCTCATTTATCTTTAAAAATGAACATGTTCTAACCACCTGAACATGCAGCTCCCTGAGGGTTTTGCATTGCTGTGCACAGATCTGTTCCCAGTGCACAGGCTCTTGCTGCTTTTCCTCAGCAGCTTTCAGCAAGTCACAAACATGTTCTAAGTCCTTTAACTCAGCCTCCGTTTTGTCCCTCACCTGCATAGTAGCGGCACAGGAAAAAATCGAAGTGTAAAACCACGAATTGTTGTAATACTTAATGGATTTCCATGTAAGTCATAAAGCTGAAATGCTACACAAGTTTCATAATATCACCTGTTTTATAAAATACTGACAAAGATACACGTTAACCATTGGAGAAATTCAGATCTCTGAGTACATTTCATTAAAAACTCAGTAATACTGACGTTGTGAACAAAACTCTGCAAGTCTTAGCAGTTCATAATGCAATACCCAAATTTCAATTTTATGTTTATAGCAATACATTTTGGGACATGGCATACAGACACACTGAGTAGCTTACAGGAAAAATTCTGACCATACAACTGTTGTAGTATTTGAAAAGAGAGCAGGACCTCGTGCCATCTGAAGCCACATACAATGCTGTGCAAATATTATTTATGGGATCAGAAAGTATTTTTTCTGCATTCTAAACCTTAGTCATGGAAAGATAAAATTAGTATGAAATAAAATGAACACCTGTTATGCTTCTCAGTGAAGACTAATTCTGTTCCCTGAAACAGGACATTGCAGGCAAAGCCTGTCCCTGTCTCAGCTTTATTGCTTAAAAGAAAATGTATTTTGATGAGTCATGGAAGTGGGGAAAGTGATTTTCATACCAATCTTGTATTTTTTTCTGATGCTTAAGAATGTGCTAACTGTGTTCCAGTATTTACCTTCCTCTGCTGAAAAACTTATAACTCATCTTTATATGATTCTCAGTTTAAACTATTAAAGAGCAATTTTACAGTAGGTTCGCTTCCATACACAACTTTCACAGCTGTTCTGTTGAGAGGTCTAGTTTCAAAATCTCAACAACAAAATCACATTTTGAAAGAGATAAAGGAATCCTGTAATTGTAAAACAGCAGCCCAGCCACTTAGTCACTGCTCTAGGAACTCTTTCTCACTTGTTTGCAATTGTGTTGTATCCAAAAAACCACCAGCTCCAGAGAGCAGTTAGTAAAACTCTCTTGTTTAAAAACAAGAGACAGTACCTTGTGACTTCCAGTTAAGTGGATCACGATAATGTAAGAAAGATCAGTGTCTACAGAATTGTTTGAAAACATGCTTTGTTAAGCAAAACTTACCTTATCTACTTCCAAGCATTTGTTTTCTGTTATTTTTTTGTTTTCATTTAAGACTGTTTCATATCTGGATTTTAATTCTTCTGCTACTATTTGTAGTTTTTGTACCTAGGACAACATATATTTTTCACATACATTTGCAAGGTCTTACTTTTAAATATAGAAAATATACAATCATTAGTATAAAGCATAAAGGAAAAACCAATTTCTAAATAGTACCTTTATATTTGTCATTAGTTGAAGCTATTTACTTTTATTATCCTACTCACTCCAGCAAGTATAAAAGGGTAACCAGGTAAAGAGCTCTGTCATATCGACACTGTGTTAGCAACAGTGGAGAATGAGTTACAGACGCAGCCAGCAGGACTCCCACTTCTCTCCCCAGATAACAAGTATCACCGACACTTCCCACCTGCAGCCACTACAGCTGAGCTGGGGAATTTCACTCCATTTGCTTCTTAGTGCTGGCTGTTACCTGGAACTGCATCTCCCACATTAAAGCTGGCAACAACTTTAATTGTGATGATGCATTGCACAGACAGGGCTCACTGGCTGTACCTACGTGTGCATCATGTCTTTTCTCTTGTCAATGATTTAAAAAAGAAAAATGTGAAGAATGTCAATGAAATTGTGTCTGTACAGTAGCAGAAATATATACACATTTGAATCAATGCTCTAAAATGTCTCTGTGAGTAAACCCAAATTACAAAAAAAAAAGGAATTGATAAAAAGCCCATTTTAAGTTTGGTTGATGTGTTTTGCTGGTATTTTCAATATGGATTTGCCTAATTAAATAAAAAAATATTCATATGATAATACATATGTCTTGAATGAACTTGAATTTCTTGAACTTACTTGAATTCTGGCTTACTGTTCTTAGAAACACAAAAATGAAGATATGACAAAGTAGAGGTAAAATCTCAGTGTATGTGTCCATTGAAGACATCAAACTCAAACTTAATTTTTTAAAATATATAGTTGACTGGGTTGCTAACCTGCATTTTAGGAAGAAGATCTTCTCTAAGCAAGTATGCAATTAGCTCTGTTAGCTTCAATGACCTTCAACTGGGCTTCACACAGTTCAGTAAGGATTATGTATACAAGGAACAGTGTGGAGACTATTCTTTGATATGATTTGAAATAGCATTCTCTTCTATCATACTCCATGTTACAACAGTATCACAATCACCATGACAACAAATCTGGTTTATTACAAACAAAACCTTTATCATTTCGTCAAAACTGCTTACAAATTCAAAAAAACATACTTGAAGATTTCATACACGTTAGTCACCTCATTTTTGTGCTGTTCAACAAGGTTTTCCTGCAGCTTTGCCTTTTCTTGCAGATGTAGCAGCTCATGTTCGACACAAACAGTACTTTTCTCCAATGTAGCAATGGAAGCCTTGATTAAAACATAGAAAATATAAAAATTTTAAGAGTGTTATTAAAATGACACATTCTACAATATGATATTACAAGCAAGTGACCTGCAGGCATTAGAAAGAGTGACACAATTATTTTTCCTGCCAAACAAAAATGAGAGTCCACAGTTCATTTGTCAGCTAATGAGGACATTTACATGAGAGGATAAATACAATACAAAACCTATAAACTTTTTAAAAATTAAAATTAATAATTGAGGTAAACTCATTTAATTTGAAAGAAAGATTTACAAACATAAAAGAACAATTTCTAATTAAGCAATTGTGCAGCCACTGACAGTAAAATAAATAGCATCCTTTTTAAGCAGATGGATCATCAGACAACCCTGTTCCGAGCTTTGCCATAGATTACCACTGAAAAATTGTCAATGTGTCATTTACATTTACTATAAAAAATGGATGCCAAATTTATTCTACAGGTTTGGAATCTCAACACAGAAGGTCCAAAGAGAATTAACGTGGTTATTTCATTATGTATCAGAAATGCAGAGCCATTTAACAATTATTTATAATGGTCTCACCTTTAATTTTTCATTTTCAAGGTAATTTTTTTGATATTCAGAGGTACCAGAATTAAGCTTTCCAAGAATTTCCTCCTCTGAGTTTCTTCTCCATTCCTTTCTTCTTTCCAAGTCTTCCAACAGGCTTGTGATCTGACTTGTTAGACATGCAAGAACTTCTGTATAACATACAATGTTTCCAAAACTCTCACTAGGAAAATTAAGGTTTAGCACATTCTCCTTTTTCTATGCTGTGGTGGACACGAGCTGTTGAATTAGTTATTAAATCAGTGCTTATGTGAGGCAGCATAGTAGCTAGTAACAAGTTCAGGCTTATCAGAAGTATGCAGGGGAAACACCACGTTCCTTACAGGTAAAGAGGAATAAAGCTTTAAAAGAACGGAAATGCAGCAGGGAGAAGGCTAAAAATCTTAAATTGTTTGTATTTCCTGATTCTAAATTCTGCTCAGAATTTTAGAATATTAATAAACTCATTTACATTGTAAACACTGACTACTGCACTACTAAATATCAACACTGTGTAACTATAAAAATAAAAAGAAAATAGATCAGCAGTCCAACTTACTTCTTAAGATCTTCCGTTTGAAATTCTAACAGTGTCTTTTCTTCAACCATTCTATCATGCTGGTTTTTCCAGCCATCAGCAGCTGACCATATCTCACATAGTTCAACATCCTGGAGAATGCAGAAATGACAAATTATATAACAAAAGAATGCCACTGAAGAATGCCATTTAATTTTGCAAATTTTTCTAAACACGAGAGCTATTTAATATAAGATGCCTTTATTGGATCTCCCTTCTACAAAGCAATGTAAATTCTGTCTTGTCTCAAAAGGAACAAAGCTATCCATATTTTCAAAAATTGAAGTCTAAGTACAGACATACTTTCAAGGCAGACACAGTTAAACACTGGCACTCTATATCACCTGTAGAATACATCATTTCAAAATTGAAGATGACAATCTTATCATACCAAAAAAAAAATTTCTCCAATGTATCTCAACTACATATAAATTACATAAATCAATAAAAATAAAACTGTGCCAAAATGTTTTAAGAATAAAAAATACTAGCTAGGTAAGAAATTAAGTTAGGGAAAATTCCTCAGATGAGTATGGACAATTAACCAATACAGGCTATCCTGAAAGTATACCAGGTTTTCAATGGGGAAGAAAACAAGTGTTACTATAAAACACCGAAAGTTCAGGAGCTTGTTGCTGTCCCTCTGTACTGCTAATTGTCCTTAAAGATCCACTACTGTCTTCTCACAAAGATCAAAGAAAGCAAACAACATTATTACCATCTCCTGGTACCAGTTCTGATCTACCTGGTCTTTTTGAACAAACTGTATGGATAGGCAGAGCAAGATTCTAAGGAACAATTTGGATAAAGGAAGTTTTGTACTTGGATTTTGAAAAGGTTCAGAGCAACCAGCTTAGAAACAGAAAGGTCAGTAACCACGTGAGATATCATACACTAATAAATAAAGAAAACTAAGACTTCAAACCTCAATCATGGATGGATTCTTATGAGTCAGTCAGTCTGCTTATGACTAACAGGAAGACCAGGAGAGGTTTAACCAAAAGCTGCTGGGACTCCTCTTACTACAGTTTGAAATGTACAGTCTCATTACTTAAGACAATCACTAAATTTTAATGAAAAAAAGGTGAATGATAACTGTTTTCATGTCACTTATAGTAACCTTTTCCTTAACAACCAGCAACAAATTAAAAATTATACAAGCACAACATGACCAAACAACTTTTTCTATTTTCCACAGGGGTCTTCCAATTGTTCACATCAAAACAGTGCAGCACATTACTCACAGCATCGTCACTCACATGTTCTCTTATTTTGGAGGTTAAATTTTTCACAGCTTCTTCCAAGCATTGAGCTCTTTGCTTCTGGGACCTGATTGCTTTTTTCAGAGCCGTCTTGTTTCGTTCACTTGTTTCCTTTAATGCCAACTTCTGGTGCTTGTATTCACCAATGTGATGTTTCCACTCTGCTAATTTCTTTTCTAGAGTCTGCAACATAATTGGACTCTAAACCTTACAGATAACTTTGTGATATAATCAGGAATAGCAGTGACACATATAATCTGTCTCCATAATATCTTTGCATCTCCAATGTGGTGGTTAATACAAGTAGCCAGTTGAGATACGTACAACAGTAGACAAGCAAAAATACATGTTGGGAAACTCACTACAAAGACCCAGAGAGGAGGCTGAGAAGGTGCAAGAGCAGGCAGGAGTAGGAGGAAAGATAGCAATTGAACCATCACAGTGTGCTCTTGGAAATGAATGCAGAATTTCAATGTAGAAGGCATGACATGGATGTTAAACCATTTATGAGGAGGAAAATAAAATGGTTTCATGATCCCCAGAGACTGATTTCTGTGAAGAATATCACCTTAATGATATACACAGATGTATTAGAGTATGTGCTCTGAATCTATAGTGACACACATGTTACAGGTCTGGAGATAAGCTGTGTGACTATATATTGAATTTTAATACAAAAACTAATATCTTGGATTTGGGTTTTTTAAAGTCAAGAAGCTAAGATAGGCTGGGGTCTTTTCTTGAATATGTTTATTATGCTATGATCTGTGAGTAGATGAAAATATACTACTTGCTTGCAAGACTTCTCAGTTTTTTCCATGCACAAAATGGCCCCACTCTATTAATGAAACAGATTTGTTTAGCAAAGAAATAGTTTCATACAGACAGTGAAGCAGAAAATGTAAAACTTATTATGTAGCACTTACTTTTCTTCTGCCATAGTACAACAATATAACTAGGCTAGCAGTGTAAATAAATGTCTCAAACCGGTGATAAATATCCTCATTCCAAGAATGACTGATGTGTTTTTCCCTTCACTGCAGTCCAGGTCTGACATTAAATTACAGTCTACGAGAATAACCACCTACTACTCAGCTACTGACTATGATAATGTGCCAGTCTTATTCAAGATACACTTTGCCAATTGCTATAAAATATGCATATTATCCACGAGGGGATATCTCTTAGTGTAGGTCCTGCTAATGGCCTCAAAACTTTAACACAATCAATGCAAAATTTATGTGGTTTTCTAAGTAAAACGGTCTCAGGTACTCAGATTCACCAAAAAGTTAAAGTATTACTTCAAAAAATGAAATTACAAAAAACCCCACAAATGCAGGAAGAAGTTTTCCTATATAAGTGCTTACATGGCATCTGATAAAGAAAGATGTGACTTGAGGGGGTGGGGAAGGAACAACTTCAAGAATTACAGCAAATAGAAAATCTGAGTCTACTTACGGATTTCTTTAACCGTTGGTGTAAGTAAACAAATGTTATCCCCTGCTATGACCACAGGGGGTCACAATCACATAA
>JAOXXN010000120.1:17212100-17238998 GCA_026770055.1 Myrmophylax atrothorax
CCCGGGGAGAGCGGCAGGCCCGGTTGCACCCGCGCGGCGAGGCCGGAGCTCGGGCCGGGCCGGGCGCGATGGGCGGCTGCGAGCGGCCTCCTCGGGCCGCGTCCTTCGCCGCGGGCTGGGCAGGCCCGGCGTTCGCCAGGCGGCTGCACAGCACCAGCCTCGGGGGCGGGTGGGGGGCTGAGACTGCCCAAGGTCAGACAGGCAAAGAGGGGAGAAGGCGCCAGGGCTGGGGCTCGGAGGTGCGCAAGGCATCAGATGCCGGAGGTACGGCCGGACTTTGTGCGTGCACTTTGAGTGTGCAAAGGACAAAGGTGTGTCTCGACTGAAATAAGCTGCTGGTTTTACTGGCTGCTAGAAATGTATCCATCCCGCTGCCCGGTCTTTAAAAGTGGAGCTCTGGTGCTGCGCAGGGAAGCCCGGTATGTGTCTGCTTAGGCTTTTTGATTTGTTTGAGCTTTACTGTCGTTTTTAGGCTTGTTTGATAGCCCATTGTCTCCGAATCGGTCTTCCCCTTTCTTTACGGTAAGGACACTATAATTGGCTTTTGTTCCTCAGCGCCTGTCTTGAGCCATAATCCCTTTTCTTTATATAATCAAACTTGAACAGATTTCCTGTAGGGCGATGGACATCCAAGCATTGCATAGTAATCCACTTTGGTGTTTCATGAGTTCTCTCTGGGTCACAATCAGGTTTGGAACCTGATTAACATTATCTCGTCTGATCGGTCTGATGTATTGCCCTAAACCTCAATATTCAAGCTGAGCCAATGATCAGCAGCACAGCAGAGCTCTGAAAATGCAAACTCGTCAAAACACATTGTTGTCAAATTTAAATGAACTTAAAGTAGTCATTGTAGCTTCTCTTTGTGATGGAGGTATTTCCATTCTTCCCCTGCTACCACCACGGTCTTCTTTCAGGCCTACATGTTTCCCAGACCGACTCTTCAGCCTCAACTTTCCCTTTTCTTGTTGGACAAGGGGAAAAAAAGGAGATACAGTTTCACTCTTCATTGTAAGATCTTATGATGGGACCTTGTGATTTCATTATTTTATCTTGCTTTTTTCTGTTTAAATCAACTGACTAAATCTAATTATATTTTTGCAAGCTGTCGTGGTTTAGAGGTGGTCTGAACTGGGGTTTACTCCATTATGCTTTATCAGCATTATTGGTTTACATCAGTAACATTAGTTATTTGCTTAATCTAAACTAAAATTCAGTGGATATATGGAAGCAATAATTTTGCTCTAACAGCTGCCACTTCCCCCTAAACTGAGAAGTTTAATGAAGCTATTGAGGGGGAGGAACAAATCCCTGAGGTGTTCTTACGGTCTGAGTAACTCACATTCTGTGTGCTGCTGTTGCTTCCCCTGTTGTTTTGGGGGGTTTTGTGGGTTTTTTGGTTGTTTGGTTGAAGTACTATATAAGGCCTATGATAGATAAGATATGAACAGATATGTAAATTTTTTAAAATATTGTATGGGTGTAGATTTTGCCTTCTCCAGTAAAAATTACAGTTCTGTATGTTGAGTTCAACTCTTACATTCAGGCATTGCTGGATGGTGTGATGTGACCTGACATCAGTCAGTCTGGGATATTAGAAACAACCCCCCCCCCCTCCAACCTCTATGAAACGGTTCAGCAGCATAAAGTGGCACACAGGAAAATCACTTAAAATTTCCATTTCAACTTAGAAGATGGTGAATGTCTTGTGTTTCACAGGCATATCAGACTTTTACAAGAGGGTTTGGGGCTGTTTTGCCCACAACCACTGATACTCACGTTCCAAGAAACTTGTTCCTTCTATGGATGACATTATACTGTGTTCAGACTGCCATATTCTGGTTAGTAATCTACAGAAAAATCAAGCTGAATGGCCATCTTCATTCAAAGCCTACCCTCCCTTCTGGCAGGCAGATGATGCTTGAAGGAGTTGTTCTCAGTCTGTCTTGCAGTAGTTGCAATTTGTGGAACAAAGTAGCAAATGTTTATAGTTAGTGGTATTTGAGGTGAAATAAATAATGCCATTGAGTATAGCAATAGGAATGTGAGTCCTTCCTCATGCCACGCTGGGTAGTTGACAAGATGCCTGTGTAGCAGTTGAGAGTTAGTTGGGCTTTACTCTTTGGTAGCAGAAACACTGTCCATGACTTCAGGTAAAAGTTAGAGGTTTGTCTTAATGTAATTTGTCCTTCTAGTGATTTTGCGGTGTAGACTTGAAGTGGTGACTGGGCTGTGAGAAGCCAGTTGGTTACAAACCAGGATAATTTCAATATGTGTGAACTGTCACAGTCCGGCAGCTTGTGTGTATATTTTGAATTCAATACAGACAGATGGATTAGATGTCTTACTGATATGATTTGTGTCAGCAAGTGCTTACATTAGGTATCTCTTTGTAACATGTTTTAAGCTTTAATAAAAAGAAAACTAAAACTTGGAGGGCTCTAATCAGAGTAGAAAATAATAAGTATTTGCTTATTTTGGAACAGTTTTTCTAAGCAGAAGAAAAATTCTTGTTTTGTAGGACCACCTTCCTTATTCTTATCCTCAAGAGACAGTGATGTCTGAAAAAGGACATAAACCAGAAAGACCAGTTCAGATTTAAGTTTCAGAATAAGTGAGGTGGGGAATCAGAGTGGCAGCAAGGTTGCATTACACTCATGCTGGAAACCATGCTTCTGTCAAACTACTATTGAACACATTGCTTGGTATTGCTAGAATTAAGTTGTTCTTTGGAGTGTGTATGTGAAGTCTAACATAGTGGTCTTCACTAAGCAATCTTCACCTTGCTGAGAAGATTTATGGAAATATTAATAGGAAAGCCCATTTTTTATACAAATATTCTTCCCCGTAATTAGCAAAAAATAAATCCAAAGCCATTTCTATTGTATTATAATGAATCTATACAAAGTTTTTGAGAACAACTTACAGTACCTAGCATATTTTTAAAAGCCTTTTAGACAGTGGTAGTAGTAATACATTCATGAATAAATTCCATTCTTCCCAATATTGCAACTGAACTTTCTCACAAATGCAGTTTGCTTTTATGTGGAACTGCAAATGCCACAGCATTTATCTAGACTTCAGATGTGCATACTGTCCAAGCTGGGCTTATTCTACATTTGATGGAAATTCAAACAAACTTGGACAATACAATTTACTTGTGTTGTATTCTTGTTTCTTACTGCCCACCAAAGAACTTGTTAGGAATGAAGTTTGACAGTCAGAATGCTTTCAGTCCTGTTATGTTCTTAATTGGTAAGCTTGTTAGAGACTTAATCGTAAGCCAAGTTCTCCTGAAAATGCCTGACTTTGAACAACAGGCTGTCAAGGGATGAGATCATCATCATGAGGAACTCCTGCTCTGAAGAGGCGCAGGCTGAACCCTCAGTTCCGGTTTTGCTTGGTTGGTTCCCTGATGTGGAACGTGCAGCTTCCCCCTCTCTTGGAGAACATTGATTGAAATACAGACTGTTTGTGGATTAATAAGACTTGGCATGAATTTTGTATGAAGTGAAATGAATTGTCTGATGTATTTATTTAGCTAAATGGACTTAGGTTGGTTGTACTTTATTATTGCTGAAATCACAGCTTGGGCGAGAACAGCTCAGGTCCTCTGACTGTTTCTATAAGGCATAACAGAATCAGTGATAACTAGACAGTTTATCAGACATGAGTTTGTCCTATTCTAAAATGCAAAACACCTCCCACCCCAGAGAAGAATCCCACCTCCCAAGGAAGTTTCTTTTTTTGGCTTTTAATCCTTGTCTTTAGAAGCTTTCTCTAATGTCTAATTTTAATTTAAATCTTGATGCTGAAGTTTAAACTCACTGGTTTTGTCGTCTTTGCTGTAAACAGGGCGTTTTTTTCAATACATTCAAAGTAGCTGCAGTGGGAATCTGTTTTGTCTTCAGGTTTTACTGTGGGAGAATTGCCAAACAATTACAAAATATACAAAATGGAAGTAGTCTTTTAATTTTCTTCTTTACCTCTGGACTTTCATTTTGGCTTATGTTTCAAAGCACAGTGTGCAAAACTGGACAAAATGCTTCACATAAGAACTCTCAGTACCATGTTTAGCAGAGGATTTCTTCATAATGTGATTTAACATCCTTTTTTTTCCCTGGTAGTAAAGATGTGTTGTTGAACTGCACAACTTTCAAGTTTGTTATTATGTTTTTATTGATGACTGGGTCATGATTATATCTTTTAAAACATGATCTTCAAACTAACATAAGTGACAGTTTTAAATTTGTCCTGGAAAATTATTTCTATGAACTAACGGAGTATTTTCAACCTGACTAACTTGCAGTTCACAGAAGAAAAGCTTGGTCAGGCAGAGAAGACTGAACTGGATGCTCACCTGGAGAACCTTCTCAGCAAAGCAGAATGCACTAAACTGTGGACAGAAAAAATAATGAAACAAACAGAAGTATTATTGCAGCCAAATCCAAGTAAGGCGCCCTTCAGGTTTTTGTTTTCAACTTTTGAATTAATAATTTGCCAATGTAAATGTTTATTGCAATAGCTATTGCATAAGTTATGACTGATGCAGTGACTCGGTGTAGCAGTTTTAAATTTTTAAGGCTGGTGTTATGGAAAGCACGTTTTAAAGAGCTAATGAGAATCAGGGACCCTGTACCAGTTGCTGATACTTCCTTAACCCTTCAGGTGGGAAAAACTTTAGACAGCTCTTTGAACTGTAGCATTGGTTTCATACTCTGGTCCCTCTCAAGTTGACAAGTTTTGATTGTTTCCTGTTTAATTGAGTTTGCCACTCTAATTCCAGATATCTTGGGTAGTTGTAAGAACTCTGAAGTTCTTCATGGGGTACATACAATGGCTCAAGAAACTTCATTACTATTTCATTACTTTAAACTCTGCACAGTACAATTCAGCTTGAAGCAGGCAAGATGAGCTGAAATACCTGTCTTTAACAATTCCATTACTAAAGAAGGACTAGATTGATGCACCCTACTTGGGCAATACAGAAAAGTGTCAAATATGATTTCATCACTGTTGAGTCTCTTACTGTAACAATAACAAAAAACATGGGTAGAGGAAATGTAGTTTTATGGTGTGTTGCTTTTAGGTGTTTCTAAAATTGCTGCTATGTGTAGTAATGTTGATGAGATCAGTTTCAGACTCATCCTACAGTTTTACTAGAGTTGGGAGCTATAGGAATTTGCTTACTGTACAGACCTAGATGTCAAGTCAAGACCTGTCTCTAGTCACTGGGTGAACTACTTTACTGAAAAAATCTGAACCTCCTCTAGGTTTGCTCAAATTATAAAATTATAATATTGCTACTCCCTCTGCACTGAAAACATATATATTCTTGTAATGACAAACTGAGCTAGAATTTATTAGTAAAGGTAAATCATACACTGCTAGCACTTCTCTAATGTCAGGTAGATAAATTATTTATAACACTGTTGTTTGAAGTATTACTTTGGAAGTCTGTTGAATCTTTCAGTTCCATAAAAACAGTATTTAGAAAACAAACCAACTAATCCTGTGGGAAAGATGCTGTAGAACTTGCAGAATATTGTAATTCGAATTTCTACTTCTGTCTAGGCCAGAGGAAACAGGGGTCTTTTTCATTCAATTCAGTACTTGTGGTATCTGTTGGGCTTTTCAGAAACTTGAAGCTTAGAATATTGAAGCACTGACTGGAGGCAAGTGGAACTGTGAAGATGTTTTGGTAGAAGGATACTATATGGTAGTATCTCAGTTATGCTGACCAGTCTGTTTGCTGATAGCTAAAAATACTCAGTGCTAAGCAGTGGTTTTCATGTGTGAATGTAACTTCAGCTGTTTGGCAGCCTGCTGGGCGAGGATCATGTGCTGCAGAGCTGCTTTTGGGGGTTGTTCAATGGAGTGACCCTGTCTGGGGGAGGAAAAATCACTTTCAGTCCCAGTTTTAATTGTTCCCTTAAGTCAGACCCATATAACAGTCCAATAATTTTAGTTACTTTTCAGTTCTTTTGTGAATTATAAAATAATAAACAATACAGTTTTAATAAAGAAAACAGATCAATTTTAATTGTTTTAGGTTCACCCTTGGTGCCAGAGAATGCACTAGTACCCCTATTTGTCTGTGTCAGGTTATTTTTTGTGACCTTCATGAGAGAGTATTTAATATAATCCAGTGCTGTTGAGAGTTGTCTAATTAACAAGTATTGTTTTGATTGCATCAGAGTGGCAGGTTTGTTCATTGAAAAGCTTCTTTGGGGTTGTCTGTACTATTGCAGGCTGAAATTAGTTAATACCAACTGTATAAATAAAGGCAACTACATGGGAAATCAAAGCAGTTGGTCAGAGACATTGGGTGTTGCATGTGAGAAGTTTGCTTTTGTAATAAACAGGGTCCCTGTTCATGTGTGTGAGTCGTCCTCACCTCAGGGATGCACTGTGGCTTAGTATTACGAGAGAGAGATATTAATGTTCATATAGTCCTGACAAGTTTTTCTGATAATTTTATTGCTCAAACTAAGGAAAGATGGGAATACAAAATGGAATCTTCTTGGATCTTCAATGGTTTCTTTCAGAGTGTGGTGTGAGAAAGTTATAATTTCCAGGGCTACCAAACTTTCAAAATATCGTAGTAGGGAACCTACAGTAGTTGTTGAACTTAATTCCTACACTGCTTATTTTGGTGAACAATTTTGGCAATTTTTTTTTTCTGGAGGGGGAGTAGAAGACTGGCTTTTTTAAGGAGAAGCTTTTTGTTATGTTATTACAAATGAAAATTTCTGATCCGAATTCTGAAAAGCTGGATAACTGTGCTGATAGAGGGAGAGGAAATGTATAATTTTTCACTTTCACAGATGGCTGTAGGAAACACTTGAACGTAGCATGGAGTACAGTTGGTTTCCATGAACAGTATCTTCAGCTTAACTTTTTTCACTTAATGGTGACTTTAATGGCTGGATTTGAATTTTTTGTGTGTGTTCCTTTTGGTTTGCTTGTTTGTTTCTCTTTCTTACTTGTGCTTTGAATGATGGTAATTATGTCAAATAAACATTTTTTTAGATGCCAGAATAGAAGAATTTGTCTATGAGAAGCTGGACCGCAAAGCACCAAGTCGCATGAATAACCCCGAGTTACTAGGCCAGTATATGATTGATGCTGGGAATGAATTTGGCCCAGGAACAGCCTATGGTAAGTAGAAGCAAAAATGCACAGATATAATTTTTTTAAGCAATATAAAATTATATTTCTTGTCTTCTTCTAGATAAAACAGTTCAATGACATTCATATCAGTTTGAGATGACTTGCTGTCTAACTTTGAGCATTAGGAGATCAATGGTGATGTGTCTGTCCAAATCTAAAGTTGGAATGGTATCCATCTTCATGGGTGGATAACTTTCTTACGAGAATAAATGATTCTGGAATTCAGTTTCTTTGTTAATAGAACACATTTGCACATCTGACAATATTTATTCATTTTATTTGTGGTATGGAGTGAAAATATTATTGGAAATTAACTTCTGGATTAAGAAGCCTCTCTACCTGTGCAGTATTCCTGCTTTTCTTAATATATAATGTATTGATAAAGATGAGGGTGTAGAACACAATCTCATTTTTTTTCTTCTTCAGTAAATTTATATATCTGTGTCAGGAGGGTTGGGAGTGTTACATCTTTTTATACTGCCATTAATTATGAAGTCTAATTCTAGTGTTTTCTACAACTCTTAAAATTGCTGATATCTGTATCTGTTAATTTAACTTAAACTGAAAAACATAGATGTCTGTATATATAATACACTCTATGAAGTGTGATAGTTCACTCCCTTCAGTTTCTTTCTGCAAAATTACAGTGGTAGGAAAGACTCTTTTGTGAAGAATGAGTTCTTTATGTCTCCAAATAATGATGTTCCTTTTGAAATGAAGGAATGCACAATTAAAAAGAAGTAAATGTTTTATAGAAGTTTTATGGATACAATACCAATAAATGGCAGACTTTGTTACTTCCACATGATTTTACTTATTTCTGGCCTTCCTTATGACCATCAGCCCCAAGTCAAATAGAGTTCTACTTACAGGCTGTCCCTGAAGTTGCAGAATTTTTTGAATTCAGGCAAATAACATAAAATATTAGCATAAAGATAGATAGGCTGTTAGGGTTCATATGGTGTCAAAAAATATTTAAATTCTCTGAAAACTCAGTGTCCTTTCTAACTAAGCCATGTCATCCTGTTGAAATTACTCTTGATACACCAAATTCTGTTTCTACATGTAATTTGCAACCAAATTTCAAAGTATGGTTCATTTAATGTAAAAATGCTTATTTAGAAGGTGGAGCAGATAGGATGGAGGAAAAGTGCGTTATGTTCCAATAGGTAAATAAGCTTTTTCCTTGCCACCAACTTCTCTTGACTTAAACGAAAATATTGTATGGGGGGAGGAAGTTGTTGGATCAAAATAAGTAGGTGTGATACCTGGTTCTGAAATAGGTGTTCAGTGTGAAATTGCCATAGTCAGTGTATCTGTTCTCACTGAAATCTTACCTTGACCTGTGATTGTTTGTAATAAAAATGGTTTGGCTTGGTGTTTGGCTGGTTGTTTATTTTGGTGTGGGGTTTTTGTTTGGTTGGTTTTATGGGGTTTTTTTTATACCTGATTAGGTTTTCTTTTGAAAGCTCTTTTCATGGCATTGAATTATCTTTCAAACTGCTGGCCTAAACTCTCCTAACTCTATTAACCTGTTGTATTAACCACCTGCCTGAGTCACTTTGAAACTAAAATATCTTTTTCCTTTGCAGGAAATGCACTCATTAAATGTGGAGAAACACAAAAGCGGATTGGGACAGCAGACAGAGAACTAATTCAAACTTCTGCTATCAACTTTCTCACTCCCCTAAGAAACTTTATTGAAGGGGACTACAAAACTATTACTGTAAGTTGAAGTGTACATGCTTCAGCATTTCACACCAATTCTGTCAGTCTTCAAAATGTAGTTGTAGATTATGGTGCATTATTGTTTTCCTCAAGCTAATGTAGAAAAACTTGAGAAAAATTTGAACCTTTAGTGTATTTTATTTTTCTTTTGCCCAGGCAAAATAAAAATAATTTTGAAAACTTGCATTTGGCAATTTTTGTTGTATTAAAAGTATGTATATTTAGTATAAAATGTGTGAGAATAGTTAGGATCTAATTCTGTCTTCAGTTGAAGAACCTTTTTGTGTGTGATACTTCATTAAAAAAATTTGCAAGGAGACGGGTTTTTTCTTGTGAGTGTGTGGCTATTCTTACAAACTAACCTGACTCACTTTCAGAAAGAACGAAAACTGTTACAAAATAAAAGACTGGATTTGGATGCTGCAAAAACCAGACTGAAAAAGGCAAAAGTTGCAGAAGCTCGAGCTGCTGTAAGTAGAGGTTTTTTAAATGTGTCCATAACTTTCAAACTTACTGATTTATATTTGGCAACTTGACTGCTTGGTTATATTTTTAGTCCTAGTTTCTTACCCTCATTATTTTTCCAGATGCTTTTGTAAGAAATGCCTCAGTGGAACACAAATGAAAGTGAATTACTGATCAAGGTGTTAGTCTTCTACTTTAAAATTCTCATCACGTTGAACTTACTTCTTCTCTTGTTCTACACTAGATGAATCTATACTGCCAAAAAGGACTTGTTACAATCTCCCAATATTGGTGTAAATATAAATAGTTGAATCTTTGCAAATATTGAAGCTTAACTACTTTCAGCTGATGAACTGTCTATACTTAACTTCTGTATCAAAAATATTTGTAGTTTACTCTTTATTATCTGTTGCTTTCACACCACCAGAGGTGAGATTCTTTAACTCATATCACTTAATCATTCTTATTCCCTCAAAAAATGCTTGTTCAAAGAGATTAAATTGGGAAAAAAAGTTACTGCTTTTTAAACTCTTAAAATGCTTCTAAATCTTACTTTCTAAAGTAGTAAAAAGACCACAAGAGAATTGTTCCCCTTGAGCTTAGTATTAAAATAATATATATTATACTTCAGTTTTAGTTCCATCACCAGTGCCATCATCCAGAGCTTAGTGAACATTTGCTGCTGCTGCTACTGCTTGACCAGTCCTAGGTATTCATACAACAATTAATTCACAGTTTTATGCAGAAATAATTAAATGCTGCTACAGCATGAAGCTCTAAGCCTCTTCACTGCTTTGCTTATGCTTCAATTTTAATTACGTTTTGAGAACAGTGTGTATGTTCAAGTATCAGGTTGTAGAATTCCAGGAGAAATAACAAAATTGCACCGCTACTTTATCCACTGCCATATAGAAATGAGAACTAACCTGGATACAGGTGTGATGCAAATGGTTCATATTTTGCTGGCTCACTTATTTATAAAGAAAGGCCTGATAAACAGGGCTGGACTGACAGGTCAGCAAAGTGCATTGGGGTATCATGAAAACCTGTGTTTTACTGTTTTCTTTCACGGGATAAAGTGATTAATTACATTTACATGTGATTATTTTTTCCCTGTTATAAAAATAGATAATATTTGAAAATTCCTTCTCCCATGCTTACTGTACAACTGAAATAGCTTAGATCAGTGCTTCAAATAGAAGTCTAAACTATTTATTTATATTCAGTTCACAGTCTTGGTTAGCTTAAACTTGCAGTGCATTGTGCCAATAATCTATTCACCTGCTCTATTCAGTGTTGTAACTTCCTTTTGTTTTTTATCTATACATTTAAGCAACTAAACACCTCTCAGCCTGAAGAGAATAACATTATGGTAAATGTCTCTTACGTGCTCAACTTGCTGCATGTAAAATGGCTAAAGGTTTGTTGGCCTTCTGTGTTCATTCATTTCCCAGTCAAATGTTTCCTCTTGCTATCCAGCTTATTTTGGTCTTGTTTCAGATGTTTGCCATTCTAAAATGGATTCCTGTAGAGTACTAAATGCACTTATATCAGTACACCATTACGTGTTTTTATCAGATTATTTCTGATAATATGAAATACACAGTATTATATTCTCATTACATTCTAATTTCTATGAATATAAACTTAAGATACAAAGGATTTGATTTTTCAATTTTTGAAATTATTGTCACCCATTGAAGGGAAAGGAATTATTTAATTTTCATATCTGTTTGAGTGCAAGTGAGTGATGTGAAATTTACAGGAATATGTAGAAATTACTCCTTTCAAGCAATGTGTTATAAATAACTGCAACTCAAAAATGGTCACAGAAGTTAACGGCTTAGCTTAGAGTACAATATATCCTAAACTTGTTGCAAGAATTCAGTGCCAGTGGTTTTAGCACCATAATTGTGAAAGTGGAAAAGAAAGAGGTTAATTGGTTATGTACAGCATAGATTGGGCTGTCCTGCCTGTCCTAGTTTGGGTCTCGTATCTGCACAGCATATTGGGCCTTATCTTCATTAGTCTTCCAGATCTCTCAGTTGTGATCATCAGATAAAATAAACTTGTTTGTTACAATTTGCTTCTGCAACCTCTATACACATTTCCTCCTACCAAACTCCTGATTGTGTCACCATCTTAAAACTGCAGAAGATGAAGGTTAAAGGAGAACCACATTGCAAGAGGGAATTGGAAGAGCAAGCTGAAGTAATTACCTTTTAGAGTAAATCCCTTGCAGTCCTATGATTTTACTGTTCTGCTTGCTACTACTTTAATACTCAGTTTGAGAGACCTCTGTAGCATTTTCAATTAAATTTAGGTTTCAGTAAAAGTGCTTGTGAAATAGAAAACTGGTAATGAAATTAGCAAGAGAAAGCATTTATCTGTTTCAGTGTGAAAATGAGAATAGCTCTCCCTAGTTTTCTATTATTGTAACACATTAAGGTAACTTAAATTCATCCTAAGGTAATTTAGTCTGTCTGATTCATGTCATTTTCTAAGTAGTTATGTTGTATGTTGTAATAGCTTGTTTTAAATGGATTCTTGTAATATGTGAGTTCCACAAGTCATGCTCTCTTCAGTATCTGACTCTTTTCACAGAACTAGTGCTATCCATCCTCATTGTAACCTCATTGTATATGAAGGACTTTGGGCAACTTGACTTATAGCACTCCTCAAATCCTTGTGAAGTTCTGAGGAAAGGAAAGTAGTTAAAAGCCAGAGTATGGTTACATACTGTAATAAAGTACCACCAATGTTTAAGTTTGTATGTTTTTATTTTTCCCCCCCACTCTTAATGCTGACTAGATTTGGGCTGAGGAAGTGACCAAAGTAAGTAAACAATTTAAAATCGCAGAATTCTGAAACCATAACTTGTGCTGGTCTGCTGTAATAAGGGATATTACATGTTGCTGATTTCAGTCTAGTGCTGACAGCCTGATGTATTTTGTCACAATACAGTGTTCCCTCCAGGGCTTTTCAGGTTGCAGTGGCAAAACAGTGCCTGGCGCTTGTTTTATGGTAAGCTGTTTCTGGCTGCTACTTAGTACCAGTACTGTCTGATTCTCGTGTGACAAGGTACAAGAGAAAAAGAACTACAGGACTTGTCTCTCAAAATTTACTGGTATAGTATCCTGTTAAAAATGACCTGTTAAGAATGAGCTTATTTGAAAATTTTCTAAAGGTCTGGTTCTACTCATGTAAACTGTCCTGCAGACATTGATCTTCAGCTTTTACCCAGGACCTGGGACACCCCACCTTTCTCCCCAGTGTCACTAGATCTTCAGCAACTGAAGTTGGGAGTAGGCACATCTGAAAATTGCACCTGCACTGAAAGCTGGGGATTGCAGCCTTGTCTTGTCACGCCATCCTTTGCACTCGGTGCAGCCAATGGAATGTTAGGCAGTAGCTGCTCTGGTGCCATGAGAAGGGCTGTTCTTGGGCTCACTGGCTCTGACAAACCAGTATTGGAAACAGGCTGTGAGGGAGTGTGCTAACAATGAAGAAGAGATTTCTCAATGGAATTCTGTAGAGGGATAATTAAAATTAAGTCAATAGAAGGAGGACAGGATCTTTGGAGTATGGTTTCTAAACAGGGATGAGCTAGGTGGCTGTGGGAAGTGTAAGGAATTGCCATGAGAAGCTTGCATGTGTAGCTTTGGGTGAAATCTGGGGAGTTGTGAGAGAAAATAAGTGAAGACCTTTCCTGTTCCAACTTTCAGTGAGTTATGGTGCAAACAGAGGCATGTGAGTGTGTGTTCAAGGGGAAGGAGGTGTTTAGAAGTTGAACTGAAAAGGGAGGGTTAGGTCAACTCGGATTCCAAAGTTTGAGAACGATTTTACTGAGTAAGTAAAGTAACAATTTGGAAGCAGCAAACCTGTCTGCTGGCATACTTGTACTATTTTGGGGAAAAAATGGCAGGGAATGAGTGCTGCTGTAATGAAAACTCATCTTGAAGCCAAAACACAAGGATGAGCAACTTTAAGGATAGTGAAGTTTAACAGATTGTGTCTTGGAAAGAAGAAGAAATAATGCAAAGTGCTTAACTAAAGTATAAAGAAGACTAAAAGCTTTACCTCTTGTAATAAATTACGTAATTCAAGGTTCCCTTTTTTATTTAGTATATGAATAGCAGCTACTGTTGAGAAGAAACAAGAACACAGGTACTGCCTATGAAGCAGTAATCCAACCCCATTTCTAAAGGCAGTCTGTCCTGTGTTTGAAACTTGGAGGAGGAGATTCATAAATGTTCTCAATTTAAATATAAGAAGCTTCCCAACAAAGATTTCAGATCGCTCAGTCATCTCTGGATCAATTGCAGGTTGGGGTTTTTTTTTGAGTTAGAATGAAAGATTGTGTAATGGCAATGAAAAACTTCAGTTTAGCTTCATCTAACTGTACATTTCAGAAGGGGTATTACTGTACTATAAAATACATGTGATAGGTACTGATGTTACCTTATAAACACATATATTTTGTTAGGGGCCTCATGTAGTCAATGGAGGGAGCAGTGTGTGTTCAGCATGTTAAGGATTGTCTGGTTTTGAGCATCAAGAGGAGCTCATAGCTCTGTTTTGACCGCAAAGGAGACAAGGAAGTGCAGCTGTATTGGGTAGCGTGACTATATCCATTACCAGCATTTTAGTAAAAGCATGTCTAAAACAGCATTAGGAAGGTGATTTTATTTTCTATGCTTTTATGTGTGTTGTCCCTTAGCTACAGGATTACACAGTATTTCTGAGAGATTGTGTATTTTTATGTGTAATTTGGGAGAGCATTTACATATGAATATCCATACTCAAAACCTGGGTCTGTATGCTGAACTTGGGGAGCAAGTACCATTTTTAGGATGTTCATGGGAGATGCTGTGAGGCCTTCTAATGGTTCCACAAACACAATACAGCTGCAGCTGGGGAACCACTGGAAAGTCTAGTCTTTTATGTTGAGCTCTTTACTCTGTTCAGAAACAAAGGTGATAAGGCCATAAGCTTCCCAGACTGAAAGTGAGCTGGTTTCACCTTTACCACAAGTGGAGAATAGATATGCTGTCCTGCTACTGTTCACCTGGCAGTACTGAAAATAAGGGTGGGCAAGACTGACTAAACACATCATCACATAATTCAGTACATGTAAATCTCTACAAAACCAGTACAGTTGGGTTTTTGTAGATGTATTTAAAGTCACTGCACTGGCTAAGTTAATACATTTTACCACTTTACTCGCTTTGCTTTTTCTTATAGAAGGTAATTGGTTTGCTATACATTGTTAAAACAAATAGAATTATTCTGATGGAAGTTCCCTTGTAAGTTCCTATTCTCATGCATTTCCTGTTTGTTCTTACATTTCTTTCAGAGACTGACAGATGCATTTCACTGTTACTAATTCAGATTTAATTGGAAAATTCTAACCAAAGTTTTTTTCCTCAACAAATTAAAAAACCTAATTAGTTTGTAACTTGATACAAACACTGCTATCTCAGTTTTAAGTAAGAAGCACCCAGTTCTCTCTAGCTGCTTCCTCATTAAATTACTGTGTAAACCTTCTCCTCTACAGTGACTTGAGATGAAGAAACATTTTTTGGGTTACTGCATCATTCTTCTGTGCTCTTTTCTGAGATTCCATGCCACTTTTCATACTGTTTAACATTAGCTGAATGCAAGAACGGAATGTTTGCAAGCACATAAAATTTTTTTTAAACCAGTGTTTTATTGGTGTCACCTCATTAAGTTTCCTGAAAATGTATTTCCTTCTTTTTGTTGACAATAGTAACTGCTGCATCTTGGACTTAATGCAGAATTTTGCCCTTGGGTTTGTTTTTAGAAGCAAGGCACTAAACACATATAAGCATTGAGGCAAAGTAGTCCAGATTCCAGGCTGAGGGCATTCTGCCTTGGAACAATGAATATTAGATGTTAGAACACATATTATGTATGTGTGCATTTAGTGTCCTTTTTTCCTTTGTCCCCCAAAAAAGGAATGTTGGCTTGTGCTGGGTTGAAGTTGTTTAAAACTACTGTAACATTGATAACTTATTTAAAAATTGCTGAGAATGATATGTAACAAGGAATAAATTTGAATTACTGAAATATGAAACTTATATCCAATAATTTCAATATAAATTTTACTCTAATTGAAGTCAGAACATTTGGTGTAGTTCAGATTTACTTCTTTTCAAAGACTCCTCAATTACAAGCTCCAGAAATAGTTGTAGTAGTTTGGTGTCTAGAATAAGACATTAAATGATGAGATGTCCTATAAAACTAACTGCTGTGCAGTTACCTGGCAAAAAAAATGAGATTTACCCTAAATTATTTCATCAGAGACCTGTTAACTTGATGTATTAAAAAAAAAATGGCTTTATTTATGGCTGCTGCTGGTATGCTGACAGAACCCTTGGTGCAGACACTGTTATAGCAGTTATGCTTGGTTTGTTTTGGGAGAGATGGGGTGATACTTCTGGCAGAAAAATGCCTTTCTTTTGCATGTGTAGTACATGTCTGATAATAAAGCTGCTTGTTGTGGATACAGCGCCTCAACATTTCTGAACCCAGAACGCAATTACTCTTTTTGCCTTGTAAAGATCTGCAAAGAAAAAGCCCATTTCAAACACCTAACCTTGTGATTAATGCATTTGTATGAGCAGTTCCAAATAAAATGGGACTGTTGCTGTGGGAAGGTGTAGCAGAGAGCACTGTATGAATACCTAATGTGTGATCTCACTTTTAGTCTGAACAGGAAGTACGAATTACGCAGAGTGAGTTTGACCGTCAAGCAGAGATTACCCGACTCCTGCTGGAAGGAATCAGCAGCACACATGTGAGTACCCAAAAAGGGGAAAGTCAACACCAGGGCACTTTCTAAAAATAGCTGCAGTAAACTAGTTGGGAACTTTGGGCTATGAGGTTTCACTTCAGTGCATTAAAACATCCAACCTTGGTCTTGTTTTTTTTTTTCTTTTATCCTAATTTAGTATCCACTGAATTTAACTTTAATTTCCCGCTCACCTTTAGAATGCAGAAGCTTTAGTTTTCATCCTTTATACTTATCTCCCCACTCATCAGATCAATTGAGTGTTGAAACCACAAAAATGTGTGCTCAAATATGTTAATTTTTATGACATTTTATCCTGGTTCCTGGTGAATCCAAGTACTATGCCTGTTTGGTATTAATCCCTAAGTGCCAGTATTGCCCTTCGCACCTGACTAGGTGGCTGCTCTTTCTAATGCAGCACAGTCCTCTATAGACTAAAAACCTGAATTCTTTGCTGTGTTACAGGCACATCATCTCCGCTGTCTGAATGATTTTGTTGAAGCTCAGATGACCTATTATGCACAATGTTACCAATACATGTTGGATCTCCAGAAACAACTTGGAAGGTAGTAACACTGTATAAACTTCAGGAAAAAACACCATTTTTTTCTAGGTGCTTATGAATAGTAGGAAAACTTACACTGATACAACAGTGGTGAACACACAGGAATGCTGGACTGAAAGGAAATATATCTGTTCTCATGTAATTAATATGTAATTACCCAGTGCAACTACTTCCCTAAGCCTGCAGACAGCACTAATGTCTTTTGAGGGTTGATTTACTGTGATTTTTGTATATTTGTAACTGAGGAAGGTGTGTCCTTGGTAACCTCATTTCATGGCACAAAAAGCAGTTTCTAGAGATATATTTATAATCATTCAGTTGTCTTATGCTTCATGCCACTAAACTGCCATGCAATGTGGGAACAGTTTTTATACTGCCTATAAATTCCTGTTGCCTCTTAATTTGCCACAGATCACAAACTGATTTTCAATGAAACCCTTTTCTCCACTGTGAGTTGCCAGCATAGATACTGTACTTCACAATATGTATAATCCAGAGCACTCATAGTAGAATGAGCAAGTTGGGCTGGTTTGACTGTCTCATGGGTTTAGCACTTTTAAAATAAGAGAATACACTGTTGTTTGTGCTAATAATCCTTTTTGTGTGATTGGTGGGGATGCAGAGAGATGACACACTTGCTTTTCGTAAAGTTTCCATATTCTAATTCCTCACAAATCAGCCTTTCTTAGGGTTATACAGATCATGGTATTTAGGTGAGTGTATGCACTGAAGGATTGTCTGTACTTAGGAGTTTACTGTAGTGTCTGTTCTAAGTAACAGTCTCTAAGGGATCTCTGTTTATGTTTTCCATGACAAGGAAGTAAAAACAAAAGTGTTCTTCAGTCTTATCCTTTTCCTGACTTGCAACTTCCTCTGGCATTTGATTTCCTCAGTTTGTTTGGATGTGTAGTTTAAAGACTTTTTTTAGTTTTGAAAAAGACTTTAAACTACCAAACTGTCGTTTTAAGTCTTTAAAACTTTGATCTAAAAAAGCTACATTTTTAAAGTTACATTCCATGGAAAGATGAACTATAAAATGTGGCAGCATGCTAAAACAAGTTGTAGGATTGAAAGCTTGAAAATAAACATTTATTGTATTAAGGAAAAGCAACTCTTAAATTAGAAATTAAGTAAAATATATTTACACAACTATTTTGAGAGGATATTTTAAAAATGTGTACCCTTATCCTACTATATTTACCAAACAGAGAGCCTTAAATAATAATACCCTTATTCTAAGGAAGAACTTACTCCTCTGTAAAATCTTCATTGGTATAGCTTGTCCCAGAACAGTTGTCTTTGTTTAAAATTTGTGCAAGCTGCTACCAGGTAGAAAACAGTGTATTTGTAGAAAATACTGCCTTTAGGAAAATAGAAGAATGTGTCTTTGTGTGTCTGTGATCACATTAATATTTTTAATAAAATTACTGATTGCTAGAAGACCAAAAGCATGGAAGCTTTGCCAAGTTCTAAATGCCTCAAACAGTCAAATGAAGTTTCTCTGCCTATGTGGATTAAAATAGTTATGGTATTAAATATTGGGTGTGTCTTTCCTTCCTCGTGCAAGGAAGTCCCAGTGAAGTGTAACAGAGAGCACTGGGACAGGGCCTCGAGTTGTGCTCCTTGCTTTGGGAGAGTTTCTCCATTTGTAGGTATGTGGTGCACAGCAGTTGCATTAAATAAACAGATGGACAGGGTTTGTGCACTGGGGTCCCTGTGGTGTGTGTGGGCAGGTGCAGTACCAAATAAACAGCTGGGGCAGCTGGGCTAGATTGGGGTTGTATTTGCCAGTGCTGTGGTGGTTACCACATGGTGCTGAGTTATACATGTTCTTTTCACACATCTAAGAATGATACTGTGCAATATACTCATATGAAAGCCAAGAACTGTGAAGGACTTAGTTTTGTTTTGAGGTGGTTGATGGACCAGAGGTGTTCAGCCTCTAAGTGAGATACTTTGTTACTTGAAACAGAAACCTGGTTCTCAAAATAGATGCATATTGTATTTTACCTGGATCAGAATCTGGGGCATAAACCCTGTCCTGGTTCACACTGAGACTATTCAAGATCCAAAGCTGAGCACTGATCTTCCTGATAGTACTTTCCAGGGGCAGCTTAGAGGGAAGGTGGAGGGAAAACTTGTGCTCAGTTCTCTTTATGTAAATAGACATGTTTTTGTGGATATTTCTCTTCAAGGAGGTACCAGCTGCTTATCTCTGTACTGCCTCCCCCTCCTGTGGGACTGGGTTTGATTCTTTAAATCAAATCTCCCCTTTTTGGTTTTTTTCCAGTTCCTCCAAATGACTAAACAAATTTGTTTCAAATATTCTGTTACTCTGGCTGCTTTTTTCCCTTATAACTGTTTTTGCTCTGAAGTTTCTCAGTTTCCCTGACAGACAAACCCAAGTTGTAGCATAATGATTTTTTCTGATTACCCATTATTAGTCCCCTACTCTTATAAGCTGTGAAATTTCTGTTACTGAAGCATTAAAAAAAATAAAGACAACTTCTGTATAGCTGAAGCTTTTGAGTAATGTGCCTACATATAGCTTTGCAAAAAGAGTGTGACTTAATGCTTTACTGATTGACAGAGTGGTTATAAAGTTTTGGCTTTCTCTTTCACTGGCTGTACAAACCAGTGACCCTTTGAACTGAGTAGAATGACTTACAAGCAATTACTGTGTTAACAGAGAACAGGTTTAGCAGTATATTAAACAGTCATTTAGCTGCATTGAGAAACAGATGATTGTCATTTAAAATTAAATCCCTCTGTTTTAATGCCAGCTAATCAAGTAATAATTGCATCATGAGGTCCAGCTGAGTTATATTTAAAAAAATGTGGGATTTAGTTTTGCCTCCCTTTGTTCTGCTCATTTGATTTCTTCAGGGACCATAATGAACTAGCTTGAAATATTAATGTAGCAAATATAAAAATATAAATTAGTGGAGTTGGAGTCCCTTCATAGTGGGTTGAACCAACTCTTCATGATGAAGTGAGGTCAAGGTAAGCCAGGGAGTGAAGTGGTATTTCCTCTTTTGTACAGTAGTAAACTGCTAACTAAACTCAGAAGAGTCTCCTGAAGTCTTCCCAGTTTTTATACTCAGTTCAGTCTGAGTGTAAAGGGGCTAGTGCTGTCCATGTTACAGTGCTGCTCTTTCTGTCAGATGGAAGAATTGCATGACTGCAAGGTGAACATGTTTAAAAAGCTGTTCTGATGAAAAGTTAGCAATCTTCTTGATTACTGGCTACAGCCAATTGTTGAATCAAAAGCAGTGGATCTGACTCAAATGAGAGAAAATGATATTTGTGCTAAAAAGGCGTAGCGGGGTGGGTCCACCCTGTTTGGTGTGCATTTACCAGGCTAAGTATAGTGTGAACTTGTAACCTTGTGTGCAGGACTGCTGCAGGTGTTACAGATTTGAGCTGCCTTAATTCCACCTGTGTTTATGGCCACATGAGCCAAAAACTAGTCACTGTATTGATGGGTTTAGTTTTCACCTGATCAGGTCCCTAAAACAGCTCCTCTTATGAGCATATGAGCACCAATAATGCTGCAGACATAGTTATGGGAATATAGTGCTCTGGACTGAACTGCATCTTCAGAAATAATCTAACAGAGGAGCATAGTGGGGAGGGATGAGATCAAACTGTTTTCTGACAGATTCATATGCACAGTATGGATAGATCTCCATTATATCAAAAGAGTAGGTGAAAAAAGCAGGGAGAGACATTATATCCATATCCCAGACCTGTGTAGAAGGACTGATGAGGGAGGTTACACATGGGAATTGACTGGTCAAAAGAAAGGAAGGAAAAGCAGCTACAGTGCCTTGTCATCATGACTCAGTCTAACTCCCAGTTGCTGACCCTTTTTCACTGCATCAGCTCTGCCACTTTTCAAAACCTTCATTGACCTACTCTTCAGGTAGAATTAGATGAGTGTTACAACAAAGTAATGCAACAAAGGGACAAGAAATTGCTGTATCAGCTGCTAAATAAATAAGTTTAGTCTGTTGTGGAATTGCATCCCAGGATGTAGGGCGAGTGACATGAGACAATCTCAGAGCTCATCATTGCTTCCCATGCTGTTCCATTCTTCCTACACCACTGTCCTGAAATCTCTTACTGCTTTGCTCTCCTTTCTGCGCCTTTCACTTTTCAGCCATGTTATTCTGGCCCGTCCTGTGTATCTGCTCTGGCACTCATCAGAGTTTTTTGTGATTCAGCTCATTAACTAAGTAGAAGACTATATACTTTTTCCCCCGTTTTTTTCTGTCAGGTTAATGAGTTTAATTGACTTCATGGAAGGCTCTGGCAAGCACTACCACTGGCACTGAGCAAGTAGCAACCTGACCTAGAAAGGAGGAGCTTAAGTTGATATAAGTTCATCATTTTAGTGTAACAAATATTTTTGTTTTACAGCATGCAGTTTAGCTGAATCAATGAACTGTTTCAGATTACAAAAATATTTGTGTGGTTTGTCTTGCTCTCAGAGAGAGGCTGTGTTTTTAACTTGCATTATATTTTCCTGATCTGGTTTGTCAGCACAATCTTTTGTGTAACCGCATAACTGAGGAATGAGCAGGAGAAGGTGGAGGCTACTTTTACTGGCAGAGCTGTCAAAAGCAATGTTTATATTTAGGTTATACAGATATCAGTACTATTCTGTTACTGCTGTCTACTTATGTTTATTGCTGATAAAAATAAGAATTCTAATTCAGGCACAGAGGCATGGATAACGCCCTATGTAAAATAGGTTCACTCAGAAGTCTTTTTGTTTTGTTTTCTCTCACAGCTTTCCATCTACCTTCCTCTCTAACAACAATCAGTCTTCCACAACTCCTGTGCAGAGTGTTTCTACTCCCTCAGTCTTGGCCTCAGCCTCTGCTTCATTGCCTTCAGTAAGCAATTCAATCGTTACTTCAGGCATCAGTGAACTGAAGTCATCAAGTGGCAGCAGGAAAGCAAGAGTTCTCTACGATTATGATGCTGCAAACAGCAGTGAACTATCGCTACTTGCAGATGAGGTAAGGGGTTTCTATGGACCTTGATCATTTGAAAGTAAGATAGGAATACTTGTGAGTAGCCAGTCAAGAAGTGCTACATCAAAAATTTCTGTAGTTGATTTTTTAAAATTAAACTTCAAGAGTACTCTTGGAGCATTGTCCTGTACCTATATATTCTGGTGTTCCATAGTGAGAGTTAACATTAGTTACACCAGCTTAGCTTGCAAGAACATTTGCTAGGCAGTCAAGATGCAGTTCTGCTGTCTGCTTGTCACCACACCTTTAGCACCATTATCAATATGATTAGTCTTTTGAATATTAAATATTGTAATTTAGGTAGAATATGAAAATCAACTACTTCCTGTTTTGATAGTGTTGTGTTGTGTTTATTCCTGTTCCAATTCAATTGGTCTCTGAAGTCAGTCTATACAGAGCAGGTGGAGACAGACGTTGAAGCAGAGTGCTGGAACAGAGTTCCGCCTGGTAATGTGACTGTAGCATAACACTGAAGAGCAGCATCCAAAAAACCCAGAATTTCAGACTTTTGGGGTTTTTAAATGTGTATTACTTAAATATCTCTTATTGACTTTTTTCTTACCTGGACAGTGACTTTGATAGAAGCTGTGGCCTCAGATTTTCTGTGGAGATGTAGCACATCAACACTGTCTGTCTTTCTGTCATGCACTTGGAGATTCAATGAACTTTCTCTTAGATTGCCTGTTAAAGCAAGATTTATACACAAGATTTATAGATAAAATATAATAGAAAAGAACCAATAATGAATAGAATTTCATCAGGGAAAAAAAGGACTTTAAAATATGCTACTGTCTATTTTTTCCATGGACTAGTGAAGTAATTTTTGAACATCAGATAATGTTCCATGGATACTCATATTAAATGCTCTGTTTAACTTGGTTAATTTCAATTCTAAGGCCTTGCAAATCACATAAAGACAGACTAACTCTTTTCTATGCAAAGAAGGTTTATAAGAATGTGTTTCTGGTTTTTTTTAGGTGATAACAGTGTACAGTATCCCTGGCATGGATTCAGACTGGCTGATGGGTGAAAGGGGAAACCAGCAAGGCAAAGTGCCTATTACTTATTTAGAACTGCTAAACTAAATGGCTGGGCTGAATAGAGACTGTCAATTATGGCAACACCGTATTTATATACAATTAACGTTATGTAAGCAGGTTTATGTGTCTTCCATGTTATTGTCTTGAGGGACAAATACCAGCCATTAAAAACTGGCTTTTCTGCCAGCATGGTTGCATGGTCAATACTCTATTCAAACTTAATGTGTTTAAAGCTTTTACTTCATGTGCCAAGAACGTTTCCTACAGATTTGTTTCTACTGAAGTTTTCACTAATACAAGCTTCTACTTTTGAGTAATCTAGATTGAAAGCAGGAGGTGCTGTTTTCTACTGAAATTTTTCATTAATGGCAAAGCTTTTCTTCACATAAAATAAACTTATTGTGAACTGATGCAGGTGTAATGCATGTTATTTGAACAACCAAAAGCGAATGTGAAACATCCACCATGTGGTTCTGTTCCTGACACTTGAGGAGTTCAGCTGTGCTGTGCTGGGGCTTTGTGGCTGTGTCTGCTGAGTGTCTGTTTATTCAGTCGCCTTTGAAAACTTAAGGCAAGTTCCTGGTATGCTGAGATCTACACATAGGTGGGTTGACACAGGCTACTGGCATATTCTGACTTGTTTTAACCTCACCTTGTATTTTTTTCCCACTTTAATTGCTTTCCAGCAAAGAGTCTAATTCAATTTGATTACTAATTTTAAAGATTCTTTCAGCTGCAAATCAGCCTTTATGTTAAGCACTGCATTTTGCTGACCAACTATGCACTGTCTCCTACATTTAAGTAGTTCTATAGATGAGCACACATTTGTTCAGATTATAGGTTGTAATGAAATTCTGCATCCCCAAATATTATGCAACAGTTTATTGTCATGTTCTAACTGGATTAAATTAGTGTTACACATTTTGCTTTGCAAGAGGATGTCCTTTCAGTGTGGGAAGGAAAATGTTTTGAATCTAAAAATGGCTTTATCAAAGGTAGTATTATTTGCAAATAAAATAACCTTTTCCTAAAAACTACACCCTTTAGTGCTTCATAAACAGCAGATTTTCAAGGTTGTAAAATTAAAACAAACACATTGCATTTTTTCATCAATTGCATCCTTCTTGGGGTAACTACCAAGAAAATCCTACATTTATTCTGTTCAATGCAAAGGTTAGAGGGAACAATAATAATAATAATTACTGGTGAATTAGAAATAAACATGAATCATTCATGACGCATTGAATAAAATCAACAGGATGATAAAACCTAAAGTTCAGAAGGCAAGACTGAACCCTTTAACCCCAGTGGTGATCTCCAGTCCCTTCTAATGTGAACTACTCTCAGATGTGTTTAAATTCAAATCAATATTGTTCATTTGGTTTAATTTGTAGAATATTCAAGAATACATATGTAAAATTAATTGACTCTGCTATACTGGACCATCTGTGCCCTATTTAATTGCAGTAAAATATTACAGAGCAGTATTCAAAAAGATGGGGTGGAGTTAGTGAAATTTAAATAGTACAGCTATGTGGAGGCAATAGTTGGCAGCAAATATGTCAGCAGTTTAAACTGTGTGTGAGAGATTGCAGTTCACCCTTAGTCTAACAAAACTGAGGATCCATATTTGCAGTTCTCCCTGTTTTTGTTTAATTTCAAACCAAAAGTAATTTAAGAAAGTTGTTACTGTTTTCTTAAACTCATCTATTTTGAAATTCCCTGTTGTACCACTGAGAAGGAGACCTGGTAGAACAGTGCTTGTTGACACTGGTATTTACATGGACTAGAACTTTATTGCAGGTAGTCCCCAAACTCAGTCTCTTTGTGTCATTTTGTGAACTTTCGAACAAAAATTGGCAGGACTTTTTTGGTTTTGCTTTCTGACTAAATGACTTTCACAACAAATGTGAAAGTAACTGAATTTGGCTTTGGGTCTCTTATTTCTTCAGTTAATTCCCTATTTTCTTAGAACAAGCTTTATTGGTTGAAAGAAAGGAAAAAAGGTAAACCAGGCCAGCAAAACCCTGTGTGAAAGTTCCAGGCATTTATGAAATCAGAGTTCAAACATAGAAAAAATTTAAGAGTCTGTGTTACCTTAGATCTAGTAATTGGTTTGGCAAGATAAATGCATTCAGAATTGATACCTAAGGATATGTGCATGGGGGGGTTAAATACTTCTATTGTTGTTCAGTGTATACCTTTTTTTCCTCCTGTATTTACTGGCATTTTACTTATTTTTTCTAATTATTGCTGAGATTTTGAACAGTTTCAACCAGAGTAGCCATCACATTTCTATTCTGTAAAAAACCTGAGTGAGTTTGCATCACAGATTATCAGCTTTTGTGGAAGGTAGGATAATGTACAACATCATTAGTGTGAATAAATGAGTGTTTTTAGAAAACTGAATACTAGTTTTAAATAGTTTCTACCATAAGTGCTGGTTTTAATGCTTTCTTATTCGGGCCAAGCTTGAAAAATTAACTCCTACTGATTTTTAACAGAAATCCTGATTTGGACTTTTTGCAAAGGCTGACATTTTTGTAATTTTTACGTTACTTCTGTTTCTTTCTAAAGTAGTGTTGTATCTTGGAGCAAAATTCTCTACCATATGGAAATTCTGGCTATAGGTAAGCCCATCAGTGTGTAGTGTCTTAATTCAGGCAAATGTGTGGGGGAAGATGGAGGAAGTAAAGAACTTAAATCCATGAAGTCCATGACTGTGCAAAGATACTGAGCTTAGTCTGGGCAGAGCCCTATGCTAATTAGCCTTCCAAAATGCAAGCACAATTAGCTGCCAAACAGCCATGTGTTAGTGCAGCTCTGCTGTTGCTGGGATTGGAGCTGACATCTGAGGATCTCACATGCAGTACAGAAATTGCTGTGCTGGAATATCAGTTCTTACAGTGTCGCTAGCACAGGTACCTCCATAATGTGCAATTATTGAGCATTATGGAAGTTGCAAGAAAGGAGAGTTAAGGCCCTATATTCTGGTTGTCAGGATATCCCATATCTTTAAGGAAAACTGTAGGGAGAGTGTCTTTCTTGTTATGATGCAGATGCTGTAACAGTGAACTAAAGCAGTATTATGAAAATGGAAAAAATACCAAGTTTAATGACTGTGGGTGCTCTTCTAAAACAGAACTTGAGAGAATTGCTTACAAGCTGCTTTGGCAATGACCACAAGTCCATGTGCAACAGAAGCCACCAAAAGATGGTTGTGATGTTTTGGAGGAAGAAAAGCAAAATGAGAAGTGTCCAAATGTGAAAGCTAAAGATATTTTGACAAAACCATGCAAGTACTTGGAGTTTATGTATATGCTTGCAGTAAGTGGCTTGCAGTAAGTAACCACTGAAAATGTATAGGTGTATTCTGGAACAAAACACTGGCAGGGTAAATGATAACAGCAATTCAGATTAAGTAATTACATATGGTAGTTGAAGCTGCCTTTTTTTTTTCTTCTTTTGATGTAGGTAGCTGTACACTTGAGACCTAAGTTTGGCCACAGGATGCAGCTTCATAATTGCATTGAACTGTATTGTTCTCAGTAGAAAAAATATACATGAGAGTTCCACTTTGAAATCTGTCCCAGGGAAATGGGAGAAAATCTGTTTTGGTTCTGCAGTCAATAATACATTTAGTTTAATCTGAGAATTCATCATAAATTGTAAATTGATTTATATTTAATCTCATTTAATTAACTTGATTGTCAATACTGAATAATGGTCTCTTTGATCTCAACTCGGTTCTTTTTGGAAAATTGTGCAAGAATGACCTGAGGTGTGAGGATACATGGAAAATCCATTAATTTGCCTCTATAGTGCTTCAAAAT
The DNA here is from genome assembly GCA_026770055.1 of Myrmophylax atrothorax. Lineage (NCBI taxonomy): Eukaryota > Metazoa > Chordata > Aves > Passeriformes > Thamnophilidae > Myrmophylax > Myrmophylax atrothorax. Next base: position 17,238,761 of record JAOXXN010000120.1, read on the forward strand.
AACTAGCAGTACAAAAGTTCAATATGTTACAGGCAACTTCAGTGCCTCGGTGTAGAATGTGGGTTTTCATGTATTACATCAAGGTTTCCAGTCTCCTCCTAAAGGAATGCTTCCTACTGGGCAGCCTCATCAACCTTTGTCTGGGAGTTTGACAAATGCTTGTTGTCCATCCTTAATAATTGCACCAGTGCATCCAGAGAACCACTTCTTGCACCAATTATCATTTTAATATCCCATG
>JAOXXN010000120.1:17239008-17258960 GCA_026770055.1 Myrmophylax atrothorax
ACATCAGAATTACAACATATGTAGCTACTTTTGCTAGAAAATTATGGTCATTATTGCTTGGTTCCAGCAACAAGTTTCTGACATCAGCAGTCTGTCCATCTGGGTTTTTGACTTGACAACACCACAAAGACTTACAATGATGTTCCCTTTCAAGCACAGACATTTGAGAATTCATGCTGACTCCAACAAGTACTGGTAATTACCCAGTACTATTAAATACAAGATGCTATAAAGGTACTTCAGCAGACTCTGCTGGGGATATGGGTCGCTTCATAATGGTTTTGCTCATTCTTCAGAAGTCATTATACCTTCCAATATTGAGATACCATGCTAAAATTTAATATGACAAGAACTCTGCTTTGTGTAGAACCTTTGCAGTGTAATGCCAGTAATCACTGGTAGATACATTTAAGACATAATATACTGAACAGAACCAAATTAGTGATGTGCTTTTAGATTAGCGGTGCCCAATGTCTGGGTTTCTAGGAAGTGGTCCAACCACACGTTCTCATTTGTCTTAGAGTAATTCTCCTGTTTTTCTGTATATCTGATTGTATTGGATATAGAGATGTCTTGAATTTATATTTTATTTTATCTTTCTTTTTCAGCTTACTCCCAGGGCTGACTGTTGTTATGAAACTGGCCATCAAGTCTTGCAGAATTCTTCCCCCAAAAAATGAACCCAAGTATTTAGGAGGAAATAAGCAGCTGAAGAAGGCAGGAATTGCTAATTCCTAAAGATAGCAGTGTTGGAAGAAAGCCTGAGTACTGTCTGTTGTGGATTTTTACAGAGGGCAAATGCACCAATGAGAGATACATGTAAATGATAAATTTCTTCCTCACAGAGTACAAAAAGTTTCTCTAGTGCAGGATATAGTCTCCTATATGTACACAGATCTCTAGGTCAAACCTAGAGGGAAACTTTTGGACTGACTGCTCTGTGTGAAAGGACTCCTGTCAGCTTTGGTGAGGGCTGAACAGGCCTGGTAGCCTACTGGTAGTCTAACTTTACTCATGCATGTAACATTATAGCCAGGGATTTATACATGATGACTTAGGAAAGCAAATGAGGCAGGATTGGCCACGGCTGTATTTTGTACAGTAAAGATGTGGGGGCTTCAGATTTTACAAGGAGCTGACACAGGCTTTCTGAATGTTAAAACATACCAAGAATATATTGCAATTCAGAAAACATAAGAACAAATAAAAAAGTAATTAGGACTTGCTACTATGTCTGTACTGTGCACAGATTGTCTGGGATTTCAGGTTAGAAAGTATTCACTGTAAAGAATTTTAGTACTGGTGTCCACATATTGGTTGGAATAGCTGAACTGTGCTTCAACCTACCTTGAAAGCTGGGAGGGCTTAAAAACTGACCTTGTGAAATAGGTCACTGGCCTGGGGTTTAGCCAGGTACTGCATTCTGTGAAATCTGTAGGGGAACATCAACAACTGCTTCTTCCTGTTTGCATTTTAGAAGGCCCAAGAATTCACCATTTCAGTGTTGTACACAGAAAGGCACTCATGACAATCCATAAACGTGAAAAGCTTATGAAACAAATGTTCTTAATTCCAAAGACACCGTATTACTTCTCTGACTCAAATTTCTGGCAGGAGTCCCATTAGTAATTTTGATGCTTCCACCTGGAAGGAACAGGCAAAAATATTCCCATTTGTATTCAGTACAAAATACTTGAGCATAAAAGGAAACAGATTTTCAGTTCAAAAATGGAGACTGAAATTGTTGGTGGAACGTAGTAAAGCTGTGGGAAATTCTGCAGTGCAATATGGTACCTTTTAATGCCTCCTTCAGAATTTGTGGAGTGTCTCCACCTATCCCTGCAACTCCACATTAGACTTGGAGCAAAAGCATTTAATGTTTAAATGCCTAAGCAAGCAGTAGTTACATTTGTGGTCTCCCCTATCCCCATGCAAAGCTGCTCTTCCAGAGGGTCAGGGGGTCATCTGGTTTGAAATAAATACATCTGGAAAAGGGAATAGGGTTGTCAAAGCCCCATGAGCCATAAATAAACTGAGTCCTGGAATCCTCTGTAGCAAGAACTCCCATGAGTTTTCACCTTTTAAGAGGTGATGGGAAGTTAGTCATTGCCTCTCTGGTGCTATGGCTACAAGGGCTATCTAAACAAGGACTGCAGAATTGGGCTGTCTTGTTTTCCATGCACTGCCAAGGTATATATTTATTTATGGTCATAGCCTACTGAGCCCTGTGAGACTAGAATTGAATCCTTGTCTCTCAGACCTACTTGAAACTGTTTTAGTTTTTTTTTTTGTTTCTTTTCATTCACCTTCAAAATTTAAGAATTTCTGGAAATCCTTGCTGAACTTGGTCTGCAGCCCAATCCCAATGCATTTTCTTTAAGCAGAATTCCTAACCGGGTATGTTCTAATATAATGGGCTGTAACCAATTAATCACACAGCTATTAATGGAAGTACAAGGCAGTACATTGCAAGCTTGTTAGCTTCACTTAGCCGTGCAAGTTTGTGTTTGGTGAACATGCAAAGACATCAGTCAAGCTGACAGACACAGCCTCAGTTGTCTTCTGTGCTGCTGCCTTTACCATTGTTCTGTGACATGGAGCATTCAGTGTGGCATCTGGTGGTGAGAAACACCTCCAAGCTGGGTAACTTGATGAGTTCTGTGCCTTAGCTGAGGAATTGGCAAGAAAATGTACCATGAATGCAAACATCGAACTACTGTATGAATGTTATGCCTTTTATAAATTGCTTCCTGCCAGAAGTGAACAACAGGAAACACATTAGCATGGGGAGCTTGTGTGCAATTAATAATCTGAATTTCTTCCTCCTGACAGCACAGAATTGTTTTATAAATTTTTTAAAAATGTGAAATTGGTGTTTGACATGAACGATTAAGGAAGGCTATTTGGAAATGTAAAATTAATTAAAGCTTTGAAATGTCTTTACACAGTTATAGGCAGAAGCAAAAGTACTAGAAATGAAATAATGAGATAGGAAATTGCTTATTAAAAATGAGAAACAGTTGAAACAAGAAATCTTCCAATTCTACTACTGTGAGTTAAATTACTTTTAATTCTAGATACTCAACAGTGATGTTGGTATACATCAGAAGTCTGACAAAAACAGGGAGGTTTTTTATGTCAGAGTTTTTGAAAATGTTGAAATCCCCTTTTTGGAGATTTTAGGGAGTTTTATGTATCTTTGGAAAAGGGAAAAGCAGACGTCACTGAGGCTTAATTTCACATTTCCACATCAACCTTTACATGCCTTCCAATGGCAAAATCATTGGTGTTTCTCCATTGAGAATATTAAGTATCTAGGAGAATTCCTAGGTGTCTAATCTTGTCCTCTGTGCAGAAAAACTATTCATTATTTTCAGTGTAATGCATCCATATTGCTGATCATAAAATTACTTTACAAAGGTGAGCATCATTGTCTATTTACCTGGAAAAATCTGCTGCACAGAAATGGAGGATGATTTGTCCATGTCATCTTAGTGATATGGTGATTGAGGCTACTGTTTCCTGAAGGTTTGTGCCTTGGTCATATCCTCATTTAAAAGAAACTGAGTAAGAAAAGCCCGCTCTTACATTTGCTTCCTGACATGATTCTGTCTCGGATTCCCTTAGGAAAACACACGAGTGCCGTCCTGAGCTGCAGCAGAGATCAGTCCCTGTTGTGGTCGGTGCTCAGGCAGGAGCAGGGCTAGCAGTGATGTCTCTGGGCAGCCTGGGCGGGCACACAGGCTGCTGCACAGTCTGCAGAGCAGTCACCCACACACGCCTCGGGGGGGGTGTCAGATGCCCCCAGAAGGATCTGCCCTTTGTTCCAGTGATGCAGAAATTGTCTGTAAGGCCTATTTCTTGGCCTGGCAAATCTGTTTGAGGGCCAGTGACAGCTGCCATGCTTTTTCTTTCGGAAGCCTGAATCTTTGCCACCAGGATTAAGTAGTAAAAGCTCTGCTTTGATTTATTTTCTCTGGATTTGCTGTTCTGATGGGCCGTGGCCTCTGCTATGACAGGAACAGAGAGCCAGTGCCAGCCACAGAGGGAGCTGCTCCTGTGGGGAGCAGAGGTCCAGGCCAAGCTGGGAGGTCACAGGGAGGCTGTTCCAGAGGTGGTGACACACCACTGTCTACTCCATACAGCTTGAAAAATCAGGTTGTGGATCTTTTTTGTCACAGTCCTTCAGCACCTTTTTGGCAAGGTTGGAGGAGGCCCTTGGCCGCTGCCCTTGGGGCCTTGCTGTGTGGGAGGCCAAGTGTCCATAGGGGCAGAACCGGGCCAGGCTTCCCAGGGCAGCAGGGGGCAGCAGGGGCAGGGCACTTCAGAATGACAGGTCATGAAAGCAGATATTCTGTGACCAATGCAGATATAAGGTATTAGCAAGACTCCACTCGGCAGACACGGCCTCAGCCTGACTGACGAACACTGGAGCCTGGATGTGGGGATTTCTGCACTGCTGGGACTGGAGGGTGCTGCGGTTTGTCACCTTATTACAGCTCTGCTGTCCGACCCAGGAGGGGAAAAACCAAGCTGGCAGCATTAGGAGTCATGGTCTGACTGGAAATTGCGGGTTGGAGCCTGTCTGCACTGAGTACAGAGACTCTGAGGGGTTTCACCATGAGCCACCTAAACCTGCTGCTTAAAGATGTGACTGTTCTCAAGACCTCTCCTTATCAAAGATCCAGGCTTTCCAGAAACTGGGTCAGGGGGCCTAAAATGTAGAATAACATTGAGAAATGAGGTCACTGAAGGCAGGGGTAAGAGGCAGAGCAAAAAAATTATCTTAACTATCATCCTTTCTGCTTATCCTCCTGCACTAAAAATATGTTTGCCCATGGAATTGCTTGCCTAATCAGAACTGTAGCCTAGAGAGAGGTTTGGCAGACATTCTGCCTTGAAATTACATACATCCCACAATTAAAAAAAGGGGAAATTTTACTCTGCCCATATTTTAAGATGAAGAATGCTTAAGTGCATGGTTTGAACCACTGTTCCACTGAAGTAACTACACAAAGTTAACACTGGGTTAAAAGGGATTAGTCTATACCAAAATGTGATTGTCCTCCTAATCGTAGTTTGGCACCAAACCTGCAAGAACAAATACTAAATTATGTGCTTTTCCTACAAGTCTTGCTTTAATCTTAAGGGGAGAGTGAGAAAGGCTCATAGCTAAGCAAGTTAAATCAAATCTGAAAAGATCATTGTCAACAGAACACCTTCCAGTACCTTTTCCAACTCTCCTCCCCCTTCTGCTGTAGAACGGGGAGTGAGGAGGCAGCTGTGTGGTACTGAGGTGCCAGCTGGGGTTAAACCATGACCAGCTTGACAACACAGAGCAGACAAAATGAACTACAGCTCAAAAGAAGTGCTTCCTCCATGCAAGGGTAAATCACAGTCAACTCTTTTTATCATGGTTGCCTTAGTGGTGGGAAGTGCTCAGAGACCTCTTCCATTTCTCAGCGTTCAGACACTTGAGCTTCCACACTGGTGGAGGCAAGGGCTGCTCTATGTCAGGCTTTCAGTGTACAAGGTGCACCTGAAACAAGTAGTTAGATACCTTGTTTCTTGGACAGCAACAGAGCTGATGAATTCTTAATGATGAGTGAGGCCTAGTTCAAACCAAGATGATCAAGTACTCTTTGAGACAGTCTTTGTTCACCTGGTGCCATGGTTCCAATTTAAATCAATAAATGCAAGAATACTCCGATCTATTCTGTAGTTTATCTCCTGTCTGAGCTCACTATTGAGTAATTTGATAATGCATTTCCTTCTGCCCATCCTTCATGACAAGTGATAAGGAAAAAAAATCCTGATAATATTCTCCAGCTACCTTTTGCTTAGACTTTTCATGCATTTGGGAGGGAAGCTGATGTTCTGAACCAGTGTTCAATAACAGGTCAGTGGCCTGTCTGGTCTGTGTCTCCTTGCGTATCTTCTCCCTTGGGCTGTTCCTCTTAGAGGTGACAGCAAATTTGTTTCAAAGTAACTGACTTGGGCCTTAACAGTTAACAATTTAAGGGAAACCACACAAATTCAGAAGTGTTCTTTTGCTGTTCTTGAGACAAATACTCTGCATTTTAGCATTTGGTGGACCCTTCCTAAGGCACACTTGACCAATTTCAAAGTCCATTTACTTTAGGTGGTCAAAGCATCCCTAGTAAAGAAAGTTTTGTGCTTCATCTAATCTTCCTTACACAGTGCAACAACCAGCAAATGGTGGTGCTTCTTGCAAGGTACTCTTGAAATCTGTCTCATTAGATTTGAGCCTGTTTGCCTTTATGGGTACAATGTAAAGCAGTTCTACTGCAGCTCTTACAATCCAGCCCAGCTTCCATGCTAATTAATTAGAATGACAATAAAGCTTTTTTTCCCCATTTTTGTGGGGTGGGATGTGTTCTTTTTCTGTCTATGGCCTGAGCTGAATACTTTCTTTCTTTCCATGATTTTAATGTCTGCTGGAAGGTTTCCCTTAGCTCTGAAACAGATTTTTGCCTGTTACAATCATGTTACTCAGGTTCACATTGCAGGAATCTATGACTGAGCAGGTACCCAGGAAACCTTTCCAAGTAGTTTGTACATTATGATTCAAGTTCCTCTACACATCATATCTGTGTGTAAAATGGAATGTACAGTATTTTTTTTCCTTAAAAGCACAGATACTCTTTTCTACAAAAAGACTGCCTTTTTTCTTCTGAAAAGACAGGAATAGTAGATGGACAGTTCATGTTCCAACTCAGTCATGCATGCTTGCTGCTTTTATTTGTCCTTTCATTAACTCTCTCAAGATTTGGCACAACAAGAGCATTATATAAGATTAAATAATTCTTACATAAGTCTGAGTGAATGCTTTTCATGAAGTACTGGGTGCTTATCATGGCTATAAGTAAAAATGAATCACTTCCCTTTTAAACTGGAGCTTTCAACCTTGTATTCTGTGTGGTTAATTGCCACAAGCCAAAATAACCTTTTGAGCTCTATGAATTTTCACAGCTGCAGACTGGAGGAAAAAACCTTACACTGATAAATAGAAACTCAAGAATTTCCAAAAGAAATTATTCCCCACTCTAATTGCCTCTTTTAGCACAAAGCCCAACTCATTTGTGCCAGAATGTTAAATGTTCCTAGCTAGAGCCAAGAACCTGAGTATCATCTAAAGGACAGAATGAGAAATAATAAAGCCAGGACAGTATGAATTTGACACTTAAAGAACAGCATGGAGCACAGCCAACAGGTCAGGAAGTGTAGGTAATTAAGCTTTTGCTAGAAGCTACAGATCAAGTAGGATGAGGGCTCAGCATCTCAGTAACAGAATCAGGGAAGACTTTAAACATCTTCCTATATATAGGGAAATACAGGAATGTACCTTGAGCACTTTTAAGCTAACAGAATGAGTATCTGTATTACTAGGCCAGATTAGCATGTGGAATAGTAATCAGAAAATCAGGAACTTAGGAGGAAAACTGGGAGAAAAGCTCATTTCTAGTCTCCTTAATGGAAATATGTGAGAACCAATACTGGGAAAAGTCCGAAGTTGCAGAAACAGTACTGAGACTGCAAACATGAAACTCAGTTATGCTGGAGGAGAAGTTCTTTGGCCTGTAATGCTCCTCCACTCTAGGCTGGTTATCACCTGGTACATGAGTGAGTTTCTTGCTTCTGTAAAAGACAAGCAAGAGCAGCAGTGAAGGATCTGGTGTGGGAAGACAAAGTGGGTGTAGGGAAGTACTGGGCTGGCAGTAGGAAGACATAGAAGGAAAAGGGAGACTGAAGGTCAGAAACCGACTGGCTGTCATATTAAGAAGGAAGAAGGAAATACAGAGAAGCAGAGAAAAATATTTGGTAAATATCAAGTTAAGCAAACAATCTCTCTATTGAATGATAAAGAGGACCTAAAGCTGGAGAGAAGGACGATTGAAATATTCTGCTAAAACAGCATGATAAATCATCCACAGAGAAACTGAAATCCCTTGCTGGCAAACACAGGAATGGGAAGTATGGATATAGTCAGTATATTGAAAGACCAGTGGATGGCAGTATATTTTTACTACCAAAATATTGGCCACCATGCCACATCTTCTGGTTCTTGCTCATCTGCTGACTAACACATCATATATCCCAAGAACAAATCCATGTTTGACTCTGATTCAGCAGAAGCCGCAAAGATTTGCGCCTTTTTTGTACAGATTATATTTCTCCAAGACAATGGTGACCACTGTTGTAGCTGTCACACTGAGCCAGCTGGGAGGTCAGAGCACGTGTCACAAGGAGAGGAGTGAAGGCATAGCATAAGAGCGAGCCATCATGTGACCCAGCTGCACACACTTTCTATGGGTTTGTAAGAATATTTCAGGAATAAAAACTCCAAAGGCTATGCCTAAAGAATCACCTTTGAATATTACTTCTGACAGTTTAGCGTGGTCTCAGTCCCAGGTTTACTGTTCTGCTCTGAAGCTGATGATTTCTTCTCCAATGTAAGGAATAAACTCTGTAAATTACAGAGAAACTGCTTGAGATACATATAAAGACAAAACCCGAGTACCATTTCAAGTCATAGCTTAACACCCATCCAACCAAAAACTGGTGAGCATTAAGTAGTTAAAGGGAAGATTTATTTACTGATTAGACTTAAGAACCCCCCCCACCTTATTTTTGATTACCATATTTATTGACTCTAAGTGGAAAAAACCTGACAAGTCTTAATAGATTTGACTTATTACCATACCTACTGTCTATATTTCCTGCTCACATAAATTTCCACTGGGAAAAAAAATAAACATTTTAAAATAACAGCTTCTAAATTCATTTGATAAACAGGCTTACAATAAATTTCTGAAAGTTAGAAGGAGAGGTTTTTCAAGAGTTATTGCTCATGTTTTCTGATGCAAAACACTTAGTGTAAAGCACACCTGACATCTGACTTCCATATACCACAGAGGTTTTCTATGTAGTCTTCACTAAAGTGTACTTACTAAATGTTTCACAGTATCAAAACATGAGTTCCTCCATCAGCTTCAAAACTTGTGAACTAGATACTCACTGTAAACATTGCTTCTATAAAAGGACAGTTGAAATACAAAAAAAAGAAGAGGGCATTAGTAGCCAAGTTTCTTTGGGAGATAGAAGATTGCATTTGGTTCTGACTTCCTTAGAGCAGCAGACAAAAAGCATGGTAATGGTTTCAATTATTTGAAGGTCTTCAGTTTTAAGAGCATTTGTAAAAACACGTTCAATTATAACAAACTGATATTTGCATAATTAACTTTAAAACAAGGCATTTTGTACGTGATAAATGCATTAAGAGCTGAAATAATAACATTAAGACAAGCTATTGTTTGTCAGCTTGTCAGATATGTGTGCTGAAGCTTCCCTTCTAATTACAAGATGTTTAGTACAGCACAACAGATATTTTAAAACAAATACAGAAGCTGGAATGTGTTTTCAATTGCAGTGCACTTCATATGAGAAGATTACCATGACAAAATATGAAAAGCAAAGAGGACAGAAAGCAATGCTTTATAGACGTTCTAGTTTTTCACTTAGAAATTCTTCCACACTATCTGTATTCCACTTGAGGATGCTCAGTTCTTCTGCAATGTTCCCACTGTCGTCCAGCAGCTTTAGTACAGGGTCAGAACCACGCACATACTGTGAGGGAAAAAAAGAAAAGTCAGTTATCTTGGGCAGGAAATGCATTCTCCATATTAACACATCCCCTGCTCCCAAGTGGTTTAAATTAGTTCAGATTTCTGACTTGCATTTAATGTCAGAGAGACAAAAGTGGAGGGACAAGTCAAATGAAGGAGGATTGAGGGTGTGTCAGAAGCATCTGCTTGTTGTCCTTGGTGCACCACACCAGTTAATGCAGGTGCAGAGAGGCAATACCATAAGCCTGGTTTTGAAAGATGGTATTTACTTCACCTGTTTTAAGTTACCAAAGTTGGATTTTTGAATCAAGCAGATGAACAATCTTTCTCATATGATCAATTGGCTTTTTACCATTTTATAAATTTCAGGTCACTTTAACACATCAAAGTTCTACTACCAATTTTAAATGTGATCATGTTCTTTCCTGCCGTGTTCTATCTATGCCTTCTACTCTTTGTTGGTAACACAATTCTTCAATACTTCTGCAACTCACTCACAAAATATGAAATGCAAATAAAAGCTTTTAACAGTATTAGAAAGCTGTGACCATTTCAGTTTATGGAAAGATTTCCCCAGGAGTATTTCACTTTGCTTGACTGAGCTAACCTAGTTGGTTTTACTCAATGAAGCTAGTGGCACCTCTAATCAGTTTTCCAAAAGTCTTGTAAAATAAATACAGATTCATTTGCAGAACATTTCTTTTTCTGGTAGTGCTCTATACTAATTGTAGGGTAGACTGTTTGATGTTCAATAAATCTATAAAGTTAAAAAAAAAGAAACAGCAGAAGGAGAGAAAGCTTTTGAAAGAAACTGGAAGACATGGAGACATGAATGTGTGAGACAGACAGAGGAAATCTGTTTTAGACAGAATCTGCTGCTGAGAAGACAAATCACTTATTGCAGCCATGCATAGCTACGAAGTGATTCCAGATGGTGCCATTTGGGGAATAGAGATGGGAGCACAAGATGTGAGAATCAAGATGTGTATCTGTGAAGTACACTCAAAGTTCACACAGGACTTTAAGAGGAAGGTGAATTCTTACACTAAATCTTGAAACCAAAGAATTATTGGAGCTTATGGCAATAGAGTTTATGCAGCTTTGCATATATGCAAGTCATAAGAAACACCATTCAGTATATGCATTTCTATAAAGCTGGATGTTTGAAGCCTATAAAGAAAAAACAGCACAGTAGAACATAGCAAGGAAATTCTGAGGGAGGCGAAAAATCTAAGAATCACTGAATGTGCGGAAATGGCAGCTCCGTAAGAAAAGGAGGAGATAATAGAAGAGGACAAAAGGAAACTATGGCAGAATAAGCTTGAGTAAATCCAAGATATCCACAAAGTAAGGACAGAATGTAAGCATTCCTCACATTCTTTTGTCATCTGCTATTACAGGTTCCAGTATTTCTTTTCTTGGCTTAAAACCAACTAAACAAAAATAAGATAAACCAAAACCCCACCACCAACAAAGAATTGGTACCACTTACTGAGCAATAAAGTAATATTACTAGCAGGAACTTGTGAAGACTCATACAGGTAATGCAAATGTATGTCCTCTACTAAAGTATTACTTGATCAGCAACTAGGGAACAATCCATGAGAGGACTGTCTCGACCAAATTTAATTCTTCCTAACATCCTGCAAAAAAAGGTAGGCTACTACTCACCTTGATTTGCAGTCCCCTGAAGAGCTTTGGCTTATCACTCCTGACAAAAGCTATGGTTTGGAGAAAAGAAAGAAAGAAAGAAAATCAAACTCCTCTCCACTTGCATTACATGTACATCAAATTAATATTCCACAAATTATTTGTTTTGAAATGATGCTTTAGAAGGAATTGCAATGTTAAAAACATTAATAACGCTAAACTTATTATGCCAAATGAACACCTATTTTTGCTAGTAATCCAAACAAGATTCCTATCTGCTTGGATTTTCCTTGAACACTGATGCAACTGTGTAAGTCAGTTTATCTGCACATACAACTGACAGCCTTCAGCAGACTGGCCCATATGCTGCTGTGATATGCCAGTGTGAGGAGAGGCGTTGGAGCGATGGAAATCTGGCTGGAGATAAGCTTTGTGAGGGAGGCTGAATATGACACCCGTCTCATCAGCACACTCCACACACACTGCAGCAGTGCGGGGAAAGGGCACAGAGGAAATCTGTGGGTAGAGGTGTTCTTCTTACAAACAAGACAGACAATCCTGTCTTGCAGAGATCTCCATGATTATGTGCAGAAAACCAGCAAGGAAGCAAGACCAGAAAACAAGAGGAGAAGCTGGTATCTCCTCCTCCCTTGACACTCATAAACGCTGTAAGAGGGACTCCATGGCCTGTCAGGCAGCGACATGGAGAGAACTTCCCCTCTGAGGGAGGAGCTGCTGCTGCTGCTGCTGCTGCTCAGCCCCACACCCGAGGCACTACTGGGCAAATGGCATTAACAGGAGCACAGTCCCCGTATCGCTGCAGCACAACCCATGCCTTGTGTCAACCTTAACTTTGAAGAGACTATGAATTATTTCAGGACAAAGTGTGAGCATAACCCCTACTTCCAAACACCACACTAATGAATCTCTGAGTTCTACAAGTATTTAAAACCTATTTAGGAAATACAGTCCTCCTTGCTCCTTTTTACACTCAGGCTGTGCTAAAGGCTGAATTTAGTATCTGTTTTGACATTAAGTGGATTCAGGACATTCCAACAGTACGTCAGTAGCACCTCCCCAAGGATGAACCCTGTCAGTATGTATTGACTCCTACAACGGTGCTAGCTGCATGTTAAAGCTGCTTTTTCAAGGTTAGACCACAATGAATCTCTCACAAATTGCAGTGAATCCAACTGGTGCATGGAGATGAGTGCAACCTCAGGACTAATGTTTTATACTGCTTCACAAAGTGTAGTGCTTTCCTCAGTAATTGCAGAGATGTCTCCTGGCATCTTTATACCTATCTTTATATTACTGCAGTTACCTTAACACTTTCTAGCATAGTTATACAGAGTAGCATTTATTTTCCTCCCTCTTCCCCTGTCCTGGATAAACTCTGCCTGGTGCAGCAACCACTACACAGTATAAACAAGGTAAAAAAATACCAATGATCCAAGGAGCTGCCAGGCCCCTGAAGAAAACAATACTTGTTTTTGTTCTTTCTGCAGGACTGTACACTAATGTCACATTGTAACCTGTACTTGTACAACTATTTCAAATAGCACTAAATAACTAGTACTTGTTCACATACTCTCTGATTCAAACTCAAAAACATTTTCAGCTTGAGTGTTCCCCATGTCCTTGTGGCCTGTCGTCCTGGCTGTCATCAACAGTAACATGAAAAAAAGTGGCAAAGATATTTCTTATTATTTGATAAGTCCACATAAAACTGAACTATTTCTACAGGAATTTTTCCACATTTTTCTTCAATTTAAATCTACAGCTGAAATCAGTCTCTGGGGCTTTTCATGAATAGGATGTTGTAAGAAGCAGTCAGTATAGTGGATAACTTTAACAGCAAAACTTAAAAAAAAGTTGTAAGAGAGCACAGAGAGTAGAATGGATGAAGTTTCCAAAGCAGATCTGAACTCTGGAACTCAGTTGTGTTAAAGAATAGCCTTTGGGAGTTACCTCAGGTTACAGCACTTTAAGCTTGTAACAGGTGTGAGGATTTGTTACTTGAGTGACAGATGAAGCTCATTTGGACAGGAGTGGCTGTTCTCTGCCTGCAGCGTTGGACTGAACAAGCTCACGGAAAATGGAAACAGAGCTAGGTGGAAGAAGAAAGTATTCTATAGGCAGCATTATGTTTTGTCACATTAGAAGTAGCTATTACACACTTGTATCAATGTCAAATGCCTAAATGTTCTGAAAGCTGAAGCACTACAGAACATTTTTGCTGAAATTTTAGACAGCTGGAACAAAATTAGTTTCTGTTATGGCATATTTATTTCTAATGCTGATCATAGTGACTTTCTGCATCAGTCACTTGAATATGCAATGCAAGAAAAACACTCACTGTACAAAAAACTGCATTTGTATATTCTGAATTTTATAAGCTAAAATGAGAAACTAAAATACTGACAATGCATTAAAAATACAGATTATCCCATCAAATGCTTTACTTGTTATTTCCACAAAATCAGTCCTTGAGTTGAATTAACAGCCTTTGAAATGAATTGATGGGGTCAGGAAGTCAGATACAGCTACAGTGCACATTTTGGGACACACAACTGCTTGCTCACCATGTGATGTGGTGTACAAGTTCCACCTTCAGCACTGCCCCAACAGTTTCCCCTCTATGCCCTGACATCAACACTGTTGTTTCCTATGTCTAAAGGCTACTTTCACATCATCTTTACACCGTTATTTAGTACTTTGATGTCTAATACTAAAATCCTAGCTATCTATCCATTTTCTTCTCTCTGTAGCAGCTTTAAAAATTACACACTGGAGAGAAACAAGCATTTCCCTACCCCATCCACGGGTGAGCAGGAGAGGCATTTTCCACTTTGACTTCTGTAAGTTGAACTCTGAGCTCAGTGTCATGACACTATGCTATGGTGAATTAAACACCAGACTACAAGGCAGAGCTGTTGCACTGACAGCTTCGTGAATCCCTTCACCTTATGCTCTTATAAAACATGTGCAGTACCAAAGCACACGCCTTCTGCTGGAAGGCACTCCCGGGGTGTTCCCTGTACTGCCACTACAGCTAAAGGCTCAGAGAAGGATCCGGTCTGTATGAGCACTTTAAAGCCTGACCCACATCAAACTGTTTCACAATGAGGAAATGCTGGACGGTGCTTTTGAAGCCCTAAAAGCAGCCTCTACCTATGAACAGGGTATAGTGGAGAACTCACTGCTATTGTTACAATGTCTCTTTGTTTTGATATATAACACCTCTTTGTTTTAAGGAAAAGTCTGTGAAAACTAGTTTGTTGGGACTAAAGCCTGGAGTCCTATGTGGAGATCATTAAGGAAATTAAGAATCATGGTGGCCCAAACAGCAAGTCTATGTATATGCACACACACACCTGCACTATTCAATTTGGGTACCGGAGGACACATCGTGAGTCTGACCCCAAATGGGCACGATGCCACATCTCCCCAGAACAGCTGTCCTGAGTTCAGGTCAATAAACTGAAAGCAAATGTAACGTTACTTCATAAGCTAATGAAACAAAGGGTACTCTGCTTACTTGGTCTTGAATTATTACACACAAGCAATTTGAAAGTAAAAGGTTTTACTGGAGACACAAGTTTGTGCATAATGTCACAGAATTGTATATAAAAAAGGCACAAAGGACTTGATCATGCCACAGACTTGACCATTTCGTACCCAAAATAAACTTGAACTTAAAAATGGTTTTGTTAAGGCATTGCCAATTATCAAGCCTTAAACCTACAAAAAGAAATGCAACCAAAACAAAGAGTGAAAGAGGGATATTTTATGAAGAAAGGAAATCCCAACATTTAATAATGTCATAACAGCTAAAGCATTGCTAAGACAACAAGCAATATTTGTTCAAAATGTAATATGTAAATCACTGGGAATACAAGCAGACCAAAAGCATTAATGTCTTTCCTCAGACTCTTTATTAATTTGTTTTGGGGACAAACACATGCTCTGCAGTTTTGAAGATGGTAGCAGCCTGCTTCAAGAGATACCAGGAGAGCCGAGCAAAACGACTGAACTACAGAACACACCAAGCACTCATTTACATTTTAATGACTATAACTCTTTACCTTTTGTGGACCTCAGTTTGAGATAAAAATTTGAATTTCACAATTCATATGGCACATCAATAACTACTATTTGCAGTTTGTTAATCAAGTTACAATGCAGCTGTTCATGGTTTTATACAAAGCACCACATGCTTTCAGAAACCAATTCCAGACAGAGCTCCAATCAAGCCTGAAGAAGAAACTTCACAAAACCCGAGTACTTTGTGTAAGCAGTTGGGCAAGTGACTTCTCTGAGTCTGAAGAGAAGTATAGTTTTAATGTCTGTATCATCTGTTTACAAAAGATTATGATAAAGCAATGTCTGTCTCCCACTACAATGTCCATATATCCTAGCAAGAGTTTTAGTAACGCATTTATTAATGCAAGATTTAAGGTTAATATATTTTTCTAACTTTCTTTCACCCGTATTTATGAATTACAGATTCAAATAACTAGGAAATGAGTGCTCTTACCTCATACAATAGACTCCCCAAAGAAATTACATTCTAGTAGCTAAAACAATCCCCTTCACTTGCAGAACTTGGGTGATATAACAGTGCTTACTGACCCTGAAGTCAGTGAATCTGATGTAGCTGGACAGTGCAAGAGTTCAAGGATTAAGCACCTTGCTTCTATAACTGATTTGCTGGGAGGGCACTCATTTCTTAACTAAAAGTCACACAGGGAGAGGTGAGAATTATTTTCTTTATTAAAAAAATGCAGAGAAATATGAAAGAAATGTTCAGTGAAGAAACCCAGACTAATTCAGGTTTTGTTAAACTGGAAAGAACATAAGAGTCTAAACCCTGATCTCCTATTTCACTGTGAACAGAACACAGCTGCCACTGCAAAGTCAACTTAAAACAAATCTGCTAGATTAATCACTGACCCAGCTAATTTACTATTCTATTCCAGAGTCTTAGTTTTATGGATGTCAGCCAGAAACTGTCACATTTTGTGTTACCTGGTATAATAAGGTATTGCTTCATCTACGAATCCTGTCACTTAGATTTTCAATGTTCTACTTTGATGGAGTGCTTTTAAATGATAAATATTTAAGAACAGTTTCATACAAAACAATTTCAAAATATATGTAACATAGGAATTAATTTCAGAGTACAGCATTTATAATGGAGCAATTTATTTTCAAGGGAAATTTATCAGGAAAAATAGGTCAGTACTGAACTTGAAAGAAATGTACAGAAATGTGGTCTGTTACCAGACTTATCACAAGAAGTTGTATTTGACAAACCCAGTAGACAGCCTTGGCTGTATTCACAAAAACGTTTAGTAGTTTGGTGTGACATTACAAAGAATAACATCCAGTTTAAGACTGAGATAATCTTACTGAAAACTAGACTTTTTCATCCTTTTGCTGAGGACTAGATTTTTTTCATCACTTCTCTATTCTTTGCTTTCCCAGTGTCTACAAATATATTCCATATGTAATGATTCTCACATTTCAGGCACACAGGTGTATTCAGCAACTGTTTAGAGCTAAAAATTATATGACCAGTAATTTCGAAAGAAGCCTTGATACAGAAGGATCATAGAATATTGCATTTATTAACCATGAACTAACCATAACTGTGTAACTTTTACAAACCTTTAATTCAACTGATTCTAATCCTTTAATTATTTTAAAATGTGAATCTCAGAATTAAAAAAAAACAATAACCAAACCCAAGATAATAATGTTCACTCTTTGGCCAAATAAAATATAATCCAGAAGTAGTCTGAGACACATCAAATCTGTAGGACTAGGCCAAGTGACAAAACAATTTACACAAGTACTTAAAGGTGAAGTTACAGGAGTAATGGACACCAATCCATGTAATTCTCATACACAACTGGCAATTAACAGCAGCATTTTGTGTATATTCTGGAAAAAACCCCAAAAACACCCAAACAAACTTTAACAAAATCCTTCCAGAACCTGTGGAAAAGGACTCAGTTGTTTGTGATGAGACATTGTCAATGACAGGCTCCAAAGACAGTGCTTCAAAAGCAGCAGCAAGACCTGCAGGCATCGTAACTTCCACAGCAAACACCCAAGTGAAAAGTTGAAATAAAAACCACAAACACTTCTTGAATGTTAATGTCTTAAGATAGAGACATTAGATACTATTTCTGGGGGAAGTTAAAATCAAGGAAAAAATCTAAGTGAAAGTATTCTGAGATTAATACTAGTGTGAAGACAAATACCAGTGGAAGAATATATTCTACTGCTTTTTAAAATTTCTGAGTATGCTCTTAAAATATATCCCATCTTCCAACCTATTCTGATACTCTAGCAGCAAATTTGGTCAAGAAAAAGTTAGATAACCTGCAGAAACTGGTGATGAAAAGGGAAAAGAGAAATTTAAGTGCAATACTCAGTCCTTTTTTAATTCTTCTTGTGCCAAAGAAAAAGTGACAGTCAAACCAGAGATCCTACTTAAAAACCCACTGACATTTATTCTGCCATTTTAATGCTGCTTACCTTTAAAAAGTAAGCTATATGATTAATGGACTGTAAATATTTAAGCAGGTTTAGATAACCAAGGATTGAATGTCAAAAAAAAAACAAAACTATTCAAATTTTCAAGTTTTTCCTTTTGCACCATTCCAAGCCTCTGGAACACATTTCATGGTGTGAGGGCTATTCCCTACACATGAAGATAACTGAGGACACATTGCAGGCTGAGAGGCTGAGCTTATCCTTCAAACCTATAGCTCAAAGGAGCATTTAATTGTTACAAATTAACAACCATAAAGCACCTGAGCGAATGGGCAACAACAGCTGGGAATGTTTTCATGTTTGCATAGATGATAATATGCATTTCTGTGCTAACAAAGTAACCTCCTCACATCCTTGAAGTAGGACAAGTCATTTAAGCAGTTCTTATTTTGACATTTTAAAAAGTGGAAAAGAGAAAAAAGCTTTGCTGTGGTCTTGCAGTCACTCAGCTGAACTGTGTGTGGGTAGACATGGCAGACAAGCAGATAAAGCAGCAGAACTTATGTAAATTGTAACCTGTTTTAAAACCTTTTTTTAACTTATTTGTCAGCCAGCCTTTAAACGGGGAGGTATTAATACTGTCCATGGCAGATGGAGACATGCTGTTTGTACAATATTTAATTCTAAAGGTAGATTAGTCTTTATGTCCAAAGTACAGTATTAGGGTCTTCATTACAGTATAAACCCCCAAAATAACCAAAGTACTGGGATCACCTAAGCTCTTCTCCAGTTTATAAGAAAAGGCCAGTTTGAAATTTCTCAGATTCTTTCCCTGCAGCTTCCTCCCAGCACACACTGATGGTACTGATTTTCCTTTAACACTGCTGTATTGCATTCCATGGAGTTGACTGTCATTATCCACTGATAAGCAGGAAAATAGAGTAGTTCCACAAGTGCAGAATGTAAGTTCATCTATCAATTAATTACTGGAGACCAGTTCCGTGAGTCTCAGGTCAATGCAACCTCACTGATATAATATACTAAATTTATGAGTACTTGTAATAGTATTTAAAACTACATTTTTTCATTCAGCTGTGACAGTATTTCATATTTGAAAAAATAGTAGTGGCTTTACTTACCCTGGACTTGAGGGAACCTTCCCAATTTTCATCCACATACCTCTAGGACAGCTCCTGCATAAAGCTGTAATAATAAACAACAGCTGTTAATGGCAAAAATAATGTAAATTACAAGTTTATATATGGTGTGCTACCTGTGGAATTATTTCTCTTGGAGGAGACAATATGCTGCCAATTACAAATAAGATCCCAAACAGAATCACAATTCCAGATGTCTCTGATTTATGCAACAATTGGCTGTTCACTCAAGATACACTCAGGATATTACAACAGGAATTATGGACTAGTAATAGGAAAACTGTTTCTTCCTGCCTTAAGATGCTAACACAGTCTCATTAAATGAAATTTTACTTTCCATTTTAAACCTAACTTGGACAGTACTATGAAAGAATACTCAAGTGATCAAAAATGCCACATTTTTTTAAAAGCTTTTCCACCACCCAAATAAAGGTTTTGATTAATAAGGTAATGATAAACAGCTCAGATACTAGCTTGCATAATTATTCTTCTAGAATTAAAATATGAAGCAATTGCAAACACGAAGGAAAAGTAGAATAGTGATAAACTTCACTTACCTTGTCTCTATTTGTTACTCTTTAAAAAACATTCAAGAACAATTCTATCAGCCATCCAAGATTTAGATATCAGTTTGCACACTCACTAATCCACTGAACATTTATACTGGTTTTCTCATATTGACAGTTATCAGCATTTTTCTATCAAGAAATCAGTATAAAGAAGTAGACAAAGGAATAAATAGCCTTCTATCTAGTCCATCAACTATTTTATATAAGTGTATAACCAAGTATACTCAAATTTAGGACAACAGTCAAATGAGGATTTCTGAATTCTCATTACTGCAAATAATTTTTACAGTTATTTTCTTCCCTTCAAACAAGGATTTTTATGAACAAAATCACTGTAGCAATCCCAAATATGCAAGATATTTTTTAATTACTCACTACTCCGAGTTTGTAACTCCTAGACAATGCCTGACAGAAGTTTTACA
>JAOXXN010000120.1:17288841-17307657 GCA_026770055.1 Myrmophylax atrothorax
CTTCACCAGACTGCAACTGTCAGCTGCACCAACAGGTTTTTCACTTCCTTTTACTTTGGACTTGGGGGAACCACGTGAGGTTCAGCGCAGGGGCTAACAAACCCCTTTGTGGTTGTGTCATACTTCTGGGTTTTGTGGGTTAAAACCAATTTCTCTTTGTGCCATTGCATTTATTGTAATATTGCTATTAAATTGTAACTCTGACTTATAATCTCTTTTGTGTTGGGTTCATTTCTCCTGCTGGTTTACCTTCAAACCAGCACACCATTCTAGTGCTGAGAGAGTCTGTATAGTTGGGCTTAAAGGATTTAATGAAATATTTTTAGTTATTAGTCCATATGGATTGTTATTTAATTAACTATATTCAGTAAACATTGAAATAAAATGTTTATAGAGTTAGGTACTTTTTATAGTAGTTGGAAGTAAGCTTATTAAACTAACATTTCAGAGGAGAGAGCATATGTTGAGAAGACTAATGACAGTTTTGGGGACAGTATATAATTTCTGTGCAGTATCTCGTAATAAAATCATAGTATTAAAGACTCTTCAATGTTTAACATGTATATGAACAATTGTGTTATGCTTATTATTCTGTTCCTTAAATAAGCAGTAGTGTCAGCCTTAGGAGCTCACTGGCTATTTCAAGAATTTAACCTGCTTTGACACTTCCATGGCCTCTTCCTGTGAGCAGCTTGAATACCACTTACTCAGCAATCAGTTAAATTAAATCAGCTAAGGAGAGCAGTACACTGTAAATGATGCTGGTAACAGAAAAAGCATGTAAAATTGCTTGTAAGATGATAACATTTCATAACATTCTTGAGAACAACCTCTCATATATTGATTTTTTCCTTATTTTTTTATCCCCGTATGTCTGCAAATACAAAATGTAGTCTTTCAAGGAGTCTTATTTCTTCCTTGAAGACTTGCTATATTGATCTGAAACCACAGAACTGAAATTGGTCATATTTTAACAGTGTTCCCTCTCTAATGACAATATATGACCCTGCTGTTTAAGTGGAAAACTTACTGCGGTATTTCTATTACTGGAATCTGTGGAACAGTCAGTGAGGGATTTTGCTAAAAATCCCTTGTGAGATACTGCAGATGGAACACTCCACTGCCGGCTGTGGGAATGGACATGATTCATGGAAACGTACAGCCAGCTTGCTCCAGAGTGAGGTGATGGGAGAGAAGAGATTGTGAATAATCCCTGCGTGAATGAATGCAAATTTTTGTGGTTTCTTTTTGGCCTGATGCTCCACTTATCACAGGCCAACTAATGAACATACTTCTTGTTAGTGCAATTCTAGGTTTCACAATTAATGATAAGTACGAGAAAACTTACTGTCTCCCTCAGTACAAGAGACAGTTCTTCCTTCTCTCCTCCCCCCTTTGCCAGATGATGAATTTAAAAGCTGCTGCATATTAATTATTTCCCTTGATAAATGTTAGCATTGTTGCAAAGCCTTACTGTTACTCTGAAAATGGTGTAAGTTTAATAAAGTCAGGAGTTAATATAAACAAGAGAACTTTTTCTCTCTGTGGCAATATGGGGATGAAAAATTTCATAAGAAAACACGCAAAGGCTTGTGGTGATTGTTTTTCAAAGTCTGGGTCTGAAATTGAAGTACGGAAGGTCAGAAAAACAGCACAGAATTTTTGGTGCTTTGCAGCCTCGCATCCTTATACCTCTACTCTCATAAACCTGTTGCTTCATAGCATGGCAGTGTGTTTGTAGTCTCTCAGTGGAAATGTGTTTCAGTAACAAATATAATTTTAAACTAATTTAGCCTGGCCATTCAATCTTATGGCACCGTCTATGCAGTAATACAATTACTGTGTTTTCAGACATAACCATCTGCAGGGTGAGGATGGACAGCTGAAGGATGCCCAGAGTCTGTGCGCGCTGTTGGCTTTAGGGACGAATAGGAACCCACTCGGTCTGAATGACTTAAACTGAGCCTGTTAAATTTACAGTCTCTGAACAGATTCTTCTATTTTGGTACCAACACAATACAAATTTAACATTAAATCAACAAATAATTTAGACATGTCTGCATGAACCATGTTTTTAAATTCTACTCAAGTGAAATTTGTGCCAGGAAAAAGGGCCTCCAGCGAAACAAACAAACAGAAAACCCATTATAAAAACTGAGTTTGAAGTTTTAAAAACTTTAAATGTCCAAAGTGGTTGTTCTTATCCAGTGCACAGGAAAAACAGTTGGTTAATAATTTCACAAATGATTGGGAATAGAATGAGTTCAGGATGATACAGTCCTGTGTATTATAAATTCTTGCAGAAAGTGGTGTTATCAGGAGAACATAAAACACTAAGCAGATGTATTGTTGCATGGAAATTATAAAGGCAAGTTAGGCATAGATTTACTGAAATAAGATAGGAACTAGACAGTGGATTGGGTATTCCTCCCTTTCCCTATTGGATTGTGCTGTTGCTGTGTTCATCCAATGGGATTGTTATTGTGTGGTTTCATAGCACTATGAATGAAGGAGGATGGTGTTACCTCCTTGCTGTCACCCTCTGCTCTCAACATTGTAGCATTATGTTGCGTATGAAATAGTAAAAGGTTTTGAACTATAGTTTCAACTGTAAAAAACCTAATTGCTTGGCCACTCTAATAAAGCCACGTGGTAGGCTTGGCTTAAGTCTGGGGGCTTTGGTGTGATGTCAGGAGTACACGGGTGTTCACAGCGAAACTGATTATCTGGAGTTTATGTTTGCAATTAGATTGCTTAAGTTTCTAATATAGTCACACTGGATACAGTAGTACCTAGGAATGCTTTTGCATTTTATTCATGTGTATAGGTATCTTTAAATTCTAAAGAAGTCTGTTAAAAAAACAAATTAAAAATTAAAAAGTAGAGCTATTGCCCCGAAACTGCTTCAACATTTTTTGAGTAGTTGAGCTGAAGTTATTCAGTGTTGAGCCTGTGTCGGCTTTTAAAAACTAACCCACATAGTGTGACCTCTGCAGGTATCTCCTGCTTTACATCTGCTTCCTGCTTCTTCTCATGCTTTAGGGAGAGGGCTGAATGGTAGCTGAGTGAGATTTGTCATGTTCTTTCAAAGTCTTTCTATCTTGGTAATTAGCTGGGAAAGGATCTGAATCTTCTGAGGACTGATTAGAATTGTTGTATGTATATTTTACTGAGAATAAGTTCTTGGTTTGAACTTGTGATATGTACTTGTCTGTTTAGAGATTATTGTGCATTGTTTGATGATAATGAGCTATTCAGGGGAAGACTCTCTCAGTACCAGGTGACTGGGTAATGGCAGGTGAAATTCAATTTTGTGATATCTTAAGTGTATCTGGAGGAAAAGAATCCCAAGTTTACATGTGTTAAATTCTGAACTGACTGTCCTCACTGAGGCAGTTTTTGGAGTTAGAGAACTTAGCTCTATGGAAACTTCGGATCAATTCTCAACGCTGGTCACAAATGCATGCAGCATACTGGAAGCCATTCAAAGCAAATGATGAACAACATGAGAATATTTTTTTCTATTGGATGCAGCAATTCTTCTGTGTTGTCCTTTCTTGGCCTTCATCTGGGGAAAGGTTATAGCAGATTTGGAAAAGATCTATGGCTGCTGAGAATAATCAGAGGAACAAAGCATTTTCCATATGGGGAATGATTAAGTAGACTGAGGCTCAGCAGACTTGGGAAAACATGTAAGGAAATGAACAGTGGGAGCCTGTAAAATCATAAGCAGAATGGATAAAATGAGCAAGGAATGCTTATTATTCAAGTAGAAGGAAACAATCAAAAAACCCCTATTTGTTGATAGTCTCAGAAATACTGAAACAAACTGGTGAACTGTAGAACACAATAATACAGCTTGAAGTGATTATTGAAATGCTTGGACAAACTAGGGTTGGAAAGGTAATTGATCTGAAAATTCATTAATCTGCTTACTTGCAAGTAGGTGGATGATGTTAAATACATCAGTAACATACCTGTGTGCTTGGCCTGTTTTTATGTCTTCTCCAGACAGCTCTTGGCCTTTGTCAGAAACAGGATATTGAACTTTGGTCTGAACCTTAGGTAATGTGTGCACCAGGCCACTTCCCTTAAATACTGTGTGTCCCTTAATGCATCCTCATTCATCCTTTTCAGGGGATGCCTGACAGCTCTGCAGCATTGTGTAGGTTCATGGCTTTTGCCTTTTCAGAAGGCAATTAAACACTTTTTTTTTTGTCATTAGTTGCTTAAATTTCAAGCCCTACCTAGCAAAAGATTTGTTAATCCTTTTCTTCTAGGAGAGTATGCAATCTTGCTTTGAAAATGCCATCCAAAAATGGATCATTTCCCTTGTTCATTTGGGACCTTTCACTGTTTGAAAATAAAGCTACGGTTTCCTGAAATCTGGACGTGGTTGGTCTCATGCTGCAGCTACTGGATCTTACTGTGTTCTCTCTGCACCCTCCTCACTACCCTGTGGTATTTTCCCCTGTGAAGGTATTTACGTCCTGTAATCATCTCGCTTCTCAATATCTCTGATTCCTGTTTGTGATGTGCCTAAGATGGGGATAAATTGGTTTGTAACTTTTATTAAAACCACTTATTAACGTGGTTCCATAGCTGGTATTGTCTCGTGTTACAGATTGGAAACCCTTGTCGTAGTATCTCTACGTTGAAAACAAGTCATTGTAGAACTGCTTTATGCTTCATTTATATTTATGTAGGAGAAAATGAACTATTTTGAATTTCAAGAGTTGTTCCCATGGCAAAGTAAGTTGCTGTCATGTCTTTTTCTTCACCATTGATTGATCCATTTGCTTACTTATCCCCAGGAGTGGGAGGAAGATACCTAGGGTGAAAATCAGGAGTATTTGAAATGCTTCCTGACATCATTTGAGTTGAAAAGACCAGAATTCTGTGGGTCTGGTTATTTAAATAGAACAGAGCCTTGTTAATGAAGGGCATGTCTTTAAAGTTCAAATATATATATATGTTGTGAGAGAGGGATTTGTGTTTGACCTGGGAAGCTGTGAGTTTGCTGCAGTATTTACCCATAGCCATTAGCATTCACCTAAATTAGTTATTGTTGCTTCAGATGTAAACTTTTAGAATTATTGGTCACATATCTATGTTCCTGGCTTTGAAACTAAGAGCCTTCATGCAGCTGGGAAAATAATTGCCAACGTGTTATAAAGTGCTCTCCATTCCATGGAAAAATACTGTTAGAGTGCCCTTTGCTTGGACTGAAGTTGTGGCTCTCTACTGAGCACCCTGAGGGACAACAGAGTGGGCACTCTGCGTCCTTTTGGTTGTCTGTGCAGATTTGTTGGATGATGGAGGAGCAGAGCAGCTTTGAAAATAGGGGAACACAAGCAATCATGGTTGTAATGCCAAGTGTGAGCACAGTTGCACTGTTTTATTTACTGAACTGTTTTGTAAAAGCTAAACAGTATTTTGCAATCTTTGCTTTGTTTTTCTGGAATCCAGCTGAATCCTTTATGTAACTGGATATTGGGGGTGTTTTGGAAGAGCATGTGTATGTGATGTTTATTATGCATTGCTGTGCTGTCAAGCCAAGACTATAGTTACTGTGCCCCCTCCTAAGGTGTTGTAAAGGACCGTGCTGGTCCCAGTTTGGAGAGAGACAGGCAAACCAGTTGGGATATTGGAGAGCTTGGTGTCTGCCCAGCATTACCCCTTGTGTGAGTGGCATTGGAACCTCTCTCAGACACTGTTAATGCACGAGTAATGCACAATTTGCTCTGTTAAAAAGCAAGATTAAACCCGTCTCGTGGCTTTATCAGGAAAATAGAGCTGTAACTTTTCAGGTGAAGTCCTGTCACAAATGAAACTGTTTGGGATGGAGGGAAAAACATGGATCAAGTATGCTCACATATCTCACATTTTGTGGTTATTCTGGCTCGCAAGCATGCTTCTCCACATTGAGAAGTACATGGTGTACGTTTTACTTCATTGTTGAAATCGTTGTTTTTCTTACTTATCTCAGTTTTAAAGAGGAGGAATACGTTGAGGACTTAAATGCACGCAACATATGGCTGAAATATCACGTATACTAAAGATCTTAAAATCAAAATTGCTGTTTCCATGACAACTGTAGCTGAGCCAAAGAGTTCTTTTCATAAGACAGCAGTCATGCACAGCTGAAGTTCAGAGTCTGGGAACCTGACTCCTAGGATGCTTTGGGGTCCACATATAGATCTACAGGGAGGTGCTATTTCTGTTTGTATCCACTTGTAGCTTGCGTGTCACTTGTTCCCAGCTACTGCCTACAAAACCCACTGATGGGAGTACAGTGTTTTTGTGGTATCTAATTGAGATGGCTGACATCCCACAGATGGGAATAGCAAACTAAGAAGTAATACCACCTTGGCAAAGAGAAGTTTCAAATGAAAAAATGGGAGGATTTCTATCTTTGATTTTGGGGGTGAGGGCTGATGAGGGCTTTGCAGCTTTCGCTAATTTGATTTGTTTATATGAATACTCATAACCAGACTCTCTCTGTGCAAAGATTCTGATCTTTACTACAGGAAAAATTAGACTTTTCAACTTTCCTGCTCTATATTTCATTCATGTCAAGTGGAAATTCAGTTTTTCTTCTCTCTGATACCCATTGTTCATGTCTTCATAAAATAGGAAATCTTTGAGCACAGATCATCAAAATAGTGAAGTGAATGAACCAATGACTGAACTATGGCCACTTTGGTGTAAATGTAGGTGCATTTATTGTGCTTAGCTCCCATTTAATTCAGATTTTAGATTTATACCAGAACAGAAATTTTATGAGATTAGTTACTATTTACCCTCTTTTGAGTATCCAGACATAGAGATAAATCAAGATTGGATTAACCAAATCTGTCTGCAAGTCATTTTCCTTCATCCAGGCTACCCAGCAGAGAAGCTTTATTTTACTCAACTGAGGGAAGTATTTCCAGTCTTTTTTTTTTTGCTAGTCTCCAATTTCATCTAAATATCTTTAGATTTCCCCTTTTATAATTTAAAAGTAGACATTTTAATTTTGGTGAACAAATATCCTATTACTTAAAAAGGGAGAAAATAATATCTACTATGTACAATATAATATATAATACTACTGTGCAGGCAGTTAAATGCCAGCAGGGTCAGGCCCGGTCAGTACTTGGATGGGACACCTCCTGGCAATCCCGGGGGCTTCAGGTTCTAGTCCTGAGGACTTCTCTGTCACTGTCCAGGCTCGCTCGGCCGTGGCAGATGAACCTCAGGAGTTAAAGGGTGGGGCCAGTTCTGCACACGCTGTGCCTCACCTAAAAAAATCCGTTGCACAGGCTGGAAGGACGCACCCACATGGGTAGAGCCCTTCCCAAATCTTCGCTTGCGAAGCCTGGCCGTACACATACACATATACACTTAATAGAAGGATTGATATTGTAGACTGGAATACCAGCTGATGCCACTTTTGATCATTGTATCACTCCCAAGTCACAGCCATGGAGTTATTTTCTCTTGGATATACCCTGTATCATGTGGAGCCTTTGCACATCAACTTCCACAAAATGCAGTTTTCATCCTGCCCTGTGCTGGGACATCATATGGGCTTCATCATCAATGTATGCACCTTTGAAAACACATAATTTGGACTGCCTTCTGAGAGATTTATTTTTAATGAGATCAAGTTTTTTTGTTCTGATGCAGTCCTGAAATTCTATTAAAATTAAGTGAAGTAAAAATAAGTATTAGTGCAATCAGAATCTGAGATTTGTATCTGAAGTTTGGCACTTGAGGAGATGTGTGTTAATAGTCCCTGGGGGACCATGGTCTGTAAACTGTTGAATGAAATACACTTATGTACACTTGTAAATACCATGTGCATGGTGTTTTTCAGCTGTGACCGAGTAGTGTGGGGGATATTCCTCATTTATTAACCAATCCAAGTGTAATTCAATAAACTATTAAATCAAATGAAGAATATGTCCTAATTATGGTAGCTATTTAAGAATAACATAGGTCTGCCCTACATTTTTCCTCTACCCTTAAGATTATTTCTTAATGTAACACAGCAGACTCATTGAGGCCAAGCAATGGGCTGTTTTCACCTAGCTCCTCAAAAAGTAGATTTAGCATGTAGTTAAAAACATCTCTACGGTATCTATGACTTGGGAGAGCAATTATGAGTGTTAAGGGAAATGACAAAATCCCTTTACTTCTGGATTCTCTTTGAAACCACCCTACATGTGCAGATTGGTTTACTCCTTAGCTCCATGTGGCTTCAAAAATGGTAAGAATGGACTATTCCTCATTCTCTATCAGAATTTCTTTAAAGTAATTACACACAGAATCATGAGATCTGAGTTCTGTTTGAACTACTGCCATGAACCACTTGCCACTCTAAGCAAGTAGTCATTGTTACATGAATATTTGGCAGCTGCCTGAATATTTCTTGTTTAAACATTCCAAAGAACAGCCCCAAAGACCTGTTTTGGAGATACTTTTGGAACTTTTTCTATTGCAAAGTGTAGAGCAATAGAGAACAAGTCTTCATCTAAGTCCCACAGGAAGCAGAGATGGTAATGGGTCAGTGTCGTGGATTAACCCTGGCTGGATGCTAGGCACCCACCAAAGTCCCTCTAGCACTCCCCTCCGTAACTGAACAGGGAAGAGAATATATAACAAAGGTTTCATAAGTTGAGATAAGGACAGGGAGAGATCACTCACCAATTACCATGACAGGCAAAACAGACTCAAATTGGGGATATTAATGGAATTTACTAACCGGATCAGAGGAGGATAATGAGAAGTAAAATAAATCTTAAAAATATCTCCCCTCCCACTGCTCCCTCATTCCCAAGATCTATGTCCTGTCCTTTGGTGGTGCAGGGAGATAGAGAATGGGGGTCCAGTTCATCATGTGTTGCTCCTGCTACTGCTCAGGGAGAGAGTCTTTCCCCTTCTCCTGTGTTAGGTCTCTCCTAGGGAAACAGTCCTCCCTGAACTACTTCAACATGACTCCATCCCACAGGCAGCAATTCTCCACAAACTGCTCCAGCATAGGTCACTTTTCCACAGGATGCAGTCCTTCATGCACAGCCTGTCACAATGGGGTGTTCCCACAGGGTCACAAGTCTTACCAGAAAACCTGCTCCTCTCTTCCATGGGTCTGCAGGTTCCTACCAGGAGACCTCTCCAGCATGGTTTCCCACGGGTTCATAGCCCTCTTTCAGGCATCCACCTACTCCAGTGTGGGTCTGCTCCAAGGGCCACAGGTGGATCTCTGAATTCCTGGGGTCCTCCCTGGGCTGCAGAAGGACAGCCTGCTTCACCATGGTCTTCACCATGGTCACACTGTGGACTGCACGGGAATCTGTGCTCTAGCACTTGAAGCACCTCCTTCCCCTTCTTTACCACTGACCTTGGTGTCTGTGCACCTGTTCCTCTCACATACTCTCCCTTCACTCTTCCCTGTAATTACATCTGTGCCATAACTTTTTTTATTCCCTTCTTATATTTGTTATCACAGAGGGATTGACTATCATTTTGATTGGCTTGGCTATTGCTTCTAGCAGCTTCTCACAGAAGCCACCTTGCAGCAACCCCCACTACCAAGACCTGGCCATGCAAACCTAATACAGTGAGATACAACTTGTAGAAGAAAAGTGATGATTGAGATATGCTAACATGAGATAAGTGCTACATGAATCAAGTCCCTAGTGACAGCATGTGGTTCACACAGTGTATTTGAATGAGAATGAAGAAGTGGCAGGGATGACGCTGTGAGAAGAGGATACTCAGCAATATGGCTTTCTCAGCAATATGGATGGTGTATTGTGGTCTGGGTTTTAATGTGAGGTTTGATGCTCAGGCTTGTAGTACAGCATAGCTGAAAATCTGCATCTTAAGCTAGGTGTTTGACTTCACAGATATGCTTGTAAGAAAAATTGCAATCTCAACTACAAAAATTTGCCAGGACAGTTGATCAGACTTTACTGTGCTTTATGGAGAAAACACAGGATCATGGGAAAATAAACTGCAAGCTTTTTCAAACAATATGCATGTATTTTGTTTGCAGTTTGAGGTATCCGCGTGCAGAAAATTTTATATTGTTTACTATTTGTTGATGTGTGTGTCACTGGTGAAGTTGTTGGGCAGATCATCTAGGGAAAATACAATCCTGAAAAAATGGAAGAGGCACCCTTGGCCAAAAGAATTTAAATACAAAGCTCCTTCTCCTCGAGCTGTGTTAAAAAATTGGTGTTGTGCAGCAGCATCCAGGACACATCACTGCATGGTAGGGAGCAGAGTCTGCCTCTACTCAGGTGTCACCTGCTGGCAGACTACGAGGTAAATTTGGCATAAGTAAAGATTTTGGAGAAATACTGCATTACAACTGCTTTGTTCCGCTTCCTTTTTGTTCTGTGTAGATGAATTTTATGCATTTACTGGTAACTACTAAAAAAGCTCTGAAGGTAGGCAGCTTGCCTAGGCTGCTCCTGGCTGGACTTGTAAGTCAAGCACTGGAACCAAGTGCCTGATTGAGCAATGGTTTTTGTATAGATTTACTGACTTTTCTGTTGAGTTGCATGCAAAGACTACAGATGCCTACCCATGAGCCCTATGGGACCAGCTTTGAGTTAAGGAAGATGCAGGAGCTAGAGGTGGAACAGGAAGAGTTGCACACATAAATAAAAAATATGTGTGGAGGTGACTCAAGGAGCAAGAGTGGCCAGTCCCTGGACAGGCAGAGATGTGAGGAAAGATGCTGAGACCTACATCAGAAGAAGGAAAGAGGCAGGGAGAGGCCATAAAGCCCCAGGAGGAGGTGGGTAACAGTTGCCGACGGAAGGGAAATGGCTCCCCAGTGAATACTCCACACTCAGTGTGGGAGTGAAACCAAGAAGCACTTTGTTAATGAAAGAAACAACCTGTAAAGGGTCGGTTAGGGGAGGTACTTGGAACTGGGTGGAAACTTAAATGGGATTGCGTGAACGGTGTGTTGGCAACCATTAAACATCCAATCAGAATAGAGTCCTGGAAAGAGTAAGAAAATCTGAGGGATGGGCTTTAGAATTTGGATGCGGTTGGGTGAGGGGAGGGGCAAAGTAGTAAACTGTCAAACCAAATAGCCAATGGGGAAGCACTCTTCAATGACAGGAGAACTGACCAATAGGGACTCAAGGATTGGGGCAGGATGGGCAGAAGGGGCAGGTGCATTTTCAGTGGCTGTGCCGGCAGAGGAGCAGGGATGGAGCCCTCAGGAGGGGCAATGGCAGCCGCGTTGTCAGCGTTGGGGCAGGGGCTGTGCCTGGGTGGGGCCAGCCAGGCCCAGGAGATTGCCCTGGCGCTTCCGTGGCGCAGCAACTCACCAGAGATGAGCCGCAGGGGGAACACAGGGGAGAGGGATAAACATGGGAGGTAGAAACAGTGTGGAGGGGTAAAAAATGCAACACTCAGACTTCTGGAGTTTCAAGTCCACTGTCTATGACTATTCCCATCAATTCTGTCTCCTCTCAATCTTCAGCCATCTGTTGCTGAAAATATTGGCTCCATTCTTCATGTTATTTGTTGGCCTTCAGGTGGGCTGCTGTAATGGGCATGGATTTAGCATCCAATTAGGAGTGTGCAGAATTTACTTCAGATCTCCCATACGTTAATTTCAGTGCAGTTGGATTTACCATCTCAGTAGTTCTTTGAATGTAATCTTTGGTGTACAGTTTGGATAGACCTGAGAATTAGAATTTATGGCATATGGAAAAGCAATAGGTTGTTTTACCACTCTGACTTAATATGAACTGTGACTAAGGAACTAAGTAATGGGGAAGTATCTGTGTTATCTTCTTGATCAGCAAATGCATGTTTCACTGGTTTGGGAGCAGGTGAGGTAATGTGATACCCTAATGTACAGTGTAGCAGTCTGATAGTGCAGTGGTTTTATTGATTGTCTAACCAAGTAACTACAGTGGGGTATTAGGCTTGCTTGTCACAGTGCTTAGTGCCTGGCATAGTTGAGCAAGTTACTCTTCCACTGAGTTGACCCCAAAGTCTTGAAGTCTTTAAATCAAACTCCTCAGATTTCAAACACTGGCTATTTCTTTCTTTTCCTAGTGGGCTATATTAAAGAAAATCTGTCACCTTTTGCACCATGTAATACCAAATCAGAGCAAAATTCATGCACAATTATGTCAGTGGAAATACAATATTACAGACTTGCTTATCTCAAGATAGCACATGAAAAAATAGACTTGAATAACTGACAGATATACTAGATTCTGCAGATAAGTTATTTGTAAGTAATTGAGCTGAGAAATGTATCTGGATTATTTTAATACATCTCAAAAAACATGTAAGTAAAATGGCTAGTAAATATTTAAATGTTGGTTTTTTCTTCTTTATTTTCTCCTATTTCCTTTCTGTTTAAATATTTTCTTGGTGTGCTTAAGTGCTATAGTAACTAAGTCCAGGATGGGAAAAAGAAATTTTATCTTAGCAAACTTTTTGTTCTAAGTCCTATCAACTTTAGAAAAGCAAAGTGGATACCACTCCTTTATGTGATGTCATAGATATCTGATACCAGCTAGGTAACAGAATGCTCTGAGAGAGAAGCATTCTATTGAAAAACTATTGCTTTCTGTTTTTCTTTAAGAGTGTGAAAAAGAACAGCATTGCTAATCTGAAGCTTTCGTGCAATCAGAAATAGTAATTTAAGATCAGTTGCTCAGCAGACACACTTTTTGGTATTTTACACAAAAGAAGGTAAAATTCCTCATACCCTCGCCATATTAGCCAGAAAAGCTGTTTGTTGAACTTTAATTGCTGTTTGATTAAAATTTTAAATACCAATAGGGAAAGAGTAGGTGAGAATTCTTTGGAATGCCTTCTCTACTGCTGAGCAAGGGGCCAATTTGTAGCTGGATTTTTATTTTTTGAAATCTGGAGGAAATCTGGTATTTGTGAGTATGTTCGTGTGCACTAAAGCATGTTGTGTATTTTCTGTACTCCCAGGATTGCTTGCCTTCCCAGTCTAAAAAAAACAAATGCTGCCTGAGTATTTTAGATGAATACATAGCGTGTAGTGATGATCAAAAAACCAGTTTACTCAGCTATTTTTCTGAAGTTTAATATGCACCCTGCATTTTGATAAAAGAATGGTTTGCATAGTAGTGGTTGTCGTTTATGGATAGCCTACTAAAATTAAGATCTTGTAGTCTCATCAGGGAATACTTGAAGCTGCATTTTCAGAAATTATGTTATATAATGTTATAGACCAAGAGTTTGTTTGTTACTAAATAGTTGTTTTGTGCAGCTCTTATGCTGAGTAATCATTTTCACCCACCTACCTCAGGATATGTTGATTCAGAAGAAAACGTGTTTTTAACACCATGATATTTTTAGAAAGAAAAACCTTATGATGAATTTTGAAGTCTTAATGCATAAATACAGAAATGTCATTCCCTGAAGGTGCTGAAGATTGCTTTTTTCCCTAATGAAATGTTGTCTGTTTATTGAGAACATTGGAGATTCTTTGTTCCCGAGACTAGCTGCCTTTGAAAAGAAGGCACAACAGTTTGGTCTGGAACCGTGTTCTCTTTTGATGCCAGTCAGACTTTTTGGGACTGCCATAGTGCAAGGAGGACCAATCAAAAACTAGTAGATTGAAAAGCAGCACTTCACAGTGTTGAAGCTCCCCAAAAGAATTTGGTGATAAACCCCTCAATAATGGAACTGTTTGACAGTGCATCTTTGAATCTGGTCCAAGAACCAGATTCAAACAACTGCTCCTTGGGAGAGTAATATAGGGAAAGTTCATCAAGTGTTGTAATTCCAAATTAGCTTTTTGGTGAGAAGTTCAGGTGTCACTGCACGCAGAGTTTGTAGAAATACCATTTGCTTTTAAAGGCAGGTCAGCAAGGAAAAGAATATATAAAACAATATACAAGATTTGATGAAGTATGTAGAATAAAGCTAGATTTTTTTTTGTTTTCAGATTACCTAATCGGAGTACCTATAAAACAGAGAGTAATTATTGTGAGTGTTGGTTTTCATAATGTGAACATGGAAAACATTCAGGAAAAAATAGTATAACCTTTTAAAAAGACAAAAAATAAAAGGAACTACAGTCAGTGGGATCTTATCCCATATTCATATTTCAATATTCCTTAAAAGTTTGAGTGAGGTAATTTACAAAGATGATGCGTATAAGGGCTCCAGGGAGTCAAAAAAGGATATATTTTGTCAAGGATGAAACTAAATAGCGGAAACATTGTTACAATCATCCTCTAGGTAATATGTTGCTGTAATTTTTCAGTCATGTCTGCAGAGGTGTTAGTCAAGGACAGGAAGCACTTCAACACTTCTACACCACCTTGACCTGCCTGAAGTATTGTTCTTTCCTTTTGGAGATGTTTATATCCAGACACTATACTTTTCTTCAGGGCACTATCAATATCTCTGTTCAGAGCTGTATCCTGACAATGCATGAAAGGACACAAGGCAGGAGCCTAGTCAGAGCTCTGACACAGGTTTATAAAGTATGATTTGCTAGACAGGTTACCTGCTGTTAGGACAATGAAAAGGTTTTGTGCTTAGGAAAGCTTTATTTGCTTTCCTCTCCCTCCTGTTTTCATGTGTAATTTGTCCTGCTCTTGTGCTCTAGGAGGAAATGGGAACTCTGACTAGATATGCTGAATTATCTCTGCCAGAAACTACATAACTACATATAATTTTCAGCATTTAGTTATCGCTGTTGTTTTTCAGGTTTAGGTGTCTGTTTATACCACTTGAATGGTGGCTGAGGTTTTTAAAATGTTGATTGAAAGTAGTAACAGTAAAGGAAATTGAATGTGGTGTGGATGAGTTTGAAACACAGTGCTGCAACAATAAACCTTCTCTTTTACTCCATAAGATTAGACAAGGTGAGGAGGGAAGAGTTCAGTGCAATTCTTGTCACTGGAATCAGCCAAGGCATTTATGCAATGTAAATGGAATATAAAAAAGTTTGAAACAAATGACCACACGGAAGGGTGTAATAATAGCCTCTTACCACTCAGCCAGTCTCAGCCGTTCTGACTCTGGGCCTGCATGTGATGACACAGTGCTGTCCTCATACTTCAAAGAATCTTTTAGATACTCACAAAATGCAGTTAAGGAAACAACATGGCAACAGCTGGGGAGGGTTAATAGAAAATACAAACAAACAAATAAATAAAACAATGATTCCCAGCTGTGAACAAAGTGGCTGATTTTTTATACTTTTCTGAGAAGTGGCACCTATTTTACTTTATTGTAACTGGGCTTGCATTGTTACTTTGTATCCCCAGCATTTGATGCTTTTTTGTTTTCTTGACCACCTTCTCTGGTGCAGCCAATTGTTTTTCTGCCTCCTGCTTCAAAGTAGACTCATCCTCTGGGGATGCTGGGACCCACTAGACTCTGTTCCAGCAGGTGCCCCACTGCACTTCCTAGGGCAAACAACAAAAACTTATTAATGATGGTCACTAAAGCCACTAATTATTATTATTGGTAATATTACTTATTAATATTAATAATATTGCTATTAATGTTAATAGTGCTACTATTAAAGAGCTTGAGCCATCTCTTTCTGTTGGGCAGTAATCTCAAACCTGGAGTGGGTGCTCAGTCAGGCTGTGCTATCTCCAGAACCCACAGGGTCTTCCCTACATTCCCTTTGTATTATTATAACACAACAGAGGTATCTCCCAGGTACTGGAGGAAAGTGCTTTGCACACTATATATGTCTATGCTCCCCTGTTTTTCAGTGAGGCTTGTTAGTGAATTCCCTCCCTTTCTCTCACCTGTAGCACTATATTAATATTTTCCACCACATTAATATTTTCACCTGCACTGAAATCAAAAGTCAATACAAGGGAGTGAGATTTGGGGGCCAAGGAGGTGCAGTAAGATGTCATGTGGGAGGTGTGTGCTCAAGAGTGCTGGCTTTGACAGAGCTTGGAGTTTGTGTGAGAATGTAGCTTAGTACCTCAGAAGGAGGAAGAAATTGCTGCAAAATTTAGAGGCACTGACTGGTAGTAGCTGATTTCTACACTCTTCTATAATATAACTAAAAAAGTAAGGAAACTCAAAAACCAAAAACGAAACCCAAAAAAACATGGAAAAAAACCACAACAAACAAACCACCAAAAAAACACAAACCAAAGCAAAAAACAACACACACAAAAGAAACCATTGTTGTGTTTTTATATGTAAAACAGAGGTTCTCATGGCATTTTCAGTTTGAGGTCGGGTTAAAGGCATTCAGATTTCTATCTTCCCCAAGAATATTGGAGCTATTCTTACATGTTTGGTTTTGTACATGCTATTGTACAACTGTGTAATAAAAATGAGTGTATTTCAAAGCATGAATTGACAAGAGTTCAATTGGAGAAAACATAAAATAGGTGTTATAACATCAGTATTGGTGGAAGTGGTTAGTGTTACAACCGTGGGCAGGTCATGCATTTCCATACTCCCAGTCTCCATAATCAGGATAAAAACATGGTTAAATTAACCATTTATTCATCTGATGTGGGAATGGTTGTCCAAAAGTGGAATTTGCAGGGTTTTATCCTTCTAAAAGAAATCAGTGCTGTAGCTGGAAAACACGTATGTGACCCTGTTTGTTCAGAAAGTTTATTAGAAGTTTATTTTTACTGTATGGTTGAGGGTTTTTCCATATCTTTGCAATCCTTTTTAGCCAGCAATGGTCTGTATTTCTCAGTACTTTTTTCTAGGTGATAATAACATATCTAGATCATAAATATATTAAACAACATCTCTAATGCCAAATTTTATAATAGTTCACTATTAATCTTTTAATGTGTATATATGTATGCTATTCTCCTTGCAAGTCTTTCAAGCACAATGTAAATTATCATTTGCCTTATTGTTGATTCAACTGGTTTTAAATTCTAAAAGGTTTCAAAAAATTTGTAATAAATGATTTTAAAAGTTCTGTGTATTTGCTAGGAACTTCTAAAACAATGTACCCAAGGGCCTTGGATTTAAGACCTACTCCTTATTTCTTTCATGTGTATTTGTTATGGAAGAATCTGGGGAGGTTTCCACCAGGTTTGTCTGCTTCAAATCAAGACTGGATGGTGTTTGCCTATAAACTCTGAAGGAACCTGAAGGGAAATAGTTGAACCAGTAATAGTGATGTGGGTTCTTGAAGCTTATGTAGGTCCAACATGAAAGTAGATGAACTCGAGGAGGAAAAAGTCATTGAGAGTTACTTGGAACAAGCAACTGTGGAAACTCCTGAACCACAGTTCTCTGAAAGCTTAAGAAATATTTTGAGGAGCTGGTACACCTGTTTGATCCTACCTTGCTGATTTCTACTGTTGACCACTCTGGTTCTGTACAGCTATATGTCCACCTAGTGCTGTGCATGAGCTGTCCTTTGATGTCCTTAATATCCAAGAACTGTAGTACAGTCGGGGTATTTCTCAAGATCACAAAACCTGGTCCTTTTCAAAAGATGCTTTAATCCTGTAGAGTTGCTTATTGCAGCCTCTCCGACTTTGCTGCTTGTTGCTGTGCCACAAAGTCTATACACCTCAAGCGTTTGTGTGTTTAGTCTAAAACTGTCAGGTAAGAATAGCACAGCTCTTCTTCTAGAGTAATGACACATGTTGTCTTCCAAGTTTTCTTTGGGAAAACATTGAATACAGTATCACCTGCTAGCCAGTTGTTTCCTATGATGATAAAAATTTCACATCCCTTCTTCCTGTTTACTTGGTATCACTGTGCCCCAGATATGACCATGTGCAGATCCAGGGGAAATAATGAAATCTATGGAAAGCAAGCACACAGGAGAAAGAAGACATTTTATGTTGGCAGCTTTATTTTCTTCTGTTGTTGGACTTTAGCTGGGTACTGAGTTTGCAACCAAGGCCAAAAAACATTTCAACTTTATTTACTGGACAATAAATAATACAAAGTCTGTTTGCTGAAATTTGAGGAAGAGAACTGTCATTGAATTCTTGCAATGTGGCTGAAGTATTTCAGATTATCTACACTTGCCAGTTTAGCTGAGCATAAGGTTTCCAGATCACAGTCCTTAAAAGAGCAATTATGACTAATGGTTGATCACTTGACAGTGTTGCCTGAAAAGACTATGGGGGAAAGAACTCCAGGCCAATTTTTAATAGGAGATAAGGAAGCAGAAGCTTTAATGAGCACCCAGGCTCCACCAGGAATACGTATCCACACACAGACCCTGAAGACTGGTTTCCTGGTTTTTATAATAGTGACCGTCCAATCTCCATTGACCTATCCCTTGGTTTTAACCCATTCTGCCTCTGGCACACCCCATCCAGAATTGAGTCTTGGGGAGTTTGGGACCCCTCTTTCATCATCTTCATCTTCCTCATGTCACATTGGGTCCTTGGAGACCTTCCAGCACTCTGGTCTTTGAGGTCACTCTGCCTGTGTTTATGTCTCCTGGTGCAGGCCTTAAGGTGTTTTTCAGCATTTCTACCTTGAGAAGAAGACTAAACAGCTAATGGAATTTTGAGGGATTGATATGGGATGAGGTTGGTATGTATAAACATGGAACTACTGGGGTTACTTTTACTGGTACATTAAAATGTACATCTACTACAACTACTTCTAAAATCTATAAAAATTTAAGAAATGAAAAATAAAAAACAACCTTTAAGGCATCAACAGCAATCATGTGTTTCAGATTTTAGTATTTGTTTTTCAGCTGGTGTAGACTGACTGGGCTCTGTCGTGGACCATCCAGGGAGACCGCATACACCAATGTGATGTGTTCAGGCAAATCCCAATTTTATTCAAATTCAACAACATATATAACCTTTAGTTGAC
>JAOXXN010000120.1:17307757-17327828 GCA_026770055.1 Myrmophylax atrothorax
GTGCCTCACCTAAAACATCCACTGTGCAGGCTCGAAGGGCACACCCACGTGGGGAGAGCCCTGCCCAAATCTTTGTTCACGAAGCCGAGCCATAATGAGATGGTGATGATGATAATATTACTATACTGTAGCACAGTCCTCTTCCTTCCCTCCCCCCCCCATTAAGAAGTAACACTTTTAATTCATGAAAACTCTTAAAAAAATGCAATTGAACTTTCAGTAACCCCATTACTGTAACTGGTTGACATTACTTTGATTCAAATAGTTCAAACCTGTTCTACTGGGACAGCCTGTATAGTAATAGAACTGTTCCTTTTTTCTGCTCTTGCTCCTCTATATTAATGTATCTCAGTGGCAGTAATCAAGTTTGATCATTGTATTTCTGGAATACTAATTCAAGAAAATTTAATCCCCTGATGATACAACTTAGCCTTTCCAAATGTGCTGTTATAAATCCACGTGAGAGCTGAGCCAGTGGTGGTTGGCAATCAATGTTAGCACAGTAGATGGAAGGTAAGTGTTTAGAAATCCAGTGCCTCTCCTTCATAAAAGAGCTCTGATTCATATTCCCAGATGGATTTTGCTATCTTGGTTTAAGTGATTCTCTGCCTCATGGGCCTGACCTTCCAATCTGCCAAAAGCAGAGCTCCCTGGCAGGGATGGTAAAAGCAGAGATGCACCAGCTCATGGGCACATTTGCACTGATATTTCTCAAGGTTTGATGTGAACTCAGGGCGAGACCAGAAGCAGAGTCTCCTGGCTGAAGAAACAGCACAGAACATGATCTCTGGGCTTTGGGTTGGGTGCTCAGACACATTCAGGCATTTTCATCACTGACTGCTTATTTAAGGGGGTTACGGGTGTGGGTAGAGAAGGATACACAGTCAGGGCATGGGCATGTAAAGTGTCTGACTAGATTGACTAGTCAGGAATTTCCAAATATAATATAAATTTACAAATAAAGCTCTATTAATAAAAAACAAGGAAAATCATTAACAATACTAGCAAATACCTAGCAACAGATTTTCTTACACTTTCCACAATTTGGAAAATGTTTGTGGACATTGCCACTTATTCCTGTTCTGCTTAAGTCAGTGCTTTGTGTTAGCCATGAGTGCACTCTCTTCATTTCATACTGAGGATTGCAGTAGAAGTTTTAAGTTGGCTTTTTAAGTGATACTACTTTTGGGGACATAGTTAGAAATGGAACTATATTTCATGACAAATGGGTTTGCAGTTAAATTTTTTGTAATTACTTGAAATAATCAAATATGTTTTAACTTCTGTTATTGAAGTCTTGGCTCGTGCAGCAGGTTTTGAAATTGATTTTGTACATGACACTCTTGGAAAAAGTGCCACCCAAATGAAACGTTTTTCTTCTGGCTCCCTAAGTGCTACAGATGTATCACAGACCGAACAGGAATGTCAGCAAAGCAGAATCCTTAAATGCTATTTTTAGAACCAGTACACTGGAAAATATGACCTTTCTCTTCAATTTTTATTTACCTCTAACCCCCAGTAAAATTCCTCAATTTCTATAAGGTATATAAGACCACATCACAGCAGAGTTGTAGATTTTCTGAGCAGTGTAGGGGTTTAGGTTGTGCAGGCTCTGTCACCTGTCACACTTCTGCAGATACTTGTAGAGAAGAGCATCATTTTTCCTCATCTTTGTTTTCATTTTTGCTGTGTTTCAAAATGGACTTTTCATGACTGGTTTCCCAGGCTCCATTTTATAGATCAAAAGTCTTTTGAGAATACCATATGATCTTTTCTTTTAGCAAAGTATATATAATTGATAAACATCCATTGAAAGTAATCTTTAAACATAGAATTAAAATGTCTGCATTAAATGGTTAAACATTGATTAGCCAGAGACAAATCTTACCCAGCCTAATTCACAAGTGAGGGGGGTTGCCAAGAGAGAAGATACTGCCATTGACAAAACTATTAGCTTTATATTTAAGCACTCAAAGCATGGATGGGCTTCAGTTACTGTGTTGTGTTGAGTCTTCTATACCTGAGGATCTGTATGTGCGGACTTTTCCCTTTTCCGAGGTCTTTGCATACAAGCCACTACTCCAGCATAACAGATTTTCTCCCTTGAGAAAAATTTTTTTTATGTATCCCATGCCCCTTTGTACCTCTGAGATTTCCATATCCTCCTCTTTTTTTTTTTTTTTCAATTATGGTAATACAGCTGTTTAACAACTCCAGTGTTCAATTACAGTTGCTTTCAAACACTCCTAAAGAGTGATTTTTGCCTGGGGGAGAATGTGAATGAGAGCAGCTCTTAAACCTATACCTCCTCATTTGGGGCATTACTAATCACACAAGGAATCATTTTACAATTCAGAATCCATATCTTTCTAATCAGTGTTAGTGAAGTCTGGCCAAAATCAAGCTATATTTTTGCTCATTAGAGGTTTAAAAGTGCATGACATCTGGATTCCAAACCTGTATTCTACATTATAAGCTGAAGGATAAATAGAATACAAAAGCTTTCTCTTCTAAGTTGTTGTGTAAATATATTTGTTGGTTATCTAAGTAGTTGCAAATAAAATTTTATTTAAAACTGGTATTTACACAGCAGGTTGCTGACATTGATGTAGTTCTGCCAACTAACACATTGTGCAGTGGGATCATGGTGCTTGATAGTCTACTACTAAGAACAGAAGTTCACTCTTTTTTTTGTGATATGGGACTTTATATTTACAAGAGTTCTTCCAGAAAAGTGCACCAAATTCAGTCCTGAGCAGAAATCTGGTGATAATCTGATCCATTAGTTTTAAAATAAAGATTTTTGCTGAATCATTGAAAAATAAATTACTAATACACAGATTTAAATAGTGAATGCTACATGTTTATGTAAGTTGGTTGGAAAAATAAATGGATGTAATCTTTGACTTTTTTCTAAATAGAATTCTTTATACAGATGTAGGTTAACAGCTTTGTTATTGTCTTGTATAATTAGTATAAATTTGCCCATTGTATTTTGGAATTTGGAAGTCTGCATGGAACAGTTACTTTGAAATATCTTGAATACTTATATGATCTAATACTGGTTTTAAATAGCAATTTGATCTTGGCAAGATTAGCCTGGGGCTTCCTCTAGCTAAGCTTGAATAATGAAATATTTAATGCAGTGACAAGTTGTGGGGTTTCTAACAATGGCCTGGATTGATCAAGATAAACTTTATGCTTTGTGAGTTGTTTTTTAACGGTGATCACCTTCTAAATAATGCATTAACTTGACCATAACCTTATCCTGTCTTGACTTTGTCGTGGTTGAAAACACTGAATGAAGCTTCCAACTTTCTGTGCAAAGACTCAAACTACTCCTGGTTCAAAGCCAGGTTGGATGGAGCTTGGAGCAACGTGGTCCAGTGGAAACTGTCCGTGTCCATGGCAGGGAATTGTACCTAAATAATGGCTAAGGTCCCTTCCAACCCAAACTGTTCTGTGATTCCATGCTATGAGTTGAACCATTGAGACTAATTGCTCGATGTGCAATGTTGGGATCACGTAGGAACACACTGTGCTGGGACGTGGGATCCCCCTTAGACAAAACAGGCTTCACAGCTCTGCTATTATGTTGTATGAGTTTAAATAAGGATTGTCCAAGGAAGAAACAGGAGGAAGGAGTGAAGATGATCACAATCTGAAGAGTGTTTAAGCATTCCTTGGCTAATGTAGAAAGTGATTCCAATTAGTACAGGAAAGAAATACTTATGAGCCAAGAACAAAAACTTATTAATGGTATTTGGAAAAAAGGATAGTGCAAAACAGTTACCATGAAAACTCTACCAGATTATTTTTCTCCTCCTTTTGAGAGCAGAAATTGAAATTGAAATGTGCTTTTCAGATTTTTGAATATACTGTATTTCATACTATTCTATGGTGTCTGACTTGATGTCATATATCTTTTGTATTTCTATCTTGCTTTATAAATATATGATTTTGGAAGCAAAGGGATGAGGAAAATAGCCATTGAATTCTTCCTCTATAGCAGACAGACTTATTAACAAAACAAATTTTGTGTGTTTCTTACTACTAAAAAACCAAACCCCAAACCAAATTCATCCTCTCACTTTCACTTGTGTGGTCTTCCTTTGTTATTACATTTCTGGATATGAAGTTTACAGCAGACTTGTGCATTTCAGCTTTTTGAAGTCCATACCATACACGTAAATTAAGATAAGCACCAATTTATGAAGATGTAACAGTAATGATCTAGACAGTGTCTCCCTTCTCACTGTAATGTGTATTTGTAATAATCTTCTATAGTAAGGCATTAAATGTGCACTCATGACTCCTGCTTTTTTGGTGACACTCCCACTAAAATATAAGGAATGTGTGACTTGCATTACCTGTGAAGTATTGCTTAACATTTGCATAAACATACATTTACCAAATTGTACCAAGAGGGAAAAGGCAACATAATCATATCATAATTGCATAATCAATTCACTGTGATTATATTTTCTCCCTTGATGCAATTTAGTAAATGGGAGTTTGGGTGAATATGAA
The DNA here is from genome assembly GCA_026770055.1 of Myrmophylax atrothorax. Lineage (NCBI taxonomy): Eukaryota > Metazoa > Chordata > Aves > Passeriformes > Thamnophilidae > Myrmophylax > Myrmophylax atrothorax. Next base: position 17,312,288 of record JAOXXN010000120.1, read on the forward strand.
ACAGAGTTTCTTGCTTACTGTGATGTGTTCAGTTACTTTTGTGTGGCTTTTTTAGTTTAGAAATAGTAAGAAATAGCTTTTTAACTTAATTTGCTTCAGAACATATTTCCCTAATGGCCTTTTCAGATTGTGCAGATATTTTCCTGAAGATGTTTCTCATAGTTTAAGTGTCTAGATTTCACAGAATTATAGAATCATGAAAACATAGAATTGTTTGGGTTGGAAGGGACTTTGAGATCATCCAGCTCCAACCCCCTGTCATGGGCAGGGACACTCAACTAGACCAGGTTGCTCCAAGCCCCATCCAGCCTGGCCTTTGGACACTTCAGGAGATGGGATATCCTGGGGAACCTGTTGCAGTCCCTCACCACCCTCTCAGTAAAGAATTTTTTCCTAATATCTAATCTAAACCTGCATTCTTTCCAGTTTGAATGCATTTCCCCTTGTCCCATCACTACACACTCTTGTAGAAAGTGCCTTTCTATCTTTCTTGTAGGCTCTCTTCAGGTACTGGAAGGCTGCAATTAAGTCACCCCAAAGCCTTCTCTTTTCCGGGCTGAGCAACCCCAACTCTCTCAGCCTTTCCTTGTAAGAGAGGTGCTCCATCCCTCTGATCATCTTGGGCACCCTCCTCTGGACTTGCTCCAACAGGTTGATGTCCTTACTGTGCTGGAGCCCCCAGCACTGAAGGCACTGCTCCAGGTGGGGAGTACTGTGTGGTGTGGGAGGTTCCTACAGGTGAGAGTAGCTAGAAGAATATGGAAAACAATTCCTTAATATAAAATGTTTTTTTCCCATTAGTATTAGTTCGATTATTCAACATTTGTAGCATTCCTCCACAGTAGCAAGAGATGTCGCAAGTCTTTGAGCAAAGAAAGGTGACAAAAGGAGTTTGAGGTCTGAAAATTGCTTTTTGTGTGTGGAGGAAAAATTATTTCTTATTTCATACAGAATAAATGCTAGAAAATAAATATTGGGAGTGTTAGTATAACAAGAAGGTACTTGTCAGGTAGGTCCTGTAAGTCTAGTTTAAATCTTAGTGTAATTTTCTTAGTTGTGCATGACATGACTCATTGATAAGAAATATGGGGTATCACTGGCTGTAATATTGATTCATACACATTGTACTGTATTTGGATTTTGTGGTGTATTTGCATAGGACAGTGCATATTTTCTAGTTGCAGTTACTGTAACAGGTGTAGATGTTCCTGTCTGGGCAACCAGCCAGAAGAGCTAGAACCCTGCCATGAAAAGCATTTTTGCTATTTCAATGAGGTGTAATGTGGAGGCAGAAGAGAGGGAGTAATAGGAGATATGTAGGTATGTGGCTCTCAAAAGTGTCTTTTAACTTAACCAGATGGTATTTACTTTGAACTGTATTGCTATTTTAAATTTTCACTGTTTTCACCCAGAGTAAGATTCCAAGGCTTCCTGTGTGTCAGTAGGTGTCACTGAGAAGCTCTACCATTAAAAGTAGAATACAAAGTCTGCTGTAAAATGGAGTAAATAACGTGACAGTCAGAGCTTTACAGCTCTGATTTAGAGAAAGTGGGATCTAAGCTCTGTTGTTAGGAAGGATAAATGCGTAAGATCAAAGACCCATGTTCAAAAGGAATGGATGAGTACTGAAAAGATGCAGTCTTCTTTAAGCAAGGACACACATTGCTTCTATTCATGCCCTTGGACTCTTTTATAAGTCCAAGAGTCCCAGCCAGGACTTTTTGCACTATAGAAGTAAACAGACCTGGGTGCTTATGTAGCTGATGGAGAAGATGCCCAAGGCCTGGGACAGGGGTCCCTCTAATCTAGCTGTGCTTTTAGAAGATGCTGCTGCCCAGCTGGAGGCTGCAGCCCTCACTCCTTAACTTGGACGGAAAAGGATTATGTACGTGCTTCCTCATCTGCTGTAGGCTGGTAGTTTAAACTGGTGATAGAGGCTGATCTGAGCTAACTCACCTTGTCTGAGCCTCTTTTAGGTGAGCTCATGTAATCCTTTGACATGGTTTTCCAGAGGAAAGGAAGTGAGGAACAGCTGATTGAGGTCAGCAGTCAAGACCTCTGAGGTTAAAGGGTCTTTAGGTCAGTATGAGTCTAGGACCTGAGGAAAACAACCTATAAAATTTCTATAGAAATAAGTGGCTGAAAATTAAGATTGGGCAGATAGAACTCAATGATTTCCTTAATTAGGAAGGAATTAAGTTGCATAATATCTCAAGTCTAGAAACGTTTACTCTTCAGTGAGTCAGTAGGTGTTAACTGACATGTTTAACAGACAAAGGTGTAGCACTTCTGGGTCTTATATTTATGAATTTTGGCCTTGCTCTTTACATAAGCAGTATTCATGGCAGGAAATTGATGGCTTTGTTTGTTTTGAACTAACACATCAAACTCCAGTCTCTGCTTTGCTACTGTTGGACAAAATTATACTGATCTTGCAGGCAAATTGTTTAACTTTTGTACAGTGTATTCCTAGAGATGTCTTTACACATTTTTTCATGTTAGTACAAGCTTTATTTTATACATGGGATATATGTATATCTTCATGGTACAAAATTTAAAAAAATAGTATTCCCTGAAAAAATGAAAAAGCCCCAGAAATGTAAGATTTCCAATTACCAATAATTTGGACTGTGACTAGTCCTGTGCAAGTGAGTGGAAACACTCACTCATGTACTTAATTATCTTGTTGAACTGCAAACAGAGCCATTAGCAGTATCTCAAACTAGTACAGGATTAGATGTTTATCTTGCTTAGATATAGAGCTTCAAGAATTAAACTCCTGGGCATATTGTTGGTGAATGTGCTAACTGGGTTCTCCTCCCTTTCTGGGACATTGAGCAGAGCTTTTTTTTCTATTAGGATAAGTAAATGTAGCTGGCAAAATTCCTTTATATATATAATGTGTTTAGTTTCTAATTTTAGGAAGTAATGCTACAATCATGTTGAAATACAGAAATTAAATTTGCTTATTTTTCCATTAAAATGGTTGTCACTTATGTAATGAAGTAGTTGTTTGGTTTTGGAAAGCCAAGTCATATTACATGGAAATGTATAAGAATTTTTTGGGAAGTCATGGGTTTGGGGTTTTGGTTCATTTTTGAGGGGTGGAGCAGTTGTGTTTTAAGGGAGGTTTGTTTTGATTTTTTTGTTTGTTAGTTTGTTTTGGTTGGGTGTGTTTTTTTGTAATTATCTTTTTTAAGGCATCATTTTAAGGTTATGCCTTAAGAAAAATATTGTTATGCCTTAACAATATAACTGTTGTTATATTCGGTTTTCGGGTATGCAGTTATATTTAATATTACAGTGGAGGAGAAGAGGCTTTGAGAAGAATGTTGCCTTTCTGAAAAGCAGGCTGGAGTCCAGACATATTATTTATTCATTCCTCAATGTTCTAGATGTCTTAGGGATGTGCTTTGACATTCATTATTTCTGGCAGCAATGCTGACTTAGGCACACCCCACTTCTCCTTCCTTGGTGCATGTTCCAAAGTCTGTGTAGTCTTTGAGGGTTACAGAGGTAAACTGAATCAGAGATTTGTTTTACTATGTAGCAAAAGTGGTACTTAAAGGTCTAAGGAGCAAAAGAGCAGTGGAAAATATGGCTATTGCTTAAATATCTGTTTATCAGTGGTGTTTTTTCTGTTTCACTCCTTTATTTCTCTGAAAATAGATACTTTGACAGAGAGAGAACTGGCTGCTGACATGTTACTGCTGGACATTGGAACAGGAAATTATAAAGCTGATGTCACAGTAGGGGTGGCACAAAGAAGGTGAAAAACCATATGTTTAAAGTAACTTGAGTATATGTCATTGTAACATCATATTCCCCCTCCCCAGTATGTGTAATTAAACTATGAATGACAACCTGATGAAGTTGTGTTTTACTCCATTGTGTATGAGCTTTGGTGAAGAGTAAAGAGTGGCAGGTAAAGGGGACAGAAAAGTAAGAGGATTGATATTTATTTCTAGTTTTCCTTTGTCTGAAGTTGTCACGTTTTAAGTCACTGGAATGAAGACTTCATCAAGGTTGGGAGGTTGCCGTTCAGGGCTCAGGAAAGAGTCTTAATCGATCTACTATGTTTTCGTTTCAACATTAGATGTCGATTATTCCATAGCCCCTATTTCATCATCTATGGAACGGTTTCATATACATTTCTCTGCACTGTCACAGACATCTGCATCTCCCATGGCCACTGTTCTGTGGGAAGTCAGCAGAGATGCTGTTCTAATACTTTCTTATTCGTCCATTCGATGAACATTCTTTCTCTTCACAGTGTGTAAAGAAGACAGGGAGCAGAAGGTTGTCTGACATGCCCTTTGGTCTCACTAAGGACAGAGATGTCTTGGGACAGAAATTAGTTGAGTTCGTAAATTGGAGGCCTAAGGTCTTCAGTTGTGAAGGTGAACTGCAGTCTGAGTTGTGAGAGATTTACTGCTTGTTCTTGGGATATCCTGGGTAGCCAGGAAAATATATTTGTCTCCAACTGGCCAGGGGATTGCAGCTTTTCTTTGAGGATTTGACCAAAACTGTAGGCATCTATCTTTGCCATCTTTAGACTTAATTACTATAGCACACTTTTCCTTTATGTACTTTGTTCCTGACATTTTGGTCTAATCAGCATTTTCAAGTGAAACTGCTTGTAATTAGGCTTGCTACACTAAAATGCTCTGTATTTTGCATTATTTACAAGTTTACTCTTGGAATTGCTTAGTATTTGATTATCTGCCATTTCACATACCCAAAGACTGACTTTATGAGGCGTATATTGAAATGTATCTGAGCACACCAGCAGCATACTCTATTAAGACCATTCTGGTTTTCATGAGAACCTGACCTTACTAGCTCTGTGTCTGGATTGACCTGTGCAGTCTCTGAATTCATAAATTTTTTAGCGTCCTTGCTCATTGAGATCTCTTCCATCTTACATTTTTCTAGTTTGATCAGAATTTGTCTTGAGATTTGTGTCATGCACGTTGTAGTGTCTTTTGCAGTTACTTGTGATTGGAATTGTACTATTTTTAAGCCTCTGAAAATATTTGAGTGTCTGTACTTTTTATTAATAAGCCTTCAGTTTTACAGCAGTAAAAATAGAAGAGTATAGGGATTGTATGTGCTTCTGATTGTGTCTGCTTAAAATGATATTCATGGATTCTTTATGGACACTTGCTTTCCCCACCACACACATGCCCCCCACCCACTCTCAAGACCCTCAAACCAAGTGTCAGTGTTTTCACGCTTTAGAACTTTGTAAGGTCTGTGAATGCTGTGACTGCCATTAGGAGACAAGAACCTCCAATTTAATTGTTGATACTTTGTGCTTCCTTACATGCATAACCTGAAATACCTTTATAGTTATAGCACTTTAAAAAGAAATGCAACAGTATAGGGTGTCTGAGGAAATAAATAAATAGCTTGCCAAATAGTCTGTTTTATTTATGGCCTGACAGCTTACTTTTGCAGTTGAACATATAGATTTAGACAAGCGTATTTGAGAAGATACTTTAGAAATATTTCTCTGTACTGGCTCTACAGAAAACCCATTGGCCTGTAAAAGTGCTGCTGAGTGCTGTATGTTCATCTGGATGGTAAATGTACTTTGTTATTCATTACTGGCACTAGTGATCCTGAAGATGTTTTAATGGGTACTTAACTCAGATTTTGCTCTGTGCTTGGAATCAAATGTTCCTCCGTTGTCATCTGATTTAGAGAATGGCTCTCAACATTTGGTTACAAGAATGAAGATGCAAAAAGTCTGGAAATGGCCTGATACAAATAGTGTCTGCATTTGTAGGACAGTGCTTTTGGTTTAATCTTCACCTTTAATATACTGGTAATGGGAATGTGCCTGACCTCAGGATACTTTACCTTCCCTTAGAGAAGCTTGCTACATTTTTAAGATTATTTCTCTGCATTTCCTTTAGATATCACATTACTTAGTGACTATTGCTTTTAAAATCATTATCAACTGATTCCCTCAGTTTCTGCAGTGGAAGTGTTTTGAAAAAAGTTCCCCATCCCATCTTGTAACAGAAACATCTCTGGTGCATCTGTTGGTAAGAAATAATATGACACAAGGGAAACTATTGAAAGAAATCACTGAAATTATTTCTAGAAAAAATCCCCAAAAACATAATGGAAAATAAGGAAGACAAGCAATTCCAATTTATGGCTATAAATACTATTTTATTGAATGGTGAACAGGAAGTCCCTGGTAAGGAACTGCTTGGTCAGTGCAAAATTCTTGGGTTTGAACGTACCTATAAAAGAGATACTCTGGCTAGTTGCTGCCAATAGTTGAGTGGCCTGTTAGTCCAGACTCCTATTGCAACTTTCCCTCATTGTTTTCTGTGACTAGAATGTCAGCTTTTCCTGCTGCCATATTCACAAATGATTTCCCCAGAAAAAATGAAGAAAAATAAAGTTTTAAAAATATATTATAAAATAAAAATGGAAATACACTTGTTTCCATTGAAGAAGGGTTGAATAACGTTCAGATCATGTTTACTGTGGAGTAACACTTAAATTCTTTGGACTCTGAAGTTAAATTAGGTTGGATATCTTTCTTGCACAAAGTGAGATGAGAAGAGAAACTTTTTTTTACTGTAAACTTTTAATGAAATTCCAGAATACATTGACATGTTCTTCAGTTCATCAGTAGGGCTGCACTGAAATATTTGCTGTTTTCCTTGGAGTATCTTCTGTTACTTTAAAATGTAGAGTACACTTGCCATGACAGTATTTTCTCATGAGAATATTCCTGAATTAAGGCCTAGTTTTTACATTGACATTACCAGCTCAGCTTCTTTTTGCTGCCAGAGAAATTCAGTACAGTTTATAGCAGTATTTCCAACTATATTAGTTGTGTTGATTTGTTGGTATAGTGCATTATAAATACCATTAAATCCTTAATAAAAAAAAATCAATGTAAACAGTTTGTCTGTAATACTTAGAAGTCAAGTGGGGCTGATTTGCATAGGCAGAGGCTGCCTGCTGATTGATGGCATTCATTCCAGTAAGGCTGGAGTTGTTCTAAACAACAAATGAGTCATTACATGCAGACTGCCAGGTATGGGAGGCGAATCTCAGGTAAATACGTTATGGTGCTTGATCTCACTGATTTGGTCTAATGTGAGACTGTTGATTCCTGTTTGTAAATGTTTCATATCAGAATTGTAGAAAATCCTGAAAATGGGGAAACATGTCCTAAGCTTCTACATTCCTCTAAATATTATGATACTAGGAGGAAAATCCACTTCTGGGGCAAGTAGTTTCAAAAAATTGATTTTGATTATCAAGTAATTGAGGAAGCTGTAAGGGTAATACAGGTCCTACATACACAGCTGTGAGGGTAATACAGGGCATTGTTGTGAATGTGGCAGCTGGGAACAGGAATGGGTTATCGTCCTATCACTAGACCTTGAATGATAAAATACACAGTTTGAGAGAGACCAGGTGTTTCCAGAACCTTAAACTTCTAGATTTCATTTTCTAAAACTGATTAGTTAATGTTGTATATTCATTGGATAGATCAGATTATGGATTGATAGTTTCTTATTCTAAACAGCAAGCAAAACCTGCTGATTGATGGTAAACTGTGGTCATCATTTGCTATGTTTTAAATTTTTCATTAAAGTTCTAAATTCAGTTTTTAATTCTGTGAAGGGTGATTGTACAATGGTATGTAAGTGTATTTTTAAAAATGAATCCAATGCTTAATGTTTAGAATATGAGTTTATTCAATGCCTCCAAGAAGAAAATGATAGAAGGAGAGATCATAAATTCAGTCATGGCAACTGCAAGATGCGAAGAATTGTTTTCGCCTCCAAAAGCACAAATAAGTGATCATGGTATGTTTAAGATCAATTTTAACAATGAGTATCAAAGTGGAAAAACAATGCCTATTACTGAGATTGGTCTAACAAAATAGATGCTCACAAAGGCCACCAAACCTGCCTTTGCTAAACTGGCTGCCATCCCCAAAGCAAGCTGGGGAATACAGCCCGGTTCTGCTGTAGTGCTGTGTCTGTGTGTGAGGCCAACGCTGCTGATTCTCCTTCGCAGCTGTGACATGACTTTCACTTAACAAGTACATCTTATGGGGGAAAAAAGCTCCTTCTTTTAAGAAGCTAAATAAATTCACTATCAAAGGCAAGACTATTCGTCTCTAATAGCCATATATTCCCTACCTAAAATACCTTTAAAAAACCATTACACAATTAGTACTTGTATTGGAGGGGAAGGGAACATGAATGATGTGCCAGAATTTCTTTCACACACTCTACTAAATCATTACTGGTGAAGAGCCATAAACATCACATGGTGCCAGACCTTGCAGAGCTTGCAAGTCTCAGGGGACACTCAGAAAATACATCAAAGTACATGGATTTGGTGTGTGTACAGTCACAACTGTGTATTTGGTGTAGTCTGAGCCTCCAGTTGTCCACATGGAAACCATGTTGGTGGAACTAAAATACGAGGATGAATTTTCACATAATTGATGGATAAATGTCTAATTACAGCGTGGGACTCTGTGTCCCTGATATCTTGGGCCTTACTCTCAGGGCAAACCACGAGATGTGTAGGAAAGATAAGTCTCATAATTAAAACTTTAAATTTCATTGAATAAACTTGGCATTTGATAGAGTACCCTTCACAAACAGGTATGCAACAATCCCTCTGTGTCTTTATACAGGTACTGGCAACTTGGTCCCATGGCAATACTCTCTTTGAAAGCAGCTATCCTGTTTTTCTCAAGGGGCCTAATTACTACAGTTAAGCTTAACTAAGCACAGTTTGCTAAAACTGTAATTAGTTTGGAAAGTGTCATTTCTTGTCAGATCAGATACTTCAGGGACTGAACATTTCCTCTCCTGTTTTTTTTCCTCCAGGTACATAATTTTTTGTAGTTTGAAATTCATCAGAGAAATGAGTAGGGAAGGTAAACTTTTGATGACTGATTTTTTTTTTTTTGTGATAGTTGTGTGTCTATTGTCATCCTCAAAGGACACAAGTGACTTAACAGAGTTTGATAAGGTACTGCACTTCATGCAGTAGTGTAACTGAATTATCTACACTGAGTGTCTTGGCTCTCTGCAGTATGCAGTATTCAAACCTAACACAGTGTGTCCTTTTAATCCATCTACCTCAGTGTCAATTGCCCAAACAGGTAATTTAATGCATATTTGGCAACTGCATTAGTAGCAAAGTAGGGCATAAGGTGATAATGCAGCAAAATAAATGTGTGTACCTATTTGGCAAAACATTCTGGTGAAGTAGAAAATAAAATCTGCAAACAAACCTGAATAAGATTTCAGGACACCCTTCTTGAAATATCAGCTGCTCTTTTGGACCAGTCAGAGCTACAGAGAACTGTGACAAGCCATTGTGGTCATTCCAGAAATTCCAAAGATAGAGAAAGCACCACCATGGACTAAAATGCCCAAGGCAATCACATTACGATTGTCACATTGAGGGCCACTGTATACTAGTTAGGTACTTTTTAGAAATATTGCTTTTTTCCCCCCTCTATTTAAAAAGAAAAATTCATACAGAAAATACTTCATTTTAGGAATGTACCAACTTGGAATCTAATAGCTATGGATAAATGCAATGAGGCTTTCTTGGTATCAGCAATGTCACTGTCACCACTTCTATGAAACAGCCCCTGTTCAACGTTAAAAGCACTCTGCTTGCTAGGAATTCAGGTTTTGAGGGCAATATTCATTTAGTAAGTTGTTGCACTAATTTCTGAATTTGGTAATTATACTGTGATGTAATTGGCAGAAGTGAAAGAGAAGAAACAAGACCAGATTCCAGGAAGGAAAGAACAGCTCTGTTGTGACATTCCAGCTTTTTGTGCTGCTCCAAGAGGGGTAAAAAAAGTGACTGGATTTGGAGAGACATTTTTAGTAACACAGTTGGGTGCCACAATATGAGAAAGATCTACGTAAAAAGTGTCCAAAGCAGGGGCTGTGAAGGTGGTGAAAGGCCTAATCAAGCACTGTGAGCCATCAGAAACGGAAATGGGAATTTGGTTTGCAAGGAGTAAAGTTATAGCCAGGTACGTTCCCTCTGATTACTCTCCTAGCTGTGAAATGAGGAAGGGTTACTGGAGGAAGGAGCAGGGAAGGCATCACCACTTTGTTGGCTAAACATAAAAACTTAGTGCCATCTTTGTGGAGCTGCTTTAAAAAGCATGTGTGATGTGGTAAGTGGCTTCTCTGATCGCATCTATGAAGATTTTTACAAGACCAAACTTCAAACCAGAACCTGTACTTATTTTTCTGTTACTTTGAAATACCTGTTCTGCAACTGGCATTCTCTTTTAATGTTCATTTAAAGCTATGAAGAAGCACATTGTCTATTTAATCTTTATAAGCATATTCACTAATTTTGATGTCTAGTTTCCAGTGCAAACATCAGGCTAAGCTGTAACTGTACCACTAGTAGTTTTATTGTTTATTGTATAAAAATAAAACTATACAGGAGGTTTTATCAAAATGTTTTACAAACTTTAGACTAAATTAATAGCATTCCTGAGAACAGCTGAAAAATTCTCTCTCTCGAATATGCTGTTTCACAAAATGTAAATTAAGCCATCGCAGACACAAAACTTTATGTAGCAGTATATTAAAGTTGGTTTCAAAATGCGAGTGTTCCCATAATTTCATCCCACATTAAGCTTCAGTTCTATGTATATTTATTGTGGTAGAAATTTGTGTTAATGTAGTGCCTGACTCCTAATGAATAATTTCAAAAGAGGTGGACTGACACTTTCTCAGCATATTGTGTTTGCATCTTAATGAACATTTTCTGCTTGGTCATGATCAAAATAGGAATACATTTACATAATGTTAATCAAACACTTGTTCTTAACATTTGGAAAAGGGCAGGACTTAAATTTAATTTTGAGTGTGTGCTTGTCTCTAACAAAAATTTAACAGCTAGTTTAAAATACAAGTTGCTGTCACAGTGAAAACTGATATTAACCATCCCTACTACGATCTCTATATTGAATGTTCTTCTAAGATGTTTTATAGATTGGTATTTTATAACTCATTCCTATTGCTAGCTATCTAAACATAAATCTTGTCTGAACTTTCCCTAATCTTTCTCAAACCTTTTAATTTAGATGATCACTTTCCATTTTTAGCTATTCATGGAGAGATAATTCTTTTCTGCCAGTTTGCTACCATTTCTTCTTTGGAACCAGAAAGTAGCAAGTGCTTATAAAGATCTTTAAGAACTTTACCTTGCAGCCCTTTTTTTTTTTTATTTTTTTCTTCCTTCCTCCAGTGTTCAAGTGAAAATCTAATCAGCTCAAAGTTGAGAGAAACAGAGTGAGATATAGCGGTAGAAATAGTTATTTTAGACAAAATGTTGCCAGGTGTCATTCACTTGTTGCTTCTGTTCTTTGTAATAGTATTTTGTATAAAAAAATCATGAAAGGAAGCATAAGAAAATAATTTGTGACACTGTAATTGAAAAAAAAAGTGGCAGTCACAGACAATCTGTTTGGGCCATGTAATTTTGGTGAGCGTTTTTTGTGGTGGGTTGGATTTTTTGTGGCTTTGTTTTGGGGTTTTTTTCTTCATATTTGAAGAGTGTCATTGTTTTAGTAATTGACAGCCTAAAAGTTGGCATTCACTTATCTGCAGTCAGGGTGAGATTTTGAGGTAAGAAAAATGTGTGTTGTGAAAATGGAATCTTTTGGCCAAAGGATGATGTGGCTGCGAAGTAGGATGGAAAGGTGAAAAATATGAAGATGCGAGTACAGGAAAATGAAGGGAGACTGAAAAAAAAGAAAGCACCACTTTGCTGCTCTGCTGCTTTACTTTCCTCAGTGGGGTTGTTGGCTCGAGAAAGAGTGAAGTGTGCTGTTCATGGCCCTACACACACACACACACACACACACGTGCTCCAGAAACAGCTACAATTGGCTTTTCTTACTTTTCAGTGGCTGACAGAGCAAGATTACAGGGAACTTGTAAACTTTCTGGAAGAGTACTGAGTACTAGATCTTTTTTCCCCTAGATGTAGTAAATGGTCTGTCTTCCCAGTGGCAGAGCTTTGAGAGGAAAGAAGTTGGATGATACATTCTTCCCCTTTAGTTTACAGGTCTGCAATCAAAAAACTTGTTTACTGTCATTTGTGTCTGCCAGCACAAATACCAAGTGTATTGAAAGATCCTCAGGTTCCTCACTTTGATATATTGCTAGTGTACTTTCTCTGAATAGATCAGTGGCTCTGTATATTTGGTTCCTTTTTCAGTCTCTAATAAGCAGGCAAAGAAATATCTTGATTATTTTTATAGAAATAGGTATGTTCTGTAGAGCAGAAGTTTGTGCTTGGAGGGAGTTTAAGGGGAGCTGAAGTGATGTCCCCAGTGTTTTCAGCCTTTTGTATGTCATGTTACATTACCCCTGAGTTGGAAGATACTAAACCAAAATCCATTAAGACAAGACCTAATGTTATCTCAACTGCCTTACATATAAAAAAATAGATGAAGACTGTCATTCTTCTCCATAGAGAAAGTCAAATGTTCATTCCCCCTCAAATTCCTGAGGCTTTATAAATAACTGTTTGTGTTTATTCTTTGATAAAGCAACCACAGAAGAAAAGGCTGAGGTAGTTGATTGCATAAGCCTAATGGCTGGGACATGGTTTCCTCAGGCCTCGCTGCTTTCTGGCCTCAGAGTGTTCTCGTTCAAGTCTATTAAAAGCTACCTAAAAAAACTTTAAAAGCTTCTGAAACTGCTGGGGTTTTTTTGTGTGGAACTAGCACTACTTTATCTCCACTGCACCTGGTTAACCATCAGGAGTGCCTGGTATTCTTTCATTATGTTATACAGGGGTATATTTTTCTACTCCCTAAGATGTTTTTCCACCTTTTGTAGTAAAAATTCAAACTTGAGAAGTCTTAATTTCTAACTGTAACTGAAAGGCATGTGTGTTCTTTACTGGGTAGTTTATTGGCTTTGATCCTACATCGTGTCCTTAAGGGTGAAAACTTGGTCTTATTTATGCCTGTCTTATATGTAAGGAACTTGAAAAATTATGGGCTAAAAATAGGTTGCTGTGTCATAGGCATTATATGGATGCCTCTTTTTTTTCAGTGATTTGATGTTGGCTAGTGGAAAATGTTAAGCATATTTCCTCCTTTTCTTTTTATATACGTTTCTGACAGGAAATCTGTTGCTAAATATCATTTTATGATTTCCATCTGTTCATGTATAATAGTGTCTTATAATGCAGTCCAGATTGCTGCCCAACAGAAATGTCCTATAGCAGGAGATAAGCTTTCAAGTGATTGTTGCACATACTAATTATTTTTTTAAATGAGTACTTCAGTTGATTTTGAAGACATGTAACTCATTTTCGAGACAGCTTCCTTGATGCAAAAATTCCCACTAATTAACAAAGATAGTGCCTCATTTTCTACTGCAAGTATTTTTTAAAAGAAAGATCTGAATAGTTTTACTACCATGGTAAAATAAGAAAATAAAATTCACCCTTAGATTCAGAGGAGAAGAAAAGGTAGGCAACAGGAACAGATAAGTGTTACTGAAATGTTTCTTACCAGCAAACTGCTGTGATCGCTAAGGTGTGTTTCCCAGCTAGTGAGGACTAGATTAAAGAGCATTTATGGTAACAGATATAATTTTAATTTTGACAACTCAGGCGATTTCCTCAAGTATTTAGAGTAATTGATAAAGCTGTTAAAACACTAGCTGCTTGAAAGATGTATGTCAGCATATGTTTTACAATGAAGGTTTCCATCCTTCCCAGCTGGGAAGAAAAACTTGGTAATGGGAACCAGGTGTATCGGTACGGTGGGAAAACGAGAAGCCAAGTGGAAAAAGCTTAACCTCTGTTATTCATGCTCTTCATCACGTGCCAGTCTTGATTTTTGCACAACTGACTGAGTTGGGAGTTGGACTGGATGACCTTTATAGGCCCCTCCCAAACCAAACTATTCTGTGATTCTATGTTAAATGGTAAATTAATATTACTTTTCTTTATAAGCTTTGCAATCAAGTTGCCTTTAAATATCTGTACTGCCTTAGAATTTCCTGCTTTCACATATAATGATAACATTAACATTACTATCATTTTAATATTTATCAGTTTAGGACTAATTTAAAGACAACTGTATTTTGTGTTCAATGACCAGGGTGCTGTCTGTGACTTCCACATTGGTCTGAAAGTGCCTTTGAGAGGGAGAACTGTGCTCCCCTAGTGAGGTTTAGCTTTATAATAGCCTGAATAATTATTATTAAAGGCTCTCACTTCCTAAAATGGAATATGTTTCATATTCATGTTGAATTTCCTTTCACCAAGACAGTTTGTTACAGACATTTTAGTGTCATGAATGTGAACTTCCATGGGGTTTGCAGCTCAATTGTTATCAGTTAAAAAATATTCTCTATAGGTGAGCAAATTTCCCATGATTTGTTTCCCGTGCTTTGCACAGGGGACCCTTTGCAGAGGAGGTGGTAGGAGGCCATTCCATCTCAAGTTCAGAAGTTGGAACTAGTCATGTATGTAGCCATGAGGGAGCATGGATCTATCATTTTGGAAAATGAAAGGCGTTGGATTCAACTCGTCTTTGATGAATGTCCTGGATGAGTTGGTATCTGGGAGTAGGGGTTGTTCTTGGATGCTTCTGTCCACAGCAGATGTGCAGAGACAGCCAGTCTGACTCCCTCGGCTCTGCTGGGCCAGACGGCGCCATCACACTCATGTCAGGTGCCCCTTGGCCAGTCCCAGCCCAGCGGCTCCCACAGCTCCCCTGCATGGCACGGGCCAGACTGCTGCGCTCGGGGCACAGTCAGCTTTGCCTCTCGGGGAGAAGCAGCCTGGAACTCCTTTGCTTCGAAGATCTTGAGAGCCATGGTTTAAAACCAAAATACAATACCTAAACCAGCCCTTTTGCCCCCCTCTGAGCAGTTGGAAGGCACAAAAGTAGAACAGAGCTGTGGCAGCTCAGAGCTTTTTTGTTCAACAGGAATTGTTGTATTTTGAAATAAACCTTACTATGTACAGTTGTAAATACAGCTTTTAGCAGTCAGTATCTTACAGAAATTACACCTCAGGTGAAGAACATGTTACAATAGTTTATGGGGCATACAAAGTTATTGAAGTTCCAGATACTTTTTAAATGTCACATGTAAAGTCAAGTGAAATTTCTACTACCTGTTGAATTTGCAGGCTTCTAATATTGACTCCAGAGGGGATCCTTTTCCACAGCCTCTGGAGGAAACGGCTACTATTTTAACCAAATTATCATAGGGATAATTTGTCCGCATTTGAGAACATGGAGAGGATGCCACTTGGACAGGATAACCTTTTTTAAATCTCAGGTAATTTTCCTGAAAAAATACTGATATGTATGTTCTGACTCTGTGTCTTGCTTTAGGCTTCTCTTTGCCTTCTCAGTTGGCCATAGGTGAGTAGGGTGCACAGACATGAAGTCTGATTTACAACAATCTCAGTACTGAATTTTCTTTTGATGAAAAGTGACCCATTTTCTCATTGATAG
>JAOXXN010000120.1:17339864-17362122 GCA_026770055.1 Myrmophylax atrothorax
AATATTGCCTATGATCTTTGTGCAAAGAACAAATATCATGTTCTACACATCAATACAACCAAAAATAATCCTGTTATGTCTCTGCAAGATCAGGTAAGCTGCTGTATTTGGGATGTCTTTATGACGGGGGAAAGCACAGAAAATTGCAGACTTATAAGATCTGATGTAATTGGCTTTTATGTCATGTTTTCCAATATAAATGAATTCTAATGTGTTCATACTTTCTTTGTAAAGAATTAATATTATTTCTTAAATAGTAGGATTAGATTTTCACAGGGCCAAGGAGGTGGTAAGTATCTCTTTGTTGGACGAAAACAAAGCTAAAAAGGGACAAGCTGGGGCAGAGATGACCTCTGTTGTTACAACTGGTTTGGCTGTGTAGTAGTACTTGCCTGTCCCCTCTGTCTGCAGTGAATGCAGTTGTAGGTGATTTCCTCTGTGAGTAATGCAGGCACTGTGCCATGCTGTCAGGACTATACTTGTATCTTTAGTACTGGGTCTAGTCAGGTCTCACAGGTGTTAAAAAACAGGTAGAAAGAAGTGGTTGTAAATAGCTTGCACTCTAAAAGATGGGTCACTTGTATCCACTTAAAGTTTGCACTAAAATCACCGTAGTCCCAGGCTAGAAATGATCCTGCATCAGATGACGAGTATTAAAAAAAGATGATGAAGGATCAATGCCCTGTTTTTCTTGAAGTGGGCTGAAAGAATAGGTTTTTTGTTTTATTTTTTAAGTATTTCTTTGGTTGTCACTTACAGGGCACCCAAGTCAGAGATCTGAAACATCACTATGTCATTGTCCCTGTCTGTAAAACAAATGTTTGCAAACTCTCAGGTCTGTACTACCAGCTGTATGCTGATCATCCTGAGCTGATATGCAGCAGAGGCAGGAGCTGTTCTGCATTGCAGCATGTCAGCACTGAGCCTGCAGGTCCTTAAGTGGATGTGTCCAGGCAGCAGCAGCTCAGCACAGCTGCTGGGCTGGGGCGAGGGAGGCAGAGCCAACAGCCCTCTGCCTCCAGCTCTGTTTGGGGGAGAGGCTGAGGTGGGGATCTCAGTGCAGGGGACATAGAGTACTTGGGTGGGACTGGAATCTGATTTGTGATAAAGGAGTTGTGTTATTGTTAAGTATTTGCTATGAAATAATTTCTTAAATATGAAGATGATATTGTCATACATGATTACTGAGATTGCCGAGAGGAAATCTGGGAGCCATCTCTATAGTCCAGTCCACTGTGTAGAACAAATGCTGAAGTTCTGTGTACTTAGAGCAGAGTGATTTTTTGAAGTATTTAATAAGCCTGTATCTGTTAATTAAAAATCATGCTTACGTCACTCATACTTAGTGCTGCACTGCCCACCACAAATTCTGCTTCTGTCAAGGTGTCTCTTTGAAGTGTAGTGGTCTGTCCTGAAGGATAGAAGGGCTAGTCATTGCTGCTGTAAATTAAACATAGGCTACCTTTAACTTAAATTTCTACTTCTGTTTGAACTTCATTCTAATTAAATTTGTTTTTCACTGGCTTAGTTTTGTCTAAGAGAAACTCTCCTCTTCATCTTCCCTCTAATAATTACCAACTGAAAAATGAAAATCCACCAGTGCTGGTCATGTGTATAATACTGGCAGTCCTATCTTAATTTGATACTGTGCTGTTGTCCGAGGTAGTAAATTACGTATTTAAATTATACAGTGGATACTACTCTTCTTCAATTACATTAACTGGGAGATGCTGTCAGCTAAAAACTTCATATATTGCACAGTTGTTCAAAGATGAAGAAATAATTATTCATCTTTAGTATATTGAGATAGCAACTTGCCATTGTAAGTCATAGTGCTAATTCTGGAGGTGCCAGGGTTGCTGACTGGTAGCTGATGGGGTTTACTCTGTGTGGGCTTGGATTTGCATGACATATTCACATGCCACCTTCATCAGTGTAGCTCGTTTGATGCATTAGGTGTATATGCACCAGTAGTAAAATACGTAAACACATCATGGGGCAAAATTGTTCTATTAGTGATGCTGTTTGTTAAAGCACATCTCCGTAAGCAAAGGGAAGATTGCCTTGGGCCTGGCAGAAATTTGTAAAATAGTGATCCTTCCTTTATGCACTATTTCTGCTATACTTTTTCCAAACTACTGTAATTCTGTAACAGCTTTTAAATTCTCTGCCAGAGAATTCTCTTCTTGAATGTGATCTCAAAAATTGCTGTTTAAAACCCACTCCAAATATAATCTGTGTCTGATTTGAGATAATCCGATAAGAGTCCTAACTCCCATTTTAGTTTCAGATGGAACTTGCCCCAGCAGCCTTCCTTTCTTTTGCAGCATCTCTGGCAGCAGGATCCTGGGAATCACCCCTCTCTCCCCAGGTTGGGCCTTTTCTCCGCAGCAAGCTGAGTGCTGTGTTGCCTGTGTTTCATTCCTGACCTGTGTGGTCTGTAGTAGAAACACTTGCTTTCTTCATTAAATCAGAGTAACTGGTTGGTTGGATTTTATTTGTTGCTTGCATGTTTCAGCACTGACACTTTGTCTATACAAGTATGCCAGTATTGTGGCTATCAGGGTGGCATACCAGCCACACAAACTTTATCATTTTTTTACATGGTGAAATTGCCATCTAAAACATCTAAAATGAAATGACTGTTCTGCATTGCAGCATGTATTCCTGATACAGTATTAGAAAAGTGGGTATGAGAACATTCTCTGTGCTGTTGTGAATGGTCCAATTACCCAGTGTTTCACTCCCTCAGCTTGCTGTTTTCTGTTTCTTGTTCTTTTTTTTCCCCTGCAATTTCTCTCTCCATTTTTCTCAGAAGAGCAACCTGAAAATATATCATCTTGCTTCCAAGTGTATTCTAAAACAGTGGCCTCTCAGAGGACATCACACTCATACTGGCTTTAGGAGTACTTAACTTCTTCTGTTAGTGAAAGTTTCAATGGCTGTCAGAAGTTGAACAGGTAAAAGGTTGCAGCAACTCTCTTAGAAGTGGAAGTACTGTCATGTGCTTCTGAACATTTATGAATTTTTCCCTTGGGAGTTAGATGGTCTACTGAGTGCGAGTGCTGCATGTGTGCCAGTTGTATTTTTCCTTCTGAGGAGGAAGTGTTTGTGCCAGGTGGGTATCCTGGCTGTACTGTGGCTGGACCCATGAATTCAATCTTTTCATCATCTCACAAAATTGGTTCTTAACTGCCCTTGCCTTGAGCTTCCTTGTGGTTGCTCATGGCACGCAGCCAAAGGTATGCTGCTGGCCTGTTTCCAGCATTCCTGACCCTCTGATTTAGAGCTAGGTGCAAATTATTAGCTGATATGGCAGTTAGGGATAGCTAAGCTATCAGTGCCTTGCTGCAGTGAGATTCTGATTTCAGTCATTCCATCATGTTTGATTTTGAAATCTGCCTCTGAGATTTCCTTTAATGGGAACGCTGTGTTGGAGTTCAGTCTGACTTGAGAGCCCCTTTTTTTGTAGTTCAAATGGAAAATCCTCATGTGTCCTAACCAGGCTGGGCTTATGATATTCATCCCTCCAGTTCTTTGTAATTTTAAGTCACTTAATTCAGCAATTGACAAACAAAACTAGGATATAACAATGAGAAAAGATGGGGTTTTTTGGGTACCAATGTGATACCAGGCCACAGGAGAATGACATACAACCTTTGGGCATGGGGGTGTGAGAGGGGGGTGTGGTGAGACTGGAGAGAAGATGGACTGAGAGTTTCAGTTAGTGGACAGAAGTAAGAGCTTACAATGTCACTTTAGTTTGTTCACACACATTTTTCTCAGACCAAATATGCTGGTTGTTTTTTTTTTCCTTTTGGCTTACCGGGAATTGTTTTAAATTCTTACCATCCTAGAAGCTGAATGTATTTAACTTACCTTTCCGGACATCTTATATCCCTGGAGTGCATTTGATTTGGCTTTTTAATTCAGTGAAGCTCAGCTGATTTCCCACTTAGTAAAGGCTGTGAAGCAACTTTGTAGCTGATTATATAAAAGCACCATGAAAGAACTTCACAGGAATTCCATTCACGTCTCTCTGAACTTTTAAAGTCACCTCAAATTTTATTCAGTTGGGTTCAGATGGAGAAGCTTTCTCTGTCTCTTGAAAGCTCCAGTGTCTGCTAAGCCCTGAAAAGAAATGTAAAATTGATCATATTTTTAACAGTATGAAGCAGTGAGCAATATTCATCTCTGATCTAAAATGTACGAATCCAGACCATTAGGCTGTCTGTGACCTGGAACAATTCTGATTTTTGGGACGCTGCAAACTATGGGAGAAAAAAAAATCTCTTGCCTGAAGCCTAGTTATAGGTGTCAAAAACTGTAGTTCTCAGGGGCTCAGTGTGTTGCTGGTCCATCTTAAGGCAGATGTAAATGTCATAGCTGTCATATAAAACCTTTGTAGCCTTCTCCTAGCTTGGTTGGTGTTAGAGGCTAGACTATCCATCCTATGTTCATAAAAATTATTTCCTTAGCAGACCAACAGCATTGTAAGACAAAGACAATAAAGGATTTTTTTTAACTGTTACTGGACCATCTAAGGTTTGATGCTAGATGGTGGAATGGAGGTCTGAGACAAAAATCTTGGGATTTTGTACTTAGCATTTCTTTGTGTATAGTTCTAGTCCATTAGAAACTGAAATCTAGATGGTGTTAGATTTCAGAAAGCTTGTTCATGGAGATGTAACTGCAATGTACACTTTAATATGCACACTGCACTGCACACCATAGGTAGCATAACTGGTTTACTTGAGGAGTTGTATGAACCAACAATGATATTTTGGGCTTTGTGGGCGAAGGAAGGGAGGATGGTATATACTGTGTATTTAGGAAACTTCTTTCCCAGGTAAACAGATACTCATAGCTGAGGCTCTCCACTGAAAATATCCTGTCATTAATCTTTGAAAGGTACAGTCAATGAAAGCAGCAGTAAAGGTGGTTCAACTGGATTCAAAGCCCCATGATATCAGTTTGTGCTGTGGATGAAACCAGACAGAAAGCCAATGCAATTTATGAAACACCACTGTACTACATAGTGCAGTGCTTTTCAGCTAGATTTGCCACAATACTCAAGTGTAATACATTGTTGAAATTTGTACACTGGAAAGAGTAATGTTGTCTGTTACTAAAAAGTAATATACGTTTCTTTTACCTGAGAGTCTGAGCCAGTGTTTGAGGAAATAAGTACAGGTTATTGACCTTCTAAACCCCCCTAGATGGTGAGTTTTGCATATTTGAAGAAACAGCAGCAGATCAGTCTTGCCTCTTAAAATCCTCAATTGCTAGGTTATCATAAATAATAAATATCATGCTTCAGGACTCTCTCAACCATTTGACCTTACAGAGTGTTGTCTTGAGCTCTCGAACTTTCATTTTTTGACTATCTTTTCTTACCTCAGTATCTTTATGGTTATCTATTTCTCTGTGTAACAGAAAAGATACTGTAGATGTGCAGGAACACTATCTTCTAATTCTCAGCCCTTAGAAATGGCATATCATTGTCAGACAGCTCAGGCAGTGCAAATTTATCATCCTTTCTTTATTATCCAATTCACTAGTTTTGAAATAACTTTCAGTTAAATGCTTTGATGTTAAAATAGTCTGTTCATCTAATAAAGCCAAGCTCTATCAGGATTTGCATGTCCCACTTAATTTGATCACACTCTCTGTTTTGGGGCTTGTATCTTTGTTCTTTGAAATGTAAAGCTATTCCTATTTTTGTGAAGTTTGCCAGTAAAGTTAGATGCTTTATCAGCCCTTGTTCAAGGGCTACTTCATGATTTAACATGAAAGTTTCACTGGAATGTTAGGCTTAAGGTGACTATTCAAAATAGTAAACTCTAGACCTGATTTACACTGCATACATTTACAAGATTTCTGGATTGCTTGTGCATTGCATTTTGGGGTGGGAGAGCAAGTGAACCATCAGATTTTTCTTATGTCCTAGTGAAATAGGTCTGAGAACATGCTTGTGAATCTGGTATACTTTTAATTGAAAGACTAAATACAGATCAGAGAATTCTGTCGAAGATGTACGTGCATTTCTACTGAAGGAATTCCACCTTCATATCAAATAACCAATAAAATGTACTGACAAGAATATAAATGTTTTTCTTGCTGGTTTTTTGTGATACCTTTCCTTCAATTGCCCTTCTGATTGCTTTATTCTGCTTTGGTTTAGTTTTGGTCATTAAGTTGTGAGGATCTAAAATCAGTCATCTGTATGCTGCAGAAAAGTCTATTTTCGCTGGCACAATTTTTTTTTAATACTCAAAATAGACTTTTTTTTTCTAATGCCTTGTAAGATTTTACTTACAAACTCCTTAGGAAACACCATGTATGGGGAAACATAATGTGTTCCAGCAGTACAGAAACGCTTTCTGCTGTCTACTTTTCAGGTCCGGTTTGTGAAGAATGTGACTTCCTGGAAGGAAATGAAGCCAGGATTTTACCATGGCCATGTGTCTTACCTGGACTTTGCCAAGTACGTTCCCTTGCAGGTTTCCGTGCGCAGCGGGGGCTCCGGCCGGGCTCTCAGTGCCCTCTAGTGGGGAGAGGCCGGAACTGCAGTTTGGTAAAAATCACGCACCGAAATACCCACGAGGGGCAATATCGTTGATTTCCAGCGTGTGCTGTTGTCTTCCTTCATGGTAAAATGTAGCCGAGTCTCATTTAAAAATATTTATATGTTGGGATTAGTATTCCTTGGCTGTATTGCAAGCTTGTCTTGCTGAAAATCATGGCTGTTCTCTGGAATACTGGCAGTTCTGTCTTAGGATTGACTTCCTGTTTGGGGAGGTTTAACATGTCTGTTCTCAAAATGTTTCGTATACAATGTAATACCACCTACCTCTGAAGTTTTTTAGTTCTTCTCTACCTTAGTATCCCATTACATTTTATCTAACTCTGAAAAGTTACATTTTAAAGTAGTTTTCTGGCTTTTAATAGTGTGACTTGCTGTAAAAAGCACTGAAATAATTCTTGTGGAGTTAAGTCTTGCTACTTCTAAAATTAATTTAAAATAAAATGAGGTAAAAATCTTCCCACTGACTTCAAAGGTTCAGGATCCTATCTGTATTCCCACTTTCATATGTTTCTTTTCTTGTCTTATTTTTGCTTCTGGATCTGCAGCAGTGATCCTGCATAGCTCAGTCTTATGAAACCTCCCCTTGAACTGACAAGACAGTTTTGCTTAAGATGCTTACTAGGCAGTGCTTCATCTTGCATTTGGAGCATGTGGAAAATGGTTTAAAATTGAAAGTGGAACTTTCAGATATCGTTATATTTAACTGCACAAGTGATAGTAACCACTACTTTTACCTCTTGCCGATGGTCAGTCCTCAGTGTTGTTATGTTTCTATACATTAAAATATTTATTTAATGTTCTTTTTTGTATGTAATAATTCCTTTAGTCGTTCGTTTTAATTATTCAGTCATGTACTGATATTTAATTTGAGCTTTTTATTATGAAGAATGAAATGGGAGAGTGAGAACTTCACAGATTACCAGTACGGTGTGTTATATAATAGATCATTCTAAAAGCTACAGTAGTAGCTGAAAATGACCAATGGCACCAAGTGAAAGCTTGAAGTTTACAAAAAGTAACAGGCGAAAAGTCCTACTTGCAAATCAGTCAATCAAATAAAATACATTGAATTTCATTAGTTTCCTTTCTGCCTTTTTAAAATTAAAATGCTTCAACATTAAATGCTTGAACGGACTGACAGCTTTCTGGAGCAGCAAAGTTGAGTGTTACTTTATACATTACTTACTTCATAAAGCTGAAAACATTTTCACATACTGAAACTTCTAAAACTAAAATAATTATTTTACATCTAGAAAGCATCTAAGCAATTTCAGAGATTTCTTTCATCTGCATCTTCCCTCCAGGATTGTGTTATCCTTGTCTTTGTTGTTTGTTATCCTTTCACCTAAGTGATTTATTTTTTTTCCCACAACAGCTTGCTTTCTCATACTTTGGGTTTTCATTATTAAAATAATATCTTGAATACGCTGGTTGTGCTTGGCAAGGCCCACACCTTTAAGGCTGTGAGGTATGTTCTTGTAATGAACATTCTTGTAGTTAAGAAGTGTGAAATATTTCAGAAAAGTCAATGCCTTCTTATACATGGACATCAGACTTAGGTCCTCTGTCAAATATCAGAAGTACTTCTTAAATGATGCTGAAACTTAAAGTACTGGATTCCATGGATGACTTGCAATATTAAGGACAGATTATTGTAACCCATCTGCACAGAAATTAGAGTAATAAAATTTTAACTTTTTCCTCCCCCCCCTTTTTTTTAATTTCTCATCCAGTCTTACTCCCTGTTTTCTCTTGTAAATAGTTGGAAAAAGAAACGTTCTTTGGCAATGACAGTACTAAGTGGCTTATGTTGCTGTAACTGAATCTGGTTCATGCAAATCCATATGAATGTACAGTCCAGCACAAACATTTCTAAGGGCTCCGACCCCTTCCTTTAACCCCTTATTTATTGGCTGAGGCTGCTGCTGTGCCCCAGTGGGCTGTTACAGCTTTCTCAGCGTTTGCAGCAGAGCCTGTGGAACACACACATTCTCACACACTTCAGGGTACCTGAAAGAGGGTGCAGTTCGAAGTCTGGACTTTGCATCAAAATGGTTGAAATGTTCACACACCCTATTTTGCAGACTTTGGGAAGTGGGAGCTGGCTTGCAGACAGATGTCAGCAATGCCGCCTTTGAATGCTCCAGTCTGAGTCATTGGTACTCTGCTGGCAGCATTGGAGAATCAATTGCTCTTTCTGTAGCCTTTAACAATTTCTCTGTCTGTAGTGCTGGTCTTTTGCCAAAGTAATGCCTATTAATTGTTCCTTTCTAACTTCCTGCTTTCTTCTACTTTATTCTATGTTTCTGTTCTTCAGCTTTTGAGCTTAAGATTCCTCATATGCACAGTATCTGGTAGTAAAATTTACAGAGTACCCCTTTAACAGTAATGGTACTGCATCTTAAAACTATGAGTGCTCTCTGTTTTAGCCAAGCTAGGAGGCTTGAATGGCCCTCTGTCAATGCAGAACACTTTCCCAGTTTGCATGGAAACAGAAGAGAACTTTTTTTCCAGCTCCTAGCTTTGCTCCAGGGCACTTGACACACTTGCAATTTCCATTGTGATATAGACTCTTTAATGTTTAGATACCATAATTATTTGCCACAATGATGTCTGAAATGGAAGAAAAAGTAAAACTGAGAAATGTGTTGTAAAAGCTGACTTGAACATAGATCATTGAAAGGTAACATTTGTGCAAAACAGTCTGGTGTTTTAAATCGTTGTCATGTGTCTTATGAGCTTACCACCTCATTTCATCAGGCTTCCTGTTTACACTACAGTAGATAAAATTTTTGCTTAGGGTAAACATCTAAGGAAAAATGTAATATCTTTAGATAGTATCTGTAACCATATTAACTTCTCTGTCTTAGACTTATATGTAATAAGCATAGCCATACACATTCAACCCAGTTTGATGGGCTCTGAGCTCTGTCTTCCTGCTGTTAATGTTTCTGACAACTGGAGACCTGCCAGGTAAACCACTTGCAGCATTGCAAAGGCCAGTTCAGGAGGGCAGGAACTAAATATCAAACTTTCTCGAATTTATAAACACATATGAGGCTGCTAATCTAAGTAATTTCTAGGGTAAGGTTGGGTTTGTAAATGTTTTTAGTATCTATTTGTGTGAAAATATGTCAGTTTTGTTTGTTTCTTCAATAAAAAACCCCTAAAGTCATAATCCTAGGCAAACTGAAATTGAATTGACTTTCACATCCATGTAATGCACTGGGTATGAGGATGAAAAGAAGTGATCATTAAACTTCCTCTCAGTATCATCTGTTTTGTGTAGAGATTTCAGTTGTGTCAATAGAGACAGGCTTTTAAGTATTAGATGAGAAGCTTTGATTTGTCCTTTGAAAGATTTTTTTCCTCTTTTACTTTAGATTTGGTGTTAAAAAGAAACCAATTTACATAAATGTCATAAGAGATCCTATAGAACGACTAGTTTCTTATTATTACTTTCTGCGCTTTGGAGATGATTACAGACCAGGGCTACGGAGGCGAAAACAGGGGGATAAAAAGGTAAAGTACACTTTATTACACGTGTTGTACTTACTAAAGTTAGTGTGAAAACAATTTTTAAAATATCCTGATAAAAGCTGGATCATTCTTTTATCAGCCTTTGTGATAATGGTGACTTTGTAAGTTATATTCTCTACTTCATGTCCATAATGGAGCAGAGCGTGACATTAAGGATGTTCTTTGTACCCTTGTAAACTCACTTTATGTTGCGATTCATAAGCAACCCAATTTATTGTATTTTTTAAAACAAAAACATTTCAATGGAATTCTGTAAAGAGCCTTTCTGAAAACTATAGAGTATGATACATACATTTCTGCACTTCCTCCACCTGTCTTAAATGACTATAGAATCAGATTAGCACATTTAAACATTGACTACTAATACAGTTTCAGAATGGCAACATCATGTAGTCTCCAAAATATATTTATTCCATAAAGAGTCTATACATCCACTGCCATGGTTTGCAGTAAGACATTTATTGGGGCATGTTGCTTTGGATTTTTCGTATATTGGAAGAAAGGTAGGGTATTAAGTTTGTGAGTGTAGTTTATAAAACTATAGGTAGAACAGTATCCTTTATAAAATCTGATGAGGTTTTGTACTTTACAGGGCCAAATACTGTTCAGAACTTCAGTGACAATATTTTCTTGAGCGGATGCAATTTTTCTGTAATGTTGACAATTCAGTGTCACATGGTGGGAATACCAAGCAACATTGAAAAAATAAGCAAAAATCATACTAAATACAGCTTAGTCTATAAACACCATAACAACTAATACATGTGACTAATCATTTCATGTGCTGCCCTCCATCCAAATAGTGCTTTTTAAATATTGGGAGCAGATCATTACTCTTTTCAGTTGGTAACTAACTGCTCCTCTGTTAATTTAGGGTTTAGCGCCATCTTCAGCTACTGCATCTCAGTTTGTCCAGGCATCCTACAGCATAGGTAGAAGAAAGCTTCAAGAATAAATTAAAATTAAGCATAAAAAATTGTCTTCATAGAACTGAAGAGACAGATGATCTGATGATATGGTATCTTAAAGGCATTTTTAAAAAGAGAGATGTGATCTCATCTTTGTGACCTATTCTCTTCTTTTTCATGAGAAGCCAATGGAATTCTTTCCTGATGAAGATCAATCACTTGGAAAGCTGAGCATGCTGCCAAATCCAAGCTGTTTATAAGTGAAATTTAACAGTGTTGTTTTAGTTTTGAATTGTAATCCAAACAGCCTTGTTAGGTAGTCAATGGGAAACATTAAGCTAAAAATCCATAATGCTTCTGCTTGGTAAACTGCACTGTAAGCTGATTTGCTGGAAAAAATTGAAATGCTTTCCTGTTTATAATGTGTGCAATGCATTGCATTAATAATTTTGTGTTTTTCTATCAAAGATACTTTGTCACTGTAATACCACTTTACTTAGGTCTGAGACTTAGTTGTTGTTATACAGATTAACATGTCCTGTAAGCATCTCAAGTTCATTTAAATTGAAATTGATTTACTATATGAAGTGTTAGGGTTTCTTTGATTTAAATCAGGTAATACTTAGATTCCATAGTGTCCCTAGGGAACTGTAGATGTATAGATGATATCAGTTTTACGTACATCAGCAGTGCCCTGGCAGCCAGGGGGGCCGACCGTGTCCTGGGGGGCATCAGGCACAGCATCTCCAGCCGGCCGAGGGAGGGGACTGTCCCGCTCTGCTCTGCGCTGGGGCGGCCTCACCTGCAATATTGGGTGCGGTTTGGAGTGTCACAATATAAAAAAGACATTAAGCCATTAGAGTCCGAAGGAGGGCAACGAAAATAGTGACAGTTCTGGAGGGGAAGCTCTGTGAGGACGCTGAGGGCACTTAGTGTGTTCAGCCTGGAGAGGAGAAGACTGAGGGGAGACCTCACTGCAACTTCCTCGTGGCGGGAAGAGGAGGAACAGGCTCTGATCTCCTCACTCCTGTGACCAGTGACAGGGCTCGAGGAAATGGCCTGAAGATGAGTTAGGGGACGTTTAGTTTGGGTATCAGGAAAAGGCCTTTCATCCAGAGGGTGGTTTGGCACTGAACAGACTCGCCGGGGCATTGGTCACAGCACCAAGCCTGTCTGAGTTCAAGGAGTGTTTGGACAATGCTCTGAGGCACATGGTGTGACTCTTGGGGTGTCCTTCACAGGGCCCGGAGCAGGACTCAATGATCCTGATGGATCCCTTCCAACTCAGCATATTCTATGATTCTATGAAACTGGGTTAACTGGTTACCTTCCTTGGGCTGTCTTTCTGGAGGGAATAAAGTGTCAGAATCGTTAACAATCATCTCGTACCTAAGCTGACCCCTCATCAGGGAAAGAGTGCAGTTTTCCAGATTTCTTCAGGTATTCCACAAACTCACAGGATTTGCATTTCTAAAGTCTCCCTTCACAACCAGGACAAAGACTTACTCTATTTGTAAATGAAAAAGTTGCCTTTAATCAGCACTTCATCATCACTAAATTTGAAGATTCAGTTAGAAATATATATATATATATATATATAAATGAAATATCTTTGCAGCCTGCACTTCCTTCTTTATAAATCAAAACTGGTTTGCCTTAACATCAATGTACAGAAGTCTAAGAGAAAGATTGTACAACTCCAATTGATTTAGTGTGATAAGCCACATGGTGATTCTGCAGAGCTGAAAGAACCCATCAATCAGATTTTACAAGGGCCTGGAATGACATCATGTGTCAAATGCATTTCTTGTTCAAAAATGTTCAGTCATACAGATAAGTATTTTTGAAAGACCTGTATAAGCCAATGAGGAAACTCTTTCCATAGCAAATCTTCACTGGATTTTTTTAATGTGGATACTAGAAAGAGGACTGATGTGTCAGTAATAATCACAAAGAGGATTAGCAGGCAGAATACAGATATCAAACATGAGAGATACACTCCTTGCATATCATTACTGTGTGTATTGTGTTGTGCATATAATCATTGTGTATATTCATAGGAAATGAAAGAGTGAGAGCTGATTGAAGAGAAGCAGTGTCAGAGAACAGACTAACACCTCCACTTGGATGTAGAAATACTATGACAAAGCCAGCACAAAACAGCAAAATTAAGAAACAAGTCCCATAAATTACTTTAGGTCCTAAATAAGACACACAAACCCCCTAACATTTTATTCTTTTTTTATTGTCATGCTTTTTGAGAATTCTCGTGGTCTCAAACACAGTGCTAATGCTGGCAGACAGGCCCTCTGCAAGCATGCACCGGGGGGCAGCAGATCCCAACTTGTGCTGTGTCATGAGGTGCTTCAAAGAGGGAAAAAAAGGGGAAAAAAAGCCTAGTGGTGGCTGTTTGTTCCATTGATGCTCATATCTTTTCACAGACTATTGTGTACACAGTAAATGTCATGGGAAAATCCATGCAGTGTTATATTTTCCAGGCTTCTGCCTCACCCCAGTACTCCAGGTTCCTGATACAGATAGCTGAAGGGATGTTGTTAAGATACTGCTGATTCATCCTCGGATGACAAAACAAGCACTCTGAGTTCTCACCCATTAAGTGATGCTCAGTGTTTACCACATCAGCAGAGACAGTAAAGAATAGAGGGGGGTTAAAACCTTGTCTGCCCCAACTGGCACTGTTACATCATCTCTTGCAAGACACCTGATACATGTGACTCCTGTTGGTAAAACAGAATCTTATGAGCATGTAAGTTTATGAAATCCACAGCAGTTCAACTAAAACAGCTAAGGCAGTAGTGTCTCTTCTATTAGTTACAATTCTGTAGCATCTGATGCAACAGTTTTGGTCTAAATTTCAACTGAAATAATATGGAAAACGTACAAGAGGTCCAACTTTTGCAATAATCGAAGTCTGCTGTAATAATGGACCACTATGAAAATTCTAGTTGCTAGCTATGCTCAGTAGCAATTTTTCAAGTTCTTCCCTCCAAAATTACAACTTAGGGTTTTTTTTAAAGTAATGGCATTTTGTGTTTTAAGCAGGAAAGCCTCATTGTGCATAGCAGTCAGAAGGTCTTGAAGGAGGCCTGTCTCATCAGCATTAGAGAAACTGGGTGAGCAGTTCAGCCTTCCCACACCCTGAGCAGTGTAAAGAGAGAAAACTTCTGTTTCAAAGATAATCGCTAGCTTAAAAGAATTTTCAGACTTCTGGCACAGCAGGGGAAGCAGGAACACTGAGCCTAATGGTTAAATACATTGTCTTGTGACTGCAACAGTAAGGATTTTCATAAAATTAAATCAGTCTTGCATCCCAGGACTCAGCTGAAGTACTAAATTTAGGTGTGGTGAAGTATTTGCCTTTTCAGATTTATCTTTCATACTTAGAAATAATATTTATTTCTATATGTAGAAAGTAATTTTACTAGCACCTGGATTAAACTTTTCTGGACTATTTTAAGTGCTCCAAGTATCTCATGCTGACTTTCAGTTTAGAAGCCTCTCACCCATTTTGTAAGTACACAATAATTCATCCTCAATTTTTTTATAAAAGTCTTACATGACTGGTCTAACTTCTCAACTAATTCATTAGAATTAAGAATTAGTGCATTTTTAAGCTAATTTCTTTTCATATAATCCAGTTCCCTCTTTTTTTGTGAAGTAGGAATGCTGGTCAGGAGTTTCTACACTTCAAAACAGATTAGTGAGGCAGTTCAAATGAAGAGGAGAAAATTACTTGGCAGAACTTGGATACCCAAGCACACTATTAACAGTCCATAGAAAATCAGCTGACTTCAGCTCTGCTTTGCCCATTGGAGTTTTCTACCCTAGCTGCAGTAGATAAGACTCTAATAAACCTGCATCTTGGTCAAATCAAAGTAGAGATGAAAAAAGTAAAATTTACATCAGCTTTCCCTTGGGATGTAGCCAGTACTTTCCAAAATGTACTTATACGAGTCACCAAGATAAAACCTTACAGATGGCAGGTCCAAAAGACACGAATGTGCTGTAAGTTCCTTTTTATATAAATTTAGGGCCCCAAGGATTTTTTTCAAAAGGAAAAGATGTTTAATTACGAATGGGGTGTATAAGTCTTTGTCACAGTCTTGTTTACTAACAAGAAATGGACAAAAGCCTATTTTTCTGATCACAAAAGCAACTGGACAGCAGATGAGATAATCTCTTTGCTCACAATTCCCCTTCTTAGTATCTTTCTCTATTCCTTTTCTCCCTCAACTGCATAGCTATGCTTTTCAAGTTCTGCTTTTGAAGCAAAACCACAGAAGGACATGCTGATGTCTGCAGCAGTTCAGTGTCCAGTCCTGTATACTCATGTGTGCAATAGGTGAAGCCTGACACCCACACACCTCTTAGTCACGGCTAATTTGGAGTCTCTCGGTGGGAGGGACTATCCTTACCCCCAGCCCATATTGCCACGCTGCCACTTCACAGTCTGCTGTGTTGTGGCTGTAAGCCCTGTTCAAGAAAAAGAGTATGAATTTTGTCTTTTGCAAATCTTTATTGAAGAGATGTTCTGAGAAATCAGTGTGCCATCTTAAATAGAAGGTATTATAACACAGATGAAGAAATACAGCCCAAATATATTGCAGGCCTAAATTATTCCTAAAGGCTGAGTCCGGCCAGCAGCTGGATCAGGGAAGAGGATGTGGCTATCTGACTGCTCCCACTCTACATGACTAACACTGGATTGTATAAGGAGAGTCTAGGAAGCTGGAAATACTTCAGTGAGAATTTCCTATATTACTCACACTATGGAGTATTAACAAATGCATAAGACTTTTCAGTCATTTGGGGTGAACTGTATGACTCATGTCTAAATACATTTTTTTATGATTAAACATTCCAAATATGTGCCAGGGAACTCCTCATAACACTCAGTGCTGTAAGCATTTATTTTTATTCTCATTCAAAAATAATGAGTTTTCCTTTTCTTTGCCTGGTAGGCTGCACTGTAACAATTTGCTTATCAGATAGGAGGTACTGCATATGCTTGGCACTATTTTTAAAAAGGCATCATAGCCAATTAATGTGATACTGGAGTTCAAATTATACTAGTTTTATTGCCTCTAAAGATCTAATCTGAGCAGGTGTGGAGAGCACTCCAATTTTAAATGACCTCATACATTTTGTATATCTCAAAGAAAATGGTATGTAACTGCAGAGTATAGCGGGTGTTGGATAACTGTAGGACTTCTTAGCAATATCCATAAACAAAATAATGTTCATTTATTTGGGTATTGTTTGTACTGCCAATGCTGCTTTTAAATTGTGCCTATGTATCTTCCACTTTATAAAATTATATATTTTTATGTTGTCAAGGTTTGTGAACAAAATCAGTTGTTTTCCTCCTGTGGAATCAAGCTATTAATTATGAAAGAATATATGACAATGGAAGTATTTTCTGACAGATTCCAGAGGTGCCTTCTTTATATTTGAATTTGGGTAGACATATTTTAGTATAACAGAGCTTTTGGTCTTATTTTTCCATGTTCTCTAGAAAACAGAAGGCAAGGTTCTACTTGAGATGTAGGAGAGAGATTTCTTGTTATGGGGTCCCCAAGTTACCAGAAAGTGATTCTGTGACTTTTTTTTCTTGCAGGGGCTACAAATAGTACAGAACTGATGTTTACACTCTCTGGAGGGATATTGGGAATAAATTTTTCAGATAAATCACTGGCCAACCTCAAAGTACACATTAGGAAAAAAGACAAAGAATGAGAGGAAACAGTCCAGAATGAATGTGCACCAAAAGATAAATAACTTGCCTTTAATCTTTTAATGTAACAGCTTCCAGAAGGATCTGAGTCTGCAAGGTGCAGAGCAGATCCTGCTTTTTTGTAAGGGCAAGTTAAATGGGAAAGAGCTTATAGTGGTTGATCCCAAACTGGGTGTTTCAAAATGACGCAGAAAGCCTTAACCAAAAATGTTTAAACCGATCTGGTTAGTTTTGGTAGCATCAAACTGGGAAGCAACACCACACATACACCAGACTGCAGTTCTGAGGGAACTTCTAGTAAAAAATGATCTGGGGGCTATAATCAGCAATAAGGGGTAATTGGAAGGGGGTGACCCTCTTGGGCTGTCTCAGTTGAAATCAGGGCTGTGTGTCTGCGGCCTCACAAGTAAAGCAATAGTGATTATATAAAACAACAAAGCAAGCAGCTCCCTACTGGAGGACTTCTGATTTCTGGCCAGCATAAAGTTGTCTCCAGACAAATGCTGAATTGACTAGAAATTTAAGACTTTGCAAGAATGCTGAGCAAACAGAAGCTGGCATTAATGAAATATTTATTAGGTATAAAATCCTTTCCCCTCTATGCAAGGTGAGTGAAATGTAAAAAACAAGATAGCGTAAGCGAAAGAAAGACCTAAGTGAGAGAAACCAGGATCTGCATAAGAATACACTGAAGTGCATTTCCTGTGTTTTCTGCAGAAAATTATGTGATGTAGAATTTCAAGTGCTGGTTTCTTAATTGCTTTTTTATGACTTGTATTTGTAATACTAGAACTGTAGAGTGGAGTCAAAGCATTTGTGAACAATAGGAGTGAATGGTATTGGAATCCCAAAGCACTAATTTATTTTTTTTATTATTTGTTAGTAGCATTCTAGTAGAAAAACATCAATTATTAGTAATGTAGTATTAAGTGTCAAGTGTGAGCTGGTAATGCCTGTAGGGCTACTAGAGTCAACAAGCATTTATTTTGTGTTGAAAGCTCTTGGAAGACAAATACTCATCTTTAGTTGCTCTGTCTACTTAGATTCCACCTTATAAGTTCTCCCGGAAAGTCTCAAGCAGAGACTTTACAATTAGTCAACAAGATGTAAGGATCACTGGAAGGCAGAATGCAATACCATCAAAATGAAACAGAGAGTAATTCTTATTCTTCAGCATTTAAAAACCAGGCGATGACAGGAAAACATTCTTCTTAGAAAAACATTGCTTATGCCACTTCATGCTGTTGGGGTTTGGTTTTTATTTCCTTTCCCTATTGTTGTTATGCAGGATGTCTCATTGATCCTGACATTCTGGTTTCTTTATTCAAGCCTTTTATTTCTTCCCCAAAATTTTTGAAAACATTTTTTTTTCATGTGAACTATATCTCATATGCTATTTTCTAACTAGAACTTCTGTGTGCTTAGCAGAGACTTTGTTTTGAATACAGATCAAGAACCACCTACTGCATAATCCCCTGTTCCCTGTCTTCTAATGAAGGTTTATTCCAGTTAACCTCAGTATGGCTTTCAGCACTCTTACCTGTTCTACCTTTCAACATTGAGTACCACCTTGATCCAATCTTTTGACAGTTTTTCTGTAGAACAGAAAAGCTCTCTATCTCTCTGTCTGCCTTTTCAAAGTGAATTTCACTGATGGGGAATACTGTTTTAGGATTATATGTGTATTTTCTACTCCCATTCTTCTATCATCATCTTATCCGTCATCTTCCTGTGTTTTGAAGTTCACCAAAAGCCTTTATTCAGCAGTGTGTGTGAACAGAATTTTTGTTCAGCAAAATGCTTAATTATATTTTTCAGTCATGTTTGTACAAGTGAGTTAGGAGCACGTGGAGTCCTGCACTGAGGCCAATTCCTGTCCCTGTGAAGGGCAAGAATTAAGCACAGCTGTTATTGCTCACAGTTTGGAATAGATGGCTAGGTAGGAAGTGTAGCACTCAATTAAAGTTCACTGTAGCACTATTCTTGGCTTCCATTAGAGTCACAAAAAGTGCAGACAATGTTTCATTAAAAAAATTGGTCTTTTTTCCTGCGGTGCCCTATATGCACACTTCACAAAGAAATGCCTGCTGATCTGGGTAAAAGGTGTTTTTAAATATTGTTCTAATTTCATCTGGCCTGAAGCTGTAAGAATTTTGGAGTGAATATGAAATGTCAGACTGGAAGACTCCCAATTCTAGCAATATTTGTGAGTTTGAGATGCTTTTGTCTTGAGCAGAAACTAAATTGATATTTCTGTCCAGTTGATACTGGATTAAACTTTTATGACTATCATATTCATCCGATAAATTAGTAAGACTTAGTTTTGTGCTGTCCAGGGCACTCTAGGAGGAGCAGGGTGCTGTCGGAGCCGGGGGCAGAGGGTGTGTGCGGGTCCCTCCGGCGCAGGCAGAGCTGTGACTGCCCACAGATCCGGCAGAGGGAAGTGTTGTTCTAAAATATCCACCCCTGCAGGAAGTGCCTTTGTTGGGAACTGCAAGCCACATCATTGCACCGGGAAATCAGTGATCTGGAGCGCATGTAACATGTGATTTATAAACTGTCAGTAGAAGACAAAGAAGCTTTAGCAAATGCCAAAAAGAGTAAGCAAGATAATGATCAGGATGTGCCAGGGACTGAAATTAAGTGATACGAACTATGAAGCTTATATATTTCTTATTCTCTTTAGGAGACTAAATGCTAGTATGGAATTTTAGAGGTTAAAGAGTTGTGATCTGCTGGTTCATATTTCAGCTAACTATGAAGCTGTAGTCTTTCATATCAAAGGATGGGATCTTGAGAAACAGACGGGCAGAAATGCACTTGGTGATCACAAGGCAAGTTGTCATAGGATGCTTTATTGACAGGACTGGCTCAGCTTCACATGCTGCTGCCAGCACGATTGCCAATCAACATGCTGTTGCTCCTGCAAATATACAAAATATTTTAAAGTGAAATTTTTCCTATATTGCCCTCTTAAATATACAGCCCTCTGCTATATAACTTTCCCTTTCTAATTACATGAGATTTCCACAAATCGTATGAGTGAAGGAGTTGAAACACGTGCTCTGGACACCCATTAGTCACACTGAGCATAACATTTGAAATCTTTTATATACATATTCAAAGCTGGGTTTGTAACATCTAAATATTAAGTTAAAAAAGACATGGTAAGATGTGTGAAA
The DNA here is from genome assembly GCA_026770055.1 of Myrmophylax atrothorax. Classification (NCBI taxonomy): domain Eukaryota; kingdom Metazoa; phylum Chordata; class Aves; order Passeriformes; family Thamnophilidae; genus Myrmophylax; species Myrmophylax atrothorax. The sequence continues at coordinate 17,359,839 of JAOXXN010000120.1, forward strand.
GGAAACTCTCCCTGGATTGTCAAGCTGTTCTTTTTCAGTACCTTATAAATGGCTATCAAAAACAAATAGAAAGGGTGTTAGAGCTTGAAGAACATTTTCCAGATAATGTTGCTTGAAAAAGACTGGAAGAAATTAATCCTAAACTAATTGGTACTAAGCTAACCTCAAAGAAGAACTTGGTCTGTTAGGTGTACAGTCAGGAGCTGCACTGCTAAAACAGCGTTGGTTTTGAGTCGGTGGTTAACAAAATATTTCCTTTGCTGAGATTCCACTGCTCAGAGATTGGTGGAGTGTGACTGATGGATTGAGTCCTCCCCTGTGCTTCCCCAGGAGCTATTCAGTGTCTGAGTAAAGAAAAAACAAACTTAGATAATTGTGTTGCAATCTTTTACTCAAACAATTACGAACCTTATGATCATTAACTTCAGTGTTCTGGCTTAATTCAGTACTTTCATTTTTAGCACAAACAGTTCTTGATTTTACAATTTAGTCAAACATTAATTTGTCTTCCTAGCATATTACTAACAAAAAGAACACGTGACAGGTCCCGGAGACAGACTTTTCATTTTTCAGTTAGTTGAAAGCAAGATTATAGAGTGAGATGCACTTCTATTTATTTTGGTCATAGATAGAGGAAACAGTCCCAGCAAAATAGATTAAATAATTCCTCAGGGAACCCCTAACACAGCAGAAAATTTGTCTTGATGATGGAAATTGAGATACAGCCAGCTAAGAAGGAGGCAGGTCATGAGACAAAGGGGAATTGGTCTCCTGGGAAGAGGCTGGCCTGCTCCCTGCTGTTTACCAAACCTCATCAAAGACTCATGAAGCATTAATTGCAGACAATGCCACGATGCTGACATCTTTGTGATGGCAATAGTGGCTTCTGTGAGGTTAGATTACTATCAAAGTACATCACCTTCAGTAGAAACTATCAGCCTAAAATAATACATTCTCGGCTAGGCTACTAGTGTGACTGCAAGCTAGGAAAATAAACATCCTTTTTTTTTTCAACACACATTTGCATTGAACTGAAAAGTGAGCTTCACTTTTGTTTTAATTCATTTTTTTTTGCTCAACTGCAACAATTGTGCTTCCACAAAAGTATGCCATATTTTAGTCTCTCTTTTAAATTGAAGCCAATACTGGTAGCTACATGTGTACCAAATACAACTTGAAAATTGTTAACTTTGGCAAAATTTAGTGTCTGTGCTGTTTAAGATGAAGGTGGGTTTTGTACAGCTGTGAAGACAAGGATTTTGGTGGTTTATGGAGTAAAAGCAATATTTTGAAAACAGTCCCCTTTTCCGTAAAATTGAGGACTGGGCAAAGAATAAACATTACTATGGCAGGATGAGTGTAGGGAGTATAATTATACTGCGTAACTGTCGAGTTTTGACTAGGTCCTTGCAATGGAATTACTAATAATGAAAATTACTTGACTAGATCGAGCTGTTTGTGAGACTAAGAGGAGGCAGACAGAGCCCATTTGTCCCAGTTCTTTGCAGAAATCTAGGTAGGAATCAAAATTTTCCTTCAGGCTTTCATGCCTTTATCCAGCAGAATCGGCTGCTTCAGACATCTGGAGGAGGGAGCTGCACTGTCTGCTGGAGAAAGGGCCGGCGAAATAAGATAGTCAAATGAACCTGCTGTTGAGTTTTTTAAAACATTGTGTTTATTTGTGAACTTTATTATATTGCTATCAGGTTTTCGGTGGAACTGATGAGACATAGAAGGGTCTTGCCGTACGGAATTTTGCCTGCTGCTGTCAGACAGGATGGTGGACAGCGGGTGTCCCCGGCCGCGGTGAGGATGGCCCGGAGGTGATGGCCCTGCAGGGATGGCCCTGCAGGGATGCTCCGGCGGGGATGGCCCGGAGGGAATGGCCCTGCAGGGATGCTCCGGTGGGGATGGCCCTGCAGGGATGCTCCGGCGGGGATGTGCGGTGCCGCTTGTCCCGAGTGGAACCGCGCGGTAACAGACCCTGCCGCCCCCGGCCCCGCTCCTTCCGCTCGCACCCAGCTGAGGCCTCCGGGGGGTTAAATCGCCTCTTTGCGAGTGTCACGGTCCCTGTTTTTATTTTCTAACGGCCGGCGATGCGACCGCTTTGCCACTTCCTCCTCCCGCTCCGCGGCGGCTCGAGCTGTTTAAATGCCGGCCCCGCGGGGGCGGTGGCACCGCGCCGAGGCGCTCTGTGCCGGGCGGGCACGGCGGCGGTGCCGGAGGGCCATGGCGGGGGCATAGCGGGGCCCAGGCCGGCCCAGGTGTGCCCAGGTGTGCCGGG
>JAOXXN010000120.1:17391737-17407654 GCA_026770055.1 Myrmophylax atrothorax
CTGCATCCCCCCGCCCGGCCAAAGGAAAATAATTCTGGGGCAGAACTCACTGAGCCATCTGTGTTTCTGAGGCTAAATTATTTCTTACTAAGGAAATAGCATTAGGTCGGTGTATCTGGCTGCTAATTGCTTTAACTGGCTGAAAAGATTTCAGTCTGTTCCTGAACTGTTTGTGCAAACTTAACAGAGTAGTGTTACCTTCAGATCCTGCCCCAGCCGCAGCCAGAACATATAAACAAGTCTTTTGGTACGAAAAGCAGCCCAAAGTTTCAAGCTATGCTAGCAGAGGTTATGAGAGACAGGAAGTTATGGGCAAATTGATTTCACCGCTGGGAAAGTAGGGATTTCCACCACCCCCACCTCCAAGTAATGACTGTAAAGCATTCTAATGCTATTCAACATTAGTGTGTTAAAGTGTGGCCTTATTAATTCAAGACATAAAGGCAACAAAATAAGCTGTTAAATTTAAAATATAATACATATATAATGAGAAAAAATGTGTGAAAGCTTTATTCAAATGAAAATGCAGAATTGTTTGAGCTAGTGAAGTATCTTTTGTGCTGAGTTATGAGCACATGTAATAGATTTAATTATTAATTTCTTCATTGTTCTATGCACACAGACAGGGTTCAAGGCACAGTCATTCTCTGGCTTTCATGGATCTAATTTGTATAATTATTGTCTGAATAAAGAGCTGCTCTGATTCCTAGCTCACATTTTTCGTCTCCTAAGGACTACCTCACTGCTGGTTTCCAAAAGGAAAGCACCTGCCAATTCTTCAGGAACCAGCTGATCACTTCCAGTGATGCCACACACTCCCAGTGATTTTCCTCTTCAAGCCTTTTTGTCCAAATGAATTATTGTGCATACTTTTTAATTTTATTGAACAAATTACATTTGTCGAGGTCTAGCTTTGTAAGTAAATAGCTAGAGACACATGGATGCACATTGCTGCTGTTCAAGGTCTCCTGTTCTATTTATGGAAGCCAGATGAATGTGACACAAAAGAGAAACTTTTCTCTAAAAGCAATTATCTTTCTGCATTCCCATCAGTATAATTATATTGCAGGGAATTTTAAGAAGTCATACAAGTAGAATTGAATACTTAAAATCACGGCTAGATAGTTATGCAAAAGCTGAGTGGAGCATCTTGCCTCATGCTAATAAAACATGCTGTGGCTGGCTGTTCTCTTACATCTTTACACCTGACATGTATGTGTGTATTCATCATAAAATAAGAAGCTGATATCCATGATACACATATGAAAAGTATTTCTGACAATAACTGCTGAATTCCTCTCAATTTTGAAGTGCTAATATTAATGAGTTGAATTATTTTGTTACTCAGACATTTAAAAAGTCATGGCCCTGCTCTGTGAGCGTTTTAATCATGAGCGTTTTCCTTGACTTTGGAGACACATTGTGTTAAGACAGGGAATAGTCTTGGTTTATGGAAAGGTCTTCCCAGATATTGAAAGGAATAAGGCCCAAGAACACATAGCAAGCTTGAGACTGTGTTGGCAGAGGACTCTGGTAAAAATCAGTATGTTGATGCTGCTTAGAGATAAACTTTTTAGGAAGCTGCAGCACAGGCACATGGTTTGTAAAAAGTCACATCATTCTGGGTGGAGGAATAGAGGAGGTTTTCCAGGAGAGTACTTCTTTTTGTCCGCTATCACATCAAATTTTGAAAACTTTTCTTGAAAATATAGTATCTTTTTCCTTTAATTTCATGGGAAAATGCTGTCAGACCACCAAAATAAAAATTATGGGTTGTTCTATAGGTGCTTTTACTCTCCTGTCAGAGCAGAAAGCTCAGCAAGAGCAGCAGCAGGGGTACTTCTTGAGGAGAAGCAAGACCAGGCCCAGCTGAAAGCCTTCCTCCAAAGCCAAGGAAAGGGGAGTCCTGCAACAGGGATCTGCTACACCACAGTCCATCTACCACCTACTGCCTTCCTTTGCAGAGAAGTGCTATGGAAAGGTGAGAACATGATAGTGCACTTAAAAACAGTCCTTTTATGAGGAAGTGAAACAAAAGTGAAATGGGATAAATACATGATATTTCCAGATTTGAATGTATGTCTTGTATGTTTAAGTGTATATTTGCATTTAATACTAGAAGTAGACAGATTTTTCCCCTTGTGTCCCTCCACTCCCGCTGTATCCAGGGTTGGTGTCTTTTCTGTTTGCTTCACTGCCCCTTTTTCCCTCTTTCAGCCTTTTTTATGTCAAACAGAACCATGTAAGTTAAACATTTAAACCCCAACTATGAAGACATTATGTGTTTAGCCTGGCCTTGGCGAAGAGCTTTATCAGGTCAGGAAATGCTGATAAATGCCCATGCCATGGCAGAGGCTCCACAGAGTTGCATGCTGAGAGATGCCCATCCCACGAGGCCCAGCTCCACACTGCACATGCACAGCAGCTCCAGCCCAGTGTTTTCTTTTCTGTGAAAGCCATTTTGACTGCCATGTGTTTGCATTTATTTCCTTTCCGGCTCTCTACATGACTCATCTGCAGCAGGATGGAGGAGCCAGGGCAGAGCTGGGCCGCCCAGGAGCTGCTTTCCTCACTCACCAGCCCTGTTTTGGGCAGCTTTCTGGAAGGCAGTCCCATGCTGAGGAGCAGTTCTCCAGGCTGCCAGAATTAACTTGCCATGCTGGTGGCAGCTGGGCTCAGTGTCACTTTGCAGGACAGGTACAGGAGGGCTGTCCCCTTCCTATGCCTTGGTCTGTGGGAACGAGATACTTCTCCCTCTGTAAAGTGATGGAGACAGCTTTTATTCACTCTGAACCTTGCTCCTCTACAGGTTACCCACAAAGCATACTGCCACAGGTCTGACATTCCTAGGTTTTAGTTCAATCCAAACCTAATCTTTTCTTCTTTTTCCAGAAGTCCTATTGGCGCCAGAGTTTTCTTGTGTTCAGCCATGGGCAGGGTTGCAGTAAAAGGTTTCCTCTTGCTTCCTTCTGGGTTCCTGTGCCAGGGTAGAAGGTATGTTTCCATCTGAGGATTCCTCTTGGGAAAGACTCTTACTTCATGGAGGGGTTATGCTTGAACCATGATGGTATTTTAACTGACTTTTGTTTTTTAGTAAAATCTCCTCCCTGTCCAATAATTGCAAATCTGTTACCAATCAGAATATGATACGTATCCTCAGCCAGTTTCAGTGGGGTTTATTTCTATTACATCTGGCACTGTGTCCAGCAGGGGAGAAAAAAGCCTCAACCAGAATTAGCTGCACTGAAATCAGCTGAATTTTGGATGTGTTCAACCTTTTTGGCCAGACTTACTCCGGTTCATGAGAAGTAATTATCTCTTGAGCATCACATTAATATTAAAGATCCATAGGCATTAGCATTTAGGCAATATACCTTCTTCCCAGTTCCAAAAAAAATGATGTGGGGTAATTGATCTGAACATGCTCCAAACGTGCATATGTCTCTATTTATGAATTCCAATGTGGATTATTTGGGAGGATAAGATGGAATAAGGAAAAGCAGGCAAAAATGTCGAGACCTCTTCATCTCCCTGGCCATTTCTGTTAGGAATAGTTATAATCTGCTGAAAATGAGTTGTGAAAGCTAACAGCATGTTAAGAGCATATTTCACAAACACAAAATCCCTTCAACTGGTATTTCTGATTTACGCCTTTCTCTGTCTCTTAGATCAGGGAATTCATGGTGAATGCAGTTTGTGTCTGCCTGCAGCCAGGCTAGTTACTGGAGACTCAGGTTTGGGCATTAATGGCACTTATTCCTAAGGATGGCATGAAATTTTACCACACCTTGTGCCTGATGAAGGAAAAATTGCCCTTGAAACACCCGAAATACTGTCTCCTGTAAGCTATCCATCAGCTGACGTGCATCCAGTCCCAGACATGGAGGTGATGACGGCTGTTCTTTGTCCCCAGACACGGTGGCTGTACACAGGAAACTGTGCCTTGGGTGTTCAGGTGCTCACAGACCAAGTGTGTCTGGGCCCTGGGAGGAGGGCCATGCTGCTGGCCTGGGGGCTGGGCTCAGGCCCCTGGGCACCCCCACGCTGATACACTCCCATACCTTCCATCATGTCTGTGGCACTTGTGTCTGTGCCCAGGTATGGGTAGGTAGATGGCACTGCATCGCTCATCCCTTACACTGGCGCAAGATTTGATTACTCCACTCCAGCCAGCAATGGCATTACATTAAATAGAAAAGGAACCTTTACTGAATTCGTTATTGTGTTCAGCTTCACTCAGTAGGGTAAACCAAGTCTATGATAGTGTCACTAGCTTATTTCAACTTCTGCATGGGCACCCTCCTTGTTTTCATGCCTTGGAGAGGGGTGTGAGACACAGCCTGACTGCCCAAGCGGTCATGGACTGGCCCAATTTCCTGCAGAGTGCAGCGAAGGCCATAGATATCAACTTCAAAGGTAAACAATTACCTTTTATTATCACACATGGCTTTAGCTCTACCGGTTTCAAATAGCGCATAATCACAAGTCTCTGATAACATTTACTCCTGATGAGAGAAAATTCACCAAGTACTAAATTGCTGCTGAGATGACGGGAACACGAGCCAGGCACGAATTAACTCTGATGATGAGTCAGCAGACGTTAATGTCTTGCACCATGCTGGAGACATCTGCCGAGCCGTCCACTGTTGAATCATCTTAAATATTTCTGTGTTATTGCCCCTCGAGGAGCAAGCATTGGAGAACTTTTGTGTCTCTGTGTTATATATGCATAAGCTATTTTAACATAAGTATATGCAGGCACATAACAAGTGTATGCATTTAGGTATATAGGTAATTTTCAGCTATGGGAAGGATGAGCAACCTGCAACTATTTAAAGTAAAACATGCATGGAAATGCTGATCGCAATTGCCCACATTTGGTGTTTGGAAAGTGATAGCTTTGCTTAATGCTCTAATGAGCCTAGTAGAGTGACCTCATGTCTGAACCATATATGCTGAACCTTCATGCAGACCAGCCTGCCCAAGCTCTTTAAGTAGGAATTACAAGTTTACTAAGGGCTAGCCCCATGTTTTGGAAATATTCCCTCCAGAACAGCTGCAGGGTGCTATGCTCATCGCTGGCTTCTCCCAGTTTTTTCCCATATACCCAGAATGTCAATATGTGGTTAGATAAATGTAATAACTAAGCACAACAAAGAGCATCAGATGAATTCAGTGGAGAGTTGCAAATGCCTTCTTAAATGAGATCCTTTTTCACTGAAGGCCCTGCAACTGTGCCATAATGCACTGTCCTCCTTCTGCAGTGGATCCTCAGCAGATGCTGTGGCAGTAGCGAATAACTGGGGGTGCCGAAGGAGTGTACTTTGGACAATGTAATCATTGCACAAAGGAAGAGACAGAGCTTTTATTTGGTAAATCCTTTGTTGCATTCAGCTTAACTCACTGCAGCCAAACAACTCAGATTGTTTTAAAGTACTTTATCTGTTCTGGCCTTAATTTAAACTTTTGCATACATAATTACCCAATTGTATGCACATGAGAACTGCAGTAATTCAGTGCACATTGTGGAAAGCTGCATTTTTTGAAACTCCAACTCTCTGAGGTCTGGAGGTCAAAAGTTAATTCTAGTGAGATGTGAGAGTTGTCCATGTTTGCCAAAAAAAATTGTTATTTCAAGCATTCTGCACTCCGAGTGTCACCACTCCAACTTGTGTTTTTAAGGTTTCACGACTCCCTGAATTTTCATATGCAACTGAAAAAAACCATCACCCAATCCACCAAATGTTTTGGGAAGCAGAGTGAGAGCTGACATGACTGTTGCAGAGGGGACACAGGAAGCACAAGCTGACAGTGGAGCTGGTGCCCCACAGTGTGGCAGTGGGGAGAGGTACTGGACAGCTCATGGTTCCCATCCTCCCTCTCCCTCTCTTCATCTCACTGCTGCTGATCCCAGGCTTAGCCTCTGCTCAAGGCAAGCCCGTGGCTGACTGCCATCTGAGGGAGGTACTCGGAGCCCTTGTCCTCCTCTTCTTGGGGCCTGGGGTGGGTGCAGGTGCCTGCTGGTCCCCACTCAGGGGCCTGAGGACCTCAGGGCTTCTGAACCGATTCAATGCTAAATGCTTAAAATAGCTCAAAGGAAATGACGTGAACATCCCCTTCATGCTGGGTTTTGCACTCAAACACCACTTTTTCCAAAATTTACCTCTATCAACTTATCTTGAGGTGCTCTAAAATAATATCTTAGTATTTAATGAACATTAAGGGGGAATTAAATTAATCTAAACAGTAGCTAGGTTTCAGACTTCTCAGTGGCTGCACAAACTTAAATGTTTTTAGACCAAATAAGAAATCCATCCTTTGAGGATTGGTTTACAGTCCTCCAGAATTTTCCACAAGGTTAATAATCAAGTGAAATGTCCTGGCAGGAATGATCACATTCCCTCTGCTGCCCAGTCATTAGAGCAGTATGTTGGGAGGTTTCAAGTAAGTCACAGTATTTTTCGTCTGCTGTGGAAGATCATGCATCTCCATATTTATTTGAAAATCTTTCCCCCATTTTCCTTTGCATGCTGAACTTCTTGGGCACAGTGCATTCACTCTTCTTGAAGTACAAAATGGAGAATAGAAGTGCCAGAACATTTTTGTCAATGGTTTCCAAACACTATGGAATTTCCTGCCCAGCTACATCAGATCAGCCAACAACTTTGTAATTGCTAAAAACAGCCTGTTGATTTTCCTCCCAAGTGTTTCAGCTGGCCTGGCTGAGCTTTTTCTTTTCCACTGTCTTGAGATGTTTCTCTCATTGTGCACTGTGCTGTATTTTTATGGTCGACATATCCTCTAGCAAACAATTTCAGGCTGATGGCGGAAGGGAGATTGGATTCAGGTTAGAGATTTGAGCCCAGGACAGGGAGCCAGGAATGCCTCAGTTCCTGAATCAGATCTGCCACTAAATCAGGAATCCACATAAAGCCAAGCCACATGATGAGCAATTGTATGATGATTTGATTTTCTGTGCAGAGGAGGAAGTGAGCATTTGAATGTGGTTCTATCCTTGGCATACCCACTGCAACCAAAGCCATGGCTACAGGTGGGCCATGAGCGGGGGACATGGAGCAGGTTCCTTCCAAGGGGAGGCTGAGATTGGTGAGGCTGCTCTCTAATTGGGGACCAGAAGTTTTTGCCAGAGTGATACTTGGACTGGCATCTCAGTGGTAAATGCAAATAAATTAGTTAAGTATGCCTGTATAAAATTTTCCTGCTGAAAAATTCATTCTATAAAAGCATTTATACAGTATTCTTTGTTGTCAGCTAATCCAGCCCAAACTCATTAAATGGCAGTGTGTGGGTTACTCACTGTCAGTGAAATTATCAAAGGCATTTTTCAGCTGGTGCACTGGGAAAGCATGTGCTTCAATGCCAACTAAAACAATAACGAGGAAATGTTATGATCAGACTTGACCAAATGACCTTTCCCATTTTAGATTAGTTCTTAATTTCAGCACAAGGGTCATCCTGTGAGAATAGTTACAATAAGTCACTGCTTACCTCTCACATGAAAAAGAAGTGACTTATTAGAAATCTCACTGTACTCATTGCAGTTAATGAGATGTGGAAAGCTTTATAATTTGATTTGCTGGACCATATGCTGTAAAGGGATACTGCTGATTTCATTCCTCCACATTTAATTTAAGCAGTATGCAATGGCTTCTTCGTATGGCTACTTATATAATAAAAATTAACTTGAAGGATAAAAAAAATACACCATTGTGGGGTTTATTACTCTGTGTGGTTGAGTTTCAAGTGTTTTTCATTGAAACATCTGTAAGTAATGTGTAGGTCTAATTTTAAATCCTGGCAAATATTTTCCATTTAACATTTGGTTTTACTGACAGGCTTGGAGCAGTGGTTTTCAGAGCTTGTCAGTAACAGATATGTATTTTCAAGGATAAACAGGTTTTTAATTGAAGATAACTGTAACTCAATACCTGCTTTTCCTCTGCCTCTTGTATTTTAGTGTTTGCAAGCAGCGGCACAGACCCTTGTCCCCCGTCCCTCGGACCCAGCCGAGGCAGCGGCACTGCTGGTGTGGGCTGTCCCTCATGGGGCCTTGGGTAATGTGGGGAGTGGGCCTGGCCCTGGCCGTGGGCTCACCAACCCGAGGTGACAAGGTGGCAGTTGCAAATTCACGGAGACTGTCTCCTTCAGAGCTGTCCCCTCAGCTATATTTCAGGAGCTGTTACCTCCGGAGGGTGGCTTTGGGCTGCAGTGGCTCGCCATCACAGCTTTATTTCAGGTTATTTGATTTTTGGCTGCAGACAGAATGAAACAGCTCGAGCAGGCAGGGTGGCTACACGGCTCATGACAGCGGGAGCTGCGCTGGCACGGCGGCATGCAGCGCTGGCCTGGCTGGGGCTGGCACGCTCCTGGCGCTTCGTGTGGGAGTCAGAGCTGCAGTGGAAATACCCAGTCTGAGGCAATGAAAGGTCAGTTTGGAAGTCAAATATTAAGATCATTTTCAAAAAGAAGTCCTGAAGGGCTAGAAGTGTGGGAGAGCCACTGGTTTCACCTGAAAGAAATGCCACAGCATTATTTGCAATTAATGCCATGGTGTCCACAAGCAATAAATACAAAGACCATGTGTTTTAATCTAACACATTGGTTAAATTTGAGATCAGGCCAAGAAATCTTGTGAAGTTGTTGCCCATGTGGGACTGTGCTGACGGAGGCCGTGGCCCTGTGGTGCAGCAGGACTGCAGCAGCTACTGAAACACCGTTTTGTGAGGTGCTTGGTAGCGGGACGGTGCTTATTTATGCCCCACTCTCTCCGTCACTCCCTCCCTCTATACTGTTTCCTCACCGTGAATTTTACAAACAAGTTTAATCCTACTTTCAATGAGAAATAATAACAGTACATTATTTCCCTCAGACCTACACTGTTGTCTTTTTGAACTTTAAACTGCAGCAGCAGTTTTGGCACAGGGGGTTAGCCATGGAGCGGGTCCGTGGGTTAGCCATGGAGAGGGGCTGTGGGTGTGGGATGCCTGAGAGAAGCTGGCAAGGACCACTGTGTCAGGCAGCAGGAGCACAGGGACCTCTCTGCTCCTGCAGCCCTGTGCTGAGCCTCCAAGAAAGTGTGTCAGCATTACCTAATTTAATGGCTTTTCATTGAGAGAGACTAACATGTCTTTGCTACCAAAGACAACCCATTTAATTTAATTTGGAAACTGCCTTTAATGCTTTGCAATGGTCTGTGGTGTGGGTTCAGCAGCTGAACTGAAGGTGTGGGCTTGAGCCAGCCCTCTGTGCTTCTTGGGTCTGAGTCTCTTTGGTGGCGGCCCTGACAGGGATCAAGTCACAGGCCCTTCGAGTGTTGATCTCCAGATTAAAGAAATAATCACTAAACCAGGTTCCATTTCTAGCACGTCCCTCTTTTCTTTCATCAGAAGTTTTGAAATGCTTCTGAGGAGGCTGGTGATAGCCATAATCTCAGCCACAGTGATTTCTCATAAACATTGAAAGAAACTGCAGCTTTACTGAATATAGGGTCTGTTTTAAAGGGTTGGTGGTTCACTTGTTTTTAATATGAGTACAAGCACAGAGGCAAGTAAAATCTAATGAAACTACTTAGAAGATTTTGTTTGAATACCCCACAGCAGCCATGGTTTATACTGAAGGGGGGAAAGACTTCTTTATAGTCAGGCCTGCAGAAGCCAGAAATTCAATTCTGCTTCACAACTTACTTTATTGCATTTTTAATTTTCTCTTGCATTACCCTGACCCTTTTCTATAGCTTTTGACGCCTGGTGCTTAATTACTTATCATTAGCAATGTACAGGGGGGCCTTCCTGCATATTTATAAATGTGATCATTAGTACATGGGAAGACAAAGACTTCTTTAAGACCATCATTAGTTATTCTGTTTTCATAGAAATGTTCATTAGAGAAACTACCCACCTGGTTAAACAATTATAATTAAGAACTGGTAATCTCTTTTGCATTTTTAAGTTGATCTTCAGTATGCGTGTGCATAGCTAAAGGAGCCTTGTTTGGCCATCTTACTATCTTTTCTTTTTGATTTGAATTGTCAAGCAGATTTAAATGCTGTGTTTTGGAACTGTCTACCCTAAGAATGATTTAAGGAGAGATAGACTATAAGAGAGACAGAGAGAGAGAGAAAGAAAAGAAAGAAATAAAGAAAAGGGAGAAAGAAAGGAAGAAACGAAGAAAAGAAAGGAACGAAGACAAGAAAGGAAGGAACGAAGAAAAAGAAAGAAAGAAAGAAAATCAATCAACCCACCCTGCAATTATCTCTGAATTCATTAACTGTACACTGACAGCAAGAGACTGTATAAGCCATTTACTGTAATGCACGGTATGGAGTTAAAGCAAAATGTCACTGGAAGCTGATTTCCCTGTCGTATCTGTGGCATTCACTGCAGACACCCGTACTGTGGGAGAACAATTGTGGAAAGGTATCATTTCCATGTCATGGTCTGGTATTCCTTGGAACGCCGACAATAAATATGATGCTGTCAGTAGTCCTGCTCCCAGCCATTGCGGGGAGCTGGTGGGAAACCTGTCAGAAATGTGTGTGCCTGCCCATCTGCTGTGACTGTGGGGAAGGGAGAGCATTGCCTGCCACAGGGCACAGGGAGGGCTCACCTCTGATAAGCCATGGCAGTGGGAAGAGCTTGTCAGTGGCATAAATGTCATCTGTAAACAATTAAGCAGCTACTGCTCATTCAGGGCAGTTTTGAAAAGCAAAGGAAGTCTGCAATCAGTTATATCTCCAATTACCATAAAAATATATTAGCCATTCATTCATTTATTAATGATTCATCAGTTAACCACACATAATGAGCAAATAATTAGCAATGCTGTACGGTTGCCAAAATTGAAGAAGTGTTGGCATTTTAAAGATGGAAGGTTGCATTTATGTAAAAAGTCGGGTGGTGATAAAGTTAATACAGAAGATAATTATAAAAGTGGCTGTCCTATTTTAGAGGCTGAGGCCCCACAAAACTTGCCTAATTGAACCAAAATTAATATTCTTCAAAAGCACCCATGTTACTGGTTACTTGCTGCTACATTTACCGGGAGATCTCCCTTCAGTAAGGTACGTCACACAATACAAGTTAATAAAATGCCAGACAGCAAGACTGTGTTCTTTGTTTGCTCGGTTCAGGGCCTCGTGGAAAACAATAAATTGCATTCATGTCAGCCGAGGCCCATCCCTTTGCTAATTACCATTTGGTGCTGAAATGACTTCTGTGAAATTGGGAGCATGAAGAAACACACAGCCATACAAGGGAGGCTTTTCAGGCAGCAGCAGTAAATGTGAGATAGGCCTTAGGCACACAGATGTTAAAACAGTGAATTCCCCTACAGATTACACTAATGGAAACCCTGTCAGGGTAAGTAAAATCCGGGGTCTGTGGTCAAAATCTAATTAATGTTCCTGTACTTAAAAAGAATATGAATGCCTGGAGGTGATGAAGAACACATAAGAAACTTGCTTGTTTGTAAAATTGCTGGTGTGGATGGCAACCACCACCAAGCCCTTCCTTAGGAGGTAACACCTGCTACAGAAGCTGCTTGCACTGCTCAGTGAGGGGCTGTGGGCACTGGGCTCAACCCCTCTTTCAAGTCCTGCACGAAAACAGCTGCTGGCACCTGGCCCACCTTCCCTGTGGACGGTCATCACTGTCATTAAACACCTTCTCTTGGTTCAGTTCAGCCACACGGTGTCGGCATCGCTACTTTTGGAAGTACTTGTAGCTGACAGTGTAGGAAAGGGCCAGCTTCTCTCTGTGCAAAAACAAAGCCTCGGCCGACTAAGTTGAGCTTGAGGACACTGCTGGGGCTCTTACGGCGCTTTCACAGCTGCACTGTGCATGGCCTGTGCAATAACAGAGGAAATGAATTTATAATGCCACAATCTCTTCATTTTCACAAGCACAAAAATTCCCCTAAATACTTAAAATAACCCTCAGAGTGGGACAGATCTTAAATTTTGAATAAATGAAACCCTAATCCAGTGTGTTGCTGAAACAAGCTTGTTATTAAAGAAATAAATTTGAAACAGCAAGTGGTTTGAGAATTTTGGGTTTAATTATTTAAATCTGCTTAAGATAACTCTCTAGTACTGTGTTTGGGTTTCCTGTTGAGAGCATGTTTTCCAGTAAAGGTATTCCACCCAGTGCCTTGGAAATATTACTTTTTCATGCAACACTGGTTTAAGCAGTAGAGATGAATAATTATGATTATAATAAGGCAAGATAGTCTATGGAAACTTGCTGGTTTTTCTTGGATGCAGCCTGTCATGAAAACTGCACAGAGACAATCGTATTTGGAGAGATCACCATTCTCCTTGGCTAAATGGCGGATGGAATGTGGCTCCAAATGCTCTTCACGTAAGAGAAAAAGTAATTCCCTTAGTAATGTTACAGAGTCACCCATGACCGACAGTATCTGAACCAGCAAGTTTGCAATTTTAAGGTAATTTGAGGTATTATATGTTAATTAATAGATAAATACTGGGAATCAGACTGTTCATTGCTGCTTGCTATACTTCAGTTAAAAGCTACTACTTCATCTTTAGGATATAAGATTATCTCCTAATGCAACATAGATCAAGAAGGCAAAATCTGTCTTGTCTTTTGTAGTGCCATAACAGGAGCTTCTTGGATCCTGAGTCTGCATTTGAGGTACGAATAGGAGAAGTGTATTCAAGATGACCCTGATCTGTACAAAGCCCAACAGAGGGACCAGAACCATGGAGGTGTTCCTTGTCCCCAGCCACAATCCAGGCATGTGGGAAGTCAACTTCCCCCACAGTCAGTAGTGAGTAGGGGAGAAAACTCTGGCTCTGAGTCATGTTTCCTTCCCCTGGGCTTGTGCTAGGAGAGAGGGACACAGCACTGCATGCTTGCTCAATCTCACCACTTGGCTTGTCTCCTGCAGGGCAAGCATGCTGTAATGGACACTGTGAAGATCAGCAGAGGTATTTTTGTGCTGAATATCCTTACAAGTAATTATTTATGTCTTCAAGGCAGGATGCTCCTCTTAACCATTTTCTTTCTGCATTGTCTGTGCTTGCAGTACAGCTCTTGCAGGGGTGTTACATTCTAGTTTGGGGACCAGACTCTGCTGCTGAGTATTGCCAGCACTCACTCTGTCAGTCATATTGGCCACTGTGGCTTGCGTGCCACTCTCCCTCACAGGGATGAAGCCTTTTTGCTTTCTTAATGCTACTAAGGTTGCATTGATGTAACTGAATATGTCCCTTCTCTCATGCAGTATGGAGTGTTCAAGTTTCCAGCCAAAATTTGTGGGGACAATAAAAAGGCAAGTCCAGACTTTCAATTAATCTCATTAAACAGTTCAGTTGCTACTCACAGGTCTAATGGTCAATACAGCCATATCATCATCTGAATCCAACAGCACTAGCCGACTCAAGAGCTGGTGCCCAGTTCAGCACTGGGTTCTCTAAAATGTACAACCAAAACCCAGAGGATTTGCCTGGTTGTCCTCATTCAGGCATGCTCACTGATTTACCTAGTTATTATCAGCAGTATTTTCTTTTATAAATGGTTTTTATTTTCAAGAAAAGATCCTACAAATACTTTTTTCTTAAGCAATAATGTCTATGTTTATGTATTACATGAGGCAGATGTTGATTCAAAGCTTAGTTCTCACTTAAGATATCTTTCAGTCCCCTCAGAGGGGTTGATTAGTGTCCCCTAGCTGAACCATTTTTTCTCTCTGTTGCTTTGACCCATTGATTTAATTAAGGTCTAATAAAGAGAGGGCTGAAAGATTGTGAAAAATCCTTTTTTTTGTTTCTTTCACAGATCTGACCTATGCTGGTCTGTTATTGCGTTTTTGACTTGCACATGCCCTCTTTAATATGTGAGCACACTGATACAGAGTTTGTCTTCCTTAGAGCCAGTTATTTTTTTCCCTCAATGATAGGTCAGATTTCATTTTGGTTTTAACCAAAGCAAATTGAAGGTCCTGGAGACCTTCTATTTTAGTAAAAATAAATAATGAAAAATAAATAATGAAAAAATAACCAAAACAAGTCACAGTATCAAAAGGAAAGATCTTAGAAAGCTTAATTGTGACCCTTTCTTTTTCTGTTTCCTTTCCCATCCTCCTCTTACCAGTGAAGAAAGAGAAATGAAAACTCTGGATTTGCTTTTCAATTAAGTGACAGGAATGACTCAAAGTTTATGAAACATGGAGGGTTTTTCATTGAAAATCCTTGCTACTTTTCAACTTTGTGTCTTGCCTAGGTCAGTGTTAATGTTCAAAAAATATTTCACACTATTTGTCATATTGCCAACCTCCTGTTTTCCTTTCTCTTGTCCTCCCACCAGCTCTGCAGTTTACCATGATAGCAGGAGAAGAGCTGTTCCCAGCATGCTAATTTTGCTGCTGAGCAGGCTTATCTGTATCTTGGAAAAGGCAGATTACCATGAATGTGCACCCTCACCACACTCTGCTTCTTTGGTAGGAGAGGACTTCTGGCATTGGTGCTCCCAGTGTTATCCCTGCTGTGCCAGGACTGCAGTGACAGTATTCAGACTAACAAAGAAGAGAAATAAGCCCCAGCTGCAACTTCAAGGAATGGCTCAATGTGCTATTCATGACTTCAAAGAACAGCACTGCTATACACAGTGGCAGTTTGTGAGTGTGAACCTTCTTAGATGGCTCTCGTGCTCAGATTTCTGTGCTCCAGCTCGTCAGCAGGAGAGCTGCCTGTGGGGCTGTGGCAGGTTTGCAGTACAGCAGGATGTGTACTAACATAAAAATCTGGTTAAGGGTGGTGTGATCCCAGTGCTGGCTGGGCACTGGCAATTAAGTCTGGATGAAAATAAGACACCTGGACTTTGTGACTCCTGGGATATGACATACCACTTGCTGAGGGCCATCCCTGCCCAGGGAAGCACTAAAACAGGTGTATAAATCCTACTGTGTTCAGTGGGATTTAGGCACCTGCTTAAATTTAAGTGCTTGTTTAGAGAGTTTCCTGAATGAAAGCCTGACAATTGTGCCCAAGAGTAACTTTTAAATTAGTTTTAATTTGCTTATCATAACCAGCTGTCATAAGTCTGTGTAAAAAGGGTTTGATTTTGAAAAGATGAAAGATTTCCCAGGCCCTTGGCTTTCATGTAAGCACCCTTCCTGGATGGCCAGCAGTCTGCTGAGCTGGAGCAGCCCTGCTCAGCCCTGCTTTTATTCTGCATTGCTCCAAGGTCCCACTGGGGCTGCAGTGTTAGCACAGCACTCTGCAAAGCAAACTGCCCTGCCAGGAACTGACATCACCCAATGTGCCTCTCCAGACATGTCCCACCTGGGGCAATCTGCAGGCTGCAATGGGGGAAGAGAGAATCCACACTGCACCTAGGAGGGGAGGGCAAATGAAAGTTAGGGGAGTGAGAGAGGGAGAGGGGAGATTTGTGTCCAAGTGGAAGAATCAACTGAACCTCCTACTTGTGTCACTCCTTTTGTGTCACAGGAGTCAGAAAATTTCAAGAGCTTCCTCTTTTAGAATTTTTCCCCTCTTTATAATACCTTCTTTCTTACAATACAGTTTGGGAGTAAACTTGAAAATAAATGTAGTGTTACCTTTACAGCAACCAGTCTCAAAGGAAAAACAAAATCCAGCAAACTCAAATTACTACTAATTTCTGTATGTGCACATGTTTACATGCATCATCTACTTAAGACGAGCAAAACGGTGTCTATGTAACTGAGAGTTACTTTATTTTTTTCCCTCAAATATAGGGTTAATTAGTCAATGGATGATACCACTGTTGTGTAGGTCTCAGAAAGACTAGATTTGCAATTAAAACATTCCAAAGGCTTTCTTTTGTAAAGTCCTTAGGTAATTAAGCTGAAGTGCCTGTACATTTTATATATAAATGTACTGGAGCAGTGGTAGCTGA
>JAOXXN010000120.1:17410508-17445680 GCA_026770055.1 Myrmophylax atrothorax
GGTGAATGAAGAACAGAGCTTATTTACTCAGGCTGGTGTGTTCAGGGACGTACTTTTCTATTTTCCATATATGTCTGTTTTAGCAATGGTGTGCCCCATGCTTGACTTCTGGGAAGAGAGTCCATCCACTGAAGCTGCACTGATCTGTGGGATGTGGTTAAACACCTGCTGGGACTGAGGCTGGAATCATCAAAGTCAGCTGTCTGCATTTCTTCGAACGCAGACATGAGTTAAGGAGCTCGTGCATTAATTAATTGTTTTGCTAACACATTTGTGAAACTCTGATTTGTTTCAGCTTCTTTCCTTGGGTGTTTTGTTGTTGTATTTTACTGACTGAAGAGTGGAACAGCTAGAATTGTGCAATGATGATCATCTTGAACTTTTAAAATAATGACAAGATTCACTTAACATTAAAGTAATAACTTTCAAAGAGAGAGAAGGGGGGGAAAGGCAAAAAATTATAAAAAAGGGGTTACCCAGAAGCTTGCAAATTTTCAGCTGGCTGAATTTAAATAAACTTTTGAGAAGCAAAATATTGGGAAGTGGAACAAGGCATCAGATGGTTGGGTAAGATTGATGTATTTAATAGTTTAGTTAATATGGATCAACATCTGCCTTCAGTTAGATCTGTGCAACCCCCTGACTTGAGCAGCGTTGTACTTTTGCAAGTTTGGACTGATGTTGTTAAATAGGCCCTGGTGCAGAATGTCTGCAGAGAGCCTGCAGTGCTCAGTGCTCGTGTAACTGGGCAGCTCTGGAGAGAAGGGGTAATACAATATGGTATTGTTTCTTGTGTAATTTTGAAATATATTGAGGAGTAATATATTTTTTATAATAGGGTGCTCCCTGTCTCTTTAAGCAACTGTCAGATGTAGGATGTCCTCGTGCCAGAACGCTGCGGTCTGCTCCCTCTGTGCAATTGTTAATTAAATCCATCCCTTATTGTAGAGCCTGTCTAGGCTCTTACCCGTTCTGCTTATCTGTGATACCAGATGATGCTCAGTAATTCATGGCCAACCTGCTCCCACCTTCCATTGGGTCTCCTGTGCACTGACCTTAACCAGCTTCACCTTTTCATTATTCCCAAGGAGAACGGAGCCCTGGAGGCAACAGTTTTATCAACTTTTCCTGTTGACCAGATGATGGTTCAGTGATAAATAAATGGAGTGTGCTTGAGCTGGAGGCCTCCCACATGCCGTCACTCCCCGTCCTTCTCTGGCTCCCACTGCCTGCCTGGACACAGAGCTGTGTGTGGAAAGGGGACTGTCCTCAAAGGACACTACAGGCTGCACTGCTGCTGGCAGACAAGAACTGCTTTTGCCTACCCAGGTAATGTTACTCTGCCACTCCCCATGTCAGCTGAAAACTTTCTCTGCTTGGTACTGAGCTGTGCCACCTGAAAATCTCTTTTCCCGAGTAGTAAGGCTGATATACAGGAGCTGGTAGGAATATTTTCATATCTGACAAGCTGTTTCCCATGAACACTGTCAAAGATTTAAAAGCCACTTCTGCAAATAGGACTTTCTGGCAAATATAGTCTAAGCAAATCTTTTATTATTACCACATGGCTAGAAATACTCCTAGAGTTCTCCTAGAAATGGGTACTGTACCAGCAGAAAGCAATATTCTGTTGGCCTGTGCATTGCCTCAAGGGTATTTACTATGGTAATAAGATCAGTAATTCATCTCCTAAAATCACTGGGAGTACAAATGCTTATTTAAGTAGATGGTATCTTGATTACAACTGAGTCAGGAGAGTTCTTCAAGCTGCCTGTTTAGGCTGCAGATCTTCTTTTAAAGGCAAAGGGCTGGTAAGCACAAGAACATGCTTGACAGCTACCTTACATTTTCAGCTATTCCCAGTACATGCACAGCACATCCCTCAACAAAATGGGCGTGTACAAATAAGTCAGGAAATTACTCCTGTTAGGGGGTTTTTTCCCCCTTTTTCTTTCCATAAAAATATAATGAAAAGAGAGATAAATCTCTCCATCTCTAAATGGATGGTTAGAAGAAAGGAAACACAGAAAAAGCCATATTCTAATAGCGTATAGAGTCATTGGAACCCCATTGTGCTGGGAGATGCAGCACCAACATCAGTTCAGAGACAGTCTTGGCCCAAAGGAAACAAAAGGGAAAAGATCTGGAGGTTTTTGAGACGCTTGCAACCTCCCATCTGCTAGCTCACAAACTCAGCAGGCCTCTTCTCTGGAAGTTCTGGAGGCAGAAGCCTCCAGTCTTGCTGAACTGCTTTTGTGCATTTGTTTACAAACCTGATCAAGAGAAACCATGGATTTATGGCAAAGGCATAGAAATGTGAGTTTAAGGATGTAGTTGCCAATCCCAAATTCTGTCACAGGAAGTATTCAGAGAAAGGATGCTACAGTCTAGAAATACAGAGATTCATCAAATTTGTTTATTTGAGGAAAACCATAGTTTGACTTCTGAGAATCCAAAACCAGTGTCTGTAGCCTTGTGCCAGGAAAGTCTCAGGTGGTCCATAGTATTTCACACTGGTGATGTGGCACTGAAGGTGAATCACAGAAAAACTGAGCTAAAAGTGCCTAAAACAGATGTTCTCTAGTTTGCCAAGAAGTCTAGCCCTTAATGAGGACATGTGGCTGAAATGGAAAGCAATAACAGTTTCCCTGTAGAATGCTGTTCTGTACTTTAAATTCAACTCCTTAAATACTTTAAGTTCAACTCCTTTGAACAGCTATTAAGCTAAATATCACTAAGGTTTGTGCAAATTTGGTGAGATAAATATTTGTTTGTGCTCTCTACCTATTTCAGAAATTAAGTATTTTTCAGCAGGCACAATTCTGTCTTATGAGCCAGAATTTTCACTCTCTTTTTTTTCTGCAGGCATGGAGCATAGCTAACATTTGAAATAACTTTCACCAGCTTGATCACTGTTGTCAAACAGAGTACAAATGCAAGTGAAACTAATAATTTTTGTTCAAGTTCTCTTGGTTCCACCAGAATGTATGGAATTGTCTTTTGTTAGTTAACAGTGCTTAACACTTACGTAGCAATTTCCATCCTTGGTGACAAGCTTATTAATCAATGCAACACCTCTGAAAGGAGCATTGCTACGTATTCCTATTAGAGTGTGAAATCTAAAATGTATGGATGTGCTCTGAAGTGTTGGTCAAATAGCCCAAGAACTCTGGGGTTTGAATTTGGAAGTTTGTGGTTTCTGTCCCCTGATTAGGCCAGACTCCTCTGACACACAGACTGCTTTATGCATTTAAGAGATCAAGCTCTGCTGGGTTTAGAGCCACACATCAGTGTGGCCATACTCTGACTTTGAAATGTGGCAATAACACAACCGTTTCCTGTAATTGCTGCCCAGAGGATCTGAGACGGGGATAGAGTCACTGCTGTGATTCGCTCTTTGCAGCTTTGTTAAGACTCGCAGGGGTGGAAGGTGTGTTTCCAGTGCACAGTAAATAGTGTTGTGTTAAATGACCCCTGCCTTTTTTCATGCTAATAGGTGTGACCCTGTTAGGCTCACAAAGAAATCTGTCCTGACATAGCAATGATAATTTTGTCTAGAGTGAAATCCATTGGGTTCCCTCACCTCTTTTCCGTGCTTGCTATTGTAGGACACTAATGGTACCACTGATCTGCTGTCCTTGCAGCCAAGAAAGTGTCAGGTGAGAGAATTTTCTGCTTGCTACATCCCAGGAAAAAAATGTATATTCTCTCCAATAAGCTTGGTTTGGTAAATGAGCTTTGCTCAATGTTACCAGCTCTGCAGAAGCCACCAGGCAAGTGCAGTGAAAAAGGCCTCCTATAATGGATATAATGAAAGACAAACCATTTCAGTTGGTGACTAGAGGCATATCAATAAAAATCAACTCCTGCATATATCAAGTGATTGATAGCAAGTTTGAAAGCTTTTCCACTTCCCTGGTAGTACCATCCAACTGCAATAAAACAGAAGGATTTCTCTTCTACCCTTGCAAATAGACATACTGCGTGTAAGAGTAGCTTCAAGAATTAAAAAAAAAATACAGTGAATTATTGCTTTTAAATAGCTCAGTCCATTGCTTTTAGGGGTGACAATGTCTAAACTATAGCAGGAGGAGAACTGTTAAACATCTCCCTGCTTTGCTCTGTTGGTAGGCAGCCCCTGAGACTTTGTCAGCAGTCAGTCATAACTCAGTCTGCTTAGGGGTAACAGCTCAGGATGTGTCCTGTCAGCCTGAAGAGGAGCTTTTGGGATGTCTAAAGGGAAGACTTCAGAGGAGAACAGCTACCTAAAAATTCACACCCCTCTGGCAAGCTCAGCAAGCACAGTCCCTATGGCAGACCAGGGCTGTGCCCTGAACAGCTCAGGCTCCCACATACCTGGCTGCAAGGCATAGGCTGCAGTCTCATTCTCACTCTCCTCTATAGGGAGGTTGCTGGTACTGCCCATGGTTTGGGGTTGAGGCCTGTAGCTTGTGCATCCAGGCATTGTGAAACATCCACACCTGCAAGCATTATGTGAGTTTGTATAAGAAGCATTATATGGCTTTTTATGGCCTAACCTGTATCTGTTTCATTGACTTATGCTCATGGAAGTCTTGAGTCAGCTGTTGGGAGCCTACAAACTTTGAAGAAGTCAAGGGGTTTCTGGAAAACTCTTTCTGAGGTTAATTTTATGGTTGGATGCTGTTCCTTCTCACAAAAGAAAACCAGGTTCATTGGACTCCAAGACTTGGAAAAGCACCTTGAAAATACCAAGGTTGATCTTCTTTGTCCACACACAGCCTGTTTAGAAATTTATTCCAGCTACAAGGCTTGGGTTTAGATCTGGGTTCAAATAGCCCTTAATTCAAAGGTGAGGCCTTTATCCTGCTGATGTCAATGGGATTTCTGTCACTGGCTTAACTGGATGAGGGTCTATGCTGTGTTTTAACCCACAGAGTTTTAGTTTGACCTGTATGTTATGTAAAGATAGGTATTAACTGGGAAGTCTAAATTTCTGCAAGTCTCTCTCTCAGTAGTTCTTATTAAATTCACTATTCCAGCATAATGTAGCTTTCTGTTCTAATCATTGCACTGCTGCACTTGGGCATGGCACATCAAAAGGGTTACCTTACTCTCGTAGCAGAATCCTCCTTAGATTTGCTCACTCTGGGGACCCACACCAGATTTCCCCAGTTCTGCAAACAGGCCAGATTTTCAGCTCCCTTTTAATCTTTGGCAATTTGAATTTATATGGGAAACTCACAGGTGACAGTCTGGCTAGGTTGAGACAAGTAGGATAGAAACCATGTCAGAACAGTCCCTGAAAGTCCTACGATGTGCTTAAAGCATTTCAAGAGAACCCTTGATCCAAAGTATCAAAGGGTTACAGTAAGATCAAGAAGAATTAAAACTGATGGTGTGCCAGAAATCACGTGCAGCACAAGGTCATTACTCACCCTCGTTAAAGTGGTCTCAGTACTGTGGCCTGATCTGAAGCTTAATTGAAAAGTTTCAAATGATGCATTATAACGAAGACAAGACAGCCACTGCCCATTACACGACCCCTGCTAAAAAAGGCAGATTGGTAATAGGGCAGAAATCTAAGCAATTGCTTGAGGATAATCAAGGCCTAATGAGGTATCCACTTCAGTCTTTTAAAGGTGGAGGAACCTCTCCCTGACACTGGAGAGAATGCAAGGGCTGATGTGAGCAGCTCCCTGCATTCAGGGAACAAGCCATCTGGCCACAGTAGTCACCATCCTTGGCAGCAGGGGGAATACCGAGGGCAACACTGTATGGATAGTGTGGGTTTAAAGCTGCACAAAAGGTTAGTGCTATGGCCCAGGACATTCTCAGTTGTCTTCTTTTGCAATCATTTTCTGTTAGCCCAGACCTCAGCCTAAAGTGATCATAGGGAGTGTATCAGGTCTGAACTATTAGTTGTGTTAGGAACCTAGAGAGTGGCAATAGGAGATAGCTGACTGCTGATGTTATCAATTTTCCTTAAAAATTCACAAAAACCCAAAAACCCGTTGATGTTCAACTTCAGTGTGATAATAAACTGCAAGTAGCAATTACTCAAAGATATCAAGTATCTCCTTGCCATCTTCCTCTTTTTTAGTTCTATTATCTGGTCTAGCAGAGAGGTCAAGGCCCATATCCACATGATTATCTCCACATCCAGCTGCCAAATTGTGAAAGCTACTCTTCCTGGGCTACTGCTTGGGCAGCTGTACTAAAACGTTTGCAGGTGCCCTTGCCCAATGAGCAGTTACAGCATGGAATCACCTTTCAGTCTGCAGAAGCCAAATGGATTTTCAACTTCTTTAGATAGCCATCTTACCTCTTGTAACCCATATCTATAGGATGTGCTTTTTAACAGGAGAGGCTGTCTCTCCAGATGTCTATCCGTTTGCTGAGCAGGTTTGCTTGCTGTTCCTAATCTCTCCTGTTTTGATAAGATCTCCCTTCTGTCTTGACATACACTAGCCATGGAAAGCTAGACCAGACAAAAGCATTGTACAGGGGTTTGAGTTTAGTGACAGAGGACAGCCTTCAGTGATGGACTTGCTTAAACGCTTCACACTCAATGACAAGTTGTGAAAATTGTTTAGCGCCATGGGACATCTTTTTTGGCCTTCTAGTTCCTCCCTAATTTTAAGTACATTTAAAATCAACATACCTACTTTCTTTGCTATGAATCCTGCTTTAATTATCTTTTGCTTTTTCATGTAATTTCCTTCAACTGTAAACACTGAGACTGAAAAAGAAGGCTAATATAAAGGAAAAATTATAGTAAAATAATTAAACACCCATTTATGCATCTTTTCAGGTGGCTGTCTTGAAGACCATGAGAGGTGCAACGGCCTTCACTGGGACACCCTTGGGCTTAGCATTAAACCATGTAAGACCTTTAGTGTATGACATAGGGCATCAGCTCTACAAAATGTTACTGATTGGCTGGCAGCCCTATTTCGGTCCCTTGCAAATGAATACTGTAAGTCTGTGTGTGTAAACAGGTTGTCATCACCAGTGCCCATGGTCACTGCAGGCTGCACCCATCAGCCTGAGGAGTCTGCATCTCTACTTTGCTCAGGATGTATTTGTGTGTTCAGCTGCTGGTACCCGTGGAAGGAGCAGCTGAGCAGTCCTGCCTGAGGAGGAACCAGTGCCACTTTTTCCAGGTCTCCGAGGAGCTCTGGGACCGCATAGGAGACAGGGTGCTATCAGTTCCTGTGTGAGAGCTGGAGCCTGCCACAGCATAAGAGGGGCCAGCAGTGAGAAACAGAACACCTGTACCAGCCTGAAGGTACAGTGTCAAGAGGCCTTTCTTGATACATCATTTCTTGTGAAGAACCATTGATTGATTTAGCCATTTACAGGATTTTTTTAACTTATTTTACTTGTATATGAACAAGGACAAAATACAGATGGAGGGATACCTAGTCTCTGTATCAGGTACCCATCTGCTTTTCTCAGGTGTCTGCAGATCTCAGCTAGGTCTGACCATTTTGACTTCGATACTCTCAGGCACATGGTGTGACTCCTGGGGATGGTCCTGTGCAGGGCTAAGGGTTGGACTCGATGATCCTTGGGGTCCCTTCCTGCTCAGCGTATTCTGTGATTCTGTGACTTTGGAGTTGTATTTTCCTTGTCTGTTGCAGGCAGTGCAATTGCCCACACCTTCCCTGGGCCATTGCACCATTCAGACAACTCACTGGATCTCATCTTACATATCTTAGGCTAGGGGAAGTTGAGACCAGCCTTAATTTGTCTGTTCTACAGGTGTTGTGTGCAGTGGTCACTGCTGGTTTGGCTGTGAAGGATAAGAAAGAGTTCCAAAGAACTTGCTAATGAGGAGGGGCATGAAACTGAACAGTGAGAACATGTGCAACCTATATTGCAACCACCTATGTTTGCTGAATTTTAAGTAAGGAAAGTGGAAAAAAACCCTCTGACATTAAAAAAAAAAAATAAAAGTAGATCCTTGAATCCCTGTAGCAAAAAATAGGGCAGGTGAGTTATCAGTAGCTGATGAGAATATAAGAAGAGTAATTATTATATAGTCCTATTAATAAAATTGTGCTGCAGCTCAAAAGAAAAAAAAAAAGAAAAAAGAAAGTCGCCAAAGAGAGCCCAGTGAGTTACTTCATGGGAAAAATTGCTTCTATTATATGAATAGAAATATCAGCTTGTGTACTTAGCAGAGAGCTCTGGACACTTATGGAAATTCAAAACGTTTCCATATATCCGAGTCCAGGATGGAATTAAAGTGTTCTAAAGCTTCCTTGGAAGCCAACATTTATCTAATATGTAAGCATATTTAGATTTCATTTTGAAATGGTTGTTAAAGGCTATCCTTTGGCTGCACTCTATCTTTCTTTCTAACTTTTTTTTTTAAATGGTTGAACTCTGAGATTTTATGCTAAGAAAAATGTACTTTCAGAATGTGAAATGTCTGAAAGACCAGTTGTAGCATATACTAACCCTGAGAGATATCCATTGAATCTGCTCCCCTTCTCCAATTTATTTGCTGTTTTTCCAATCATGCCTTGCATTAATGTTCAACACTTAGCTAAACTGTGTGTGTTGTATTTTAGATCTGTTTTTGTTTTGTCTAAAAAATTTCCAAATTGGTATTAAGTATTCAAGATGTAATCTCTGTAGCAGGAAACTAGTTATCAGATTTATATAAAATAACTGGGCAATGGAAATACCTCTGTGCAGAAAGCATTTTTTTTCCTTAGCATTAATTTAGAGGGAATCTAATGCCTGTGAAAGGTGCTGGATTGCAACATCAGAGAACTGAAGCTACTATTTAACCACAGAGCAGTTACAGGATGGGAGATGGCTTTACAAGATTCCCCATGAGGCTTGACAAAATATTTGTCTCAGGTTTGGTTCTTTTCATCTAGCTGAGACAACCAAGCTTTCATGTGTCGGTAAAAGTTGCTCTCAGGCTGTTAGCTTTCACAGGGGTGATGGAGAGAGCCCTTCTGTAAAAGGGGGGGATTCTGCTTTTGTGATAGCTGTCTAACATTTATCATATGTTTAAACCTAAAAACTGGATTTACTACAGTTGAGTTGGCACATCACTGGAAGGGACTGTTGTGACTGAAATATTCAAAGCACAAGGTGTGTTCCTGTTGTCCCTGCCCCGTGCCACAGAGACAGGTATGAACTGGAAGGGAAGGGCAGGCACTGTGACCTGCACCCCAGGGCATGCTCTGCCACCCCCCCTGCAATGCCCCCGGCACAGTGCCACTGAGCTTAGGCCACTTGAGAGGGAGTTTCAAACCCAAAGTTTGCACTTTTGCATTCTATTGCCACTTGTTTACCAGAGGACAGAGAATTGTAGAGTCTAAGATGTCATTATTGAAGCTATGCCAGATTCAGGGTTCAGTTCTCATCTTTTCCCTTTTTTCCCCAACATTTCCAGAATAGTTTTCTCTGAAGGCCATGTGTGGTCTCCCTGGTTTGGACCTCAGGTCTCAGTTGTCAGGTTACTATTAG
This sequence comes from Myrmophylax atrothorax, assembly GCA_026770055.1. Classification (NCBI taxonomy): domain Eukaryota; kingdom Metazoa; phylum Chordata; class Aves; order Passeriformes; family Thamnophilidae; genus Myrmophylax; species Myrmophylax atrothorax. The sequence continues at coordinate 17,419,983 of JAOXXN010000120.1, forward strand.
ACAGGTACAGGCAATATCTGTCTGGTGTGCTAACTGATGGTCTTGCCAGCTGCCAGAGACACTGAAGACCATTTCTCATGATACCTGTTAAGCTTCAATTTATATTTTTTACTTAGTTAAATTAATATGTGTGGTGTTGATGGGTTTTACTGGCTTCATGAGGAGGGAGAGAAGCAAATAGCCTTGGGGTAGTTTTTACTAGTTTCACTCAAAGTGGGAGACTTTCTCAGTACTGCCTGCCTGCCCTGAGCTCATCAGGAAAGGGCAATCACCCTTTTCATGTCTCCCATGTGCCTGGTCTCACAGGCCCACATGGGGCTATCCCCCATGGCTCTGCTGCTCTCACAGCAAGCCCAGAAGTACATCCATGACTGAATGGACTGGTGGGCTTATTACTGTAACACAAAGTCAACTTAATGCATAAGCCCACTAGGAATCAGTTAAAAGTTTTTTCTTCTGAAGCCACATTCTTCTGATGGTTGTGGTATGTTGGATAGAGGCTACATTCCCTCACATTGGAATTTCCTGCATTAGCACTGCACAGGAATGGTTTTATTTTTTAGTCCTTGAGATTTCTGAGCTCCATGGATTTCACAGCCTTTATGCACCATGAAACAAAGATCTGGTTTCTACTGAGGCATTGCAGAAAGGAGGAGTGTCTGCCGACTTGTTGGTCTTGCAAAAACTGACACCTTGCAAGACCAGAGGTGAACCAGTCTGGGATCATCTCACTGAAGACTGAGATATTAGTGACACAGCTCTCATACAGTTCACATATGGCTTTCTGAACTGATTGTTGGAGCTAAAAGAACCATTTCTTTTTTTGTTGTTGTCAATTTGGACCCTAATGTACTGCTGAAGGAGCTCACATTGCTTCTGTTACTGTGGGAAATGGTGGTTACAATCTGTAAAACACTAAACTAGGCCAAGGCACGGGCATGCTGCTTCAACATCTCCCACCCTAAACAAGCCTGTCATCCTCTAGGCTTGTATGGTCAGTACCATAAAGGGAATGCTGTAAGTTCACTTTGTGATGAGAGCTTTTTAGGGAGGCCTGTGGACTCTCTCTTTTCTCAGACTCACCTGACTTCAGCCCAGCTGTGCTATTCCCACTTTACTTCATCAAAATTGCGTGTCAGATATCCAACCCACAAATTTACAGCTTCATTGAAATGGAGACAGGTTATGTAAGACTTTCTGCTTAAAAATGTGTAATATATTATATTGGGGTTTGTGGAAGAGTGGAAAATATCTGTTTAGTTTTGGAAATACTTTTTAGAGTTATGCAGAAGCCAAGTTTTTCATTGTTCTACTAATATCTTCCTGGTCTGCAAGGTTTTAAAAGATATATCTAAGAAATTTCGCAAAGTTGTGTTGAGTCAGGTCTCAGACTTTCACGGGAAATGAAGTGGCAGATGCGATTCTGTGGCACAGGTTTCCAAAACTTTCCCAGTTCAACTCTTCACCCTCTATCCTTTATGCACTTCCCCACCTTGAACTGCTCTTACTAAGTCAGTTTGCCAGGGACTCTGAGTAAGTGGTGAAGTGGACTGAAATGCTCAATTTTTCCAGTATTTGTACTTTATGACTAAGTTATATTATTGGTTTAGGATTTTTTAAGTCTAAGTAAGGATACTTTCTACCTTAATTGCATGTTAATTAACATTGTGCTTTGTGGAGGATTAATATTACATAAACTGTAGCTCTACCTCAGCCATCTCTCTCCTATATCTGCAGCCCAGAAAACTGCTTGGTTTTTTTACCCCATTGTTACTGTTGTGTTTCCCAACAGGCCAACACAAGTTTTCAGAATTGTCACAGAGCTCCACAAATAACCAGTCAAACCTTCCTGACAGAGTCTTTCTTTTATATCCTTACTTTTTTTTTTTAATTAAATTTGCCTCTGTAATCAATATGTCCCAAACCTGTGGAGTGTCTTGATGGGTAATCTCATTAGCCCCCATTTAAAGGAACACTGCTCTGCTGTCATGTCCCTGTTGCAGATCCCTGTGAAGGAGGATGCCAGAGCACTGACTGATCTCATATCTCCCAAGCAGTAATTTAATATGTAAAATGTTGTGGAATTTTTTTCTGAAGTGTGTGAACTTTCCTTACTCTGTTTTCTTGAAACATGAGTCAATGCTCTGTTTTCATCTGTATAGCCTCAGTATGTATCCCACCTTTGCATAAAAGCCTTCAAAGCTGTGTGGCAAGGATGGTACAAAAGCAAAGAGCTCTGTAAGCAATGAACTTAAATTTTCTGTGAGTCCCACTGGTAAGAAGTTTGCAGCAGTCCTTGCTGGTGACACCTTATGGTGCTCAGCTGATGGCCAAGCCACCCCACTCTGGTGGCTCTGTCTCAAAGCTCCGTCTTGATCACTGAAAACTAACTGAAGGTAAGGGGGAGTAGCAGGAAGCAGCTGAACTGTGGTGCACCCCTCACTGCAGATACAGAGCCAGGCCATGACCTGTGTGCTCAGGCAGTGAACTGGTGAGGTCCTGCTATGTCAATACAAACAGAACCATGGTCGAGTTTATAATTTTCATTCAATTCTTAGGGTCTTTTCTATTTAAAGTTCATTCTTATAATTTGTGTTTGAAACCATCTGGCCTTTAAATCAAGAATTAATATTGCTCTGTGCAGTATCCAGGCCGAGCTGGGGTTTGAACTACTTCTTTAAAATTCCCCTTGTTTTATAATTCCAGCTGAATGGTTTTAATCAGTTCTGGTTGTGAGACATGGTGCTGTACAGTAGGCTGCACATCACTGAGAAGCTTCAGTCTAGAGGTAGCTGCACTTCAGTGCCAAGGGAAATAATAACTGGATGAATGGAAAGCATCTGGGATTGATGTGGTTTAAAGGTGCTGTTCGTGCAAGCCATTATCAAGGAAGGAGTTAGGGATGAGATTCATTCGTAAAATGCAGGTGCTCTCATGCTTTCTCTGACAGATGTGTTCCAACACTGTTTTGAATTCTGTTTAAATTTTGAAAGAGCTAAACCTTCAGGCTCTTCTTTTCCTTTCTTAAATTCATTTCCCTGTTTAGATGAAAAAGAAACATTTTGCAACTTTACTTTAAACTTCCTTCAAAAGAAGTGCTGGAAAAGGAACATTCATGTGAAGCACATAAGCTGTAAATGAATGTTAAGCACAGCAGACGAAGCAATTTTAAATGTTCTAATGGACAGGCATTAGACTGTAGGAATTTACCTAAGAGAAAACCTAAGAAGCAAGGGACTGCCAGGTGGGGAAAAAACCCCAATAAATGAGCCAAATGATAGAAAAGTGTTACCAGAGTAAAGAGCTGTACATGTGAAATAAATACCGAAATGGGGAAATAGCACCAGCAAAGATACTGAAAGGTGGAGAACATTTTGGTTAAGTGATGCAGAAGCATGTACACGCAGCCCATACTGACAAAGCAAGCTCTTAGGGAGAGATCTCTCTTTCTTTTTCTCTCTCCCTGCCTCATTTTGGCATTTTTTCCCCTGCTCATGACAGTAACTGAACAGCGTTTACAGCAATAATGGGCAAAGCTCCTTCCACCTAAGTGTGCCACAGACCTTTTCACAGTGCTCAGTCAGGTATTTTCAGGTGTGTGCTTACCTTGAAATTTCTGACGAAGTCTTTTCCTTAGATAGTTTTTGATTAATTTTGTAGGCCTCCTGGCTGGTGGTTACTTTCTCTGGCTGTGTAGAAGTAGCAAAGCAAATGGGTTGAGGTTTTCATGATTTGTGAATATGAAGGGGAAAAAAGAAACAGACTAAGAAAAAGAAAATACCCCACAGGAAAGAAATAATGGTCAATATATTTCCTTTTGAACTTTTTCAAATCAACCTCTGGAAAAGGTGTCATAAAGCCCCCAGAAATGAGTAACAGCACAGGGACAAAGAAAACTCTGTTACAGATGTCCCTGCAAGTCTATGAGCAAATTGTTTTTTTCTAAATAACTCCAGAACATTACATGGCCTTAACAAGTTTCCCAGGACAGGAACTCCCAGTTTATTACTTGCTCACATTGTCATCAGAAATTAATTTTGTCCCTGAAAGACAAATTGGCTGGTAGCTTATGAAGTTAAATGGAAAGAACAAGTGAGCATCTGTTTCTTCTGCATTTTGTCTCCTTGGTGTCTTACATATAAATGAATCAGAGTGTTCAAACTTAAATTAAGATCTTTGGCTAGATAAACAGTTAAAACTGGTTCCCATAGCTACCTCTCACACATAGCTGTGATTGCATTATAATCCCCTAGTAATCAGGTCTAAATGAAAGAAAGATGATAAGGGTGCTATTTTCAGTTTTCAGTACTGATTTTTATTAGCTCTCAATCAGATCAGGACTGCTTTGCCTTTCATCACATTGTGGCAGTGTTTGTAGAATCATTAGAGTAATAAAGTGTAAATCTTACCAAGGTGCATTTTTCTTGAGGTGTTTTATATAACGAAAACTGTGAAGATTACATTGGCGGGTACAGGAAAGATTTGTTTCTGCAACTAAAGTGAGGATGTAATGTATGCTATATTCATTTATTTGCTACCCAAGCGAATACCTAATGAATTACCTTGCTGAGGTAAAACAAAATATAAAAATATCCAAAGAATCAGCCTGTCTGAACATGGTCCTGTATATTGCAGGTACTGACTTTAGTAGTTTTTTTAATTTGCCTTATTATCTTGTATCATATCTCTCCCTGTGCATTACCATGCACAAATGAATTACAGGCAGAACCACAAGCACTGCTATTACCAGCCTGCTGTTTTTAGTAAACTAGTGCAGCCCAATAAAACATCATGTTGCTGCAATATATAAGCATTTATTGTAGAGTAAATTTCAGCTAAACAAAAGCACACAGGGAGGCCTGATCCTGCCTGTAGGAGAGGCAGTGGCAAAGCTTGAGTTTGGCTCATACATCATCTCATCTGCACCCTTGATTTGCAGTATCCTTTGAGGTAAATTTTCCTTAATGACTTTACTTCTAAAAGGTTCTTGACTGCCAAATTTAGAAAAGATTTCATCCGACCTCCAGAGGTGTTCCTGGGTGTTTCTGCAGGCAGAGCTATCCTTTAGCACAGGAATTGCCTCGTGTGGTGTTGCAGGATTGTTCACAGGGTTTGCAGGTGTGCCCCACATTTGCAATTAACTTCCAGTTTAATACTGGAGTGATTTTACTTTCCCATAGACTTTTTTTTCTTTTTGTTTTTTTTATTATCTGTGAATGTTACTATAGCATAGTTATTAAAATGCCTCCCCATTTTAAGTACTTGAATTTTATGTATTCTATATTTAAATGAGTAGTAAACTGTCCCAGTACTTCACTGTTAGATAGTAACAGTCATCCACACAACTGCAGGAGTATTAGGTAGCAACAGAAATTAGTCAGAAAGTTGAAAAATAATATGCAAACAAACAGCTTTCTGATTTTCTGATTAATTTTAATGTACCTGATGTAGGAACTATGCCTGATATTAGCATTAACGTGTTATACTTACTTTGTGTTCTATAAAAGATCTGTTCAGCCATCAAATAGTGGTGTTTGCATAGTTAGGAAGGTCTAATATACCATCAGATGTTAGGAGATGGAATACTTTAGGACAGGGACCTTTTAATGTATATAAGTTTATACCTGAGATAATTAGGTACTGGTATTCACATCAGGCAAAAAAAGAATAAATCAGTTCATATGATGTTATAGATAAGGAAACAAAATTTATGTTTCAAATTTCAATCTAGTAAAACTTCTAAGATGCAGAGAGGTTCTCAGTCTAAAATGATTAATTTCCTACTAATATTTTAAACTACAAAAGCTCAAATTCAAATGCTGTTCCAAGGAAAATAGGTAAAGAGAGTATTTTGGTCGGGAAGGTTTTGTGTGTGCTTGTATGTTGACACGCAAATGTAATATGTCTGGAAGATGTTGCTATGACTAATGACACAAAAGAGAGTAAATTGTAGAGCCTGATTATCAACAGATAACAAGACATACTGTATATAAATAAACGCTCAGCATCAAAACCCATTATTGGATTAGCTATATAATCATGTTTCAGGCTGTAAGTCTGTGCTGACAAATGAACACTTTTCATTTGGCTCAAGGTCCTCATCAGCAACGGAACTAATTTTACATTCTCACCCATTAAGTGAATAAGATGTGGAAAAAGCTGTCTGCTTTTTGAAGTGTAAATTTGCTGCTACAGGCTGTGCAGACCAAAGCTCTTTTGAAGCAGTGAAATGAGATCATCTCTAGGGACATGTGAACCTGACAAAGTTTAGGTCATTTCTGTGGAAGGTACAGCAGGGGGGAGCCATTTGGATATGGTTTCAGTAGTGACTTGTATGGGGCAATTTGGAAGATGCTGAACTTCACAAGCTTTTTGTTCAAATTTTTGAGAGGACTTGAACTGGAAGCACAGATGCAAGTTTTCAACCCTCAGACAGAAAACTTCATAAACATCTGAACTGGATACTTAGCCAGCACAGTTTGGGACTGCTAAGCAGCAGGCTGTGTGCTGAGCCTCTCCTGCTCAGCAGAACTTAGCAAGTCATTTTTAGGGGCTGGATATTTCCCCTGTTTCCCCTTGCCCCATACACACCCCCACATACAAACAGAGATCCAGGACCTGACTTGGACCTCTTTCTAGAAAGGTACTGGAGGTGAAGGAACTACACCATCACATCTCACTTTCTACCTGGGGAAGTCCCCTAGGAGAGAGAAGATCACAGCTCTGTATCTCTGCTGGTGGCCAGGCCCATAAACTGCAGCATGGCACCAGCTCTGGAAGTTCCTGGAAGGGGCTGTGCCCGGGGGAGAGAGGCAAGGTGGCCATGGAGGGCAGTGTGGGCAGAATAGGAAGGGGAGGACCCCTCAGAAGGCTCAGTAAGGATCCCCTTGGTCAGTTAGTGTAAGGGGCAGGACTGCAATAAACTCCAGGGAGCAGCGTTGTGATGCACCACAATGCAAGCAAAGGTGATGAAGATGTTGCTGACATCAGCTTAGAAGAAAAGATTCCCATGAAAATAATTTAACTTTTTAGATTTCTAGACACGCAAAGCAGAGTTTAACCACTGTTTAAGATCATGAAAAAATATCCCCAGGCTGTGTTGTGTGTCTAACCACAATGCTTTTCATTTGCAAACCAACAGAAAATTCAGATAGGCTTTGATTGTTCATTTGTTAATTTGATTCCACCTCCTTCACTGTTTGCTCACTGGAACGTGCTTGCATGGCTTAGGCTTTTGGTCTTACTTGGAAATTGTGCAGTTGTTTCATCCACCACTTCCTGATTTCTTGTAGCCCACCAGTGATCACTGGACCACAAGCTAAGAAACACTGTGAGAATCCAGTATAATGCTGTGTGGGTATAATGAAACTAAAGAAAATTACAGGAAGCCCAGGCTGTCATATTTGCATGAGAAAATAAACCTAACCCTTGATATGCCCCTGTGTGAACAGGACTAATTAAAACTTAGTTCAAGCACCTTGAGCATATGGTTTTGAAATTGTTTTTCTAAGAGTAATGGCTATCAAAGAGTAAAGATGTTTGTCAGGCACTTGTATAAACAACAGGTTTTTAGAAATATCCTCTGGGCAAACAATTGCACTGCTTTCTCCCACAGCATTTTTGGCCAGATGCATTAACATGTAGGAGCACCTGACCAGCAGAACTGAACAGAAACAGAGGTGGGTAACCTCTGTGGAGTCTTCACCTAAAAAATAAACTGAAAGGAAGGCACCCAAAAGCAAAATTTCCACTCTCCTCCCTGAGCTCAGCTTTCCAGCTTTGCTGCTGATGGTGTTGTGCCCACCAGCAGGCTTAGTTGTCCACTTGCCTGGGCACACAGACAGGGGTTTTGGTCCTTGGAGCAGCCCCACTGCAATCAGCATCGATTATTCAGGACCTCCCCTTCCTTTTCCTCATCAAAAAAAGGCTATAAATACTTCTCTACCTCATTGGCATGTTATGAAAGTTAATGAGTTGATGTCTGCAAAAGACTTGGAAAGTATGAAATGGTGTGGAAGTTCTGAGCACTGTGTTGTGAAGGTCTCCCTTTCCTCAGCTTAAGGCAGAATGAGTTAAAGTTAGCCAAAGGGGATAAGAGGAACAAGAGAGACTTCATGAGTGTACCAGGGGAAAAGGAAATACTGGAGAGAAAATAGACCCATTAGCAAATGAGGAAGGAGATGAAGTTAATTATGAGTTTAAAATGGATGAGCAGTGGAGCTGCTTCTTTTTAAAAAGAAAAAAATAAGTCTTTAACAAAAATAATAAGAACTGACAATTAGGAAGAAGTGAAGGCCTTGTGAAAACAGGGGTTTGATTAAAGAGTGAGGGGGAGAAAACTTGTAAAACATTAATATAGGTAAATGAGCAAGTATAGGTGAAACTCTTCTAAAGAGCAATGAGAAACTAATGCATTTTTCCAAATATTTATCCATGACAGATGAGAGGAAAGTCATATTAGAAAAGAAAAAGCAACAACTGCCACAAAAAAAGCTAATGATGTTTGGAAAAATGATGTGAGTGGTTACCTGCCAGTAAGTATTTGTCTGTACTAAAAGCAAGAAGCATAACTGGAGTGAGCAGGCAAGCATCACGTCTGTTGGGCTCTGAAGCCAAGCGTCACATCTGTTGTGTTATGAAGCCATGCTACACAAATGAGGTTTCATTATAGAGTTACAAAATACAGCGAGGAGAAACCCAATACATGCTGGGTCAGATCCAGAGTTGCTGCTCTGCCTCTTTACACCAGCAGGTCTATTTGCAACATTTGAACTTGAGTAAATCATTTGACAGAAATACCTTGGAAATTTGTGTCTGAGAAAAGAAATCCAAATTGGCTTTGATAGGAAGGGTGTCATTTGGGCTGAGAATGGCAGTATGAGGCCACATAGAAAGTGATCTGAAGAAAAAAATTAAAATAGAGTCTAGCTGTAAATATGTTATGATTATTTCAGCATAAAGAATGATTAAGACATAATTATAAAAAGAAAAACAAGTTACTGTGTGTGAACAGCAGAAGTAGGGCACCCTGGTTCCCAATGTGTTTAGATGCTGTAGTTGGATTCTCTGGTGTCTAATAGGTTTCCTCTCTGACAGCCCCTCTGAGGTGCAGTGGGGATGGCACCTCAATGGGGGCAGTGGTAGGGGAGCAGTTTGTGATATCTGTGATAGTCCTATGTGTTTGAGTCCTACACAATCTCCAAATGCAACTTATCAAAAGGCCAACCTTTCCAAAAGTTCTGAGGAGGAAACTCAGAGAGTGATCACATTTGCCACAACCATTTATTAAGAACTCAGACTTAAAAATCTAGCAAGATGGCAAATTCTGATTGAAACTTGGATTGTCACAAATTAACAAAATGCTCTGAATCTTGAGACCCTGTACCTCTCCTTTCTCTTGTTTCTAAAACACTGTGTCTATATGGATGGAGTATATACATATATTAGCTGCAATGATCTTATTTTCATACCGACTTCTTAGCTACTATTTTAGAAGCTTCCCATCCTCTCCCACCAAAATGACAGATCTGTTTGTTCCATTTTAGTGTAAGTGGCTAAGGAAGTGAGGAATATCCATACTGATTACTTTGAGTTATATTATTCTTTAAAGCCAGCCTCTCTCTGACTGTTGAACATGTACAACCAGCTATGATCAATAAAACTGCTTCTTGCAGAGAATGATACATACAGAACTTTAGACAGGTTGAATATGCCTGTTGCAGGGAGGGGATCAAAGCTCACTTACAGTTTATTGATATTAAACTTTCAGTATAAAACTAGATCTATAGAACCTACTGATTATCATGTCTATGTCTCCATTGCTGTTCTGGGGACTGAAGTGAGCACAAGGGCACTACTTCTTGTCTGTAATTAAGAACTATCCCTGGGGCATTCCGTAGCTTCATATATGAGGACAGAAGGATGCAACTCTTTTTAAGGACACCAGAATAACGTTATGGTGATTCCTTTTGATGTCCTATTTCTATTATCTACTTGATAATAGCAGAATTTTTAAAAGCTTTTAGACTTACTAGATTTCACATATAATAAAAAAGTATGTCCTACATGGTTTCACACCAGTAAGAGGTCAGAGCACACATGGACTGAGAAGAAATCCCCTTAAACATTGGGAACTGTGCAAGTAACACCTCAAATATAGTTTTGAGAAAAGTGACTTAGCAGTTTTCATAGCCATAAAGCTGACTCACAGATGCATGGAAATCCACATAAAGTATAATTCCCTGTCCACCACCAGAATTACAAAGCCCAGAATGGAAAATGTGGAAGGAATGGTAGGAAAACACACAGAGAGCTCAGTTCCCACCTGCAAACACTGTTCTTCCCATGGCTCCAACACAGTTACATTTGGAGTGGCAACTTTACCATGGGGAGGATTAGGGCCCCTAGAGAGCCCTTGTCCTCTCCTCCCCTGGGTCACATATCTGGGCAGCACCCTTGCTCCCTCTCCTGCTGCCAGGGTAATGTCGACCCTGGGGATGAGGATTTACACACCCTGATTCCTTCTGTTCCTTTAGGTACTGGTTGCCCCCTGCCCACGGTTTTCCTTGCAGGTTTGCTTATTTCTTAATAGTGCAACATAGTATATTGTGCATTCTGTGGGAGCCTAAAAAAGCAAGACAGATTTTATCATTTGGGCTGTAGATATCTAATGCCCATTATGGGCTGACTAAATTTAGTAGAGTGGCAATTCACCAGACTACTAAATTTAGTTAGGCCATCCGGTCATATCATTTTACTTAGCTTAATATTGGATATCATAAGATAGGGCTTATCAAACAGTATGGCTCCAACATCCCCAGCTGCAGATCATATTATCATTATAGCTTTTCAAAACATTCATGCTAACTTTCTTAAAGCCTTGACATTTTTTAGTTTGTATATTTTGTTACAACTTTATAAAGATGGTCAAAATTAATTTGGTTTTCACTATAAAGATCACTGTTAAAAAAAAAGATACTGCTGTTTTCGTTTAAAGCACAATCTTTGACTTTCTCTGTTTAACTTCAGTTGAAATAGGGTGAATTTTGTCATCAAAGCTAGGTGGACAAGGTGGAGTCCAATTTGGAGGAAAATTTTGCACAATGTTTTTCATTGCCTTTATGCATTTCTTGTTGCCATTTAATGTCGGTTTTACTCTGAAAGAAAAGAAAAAAAAGCTTTATGAAATCCAGACAACTTGGCCTGTGACAACAAGAAGGATTCTCAATGCTGAAAATTCAAACTTGTCTTGTGCAGGGCAAATGGGAAAGAGATCTTGGTGAGATTCCATGCACAACAGCTGGAGTTATGATGTGGGATCAAATATGCCCAACAGAATAGCAAGTACAAACTCAACAGCCCTGCTATAATTCTGATATAGTATATGGAAAGAAAATTGCAGTAGCAGTATTCTAGGAGTCCATGGACTTAATAATCTTTTTTGGTAGGCCTTGAAAGGAAGGCAGTGTCTCTCCATCCCGAGTCAGTCATTTCCTATCCAAGTAAACTGAACTGAGATCATCTAGATTCTGGTCTTCGTTTCTAATGAGCTTTCACAGTAAAACAGGAAATAATAATCTTGAAAGGGGAAAAAATGGTCAAAAATCACTCAGAGAACATTTAAAGGTTTGTTCTGAACAAGCAGGGCTAAGAAAAAGGCCTGAGAAAAGGGTGTCCTGGGATCACTCACAGTTAAAGCACTGATTAATTAAGCAGAGGGTCATTCTTCAGAAAGACTTAAGGGCAGTTTTGGCCCTGGGGCTGTAATTTGGACACTTCTGGAGTTCTAGATACACTGAGCTATTCTGTTCAGGGCCTGTGAATATGTGCATTCTTCTGGCTGAACAATGGCATCTTTATTTAAATGGGAGCAACTAAGTAAGTGGCTGTCTCCTAATATGGGTGGTATTTCTTCCTGCTCTGCCTCAATCTCTGCTGCTTTCCCGTGGCCTTATCAGTGCTTTGTAGCACAACTTACAAAATGAAATCTATTCATATTGCTAAAACCCTCCCCCTTTTACAGACACAGGAAAAAAAACCAAACACTTACATATCCTCCAATTCTGTGGCAGGGTGTTTACTTCTTTAAATGCAATTCTGCTTATCTGACACTGGTTTGGAAATTAATAAGATGGTGCCTGGCTTTTATTGTTTTGACTATGGGAAGGAAATTAATCCTAAACTATTACAAGTGTTTGATCCAAACAAGCAGAGATACAACTACGGTTTCAAGAAACGTCGTTCCCTGTTTGTCAGGTATCCTAGTGCTCCTGACAAGTCTGATTTATTCCTCCCATGTTTAGCAGTAACATTGTCCAGGTAGATGATGCCCATTCATCTTGCTTTGTGTAGGCATTTCTTCAGGGTGGCTTTATTTATTATGCCTTAACTACTGTTTCTCCTTACTCACTAGGTTTAGCTCTGCCAGAGGTTAGGAAAGAGGTTGTTTGTCTGAAGAGATTGAGGGTGTGGTGAAAACACTCCGTGCCAGTCAAGTGAACCAAAACACTATCTGAATTACAAAGCAGGCTGGAATATAAAACTTAAGTGGCAGAAGATCTGGACCCCACCTGTGCTAAGAAACAGAGAGAAAAGAAATCACAGGAACTGGCCATGTACATCTGGAGGTAGGTCTGGAGAAGGGGGGCTGTGGCCCCCAAATCCTCTCAGCAATTAACAACAGTGGAGCAAGATTTATAGCATGATTGCATGGGGAAAGCTAATGGCAATGTTTATGTAATATTAGTTGGTACTGTTAATAGTTAATTTGGTGAGAGCAGGTTTGCTGTGAAACTGTACTGCAGAAATCTGTGACTTTGCTTATCGTGGGGACTGGGCTGTGGCCCCACCTGTCCCAAACCACACTGCAGCTAGCCAGTGGCTGCTGGAGTCACCAGGACTGGGATGGTGGGCAGACATCTTGCTTGTTTCCAGCAAAGCCAGAGCCCAGGCACCTTCAAGCTGCATGTGCCTCCACAAATAGTGCTTCCTGAAATACCTCTGAATGTCCTAGATCTATATAACCACCAAAAAACATTGCACAGAGTGCTGCTTTGGTATTTCACACAATTGCCATGTAATATAAAATAGACCATCCTAGTCTTCCCTGTAAGAGTCCACTCCAGCATCCCACGAGTGAAAGGCAGAGCGGCAGCCACACTGGTGGTGCCACTGCAGCCGTGGCCCTTGGTGGAGGCGTGAGCCTTCACAAACCCTGTGGCTACCATCTAAAGCTCCACTGAAACGCTTGGCAATCTTTGGGATGGGGACAAAATGGGAAGGAAAATGGCTGCCATTATTGCTAGATGCTGGCTGTTGGGCCTGTGTGACCCGCTAAGCAGTGCATACTGTGGGAGAGGGCACCAAACAGATGTGTGTCCCACGTCTGTGTGGGGAAGGAAGCCACGAGCGGAGCCCTGAAGGAGTCCAGAGAACAGAAGTTTTGCATTAGCGATGAGACAGAGTCAGTTACTCATATTTAAATGGTACCAGGCTCTGGGGAAATTTAGATGCAGACCTGAAATACATAGCTTGGCAAAAGACTTGTTACTGTCACATGTCTGACCTCTGGAAAATAACATTAATTCAAAAGTTAAATGTGTTCAGCTGACAGTGATGGAGTATTTGTGTTAAGGAGGAGATTTTTCAAAGGCACAAAATCAACTTAGGGATGTGCTACAATTGCTTCATTGACATCCTATAGAAGGCCAGAGTGCAGTAGGTTTGGGGGGGCTTTCAGCTGCTGTGAGACACTCATTGCACTGAGGGGTGTGGTTGTGAGCTCCCACTAAAAGGGCTGCGTTTCCAAAGGTGGTTCTGAAGAATAATGATCTTTCTGGACACTTTAAATGCAATTATTTAGGAAATTATTTCTCCTTGCTTAGTTTTCAAGTAGGCAGTTAGATGGGACAACCACATCTTGTAACTAGCTTTGATGTGAGAGAGCAGCATTGCCATAATTCTGGAGATACCTCTTTCTTTTCTGAACTACTTTGGCAGCTCATGATACCAGCCTGTCAAAATGATACTCATTCTGTATTACACAGAGTGTATAAAAACTTGTGTTTACATTTTGTCTACTTTGCCTTTTTCAATTTTGCTTTATTTTTTTATAGTTTTGTAACTTAAGCCATACGTATTTGGAGATGTTTTTTTCCATTCCTTGTCTAGCTTTATGGCTTGTTCTGGCTGAGGCATCCTTACATGATTTGATTTTACAAGAAATATAGGCTAGCACATATGTATGTAATTGTTCCACAGTCAACCAATCTGTCTGGAGCACCAGGGGAAGATATATAATAAAACTTCTTTCATGCTATTTACAAACTAAATTGCTAGCTCTACAAATAATGCAAAATATTAGGAACTGCAAAAATAAGGCTTGAGCTAGTTAGCAGGAAGTATAAAAGTATGGTGGAGCCAAACACTCATCAGAGTAATATTTTCATCAGAAACAGAATGTACTGTAACCAGGGGAGATAAGCATGAGTAGGCAAAACTGACTATGCTTAGAGCCAACATGCAGCAGAGCTACAAATCACACACTGCTGAGTGAAACCTGAAAAATGGAATCCTGGGTCTTCTCCCAGGAAGGACCTTTCCTGCTCTGAGCAGGCGTGGGTCAGGAGCAGGTCATGGGGAATGCCAAAGTGTGCCAAAATACTTCTGTGCCAACAGCACAGAACAGCTGTGACAGTAGGTAGGAGGGGAGGCCAAGCTGTGCCCAGCCTCTGGAGACCTGCCGCTCGCTCCTTGTGCTGGGAACAAGTGGCCCTCTGATAATGGAGTGTTTAAGGAAGTGTCACAGAGCCAAGTGTATTGAGAGCAGGGAGCCATCGTGGAGGAGCTTGGTAGCCTTTTCCACACAAAGAAATGTGGGAGGACTTTGGTGTTTCCAAGTAGGAAAGCAGTGAGAAAACAGCCAAGAATTGCTGCTGAGGTAGAGTAGCCAACCTTGTTTAACAGAAGGTGCATTGCAGTGGTATCAGCAACGTGGAGTCAGTGCTGCAAGTGCCGCATACTAGGACTTATTTAAAGAGGCTATTGTAAAAGTCTTCGAGCCAGTTAATTACCAGTTTTTGTTATGTCAGGAACTCCTTGAGTTAAAGCAGAAAGAAACTATTAATGAATATGTTCCAGTTCTGTAGTTTAATGGCACAAATTTAAAAAAAAAAAAAAGAGAGAGAGAGAAACTGATAAAATGATTTAGTTCACAGAACGAGTGAAAACCCGTACAAAAAAGGCTGAAATTACATATTGTACCCCATCTACTCTAGCATAAGCCATTGAAATTGCTGGAGACTTAGTTGGACTAATCGTCCATTGCAGTTATGCAGGAGCATTAGGGAGTGCACGGGGTGCCTATGGGCCAAAGCACCAGCCTATGAAAGAAAGAGAAATTACCCAACAGCATTTTTAAAAGAGTAGATGTCCAGGTATGAAAAGGCAAGAGGCTTGGCTTGCATTTTAAAAGCATCAGGAGCAAGTGAGGAATTTAATTTCATTTATTCACTAAGTGGACTTGAAGAGGTGTGAAAAAAGGACCAAAGTTGGCCAGGCTGGACGGGGCTTTGAGCAGCCTGGTCTAGTGGAAGGTGTCCTTGCCCCTTACAGGGTTGTTGGAAGTAGATGATGTTTAAGGTCCCTTCCAACCAAAATCATTCTATGACTCCGTGAAGTGATGTTAGGTGAGAAAAAACTTTAAATGGAAAACAAAAATCTACAGAGGACATTAATGTAGACTCATTCCCTTCCTGCTTACATCAGTTTTTCCCTCTGTACCTCCCTGTTTGCTGTGAAGTTATTGATGGATCATGGTTATGGCAAGCAGATTCGGGCCTAGAAATTCTATCTGATCAGAATATTAGTCATATTGCATGATGCAAATTGAATCAAACTGAAGATACGGGAGTAAACGGCAGATGAGAGCCTGTCTCATACTATCAGCATTCTTTAGACATTTACTTTGCTCCCTTCCACTGTTCAGAACACCCTGAAAATCACCAACACACTTACTAAATTGAGGTTTAAAAGCAACTCAGGAACAGAAACAAATCATAGTTCATAGCTCTGTGGGCTAGAATGCTATTGCCGAGGGGGTGCTTCCTGCATGTGTCTGAGTACCTCCAAAATGACCTGCCATGGATATATGTGTCCTGGTTTCTTTTTTTACAAAGAGAGTTTGTTAGGAATTTAGCCTACCTCTTGAGAGAAGAAGTGAGGCCAGCATACGAGAATACTCATCTTCCTAGTTCTTACCATTCCATACCTAAGATCCCAGACCTGCTTATGTATTATGAAGCATCTTGGTGAAAGCTTTTATGATTTTGTGCCTATAAATGCAATAATCTCTCTGGATATGGAGGCAATGCAGAGGATATTGAACACAGTTTTTTAGATCTTTTCTTTTTGTATTCCTTGTATCTTTTCATCCCTGGTAAACTTCTCTGTGTCTGGCTTGTCAGAAGTCCCCTAAGTCCTACACCAAACACCTTAGGTGACGATACTACTGGAATATAGGGCTGACCACACTGTAGAGTTTGTCAGTCTTTCAATGGTGCTCTCTTCCCAGGGCTGACTCCCCATTTGGCATGCTGCTCCCCGCTTCTCCTTGCTCCTGCTCCCCTCCTCTGCCCAAGGGCTTTGCTCTGGGTGCAAGAGCCCTTCTGCTGCACGCTGAACTCCCAGGGTTCAAGGCACAAGGCTTTTGCTGTGTTGTTGTTTAAAGAGCTAAATTAGTTTTACTAATATATTTTCAATTGTTGGGATTAGAGGTGCTTGTAAGAACATATCAGACCTGTCAGGTTTACAAGTCCACTCGTCACCTCCACCCCCTTACATATATTTTTAAATAGCTAATTAGGAGATAATGCCAGTGGAACAAAATACTGTCACAAGATAATGATCTCACACCGCTATAGAAATGGTAAGTGGAAATGTTTATTTTCAAAGGGAAGAAACACTGATCATGTGCCTAATCCTATATTCTTAAACAAGTAAAATTCCTGTAGATTTCAGTAGAGCCTGAGGTGACAACATCCTATTACTGAGGTAGTATTTCTGGATACCAAATGGCTGTAAGTGATGCAGTCATTTTCTCCAAATGATACTGGTGCAGTATTGGAACAGATGTTTCCCTTACCTTTATTAGCCTGTTGTATCTTCTAACTTGGAGGACAAATTTTGCATATGCTTCATTGCATCAGCTTAGATGAATTTTTTTTTAAGATGTGCTTTAGGAAGCAGTGAACTGTGGTTTGGATGAAGTTATGCTCATTTTTAACTTACTGACAGTTCATAATGGTGATACACAAGTCTGGGGTGCTACTGCAGGCTCCCTTTGGTACTCTAAGGATACTCTCTGTTTAAATCAAAGATGGCCTTTCCTCTGTCGTTCCTGAATTTTGGAAACAGGAGTTGTCTTAAATACACCTTTCAGCAATAAACCACCTTATCTTTCTGGTGGGATGAAGGACTACTCACAGGCAACAGATACAAGTTCATTAGCTCATCTGGCATAACTGCTCCTGTTCCCCAGTAACAGATTTGAGACAATTTGGGGCAGTTTTACCTCTCACTCAGGCTCATCCTTGTGTTTGTATTCCCACCTGGTGGGGGCTGCACCGTGCAAATCCTTCCCCAGATCACCTGCCAGGGAGCCTCTCTCTCTGCTAGGAGGCAGCAGTAATGGGATGGCTACATTTGCCTTTACTGCCTTCCCCCAGGGAAACCTTCTCTCTATTGCAGCTCTGGACTCACTTTAGATGCAGGGTTGTCTTACAGACAGGTGAATGCTGACGTGGAAATTGGAGGCAGCTACAGAGCTGCTTTCAGAGAAAAGCCTGACAACGAAAGCATTAAGGTTTATCCTGGTCAGAATTAACTTGCACAATTTGTCAGTGCTTGGCCATGGAAGGTGGCCAGTGGTTTTTAGAAATTACAGCTGCTTTCACAATTAATGAAGCTTCATCATTCCACTGGATCATCTCTAACCTGCTGTAATTGTTCTGATTTTTATTTTTTACCTTGTTCGCCAGTTCATGTCTAAATACAAGAAGATGTTTATATTGCATACATTCAGCTTTAATTGGCCCTTAAAAGAAGGTGTTGATTAGAATCTTCTCAACATCAACAGCTCGCTCGCACAACATTCTCTAATTACTGTTTATTAATTTAGTTCAAGTGGCATAGTTGAAAGCCCTGCTCAGATGGGAGAAGTAAATTGTCACTGGTATTGAATATGTAAATTATGTGCCATGTAAGTTTCCATGAAGAATGTTTAAAGTTAAATGTTACGCACATAAAGCCTTCCAGTTTCATCTAACCCAGCCATATGACAGCTTTGCAAAAAGTGTCATGAAAATTTACCAGCCCTGGCAAAAAAAGTACTTGCCTATCCTTTACTTTTTTCTATTAACATAATCATGTTGATAATAATAATTTATTTGCCCGTCAAAAAAAAAGTAATCATTCATGCTGGATGGCTGGAGATTTGCAAGGCTGCCAATTGAATCTGAAGTACATGTTGCTGTAGCATAGACATTCAGCAGCCTGGATTTCTTGCCCTAGTGCAGTAACCCTCCCTTCTCTTTAATTAGCTTATAAAGTCAGAATTTCTTAAACAAAGTACTCATTAAACATTGCCTTGTTACATTACTTTAAAATGCAATTAAAAGTTTTGAGAGTGTTGTGGAGTTTGTGTGCCAGTGTCCATGTCACTCACTACCGGTTTCCACCCACTAGCACAGATCAGAGGCCTCCCGTTAAATACGGATCACAATTTCATAGTGTTTGTGTATAGACTAGGCAGAAAACAATATCCTGATGGGGATGACCTGACTGCACCTTGTACTTCTAGGAATAAAAGAGGAATGGAGGGGAGGATATTCCAGAGGAAGGAGGAGCCCAGAGTATTCGTTGTGCTTCCACCTCTGCAGTTCTCTCTCTGTGCCCTTTGCGTGGCAGTAGCTGTGCATTGCTGGTAAGTGTGCTGCTCCCAAGTCTTCCCACACGAAGCTGCATGGGAATACCACACAGTTACTCTATTATACATCTGAAACAATGAGACCAGACATTGTGTTAAAAGAGAAAGAAAAATATCCAACGCCTGAATGCTGCCTGGGCCTTCACCCAGTCCTCACACTCTCGCTGGCTGCTGTTATCATGAATGGCACTGATCAGTTCCAGGAAATCTCTACAACAAGCATTATGTCACATATGATTACATCATTCCCTCTAACCTCTAGGGCTTCCTGTTGATATCTTTGGAGCTTTTCTACTACCAACTGATATTAGAAGAAATGCCGAGCAGTATTTTTATCCATTTCTGTCTGCCAAAAGGAATCCAAATATTTCCCTTCTGCAGATTTCACCTGCTGATTCCAATCTTTGCTTCTTAAAATAGGCAAACCTTAGTGGGCCTGCTCAAGGTCCCCCCAGATGTTTGCATAAAGGATGTGGGGGCATGTGAGAGGCTTTTGACAGAGAAGGGGCTAATGCCTCTGGCAGAATTTATTTATTCCTAATGTCTACCAAATTGCTAATCCAGCCTGTCAGTTGTGTAACTTCTGTTATAAATTCCACCCCATCGCTGTTTCTCTGTTTCTTTCCTAATTCTTTACCGTTTGATGCTGCTTCCCAGCATGGGCTATGTTTCACCCCATCGCTGATTTCAAGCAGTGTGTTGCTTGGCATTCCTCTCTTCCCTTGCAGGACCACCTCCACAGGTATATAGGAGACATTGCTCTCTTGGAACAGACAGTGGCACCCCATCAGCTTCTCCTTGCAACCCCCACTTATCCAGCACTCAGCTGAAAGAAGCAGGGCTCAAAGTCTTTCCAGATTTAACATGCAAGATTTTTCCCTCTTGAAACCACTATGCTCCTTGGTTTGGGTCTTTTTTAATTCTTATTATTTGTCTGGTTTATACCTTCCTTTCATTCTAGCCGTTTGATTTTTGTGGCTGTTTCTGTGTTTGTTCACTGCTGCACTAGGTATCAACAACATGATTAAATTCCAGCTCTGACTGTTGCAACATAAGCGCTCTGCCTTCATTATCCGCGGTGCCTAAACCTATTTGATCTCTAATAAGTTCACCTGCAAGTGTGTCTCATTTGCATGATGAGGCTAACTGGTGTAGCCTGGGTGCATATTGGTCTGTGATTTCAGCTTCTCTTCGATCAGATGCATCAAACAGAAGGAACTATTAGAATTGCCAGCAACTGTATTTTTTTGTGTTAATCACGCCAGAATACGAGGAGTTCCAGGCAGCCTTATGAGGCTGGAGAAATCCAGTGATAAAAGGCATGGGAGAGCTTCTGATGCCAGATCACACACAAAATAGCACTGTGCTGGAGATAGTTGGTCTGGTTTGATGGCACATGGTGCTGAGATCACACCCAGTTCCTGACCTGGCTATTCAGGTGAGCTGCACGTCCCACTTGCCCCAAGCCTGTGAGGGAGCTGTGCCATCCAGCAAGGACCTCGTCCTTGGTCTGTGGGGGTCAGAGCTGGAGGTGTCCTTCAGCCCCTCTGAGGGTCTCTGCCTGACTGCCCTGAGCTCACACTCGTCCTTGCTGGTCCTGCACTTAGACCCAGTTGACATTTATTTGGCATTAGTGCCAAGGACTGCCCAAAGTGACTAGGGAGAGAAAATATGTTTGCTTACACCAAGCTTTTACGAACGAGAACCTTTCTTTATGTCTGAAATGGAAACAGGAGACTTCAAAGCTAAATGTAAGTAGAGAACAGCAGCTCAGGAATTGTGAGATTCATAGCAATAGTGCTGAAAACATGTCAAATTGCCTATTTCCTTTCTAGATGAAGTTCAGGATAGGCCTGTGGGTTTTTCTGTGTTCAGCATGACTTTCAGATGTAATTTGTCCCATTGCAGCATTCCTTTAGTTCTCTGATTTCAGAATTCAGCTTTTCACATTGCATTTTCATTTGTGACAACTTTTAATTGAGCTGAATGACCTCTGAGAAAATTAAAAATTCTCTCATTGATCTGAATGGGTCCTAGACTGAGTTTGCATTTCATACACAAAACCAACTGTTTTCTCTTGCTCTTGGGCTTGCACAGAAACTAAAAAACTAAACCAAGCAGAACCAAACAAAAGAACTCTGAAGATCTCACCAACAGTATTTACTTTGCACATGAACAGTAATTTTTCCCTAGCACATACTTCCAAGAATTTTTTTAAATGTCATTCATACATCATGTGCCCTAACAGACAATAGTTGTTCCAGAGAAGCTGTTGCTCTATATTAGGTCAATGATCAGTGAACTAAACATTTTCTACTTAGGCCTTCATATGATAAAAGCCTAAGAGCTTTGAAGGAGCCATTACAGACTATTGCCTAGAAGAAATACCCATTTGAAAATTCAGCAATTATGTACTTCTATAACAGCGTGTAAAAGGAGCTCTGGACCCATTATGGGTTATTGAGTAAATAATGTATTTTTAAAAGTGTCTAAGTAATTTATATGATAGCCTGTATTGGCAGCAAAGAGTGATTGTAGACTAAACATTCTGTCTTTCTTTCTCTTTAAAAATCTCATTTAAATCCCTAAATAGCAATTAAAAAAAAAAAGAAATCCCTGATGCAGTTTCAGTATTTCTTTAGTAGTCTATAGCTAATGGCTCTGACTTCACTGCACTGAGGCTGCCATTTTGTGCTGAGCCAGTTTTCTCTGTTCTGACTTACTTTTTTTGTCTTGATTGGATAAGACGGGCGACTTCATTATCAAATATAATATAGAGGTGTCCATAGACCTCCTGGAGGTCAAACTCACAGTCATCAGACCTACCCATAATCAGGAACAGCCATGAGCCAAAAGAGACACAAGCCCAGAGAGAGAAGACAGGAAGTTGTCAGTCCCTATTTTGAGGAAAAAATGAGGCTTGGAGAGAGGAAATATGTTGTCTGAGATCATGCAGGCCACAAGGAACCTCTGTGTCTCAAGACCAAGTGTTTCCCTGCTTTATGTTCAGCCCTTCTAAGGAGAGGCACAGCCTGATCTCCCCATGGCTGTGGGTCCTCAGTGCTAATGCAAACTGCTCCTTTATCAGGTGACTGCACTCAGCGCTTTCGGGCACAGGGTCTGGTCAAAGCAGATAGGAAAATAATGCAGTTCAAAAAATTTATATTGCAGCAACAATGTGCTACGAAACAGATGTGCTGGAAAACAAACTTGTTTTCTGCTCTTAAGTGTGAAATAAGCTTTCCTTACTCCTTCCCTTTATTTATCATATTGCTCTCTGCTATAGCAGGGGTAGTTGCCTCTGATAATTTTCTGTCAAAAATTGTAAGAGTAAGTTGAAACAATAGTTTTTTAAGAAACACTGGTGCTTGAGCTGCACTGAATTTTGGAAATTATCTTGAGATCCCCTAACACTTGTTAGACCAAGCAACCTTCTCTGCGCCAGGAACAGTACTGTACTTTTGTACTACATATACATTACAATATTGCAATGGGCCAGATTTGAAGGAACAAAAATAAAACAATTTTCTGCCTATGGTGATGCTACACCTTAACTCTTTTTGATGGTATTTCCCTGGCATACATTTGAGACAAAGTCACTTAATCTGTGTTCAAACTCACTTTGTATATGAAACACCCCAACAGTCAGCAGGAAGCAGGCATGTGTTTTCCATGACTTCCAGGAGTTCTGATTTCCCTTTTTTAGAGGCTGTGTAATGCCTACCCTGCATATGCATGTTCAGAGCATATTGTGTGTTTCCCATAGCTAGGTATGCCCTTCAGTCACACCTCAAGAACATCACCTTTAGACCTGGATTTGAATACATCTGTTTAATTTCTCATTGTTTAAGAAAGTGATTCTGATGCAATGAATGAAAATATGGCATTTTAGCTCCCCTCTGGGAGATGAAAAGAGATAGGTCTCTGTATCAAGGCTGATGGCACAGGAGAGTTTGTTTTTTGTGTGTTTGGAAAGACAAAAAGAAGAGAAGAAATACAAGGGTACCAATGGGCACATAGTTCAGAACACAAAAGAGAGTGACTTAATGTAGAAGGTAGGTAAGGTAGTAGGGGGAAAGGTGAAGTAAAAAAAAGTGGTGAAGGACTGGTAACAGAGTCAGAAATAAATGGAGGAGAAACAAGATGAAAGGCATAAATACATTTAGTTGTATTTGAGCAAAACTTATAAGGTCTAAGAAAGTGATCAGTCTCTCTCATGGCTAGACTGTATTTGTCACTTAGGAAAGGACAGTTATCTGTTGGGATAATTGACTGAGTGGTGATGAAGTACCTATCACTGGAGCAATTCTATGACAGAGTAGTCAAAAATCTCAGGAATGCTGTCAGGTATTGGATGATCCCTTCCAGCTCTATTTTCTATGAACCCAGCATCCCAAAGTGTATGAGTGGGAACAGTACCTCAGCTGTGTGATTGTGGGAAACCTGTTTCTGACCTGGTCACCTCCTCACTGAAATTCTCTAAGATCTCAAAGAGTAAACAAGGCATGTATTTGAAGATAAAGTCTCTGAGGAAAATGAATATAGAGGGGGAAAAGAAGGAAAGTAACTCACTGATCTGCAGAAAACATTTTCTTTTGACCTGTGGACCCAACTCCACAACCTTACATTATCCTCCTCGTCCTGAAGAGCCCCATTCTGCAAAAAATACATTGTTTGTCTTAGATATAAACCCAAAGCCCTCACAACTTGACATAAAAGATCCTGGGGTCTTTCTTCCAAGAACAGAATTATTAATTGATCTACTATGCTTCAACTCTAAATAATTCTATTCTCCCTTTCAAGGAAAATTGCTCCTAATTTCAGCCAAAATCATTCTTCATTTCCTTGCCTAGCTCCTCTTGAATGGTGCGTGATGGGAGGACACAGGTATGAAGTGGCCTGGGACTATTCCAGACTGGTGATTATTTCTATGCAAACCACCAGTTACCACTGCACTACAAAACTAAGTGCAAAACAGGCTTTTAGAAGCAAACAGGCATCACATTAAGGTGAAAGAAAACCTCATTCTCCCATCATGTTGATTTTTTCAGGGCTTGCAAGAAGATCTAGCAAAGCCAAGTGTGCTTGTGTCAGTGGTCCTCCCTTGAAGGCCAGAGCCTTGGATTGCTCCAGTACAGCATATACACATGTACAGCATAGGAAGAAGGCACAGGCCTTTAAAGTGACCACTCCCTCCCCATGCAAGCCTGCCCTGTGCTCTTTTTTTACACTCCAGTCCAAGAATGATGGTGGTAACTGGAGGAAACTTTTTTGCCTGGCAGTACTTCAAAGTCATTAGATTCGTTATTTGAGGGTGTGTATGAGATTCTGGAAGCACAATTTATGTCTGCTATGCTGTGAGATCTTTGGTATGATATTGACTCACCCATTGGCACCTGAGAGAGGTTTGGGGAATTCAGGAAGCTTTCAACAATCCAGTTTGAGAGATTAAACAGAATTATAGCTCACTCAGGTTTGTCCTAATTTTATTAGAGTTTCACCATTTCTAATTGCATAAACATATGCAGCCAAGTATACAGATGGGGACTGTGATGATGTACAAGGACACTCAGGCTCCATAGTCAGCTAATTGGTGGACTAAGTAATAGGGCACTTGGAAAGATTGGTATTTTTTTCGGAACGTTTCAGGGTAAAATTCTGTCCTCATTTAAACTGAGGCAATCAAGAGAGGAAAGATTTTAGCCATAGATTTTGTTGAAACTGGAGAAAGAGATGAGAGAAACTATCTGATGCAGAAAAATATCCAGGATGAAGGTTGTTGTTTTGGGCAAGACTCACTACATGTCTTGGACATAGAAAAAGATAGAATGTCTCAAAACCATAGAACTGGCCTCATCAATATGGTAACATCAGGTTTTTGGTCAGGGCTAGACACAAGACAAACAATGGTTAACAATTTCAGATATTACCAGGGCAAATGAGAAGTCATTTTGTGTGAACATTGTTATTGTTAGCAAATGCCGAGCTGTAATGTTGTCAGCAATATTTTATATGTTGTTTTAGAAAATAAATCTGGTTTTGCTATGGACAGAAGAGCTCTTGGGCCCCAAGTTAAAGTATGCTATGGCTATTCCTGGTCAAGTGGTCCCAGCTGAGGTACTAGCATGGCTGTTTATGTGGGCACTTTGGCATGATATAATATTGCTGTCCATGTCTGTTAAGGGAATGCTGCTGTTGACTTACTTGCTACAATCAAGATAGAAAGAGGGGTGGGAGGGAAAAGTCTACATTCAGGTTTTTGCTCTTGGATGCATTTTATCTCTGGTAGGGCATCTGCACTATGGAATGCATTCTGAAAAAAGGGATATTCAGCTGTGTTCACTTCCAGCAGACAGAACACAATTCTTAGGCTGAATTAGGCCCATTTGGACAGTTTTTTTAAAAATCTCCATGGGTGACAGACAGAGAAGACTTCTCCCTCACACTGGCCTGGACTGAACACTTGGTGGGTAAGTAAAATTTTACTTTTTTTTTCTTATGAAAAGTTGAATAGACCAAACAAATTGGACACATATTTGGACCTGTACTTCTCAGCAAAAGGTTGCAAAGCCTCTAAAAAGTCAGGATATTCAGTAAATGAAATATTTTCTAGCAAAAAAACAAGAACAATAGCAACAACAACAAAAACCAAAACAAAAGACCACTCAACAAAACCCCAAAACAAACAAAAAAGAAAACAAAACCCAAGAGGGTTT
>JAOXXN010000120.1:17445780-17457011 GCA_026770055.1 Myrmophylax atrothorax
AACAAACAAAACAGAAAACAAAACCCCAGAGGGTTTCATGTAGTTTTCTGATAATGACTTTATTTTCTCCTTCCTCCTGTTTAGGCAGTAACATGCAAACTCTGACCACACCACTGGTGTGAAATTGCTGATTAACCTTTTGACTCTGACAATTAGGACTTCTCTCAACACCAACTGGTAATGCAAAAGACCATTAGTAGTTAATATTGGGACATCCCAGATCTAGATGTCAAAAGGTTAATGAAAAATCAAGTATCTTGCTTTTACTGGGGAATTTGGAAACCTTTCCCCCCAAACATTTAATTTTTTGTGATAAATAAGCCAGACTGGTTGAGCTGAGAAAGACGGGTGTTTTGCTAACGTGTACAGCTGTTAATTGAAAAAGATTTTGTTACGCTTGTTCTTTTGGACATAGATAAAAGAAAGATTTGCTGGAGAACTTAGATGGTCTTGAACACCCTTTTGTCCAAATACACAAGTTAATAATAACGCTTTGTTCTTTCTGTAACAGCCATGGAGCGGTTCTGAGTGCAATACTCATTTTCTTTAAGTCATATCTGCCAGTAATCATTCCTGGCTTAAGACCAGCTGCCATTAATGTGTTTTATGAAAATATAACACCAGTTTTACACTCAAAACTATTCTCTTTTTAGGTAAAATCTTCAGCACAAGCTGGTTTCCTGTATCTACCATAAATGCTATTTATCACAGATTTTGGTCTTTAAAACAGAAAGATAATGTTAAAACATTTTGATTACCCTTTCCTTACCGCTATCATTCACAAACCATCTTTTCTAATTATGGCATTAGGACATTTACATAACCGGGAAAAGGGTCCTTTAACTACATTTCTATTATGTTTGGCACTTCTGTGAAAGGATATTATATTCATGTGCATTAGAGATTGCTTATAAAAGATCAAGACAATAATAGCAGATCAGACGATAAAGGTTCCCTTTTCTCCTCCCAGACAGGCTGTCTCTGACAGAAGAATACAGTTCATCAAAAGTGTCTGCAGGTTGTCAAACTCAGTGAGATTTGGGGACACTCGGAGGCTGTCATGGCCAACAAGAAGATTTTCTGTAGGGTTCTGCCATCATTCACCCTCAGGAAATAATCACTCACTACATTTTGCGTGCTCTCATGATAGAGCTCTATTTGAGAAAAAAGAGCCATTTTATCAAAGGACAATATATCCCTTCTCTTGGTCCATGCAGCTTCCATTATCAGACCATAATAAATCATATTTATGTTCTCAGTTAATAAGACTGATTACAATGCAGGTTACAGGCATGGGAAAAGGAAAGCAGGTGAAAAGATGTTTTAATGAAAATATGATAAGCAAACAGCTTCTTGTGAACATTTCAGGCTGTTATTTGTAATGATCACAGGCAATTTTTGATACATCTTCTTTAGCAATGGTTTAAGCTGCATAAATTGGCTTGCCACTTTAAACGTTGAAATAGGAAGAATCCCAGTGTCCTTCTCATGTTGTCTAGAATCATTATATATATTATAAGCATAAAATGAGTTTAATGTATGTGCTTTGAAAAGAGGGGGAAAACAGAAAATCAGGGAAGACTGATTTTAATGCTTCTCAGAATGATTCTGAAATTTTCTACTCATCTTTGTTACTAACGGTGCATTTTCCATGAAATTTAGGAATGACATGTACTGCTTTCATCTCCTTAAAATTAATATACTGCGCTCTCTGTTTTTCTCAATTTCTTCAAAGTTCTTTTTAGAGCACTGAGCAAAGAAACAGAAAGAAATTCTCCACTCTGTGTGTGAGCATATCTGCTATTAATGCAGAGGGAAGTCAAGTATTTGCTTCTACAAGAGAATACACCCCAGTGTTCTACACTAAAAGGTACCCTGTTAAAACAGTGCAATCATGTTCAACTGCAGCACATGTGATGCATTCAAGGGCCAACATCCACAGAGGTTTTTTAAGTGATTTGGGCTTTTTTTGTTAGGGCAAATGTTCTGATATGATTTTAGCATATAAATGTATGGAGGGAAGTGGCTGATGGACTGTCTTGCTCTCATCTTGTGAAAAGACTTATTTTGTTATGTTGAGCATCATACTTTCAAGATGAAGTTGGAAATTTAAGGAATAATTTCCTCCTGCTGATACGTAATTTTGACCAAGTCTTTGAAATTTTACATCACTTGTAGAATGGTGACAAAGACTCCTTGGTGTTGTGTGTCTGTGGGACCTGTTCTGGTCTCTCCTATTTCCCTAAAACCACTCTTTAACAAATTTTAAAGCTTTGCATTTGTCTTGGCCCTGGGGAATGACCATGAAATTACCTTGACACTTTTAGGACACTTCAAAAGAGCAGTGCCCACAGAAGAAACAGCAAACTGCTCTTCAAAGGGAATATACTGATATGACAACAGACTTAGATAATGTACTTCATGATGGAACTGCTTGATACAGAGGAAAACATGTTGTAACTGCCTTCACCATGAAAGGGGTTTAAAAATGCTGCCTGCCAACTCCACAAAAACCAGAGCTGCTATTTCGGTTAAAGGCCAGTGGATTGTATTTTTCACGTCAGTTTTCACTAACCTCAAACATCAGTGTTATGACACACTGTCATTCAACCAAACCAGCACTCTGGTGCCATCCAAACAAGCAGGAAAAAAAGCAAACACAAGAAAACTTACATGTCCAATTCGTAAGTGGGGGGTGCATGTGAATGAACTACTTTTATATAATAATACTGATTACTGAAAATGAAACACTTAAAAGAAAATAAACAAAAAGCAGTGCTTTCTGAGCCAGTGGTGTTTTCTTGGCTGGCAATTTCTCTTTGTTCTGTTTCATGACACCAGGCTTAATGGTTGAAGGGGTGTTCTGGGCCAGATGTCAATCACAATGTCTGACATAAACAAAAATAGCTAAAAAGGCATGCCAGCATCTTCCTTTTGTTTTCCCATTAGCTCCATTTTTCTTTTCATAGGCTGACAAAAAATTACTGCCTCCAAGTGAATTCAGTAATGTCACTCTATATCTAATATCTAGGAGACCTTTTGTTTTAGCTTTACTGGGCTTAACCACAAAAGACACTTGACATTGACAAAGAATCTGTCAAACATACAATGATCAGTGCAATGAAACCTCTCATGACAGAAGGGCACTATTCTGCCTCCCCCTTGCCTCCAGCAGCAGCCTGTCTGAGCAAAATATGCTGGAGCACATGTAGCAGCTGAACCATTACAGAGCAGGCCAGAAGCTGAGATGTCTCTTGTTTGAATTGTCATAGCATATTAGTATAATTAAAACCGCCAAAAGAGTAGAAAAGATAGATGGAAATGTTACATTACTTGTTTCTAGAGATTAACCTCCAGCCAGAACTGAAATAAAGAGACACATTTTGGATTTCTTAGAGCCCTGATATGGAAGAAAACAAGCCTGAGAGTACGTCTCTGGAAGTGTGAGACATGAAGTCATAGTTCCTATATTTATACAAAAAAAGCAGAAATAGTGTTTCAGACAGACACTCTGTTTCCTTTGTGATTACAGCTCCCATTGTGGCTGTGCTCTGCAAAGCAGTTGTAGCATCCCTCTGCTAACTCCTTTTCACTCTCCTTTGCCTTCGTACCCACAAGGTCTTGACAACCCTTGGCCCTGCTGCTGCGCTGGTGTCCCCACTCTCACCCCTTCCCTTGGCCCTGCTGTGCTGGTGTCCCCACTCTCACCCCTTCCCTTGGCCCTGCTGCTGAGCTGGTGTCCCCCTGCCCACCTGCCCCATGGCTGCACTCGGCTGGTGCTGCAGGTGCCCGCCCCACAGCAGTGCACCATGTCCTGGCTGGCGGCTGCAGGGGCCATGACATATGCCCTTCAGTATGGTCAGGAAGTCATCCTGCACAGATTTCCTACCCTAGGCATGCTGGTGCCTGAGGAGGAGAAACAAACACCTCCTGGTAGACCAGCCCTGAGACTGTCCTTGCACACAAGAGAGCCAGACAGGGAGCGAGGAAGGCTTAAATTGCTTCACCTAGGCTGTTTCTGCTTCTCATTGCAGAGGATGTTTGAACAATGGCTTCAATTTAAAATCTGACCTTTCAAATGCCAAGTTTCATTCTTGTTTCTGTGTTGAATGAACATACGGCTTTCTAAAACTGACCCTAAAAATTATGTTCTCTTTATCGATAAAATGTGCTACTTCCCATGCATCGTTACCTCTCATAACTATTCAGGACAAACTTATGACTCAAATTTATAATGATGCTCTGAGTTGTGAGTATGTGGTGAGAAACTGGTGTAAAACCTTCTATGTAACTGTTCAGCTGTAGAAGTTGGAACTCAATTTATCCAGAGTCTGAGGAGGACCTGAACTGGCTCTACTAGTCCTGAAAGACGGAAAAAGCAGCACAACTTTCCTCTAACAAAACAGGTACATTCAAGGAGAAGATGCAGGAATCAGGTAGGTCTCATGGTCATTTCTTCTGATATTAATGAACTTCACAGCCTTGCCCCATTTGCTGATTTGTTTTAAGTAGAGAGACATTAAATAGGAGCCTTAAATTTCAGGTTTTCCCATATTTCCTGTATTTCTCAAATTTAATCTCAGTTAATGACTTCTCCATGTAGGGTTTCTCTTAAATTTCTGGCAGAGCCTGTAAATGTGCATAACTAGTAAAAAATATGTTATCTGCATTTAGTGTTGGCTTTTGGAACCCTCACCGCCAAGTCACCTTACCACTGCATCTCACCTCACATGCATTTCTGTGTAGTGCCAGGGGGCTGGAAAATAGCTATGAAGTAAAAGCGGATTCTGCTCCCATTAAAGGCAATGAAAACTATGCTTTTACTTCTACTTACTCATATAATAGTGGGGGAAAATGAAGTGGAAACAAGCACAACAAAACACCTCTGCCAGCTATCTACAAGCTAACCAAGGCTTCCACTAATGAGGCGCTCTGGCATTTTGAGAAAGACAGATTCTTCCAGAAATGGAAAAAATACACCGAGTTTTTCCTTCAGCTCTGAAAGGCTAGTGAAAGAGCAACAAATTTCAGTTCAAAAAAGGGATGGCAATCAAACTTTTAATGCTGTCTATGCTATTAAATACCTACAGATGCCCCTAAAGTTTCCTGTCAACTAAATGCTTTTACATATTTGTTTGGCAGATTATTAAATATTGATTCTTATATATCTCACCTAATTATCCACTGTATTTACAGGTTCATCTAAGGTTCATTATGGACATAAAATTCTTGAGAAAGTTAATAATTTCAAATCACAATAACAGAATAATTTCCAGGTCAGATTTTCTAGAAGACAACTCAATACCATGGACCCTAACACAGTCTACTAAACAGAACAATACAGTTTGTGGAAAAGATAATAGTCCAGATCATGAGATAGCAACAGATTTCACATTATGATTTCCAGATGTCTTTAAGAGCTTAATGCATACAGCATTGGTTCAAGTCTAATCTGCATGGCAGAAATGCAGGTTGTTCCAATTTTCTCCTCACTGGGGCTGTGTGGAGGAACTGTCTCCCCAAGGGCTGCAGAGGACAGGTTGGGTTAGTTTGGCCATGCTTTAGTGAGAATACTCATTGCATTGCCAACTGCTCCTAGAGAGCCCAGTGGTATGATGTGCAGAAAAGAAAACATTTCATATTTGCCTAGTGGGACAGCACTGTGCCCAGGTCTTTCTGATAGGTGCCATCAGAGCTGGCTGGACACATTGGCCAAGCAAGCAACTATTTAGGGCAGCAAAGTGATCTGTGCTTCCAGAGTCCTGGAGAAGCAGGAGGGCATTGCGCTGCTGCTTCAGAGAGACGAGTTTGCCTGAACAACAGGGGGAAGTCTGACCTAGCAGTTTCCACATTCTTATCCCATTACAGAAAGCTGGCAAATCTGCCCTGACCATCAGCTTCACACCTCAGCAGCCCCTTCCCTGCACACTTGCCCCTACATGGACAGAACAGGCCTCCCTGACCTGTCCCCAGCCCTAACCATTGGAAGCACTGACATTCCCTTTTTCTTACATTGCTGGAAAGACCTGAGTTACAGCAGCCTGTCACAACTCTCAGGCGTCTGTGACAACTTGATTGTATTCTAAGCACTGTGTGTTGATTCACTGGAGAGAGAGTGGAGTTTGCCAAACTGAGACACTCAGAAGCTCCTGGGGTGATTGTCTCCACAACAGGAAGGTAGTTTTCCTGCTATTTCCAGGGTGCAGCTTTGGAAGCAAGGTTCCCTGAATATCCACTGTAAAACAATGTATTGCATCAGTTCCCTGAAACCAGGGACTTGGTCAAGTCCACAGTATAGTGGTGTTGAGTGAGAGATGAAATTCTCCCTCCTGTCAGCCTGGAGGATTTACAGCGCTTTGCAGGGCAGCCCAGTATCCTGCTGTGCCCAGAGGGGCCATGGATGCCCAGGAGTTTCTGGTGGGTCTATTTGTGTCTGTAAACATGGAATAGTATTTCCTCTTCCATTCCTGCTGGAGAACACGTTACTGGTATGGGTTAGATGGGCTGGATAACAATGCAACGATATGCCGGGACGCTGAACCAAGTCTGCCTGAGTTCAAGAAGTGTATGGACAATGTTCTCAGGCATGTGGGTGTCCTGTGTAAGGCCAGGAGTTGAACTTGATGATCCACATGAGTCCCTTCCAACTCAGCATAATCCATGTTTTTATGATTTGCTTTTCAATTTCAGCACTGTCGGGTTGGGAAGTGAAAAAGAGCTCTGCAAACAGAACAAGTGTCTGACATGACAGTGCAATGCAAAAAAAAAAAAAAAGACTCAAAGCTACTTTTTCTCCATGGAAATCATACAAAAATTGCCAGTTTAGGACTTCATGAGTTTCTCTCTGGAGTAAAAAATTCAGTCTGAGTGCACAAAAGAGTGTGAGCAAAGAGCATTTTGGCTCCTTCAACCCTGTGCACAAAACCTCCTATGGTTTCAGTGAGGATTTTAGCATCTCTTGCAGTCTTCAAATGTTGTGCTGTGCGAGGATGTGCTTATACATAATTTTGTAATTGAAATGGCATGTTTACTGTTCTATTTCATGCTTGATTGTGTTTTTTAAACACCTTTACTCATGCTGCTAGAAGTGGGATTATAATTAAAATGTCCTGTTGAACACCTTGTTCAGTTCAATGAAGGCATAATAGAAGTATAAATACTTGTTCTCATTGACTCTGTGATGTCAGCAAAACAAACACAGTAAATCACACATAATCACAGAATATTCTGACTTGGAAGGGACCCACAAGGATTTTCAAGTCCAGCTCTTTGAATGGGATCAAACCAACAATCTTGGTGTCATTAGCACCATGCTCTAACCAACTGAGCTAATCTCAGAGTCAAATGTCATAAAACAAATCTCTCACCAAAACATCAGTGGGATCCCTGGAAAGGGGAAACAGAACCTGTGACTGGGCAAAGAGGGGATCTCTCTTTTGGTAAAAGGAAATATTTTCAGATACTATCTTTGATATAGATCTCTTAACTAAGGAACAGAAGGATTGATTGGTTGATTGATTGATTGATTGATTGACTGATTGATTGATTGATTGATTTAGGCAATTATGAGAAAAAAATCAGAGTGGAATTTGTTCCTCTTCTCACGGTCCCTTGGCCTAAAGACTAGACACTACTTTCTCCTACACTTGCCATTAGGGAATGCCAAGTCTGCTTATGAAGTATTAAGGAGAAACTTATATTTTATTCCTGTTTCCTTAAAAAGTCCACAGATACCCAGACTTAATTTCTTTATGGGGGAGTGAAACTACAACACAAAGTCCAAATGTTTCTAAGTGACTGTCCAGTGGTTTCAGAACTTTTGCATAGCAACAGTGGTTTCATTTTCTTCATGTTTTCTCTTGTAGTCTAAGTTACCATTGATGATGAGATGGCAAACCATTCTGGCAGGCACGTGTTCAGTCTTAAGGAGCTTTAGACTACTTTAAAGCTTGAAATTCCAGGTAAGTAGGGATGTTCCAAGATTTAGCCTAATTGATGCTTCTTGGGCAGTTTACTTGGATACCTTGGCTCAGTTTCCTTGTCTGAAAAAATGGGGAGAACAATCTCTGTGTTCTTTGTGCTCTTTGATGTAATAATATTTTTATATACTAAATACTAGGCTGTACACTGCACAAAACCCATGAGGTTTTGTGTCCTTTCACTGGCTGAAAGAGGGTTCTCAAAATCAATCCCAGGATGTATAACACTTCTGTGCCAGAGCAGGACTTGCCAGTCAGTAGCTGCCTTAGAGGGAAAGCCCACATGATCTTTATGAAGCAGGCAAATAAGCAGACCCAAAGGGTGTGGAAATTCCCTTCTGTGCCCAGTTTCAGTTCCAGCTACTTCAGGCTCAGCAGAAGTTGGGCAGGCAGATGGTTCTCAGGATTTGGTCTTTTGAATGAAAGCTGTGAGGAAGTGACAAAGTAGGAGGGCTTTTTCCCTGGGACAGGGCTACAGAACATGAAGAACAAAGTAGACAAAAATGTTGTCAAGTGGGATTGCAACAAAACCTAGTTTATTTCTTTGAATGTCTCATTCTATGTACAGGTGCAGTTCTACACACCCACACACGCTGCATTTATTTCAGTGTGTGATCATATAAATACCTGCAGGTGCGACACTGAAGAGATATCCATGCTGAGGCATGAATATGGAGTTCCACACCTGTATTTACTGCCTGGCTCACACAATGAACTACTGCAGTCAGTGGGTTCTCTTTCCACCTCCCATATGCACTTTAGAACTAAAACTGAAGAAAATTCTGTCCTAGTAACTACATTTAACAGGATGCCACGGCATAGAACTACAATATGTGATGGGGAAGGTGTGTGAGCCAGTCATCATTACTTCACTTTGTTGCACATGTATATACAAAATTAGGAAGAAACTAATTTCACATAAAAATGGCCACATCAGTTTAATGTATGGTAATAAATCCATGAAGCTGTAATTTAATGTGTCTTTTGAGGCACCTAAAACTTCAGCTGGCCTTCAGTACAGTGACTGGTTTCTTTCTTCTGGCACACAGATGGCTCCCAGTCTATAATACTGTCAGATAGTCCATAATGCACAGGATACAGATCTTGGCTTCTGCTGAAACCATGGTTCTGAATTCACCAACTTGCTTACACATAAAAAAGTCTCAGTCACAGCATAGTGCTCATGCAGCTGGTGTCATTAAACAATAATCTGACGCTAACTACTTGACTACAAATGCCCTCCTCCCAGTGTCAAAAATATAAAACAACTAATGGATATAAACTGGGGGCAACATTTTGCATGTAATTGCTGCCTGCAGAGAATCAAGGTCGCCAAAGTTTCTTACTTTTTATAAGGCCTTTATTGATAACTTTTGTTTCCCAAAGAGAAAAATAAACCTACCAAAGTTCCTTTGAACATTTCAGAAGCCTTTCATAGCATTAGCTGTGAAAGTAGTGGTGTCACATTCCTAATAATGATGCATAGGAACTGTGTTTTAGTAGTCCATGCTGCTTTCTTTGTGGAAACTATCTCAGATGCCTTGGGATTATTTGGCAGTAACTTCTTTTTGCACCATGATTTCACAGGTATCTTTTCTGTTCTCTTCAGCATATTCCTTTGAAGATCTAGGGAGAAAATGTGGCACTCGAGCATTCAGTGAAACTTAGTTTGCATCTCCATCTAAAGACAGGGAATGTGTTCTCCTGCGACCGAAAAGGTGGGGGAACCGCAGTGCCCAAATTTCAGTAAAAATTTTAGGTAGTGTTGTCCAGGCAAAGGAATAATGAGAACATGGTCAGTGGAGATTTCATAGGAAGCAAAGGAGAAAAGAAAGCACAATTTATTTTTCTGATCTGAATGTCACTGCTTTGCCCAGAGGGACCACGACTGCCATCCATGGCTCACAATAGTGAATGTACTCTGTGCAGTGACACAGGGAAAGGGACCAGAAGTGACTGGAGCAGTGGAAGAAATAACACTGTGCTAACAAAGAGTTTTGTCCAGGCAAAGTTACCTCCCTTGGAATTAGCCTGGGTATCTCCCCATGACACATTTGTTTTAGAATCACAGCATGTTGCAATTATTAGGCTCTGGCAGGCTCCTAGGTAGGAACTGTGTCCAAGAGCCTTTATTTCATCTGCTCCAATTGGGAAGAGTATGGCAGTTTCTTTCGGTTGAGACTTTGCTATAACGATCTGAGCTTTAGTCACTGTGAGACTGGCCCTCTGCAAAGCATTCAGTTGGTATTACAACCAGAGACAACTGAGCTCCAAAAGTGAGTGCAGACCATGTCTACTTATTAAGAAAAGGGGCATGTGGAGAGCCCATTACTCAGTAATTGGTGCTAGCTGCCAGTTAGCATTCAGTAGGACTTCGAGCATTTGTATAGACTTTACAGCCCAGAAGGGCCTAGGATTGTTCTCACCTTATTTGCTGTCACTATAATCAGCTGATGGCTCTCTGCTTTGCAGAGCTACCAAAACCAGCTTGATCGGACTGAAAGGCACCTGGAAGTACAGGATGTCCCCAAGGAATTCAGCCCGAGGGACATGCAAGTCTGAGAGACTTTGTGGCTAAGGTTGCGTTACAGTTTTGTGGGCTTGCAGGTTTCTTCCCCTGCCACGGAAGAGTAAAATGCTGAGTGGAACTTGTGGTAGGTGACATAAACGCCTGCCTGGTTGTGTAAAACCTTAAATAGGTCTCTAACGATGAGACCCTCAAGTGGTGTGTGCCTCTTTAGGGGAGGCAAACAGCACTTCGGTATGGAGAGTCTGGAGAGGCAGTGTAGGAAGCCTTTACAGGAACGACTGCACAGACATTCAGAGGGAAATGCAGCCCTGTGGGGTACGTGCCCCTGCAGCTTTGCCCTTGGGAAGGAGCCCCTTCCCTCTGCAGGTCGCGGCGCTGCTGTGGCTCCGCTCGGTCTGGTTGGGGCAGGGGCACACGGCCCTCACTGCGCTGCCGGGACCGGGCCGGGCTCTTCTCATATGGCTATTCCCTGCAATATTATATATATACATATTTTATTTACAGCATAGGCAGCAATATCCCCCGAGGCTGACAAGCTGGTTGAATAAGCTGCTCTCCCCCAGCAAGAGGGCTTTGCCGACACCTGCGAAGTTAAAACCTGTCTGCGGCAGGTGAGAACGCAGGTAAGGCAGGTTCGGCCGCGGCCAGAGCCGGGCCCGAGGCGCGGGGGCCGGTCGGTACCGAGGCGCGGGGGTCGGTACCGAGGCGCGGGGGCCGTGCGG
>JAOXXN010000120.1:17457227-17476126 GCA_026770055.1 Myrmophylax atrothorax
CGCCGACATGGTATCAGCCGAAACCCGTATCCCGCTACGGCGCGGTATATGCCGGTGCGGGTGGCGCTGCCCTCGGGCCGGGCGCGCCCCCCAGCCCCTCTTCTCTGGCGCTGGGAGAGGAGCGAGGGCGCGCCCGCCGCTCCCTCTCTTTGTGTGCCAGCGAGGGAGCGCGCGCGGGCGGGCCCGAGACACTCACCCGCCCCCCCGCCGCAATTTCGGGAGCATTATAGCTAAAGTGTTTTCAACTTATTATTATGCATGAGTAAAAATTCCATGAATGTGTAACATTTTCGCCTGTATTTCCCTCTTTTATAACATCATTTAAATTCCTCATTAATAATTTAGCGGCGTTCTGGATTTTAATCACTTCTCATCCCGGCGGTCCCTGCCCGAGCCAGCGCGCTGCGCTCACCTGAAGGTGACACGAGGCAGGGCCGGGCCAGGGACACTCGCCCCAGCGCCCTGCCCCCCTGCAGGCTATTTCCTTCACAATTAAAAATGCAAAGCTTACCAAACTTGAGGCTTGAGTAGGTCAGCATTAGTAAAAATTAATTTTTTCTTTCCCCCTTTTTTTTTTGCATGTGAGTTTAATTATGGTGGTATTTGTTTGATAGCTTGTTACTGTAAATAAAAGAGATAAAAGCAGCCCTTCACTCGAGCAGCTCCAGAGCTGTGAAATATGTACCTAATTAAAACTATTGGTGTAAGAGGCTAATAAAGTACATGTGCCTAGTAGATGTCTTATTCTAATGAATCTCAGCTAACTTGCTCTGAGTGATGTATTTCAGCGTTGGTAGTAAGGGCTGAATAATTACAGAATTTATCATGAAGTGCTTGCGAAGGGCCAGGAAGGCCTGGGAGGGAGGGAAGGGCCATGGCGGGGCGTGGGCTGGCACTGCGGTTGGGGCAGCAGAGCCCTCAGCCTGCCAGGCCTGGCCTGCCACCCCCAGGTGGGCAGGGAGCCTCGGGCTGGGCCCTGGCGCCACCTCCTCACCCCGATGTCCCCCGATGTCCCCTGCTCTTCGCCTGGCACAGTGAGGAGCGGGACACGGCGTGCGCTCCTCAGACTCCCAAACCCAGTGCAGATGGGTTGTCTAAAGCATTTCAGATGGAGTTTTGGTCTTGCGCCAGCAGCTAATCAAAGTCTTAATTCTGGAGAATAAAAAGGCTGGGCTTTCCAAGCTTCCTCCAGCTGGTTTCTGCCAGGGATGCGGACGGACGGCACTCCTGAGTGCCCCAGCACTAGGCAGTGGGGCTGGCCCTGCGCTGGTCACTGGCCCAGCTGTGCCCGGCCTGCACACACACTGCCCCACATCCACCCTGGCCTGGCCCGTAAGGAACAGAAGGCAGGCCTGTGAAAAAGTGTGTGTCGAGAACCCCTGCCTGGGACCTGAGCTTTGCCCTTTGGAGCAGTACAGGCTTGTCAGGAGAAAGGGTACGTTCTGAGAGAAGCTGGGTAATAATAAAGGGGCTGGTTAAGCAGAGAAAAGGCCTTCAGGGGAGCATGTATTCTTATTGCTTTTTTTGCAACCGAGCAGAGAAAACATCCCAAGGCAAAATGTGTATTGTAGGCTTTCCTGTAGTCCCTAACAACAACTATTTAAACACTGGCACGTGCAGGTGTCCTGCCAGCATCCCCCACTGCCCCGTGGGGTGTCACTGCCCTGTGCCCGAGCCCCCAGACCTGGGAGGCTGGCACTGCTCTGTACCCGAGCCCCCAAACCTGGGAGGCTGCACTGCTCTGTACCCGAGCCCCCAAACCTGGGAGGCTGGCACTGCTCTGTACCCGAGCCCCCAGACCTGTGGGGCCCAACACGCGGTGCCTCACCCCCCGAGCAGGGGCTCCGTGTGCCATCTGGGCTGTGCTGTCTGTCCCAGACTCAGATCTGATGAGTTCAAATGACTCTCTCCAAGTGTGTGGTAGCTGCAGCTGTTGAAAGCACGCCGGCAGCTTCTGATCTGCACATGAATTTGGAGGTTTTTTACAAGTGCTGCATCGGCAGTTTTTCTGCAGAATGAAATTTTCACTATTGCTAATATCAGCTGGGGAAACAGGTGGAACTTGTTATCCTGCTCACAAAACCTACCTTTTCACAGGGAAGAGATTGTTTTTCATTGCTGTACGATCTGTTAATAGGGTAGATTGA
Source organism: Myrmophylax atrothorax (assembly GCA_026770055.1). Classification (NCBI taxonomy): domain Eukaryota; kingdom Metazoa; phylum Chordata; class Aves; order Passeriformes; family Thamnophilidae; genus Myrmophylax; species Myrmophylax atrothorax. The sequence goes on from JAOXXN010000120.1 coordinate 17,459,375, forward strand.
GAATAAGACTGGGGAGAACTAGCCTGTTTCTGTCTTTGTCCCTGACTTACTGTTTGACCTTAAGAAAGTCTCTTAGTCATTCTAGAAACCTGGTTTCTCTATGTGTAAAAAAAAGCAATAATAGCCATATCAAAAGAGACAGTCATCAATATCTAGAAGTGGTGTCTGTTGTGCTTTCTTGGAGACCTGCAAAAATCTGTTTTTTCCTGCTGAGAGAATTCTTTCCATGTTGCTCAATCAATGATCATTTTAATATCTTTTTCTGCCTCTCAGTTACATCTCAAATATTTGTGTCTGTGCAATTTTCATGGTCTCATATCTTGTCTCTTTCTGTATAAAAATGTATGTTGTCAGCTTGAGGGGATGCTTTTCCTTTCAGCTTCTTTGTAATTACCAAAAATAGTTTTACCCTGTTAAAACCTTTCTGAGTTGTCGACATGGCATGGTGTAGTATTAAAACCTCATTACTCTGCAGCAAACCTTCCTGGGCATTGTGTTTACCTTCTGATAACATTTCTAATAAGAAGCCAAACACCAGGAGAATGAAGGGGATACTTACACTGTTGGGTCTAGTGTGACTTTGCATAATGAAAATAATGCAAAAATAATGACATTCTTGTGTAGCTAAGAGAGAAAGAAATATAACCAAATTGTTTCTGCTGGCTTTTCATCAAGGCAGAAAACCTGTGTGTGTGTTTTCTGGACAAGCTTTATTTATACTATGGTCTGGAACCTGACAGCAGAGATTCCTGTGCCTGTGCAAAGTTATTTTGCTTTCAGCATGACTCCACCAAGAGACCCCAGCATAGAGGATTACTCCTTTTTGAGGATAGTGCACTGGAGTTGTTGGCAAGGCCTAGATTTGAGGTGCTCTGAGCTAGAGCTATGGATAGAATAAGAGCTTAAGAGCTAAACTCGATTACTCTAACAAAGCCTGAGGCTGCAAGGAAACTTTCCACCAAAAGTATGTTTCCTAAATGTTGATAGCAGATGGCCCTCCCATCCCACAGGCTGAGGATATGCTGACTTTCACTCTCAGTGTAACTTGTTCTCACATCACAGAACTCCTAATTTTTGATTTTTTAATAAGCATGATCTGATAAGCTAAGCTAAACACACTTTTAAAATACATTTCAAGCATAAAGATTGTTACTACATCTGTTGTTCTGATTCACAGAGACAGTTAATATAATTTCCTTTTTCCTTTGGCACCTATGCAAAATCTGACATAGATTTAATTCTGGTAATAGGGTAGAGGGAGGAGTACAACCATAACCAGAGGTGACCAGTAGTGGCCCTATCTGGATGTGTCTTGCAATTTCTGCTCTTGTATGATGAATTGATGTCCAGCAGCATTGTGCTTTTCTACACTCTACCCCTGCCTTTACTCTGCTTTTTCACAGCTTTACCTCAGCCTTCTCTGTGAAGCCAAAGATGCCTGACATTTGTAGCCATGTTTTTGAAATTACCTGCTCAGGAACGTCTGCTCAGAGAAGTCTATTTTTACTATTTCGTGTATCTGAAATAACTGGGGACTGGATGTGTTGTTGCCAGGGTAAGTGTGTGAAGAGAATTAGTTTAGACTAGTAGAACGGAATGAAGCTGTTGATGAGCGGACTCAGATGCACAGAGGCCTGAGAATCATAAGGCTCCATCCCTCTGGGTCAATGGTCGTTGGGACAAGGCAAAGAGGAGACAGGAGTTGAAGAGACACTGCTGTTTTGGAGTCTGTGTTTCAGGTCACAGTCATGTCAGGTCAACAAAAGTCATGTGTGAATGGTGCCAAAGCAGACTTGATGGTTGTTCATGAATATTTATTGTCTTTTTATTATAGACTTCATTTTACATTCTGGCAGACTTTTCATTACACACCTTTTTTGGAAACCTACTAGACAAAACCCCAAAATGTGCTTTGTTTTGTACTGCAACAGGCAATGAGCCAAAATGTAGGTCTGAGGAAACTTTTGTGTCATCCTCTCCTTGGAGCTTTATTTCAGATCATCTATGTTGTACTGGATACAACCCTTTCCAGCTAAGCTGTGGTGACCCCAGACATTGTCCTGGGACATGTTTTGGGGCTTCTGAATGGGCTGTCATGCTACTTGCAGCAGCACTTGCATTTCTTCAACTGATCAGCAGCTGGAGGTTATGGATGGTGCTTGACCCCTGACTTGTCTCATACCCTTGTTCTAGACCCTGTTGCTAAATGGTGGGCCAGGCTGCCTTTCCTTCCTCCCATCAGATCACAGATAGTTCTTTGGCATGCATCCAAACCTAATGCAGTATAGAGGGAAAGGTCTTCAGGTTCCCAAAGTATAAACATACATGTGGTCAAAGCCCCAGCTCATTAGATTAGTACGTGCAGTGCAGACCAGCTACTGATACATGTTTTCATCTACGCAAGGTAAATTGGATTGAAACTTCACACTGTTTAAAAAGGAGAGCTGAGATTCCTGCTTACCTTTGAGTTCTAAATTAGCACGCACATGACTAAGCTTCATGGACATGAAAAAGCTGGTTCTGAGTTAGTATGATGCCTGTACCATTGATTTCACTGGACCCTTTTGTATCAGGAACCACATGTACCCAGCCTCACATTGTGAAGCTAGATTAATTTAGCTTTTGGCAAATTATGTGCTGTATAAGAACGCTCTGTGAATGACTTGGATTGCAAATTCTACTGCTCAATTTTTGCCATGCAAAGTACCAGTAACATGAACTACTGGTTTCAGCTGAACTTTACAGAAACGTGAATGACAGGCACCCAAAATATGGAGATAAATGGTGGAGAACTAAACAACATTAGGCCTACTGAGTCAGATATTAAGAGCCTCAATATAAATGATAACAGAATATAAAGGTAATGGCAAAGGTTTTAGTGCTTCAGTCCCTTTAAAAATAGAGATGGTGTAGCCTCTCAACAAAATGTGGATTTGTGATTCTCAGCTGTAATTACAGGGAACAACACAGGAGGCGCTACTGAGAATACTTCCATGTTTCAGTTTCATGTTATGTTAATGTTTGTAAAATCTCTCCACTTTCAGAAGCAAAATTCTTGTTCTCTCTCTTTGAATTGTTATTGCAATAGCTGAAGCAAAACAAACTTCCCATGATATACCTACCTTGGACAACAGAACCACTCTGGATAATATAGGTAAATTAATAGGATGCAAGCTCATTTTTTGATGTGCTTCCTAACTGTACCAATTCACTTGATGCAAGTGTTTGTTACTCATATCAGTGGGGATGTAGAGAGAGGAACTTTTCTTGCTCTCTGTATTGCTGATGATAACTTTTTCCTTGAGTTTTATTCAACCTTAAGAAATTTGCATCCTTCCACACATCCGTACTGGTTGCAGTCTTACATGTTCATGTGCTCTCCTAGATCAAATATATATTCTCCCCGGTGCCTTTAGACACCATTTACTGGCTGAAAACCACACCACAGCTGCTGCTTGCCCCGGTCCCTCCCATATCTCTGCCATCAGAAGAGGCCAAGCAAGCATTCCGTAATGTACTACAAGTAAAGCCAGCCTGGTTAGCTCATATCCATGTTCATCACCAGGTGAAATGAATCTGGCTGGCTTAATTTAAACAGATTAGGAGGTGATTTGTGATCCCTTTTGCTAATGGAGCAGTACCTTGGGTATTTGGAAGGCAGCAGTAAACACTGGAGACAGTGCTGTTGTCTCCTAGAAGAGCTTCTCTGTAGTCTCAGGTCTTCTCAGCACTCCCATCTTTGAACCCAATCTTGCACCCCTCAACTTCCACAATTTTTCTACATGTCTTACCTTTATTTTTACCTTAGTGGCCACAACTAAAGATATATTTTGACATTTTAAATGAATCTTCTCTGTTCAGCTTGTTCTGACTGTCTTTATTAATTAAACTTATGTCTTCATATTGGTTCCTTCAGCTCATCTCTTTCCATTTGCCTCCATTATACTTTGCCATCCTTGAACTGCACTGAACTCTTCCTCATTTCACATCTTCCCATACAATATTCAGATGTGCTATTCCTCTGTCTAATTTTACTATGGCTAATGTGAAAATCTTTGCTAGAGAAGCAGCAGTGAGGAGACAGACCTTTCTTCCACATTCATTCTCACTCTTATGTAAAATCCCAGCTGAAAAAGGGCATTCTCCTCTATGATCATAACTTCACATTCCTCTTTTTCCTGCTAGTCTTCCCATTGGAATACATTTTAATACATCCTCATCCATGGAAACTGGACTGTTTATGTTTGCAATTTTTCAATGTGCTTGGAGTTGGGGTTTTTCAGATGAACGGTATATTAAGATTTAATCTGAACCCAGTCAGATAATATTGACCTGCAATGAAAAAGCTGTATGAATGAGATAGCAGCAGACAGCTTAAAGTGCTGACTGCCAAGTGCTGACTGAAAAATGAAACCCCAGAAGTTTGGCGGTGCAGAGCAGACGGACATTTATGAATGGAAAAGCTTTCTGATTGTTTAAATATTGGGATTTGAATTTTTTTAATTTTCTCAATTTTATACAATGTTTGCCAAAAATTTGCCTCCTTCTGTAGGCTGTCACATCCTTATACCAACCCTAAGGCCTCTCTCTTTTGCCACAGTAGATTTCCCCAGAATTAAAACAAAGAAGAAATGAATCTAAGACTTTAAATTCCTGATAGTCCTCTCTATGCCCATTTCAGCTCTATTTCCTACTGTTCAGAGTTAGCAGTTATCAGGAAACATGTATTTGGGTTCCAAAATCATGATCTTCTGAAACAAATCCCTAGGTATTACAGTATTGCCACAGTTTGTGAGCCACATTGTGTTAGGACCACAAACAATGAGTTGGCCTTTGCCCAAAGCAGCTTTTAATCCAGGTCATGTATATGGAAGATAGGCAAGGGAAGCTGTTTCCACGTATATCTGAGGTGCCTGGGTTAAATGTTGTGAATTATTTCAGCAAATATATTCCAAACCTTCCTCTTCAGTTTTTCACAAATTCCAATTTTGGATGCTTCTCTAAATGAAAAGGAACAATTGAAATGCCTTTCTGAATGCATTTGAAATTGATTAAGTTACTGTAATTTCCCTGAGCAAGCCAGCTCTTTGGAGGGGGCAAAAGTTGCAAATGGAAAAACAAACAAACAAATGAGTGCATAACTATGAGATGTGCTGCCAGAGACTCAAAAACAAGCCTACTAGAAGAGGGAGGGAAAGACTCTTGTCTGCCCTGGGACAATTTATAGAAACCAAAATGTGGGAGAGTTGAAATAACTAGGGGGAAAAAAAGAAGTCCACTTTTTTCTCTTTTTTAAAATCCAGATTATGAGGCTACCTGTACCCATGATACTGCTATGAAAGAGGACTGACTTCAAGGATGTTGAGAAAAAACCCAGAAATTTCCAACTTCATTGTTCAGGTTCTTCCTTTGCGAGGGTTCCTTTGGTGACATAACTAAGAGGTGAGTCCCTTGGTTGCATCGGTAAAGGGGGAGAATGAACAACAGTGCCAGATGCACCAAGTTAACTGCCAGTGAGGCAAGAAAACCATGACCACAGCTACCTTTCTTGCCTGCCAAGTCCTGGACCAGTGAGAAATCAAAACATGCTCTAGGTCACTCTACAGGTATAGGGCATGCTTCACCTCCCCTGAACTGGGGATGGGCAGTGAAGGGAAGAGTACTGCAGAGCTGCTGCCTGCCTGCTCTCCAAAGACTTTCTGTTAAGGGGAATCCTCAGTTGTCCATTTAGGGTAGTATTAGAGCTGCACGGAGCAGCTGAAGCGTGCAGAGAGGCTGCAGATGGGGCTGAGAGTACAGCTCGATACTTCGCTGTTAAGCCACCAGCTACAGCATCATCCAATGCCTGCTAAAGGTGGGCACCAAGATTACTAGTAATGGCTAAAGGCAAAGCAGGGGGTCTGGTTTTAATAAAAAGGTAGTTTATGAACAGCGTTTTTCTTATTATAATGATAAAATGGATATGAAACAGTTACACTCCACATACTTTTTTTTTTCAGTGCTATTTATTTTTTTTGAAACACTGAAAACAAAACCAGCAAAGGAGGGGAGGGGGAAAAAAAAAGGAAAAAGAAAACTCCCTTCAGACAACAATCACCTTTTGAGTTAAATTCTCATGCTTGGTCTTAGCCCAGAGGGATTTGTCTTGAGTGAAGTTCGAAGAAAATCCTTTCAGCAGTTTCTGAGTTACTTAAATGTAACCATGGAGGTTTGGATTCAGATGCTTTTTTTTTTTGCTTGTATAACTCAAAAATAGCTTTCCTTTAAAACTTCTAAATTAACCCTCCTTAACTTTTCAACTTGTCACCTATCCTACTGTATGGCTTATAAAATTTTAAAGCTAATAGTATAACAAACTCAAATAATGATACTGCAGATGTTCAAATGAATCTTGGGAGGAATAAATTATAGGAGTCACAGTGGGTTGTTAGTGAAGAAAGAGTGGCTGCATGCCCTAAACCATGTGTTCTTACTGGTTTGTAACAGGCCCAATTTTTTCTACTATTAAGAAGCACCAGTGTGCTTGAGTTGGATTTTAATACTCAGTTACACATACAGAATTAAGCATATCAGTCCTGATCCTTTTTTCCTCCTGATAGCAGTGCTTTAGACATGTCAGAACATTCTCTTAAATTTTCCTGCTTTGTTTTTAACGCAATCCTGAACACCAGGACACTTAACTGTCTCCTAAATATTTATAGGCTTCAAAGGCACTGAAATGCTCTGTGATTCTCTTATTGTTATTATTTTATTGCCAGAAGATTGAGGCAATGAGAGGTGAAGTGTCTTGGTAAGTTATGGTTTTTCCTTCTTCTTTGTCCAATCCTCCTGTTGCTTTCTGATGTTTCTTCCTCTTTGTCTTCTTTCCAACATTTCTTAGTTGCTTACAAGTCCTGTTCGCACTGTCTCCTATCTATCTTTCAAACATCTTTCTCCATTTATTCATCTTTAACAATTGCACTGAAGAGAGCCTCTGATAGAGAGAAATTATTTTTACTTTGGCAGCAGCTTTTCACTTTTATCTTTTCCCTGAATGTCTGGGATGGGTCCAGGCAGCTCTCCCCACTTTCATCATCTCTCTTCACATCCCTCGTGACCCTGAACTCTCATCAGCAATCTGATGTCTGCCATGAGAGCACCTCCCATGAGCCAAAGCCACAATCACACCATGGTGTTGTAACACTGTGCGCTGCTTTACCTACTTACCACGCTTGCTCTGCCGCTTTCTAGGAACTGGACACCTGTGCCAGGTTTTTCTCACAGAATAATGACAGTGTTGTCACCTTCTACATGTCTCTCCTCCTTGCTCTTGTGCCTTTCTTCCCTCCCAAGCTTTTGTGCTTCAATCTCCTGGCTGGTGCAATTTAGCCAAGGTACAGGAAACTTGCATTGGGCCTCTGCCTGAGGCAATTTGAACTTGAATCTCTTGCCCCTGAATTAGCACCTTATCCAAGACATTATCAACTGTTCTGTGAGGAGGGTGACCTGAGTCCTTTCTTTGAGTGGGAAAACTTGTGCTTGACTTGTAAGCCTTGTAGTGAAGGCACTCACTGGGATGGGGAAACCACACCTGCCAGAGCCTGCCCTAGTCAATACTTAATACAAAGTATGGAAGTATTCCCTGAAAGAGGGTAACAAACCCCAGGTTTCTTGTTTTGCAATGCTTTGAGAGCAAGCACACAGAGCAATCCGGTTAATATTTAATTATTCCATACAAACTGGAACAACTCCAGCAGGATGGACTGGAGAGAGACCCTGTTCGACAAGATCCTTTTAGAACTGTGCTGGTCTCACTTTGCTGTGGCTCAGCTCACTCGGACCCCAGAGCAGCAATGGCAGCTGCCTCAGCACCACTGAGTTGATATGGGATTAGGTAGTGAGGATATGTGTGGAGACTGAGGGAAGGAAGACACAGAGAAGGTACTCCTGAAGGTAATCTGTTATCTATGGTGGCAGGGTTGTAGTTGTAGCTGAAACAAGCACCTGCTACTGCTGCCTCAGTTATCATTCTGGACAGGAGTGGCAGCAAATGCATGGTGGAGTGAAGTCTGTTAAAAGACAGGGCAGCAGGCTGGGGCACTATAAGGGAAATTGCTTTTAAAGTGGAAATTCAACAAAAATAGACTAAAGAATCTTAAAAGACCAAGTCAATGCCAAAGCAGAGGAAGCCAGAATGACTTCCAGAGCTCAGCTATAGGCAGTTGTCCCCCAACATAAGCCAGACACTGTCAGTGTATGGGAGACATCCAGGAACTTTCTATCCTACAAAAATGCTAGGGACATTATATGTTTTAACTGTAATGGAAAACTGGAGCTGTAGTGCTCAGTTCCAAAGGAGAACACTAACCATTGGAAGCAATGTGGTACAGGGGGCTGTGTGTGTGCGTGGGTGTGTGTGGCTGCTCATCTTTCTCCGAGGGATTCTATAGCTTCCTTCATTCTTCGCTTCTCTCATATTACAGAAAGAAGGTAATTTTTCCTGGCCATTTACTAAAGCTCATTAAAGACCGAAGAGAACAAACAATGCTATTCCTTAGAGACTACCATTCAAAGTCATTCTACAGTTCTCTGTTCTAATACTTGAGACAAATTAATTATTCCTTAGTGAAAAGTGTATAATTCCTATTCTTCATTTTTGGGGTGGGGAGTGGGGAATAATAATAGGAAGTTTATATCTGAGTCAAAAGCTGTCTGTGCTGAAGGGAAATGAGAAAAAATGTGTGTTCCGAGAAGAGTAAAAGCAATTATTCTAATAATAATTCTAAGGATATTAATGTCTTTTTAAAGTAGATTGCTTTCAAATAAACACCAAAGCTGAAGGCATAGGAAAGGCTGGTTTATTTATTAATCATTCCAAAAGTGCATTTTTCTAAATGAACAAGTGCATGAGCAACTTCGCTGGCACGTATTAAATTTAGTTAAACGGCAACTTGTAAATGTCTAAAAACTTCTGTAACCAGAGACTAATTTGTTTAATGTGTTGAAAATGTTATGTGGATGTGAGGAGCTACATATTAAACTTCAAAGCGAAATGCTCCAGAGATTACACCATCTTAAAGACTGCATATTGGAAAGGCCTTTATACATTAAACATAAAGGATTTTTAATTCTCTTCTAGTTTGAATACTTGTCAATCTGTGTGACTCATGCCTAAGATTGTAAACTGTCATTTAAGGTGTGATGTCCAAGTTGAGGCCTGGTCCGTGATTTGCAAGGGGCTGCCTTTTCTCTTTCATCTCTATTAATTAATCCTGTCTCAGTTTGCCCAGCGTACACTTCTGTTGACATCACCTTTTCCATATACTTTAAAGAGTCCCCAGAGAGATCTACTGCAGAACAAAAACTGGACAGAGAATACATTTGGAAACCATTTTATTTCTCAATTACCAACCAAAACGTATGGAAAAGATTTACACTCTATCTGATTTACACAATAATTATACTTTGAAAGCTTAGAAATAAATGGCTTGATCCCTGAAATCATTAGTTACTATACCAAATGTAATTGGTGTAAACTAATGAGTTTACTGGATGGCTGACCCTTAATTACTGATTATAGTTAAACTCCAGCCAATCAAAAATTCGTTTACTTATAAAAGTGCAGTATAGTATTAACAAGCATGACATTTCCAAGCAAGCAGCTTTATGATTAGTTGTAGCACACAACTCCAGCCTGTTCAGGGCTATCAAAAGCAGCTTTTTAATAATAGTGCACTAAACAACCATCACTCTCTTACCTCAGCGTCTATCAGACAAACAGAAGAAAAACCACATAATTAATCATCTCATGCAATAGAAATAAAGCATCTGGGCCAGACCCAGGCAGGGTATACACAGCCACCTTAGTCAAAAGAGCTGCAAGAGGCCAGGGATTTGCTTTAAGATAGGATAACTGCCATGGGGAATCCTGGCCCTCTGGAGGGGGCAATCTGGGGTATGGAAGTGAAATACTGATTGATTATGTGCAGTCCTGTGTGATGTGGAGAAACGTAGTGACAAAATAGGTTTAATAATTCCTTAAACTAAGGAGGATTCCTTGGGCAGATTCAATATGTGGTGATAGGACATTTGGTTACTCTACTGGCAATCCCAAAAATTCAGAAGTCATGGCTCCTCACTATTCATTGGATCAAATGACTAATCTTTTTAAAAATAAAATAGTAAATGGGAAGAAATTATCTTTATTTGTCTCTGGTTGATCTTTAAGAATTAATGTTTTTACCCAACCAGGAAGACTCAAAATTCCTATTAAAAAAGTTGAAAGTAGATTTTTATTTAGACCATTTCCAGAGTTCAGACTTAAAGAGATACACCAAATATTTTGATAAAATCACAGGACTTTACAATATTTACAGTCACATACTTAAAGACACTTGGGTAAATTACTCCAGTGTTTTAAAGATGTGGAAATTCTCTATCTCCTAGATTGCTCCTGTAAATCCTAAACTTCAGATAGGAGACTGATACCAGAAGGCACAAGCATTAGAAGATCAGGTCTGATAAACTGCTGCTGCAGAGATTTAGTTGGAAGAATATGTATTTGCTGGAGCTCTGTACTGTGTGCTCTTCAGATGACCCAACAGACCTCACAGCTGCCAAGATTCATTCTGTTGGGACTACAGGTCTCTCCCATTTCTGCTTTTCTCTATTATGTTTCTCTCTGGGGCTTGCCTTTCATAAAGAGCTATGCTCAGCAGAGGACTAACCTTATCTGATGGCTCTTTGGAATAAGTGCTGTAACACTTGCCTGTTTATTAGTATAAAAATTTTCTTAAAACTCAGAAAACGAAGAATAAATTCGCTCTCAGAATGTCTGCACATGGGTTAAAGTGAAATTTATGCGTTTACTGAACTCCTGTTTGTGAGATGTGTCTAATGTCAAGAAAAGGTTAAAGTTGTTTACTGCCTCCAAGCTCTGGTCTTAGAAGTTAATTCAGAGCTGTGCTGTGAGCAGCTACAGAGAGTAAGTCCTTGGAGCAGTAAATTGCTGGTTTGATGTCAAGGTCCGTGGGCCTTAATAATAAAATTAGGTTGTTTCTTAAGGAAATCCTAGCAGGGACTTTTATGGTTATATCAAGTCATTATAGTGTTTTACAAGATGACTTTAAAGATGCTTTGGAATGATCAGAGTTTGTGGGAAGGGATCATGTTTTTTATTATTTGTGGAATATCCTCAAGCTGTCATAGCTACAGCACTGCCACTTGGAATAGCTGCTCCAAAGTTCAAAAGAAAAGACAAAAGATTTGTTGAAGCCTAAGTCAGGCAAATAGGGCATATCTGTCCAGAGAAAGCTTGTTGAATTGAATGGATCCCGTGCACTTCCTGACAATTGACTCCAGTGTTGTAGGAGCTGGATATTTGGAGTAATCATGGTGTTTTACTACAATTCCACAAGAGCAGATAGAGAGCCTATGAAGTTCTACAGGCTCTGCTTTTCACAGTTCTCTGTTGGAGGATTTAGGGGTGAGCAATTTTAAAAATCATGGAAAAGGAAGACGTCATGTTTTCCAAAACTTCAAGATTACATGAATGCAAAGACAGAGGAAACACTATACTGGACAAAAACTTTCCACCCTCTGCACAGCACTGCTAGTTACAACACTGCCATTTCTGCTCTGCTGACACTGAGGCAACACCCTACAATGTGGAAGGGAGACAAGGAACCATTGATTCGAGAGGAGGGGAACAAGCTATGGACAGGTTCACTCTCCCCAGCCTGCTGTCCCTGTGGCACAGGAAATCTGGGGCTTCTGGATGGACCTGTGGACCAAGCAGTGTAGAGCCCCACCTTCCTCCTTTTCTGTGAACTCTGCCTGTTTCTGTGAAAGAAAGCATCAAGGCCTATCTTGTTCATGGAAATACAACATATTTTAAAGCCGCAGTTAATGGATAAACTGTTTTCTGACTGGATGAGCCACACAATAAATCTCTTTCTGAGCCAAATGCAATGCAACTTATTCAGTTACAGTGAAATGAGCCACTGTCACTTTGCTGCACTTGCATACATCAGGCAAAATGCTTCTATCTTCATCAGTCTTGTAGTGAAATAGAAATAAAACAATTGTAAGAGAATGGTGTCACTGGATCTGTGGCACCTGCTTTAAAAATAAATCTCTTAGCTTTGTCTTCACTATTACTTTCAATAAATGTCCTAGCATTGCCACAGCATTTATCTAGCAGCAGGAAACCATTATCCTATGACAACAATCTATTCCATTAACATTAGCTCTTAATTGTAAGATTGTTTATAAGACAGCAAAAGCTACTGAATCATAGTACAATGATTAAAAGAGTTATGGTCATGGAGTATGGAAGTCACTCCAGTTTTGAAGAACAACTTAAGAAGAGAGATATATTTTTGTATGAAAAATAATCTAATATTCTTATGCAATACAATGCTTTCAAATAATGGATTACATCTGCAAGTAACTATTAAAGAGTTAATGTTAAAAATTGATATTAAGAAACTCTTTCCTTGATAAATGGTATGGCTAAAAAACTGAATAGAAAGCTTAGAAACTCGCCCTTTTGCTTTCAGCAAGGCTGTGTTGAGTCAAACAGAGAAAGCATAGTAACAGAAGCACATTTGTCTGGTGAACAGAAGGAATGTTGCAGAATTGAGATATAAAGAACCTCACTGCAGAATAGAAGGAGAACTGTCATTCTGGTTGTTTGTCATTATTGTTTCATGTCCAGTTAAGTGAACTTAAAGTGACAGTTGTGTCATAACTACTGGCATCTATGTAAATTTGAACTCAAATATGATAGAGACATTTCTGCCAGATGCAAGTCACCAGGCTGCTCTTCCTCTTTATTTTTTTTAACCCTCCATTTTCTCAGACCATGCTGGTAGCCTTTAAATTAAAAAGATATTAAGGGATCTCTGTTATGTGTGTGTTTCAGTTCTCAGTCTGTGCCTTGCTTTCTCTCAGCTCTTTTAAACAATGGCCAATGTCAAATTTCCATGGGAGAGTCACCACAGACATCTGGATGTATTACCTAAAACTGTGCCTTCCCGTCGGTGATGTATCATAGAGCAGAACCCTATGCAAGTCCAAGGTGTGAATGCTCCCTCGAGACCTACAGAGAAAATGGCTCGAGCAAATGCTCCTCCATTGGTTTACTATGGCCCAAGTCAGGTAACACAAGGGTCTTCTCTGGATAGGTTAAAATAAGAGGAAAACCTTGGTCATGGACCTTTCTGTAAATTACAGCATTGTTCAGGGATTATGGGAACTTCACAAGGATATCAGATGTACTCCATGGTGATGAGTTACACGTGAATAACTCATTTCCTGTATACACTCATAACAGATAGATAGTCTAACGACAAAGGATTTGCTACTGGACACACATCTTTGAAAATAATTTCAATGCAATTATAAACATATTTTGTGTGGACAACATCATCAAAACTATTAAACATGCTGTTTATTCATTCAGGCATACTACTAGTTTTTTCTGCATATTTAAAGTTACTTGGCTAATTAAATAATACAGGCTTGAGCTAAGTTTTCATTTTTCATTGTAACACATTGCATAAATGATAGTGTTATAAATTTGTACCTCTGCATTAGGTAAGCACATTTTGATCAGTTGATTGAGTCTATTTTTACTTTTTAAATTCTTTTCCAGTTGATCTTTTTTGTAAATTTGAAGTAGCTCTGTGGCTACTTTTCTCTATAATTTGGGTCTTCAAACAGCACCAAACTGTGCTGTCCCACCCTCTAATCCAACTATTTGTTAAAGTGAGTACTGAATAGAGGCAACATATTAATGCCAGTTCTATAAAAATATCTGTGAATAAAACATTTTTTACCTTCAAGGGCAAGTTCTATATGAGTTTGTATTTTTTTGTCAAAGGGCTTTTTCCTTGTTAAAGATGGAGACATATGAATCATAAAAATATTCGTATTTGTGACAAAATATCACTCGACAGGAATGTTGTCACAAAAATCAGTTGTCAGTATATGTTTATCAAATTAATTTTATTTGCTTTAAAATGCCTTGTTTTATTAGACTATGTAATGTAAGGCCCTCTTTCAAAATTCATACAGCATTTCCAGTTCTAAGACTGTTTTATGTAGTGAACTTATTATCACATATGCATATTCTAGAGGTCTCTAGAGACTCTCATTTTAAAACAAAAACGACATTTAATTACAAACTCTGATATCTTTGATATAGTCACAGAACTTTCAGGACTTTCTGCTACTTACCAATAACCTGTGGTCATATATCAATTCTCCCAACAGGAATGTGCACAGGACAAATTTAGTGAATGTAATTTTAGCCACATGAGGTCATTAGAAATATAGCCTTAGGTCTTTCAAAAGTGGACTTTATTGTTAATATAAATATATAATTACTGACATTTATATTATTTGGCTTCTGTCCTAAGTTATGGATACAGTGATGATAAAAGGGTCTTGCAAGCCCTTACCTAAGCAAACTGTGCTTACTTCCCATGGTTCTTGGTTCCTGTAAATAAAGTTACTCAAGTATTTATCAGCAAATCAGAATCTATACACATATTTCTAAAAGTGACTTATCTTACTCTTTTGGGCAAATAGTACTGTCTGCTGCTTAGAAAAGAATGCTTAGAGAGAAGCCATCCAAGATTCTTCCCAGCTTCTGCCAGGATGCAACTACTGTATCACTGGATATCCAACCTAAATACTTAATCCAGTCACATTTTTAAATTGTTTGAGGCCCAAACCAGAAGATCCTATGTGAGTAAATGGATGCATAACTTTAAAGTAAGAAATGGCCATTGATTTTTCATCACTGCTTCAGGAGACTGGGATCAGAGGGTTTGTTTTAAAAGTTTGTTTGTTCAAAAGGTGTAGCTCAAAAGACACATGGATTAGCAAAGTGCCACATGGAAGGTCTCAAAGCAGCAGCCTCAACATTTCTCTTTGAAGAGAAAAGAGAATCCCATAGGTATGCAGTATTCAGGGAGAGAACCTAGAGGTCCCATAGGAATGCAGTATTTAGGGAAAGAATCAAGATTCCTTTCATGAACGGAGAGAGAACCCTGATGCATTCTGGACTACCTGCTATTTTAGCGGCATGTCTAGGTTTAAGAATGATTTGGATCACAGGCTGTAACGTTTTCCAGACATTCAGATTGCAACTACTAAGCCAGCAATTTTATGCTTTCCTTTCCCTGACTCCAACAGTACCGTGATAGAAGCAGCCAGATTTTCTTCTGCATTGTGTTTTTTATCCATTCAGCCAAAATTAACAGTCTTCTAAGGGTAACGTATGCCAAGTGAATTTAAATCTTGTGGACTCAAATCGACCTAAAGTTGATGGATACATTCATGCCTACTGCTGAAATCTACCAATTACACAGAACTATGTTAACTTACCATAGAAACATCTCATCTAATAGCACAGATGATGTTGAGCTAACTAATTACATTATGGCACATAGACAATGAAAAACATAACGAAGATGACAGCACAGCAACAGCAGATGCTGCACAAAAGAAAAATTAGAAAAATATTGCTCTGCAAAATGCTCTCAGTTAAGGTTTCCTCTGTTAAAATTAATCACAAAAATTAGTGATGATCAGATTTCATAAAAAGATATGAACATTGTAATGTTATTTGGAAGACATCATTAAGCCATTTAAAACACTGCTCCTTGAGAAAGTAATTCCCATTTTTTGTATGACTATCAGTTTTAAAACTAGTAAACATTTCAGTGCCTATGGCAGAGTTTCTTGGTAGCATATCTTTTCCAATAAGGAAAGGTCCTAATGGCTCTCCCGGAGTCTGAATTTGGTAGCTTCCAGCCATTACAGGCTTAGATAATTAGACAACTTAGATTTTATTTTAGCTTGGCATTTGCTCCATTCTGTGCTCTTAACTGTCAGAGAGCTAAAATATCAATGATTGTTGATTATCTGTAGCATGTCTTATTACTTTATATATTTTAAATTGTACCAGATCCTACACAACAAATCTAAAACTGCTGAGTATGTTTAAATGTAATATGTACATGGAGATTACATCCAGATGATATATTTCATAGGCCTATGCTAAAAAAATGCATTATTTTTAACCCACTGGTCCTCTCGCCCCTTTCTCTCTGGAAGCTTTCCACAAGCTCCCACTCCACTTTATACAGACTCTGAACATATCTCAGTCTATGGAGAAAGACAGAAATACTTTTCTCCTGCGTTTAAATCATTCCTGAGGTGTCATTCAAATTTCATTTCCTATAATATTTAGAAGCAAAACGTATTTACACTAGCCTCCGTTTTCCCAAATACATTTTCCCGAGGTAGACAGTTTTCCCTTCAATTCCAAGTGGTTTGTGGGCTCAGGGCTCGGTGCGCGGGCAGGCCGGGGCTGCGGGGGGCTGCGGGAGGCTGCGGGAGGCTGCAGGGCTGCGGGAGGCCCACAGGTGGCGATGTGGTTAAAGCACACCTGGGCTGGGAGTCCGGTCAGGGCGCACCCGGCGGAGTGTCACCGGGTCCCTGTGCCGGGACACTCACTCGCCAGAAAGAGCTCCCGGGAAGCGTTCCGCGTACTTGTGCGGGGCATCGCGTCTGCGTCAGCCGCCAGCAGGAGCGGGTTTGAAACGCTTTGTTGCATCGGACATCGGGTGGGCACACGGCCCGTAGCTCAGTGCCGCTGCCTTCACCATGGGTTTGTGTGACAGGGCAGCGAACGTGCCCGGGGGCAGCCCCAGCCCGGCCCGGCCCAGCCCAGCCCAGCCCGGCCCTCCCCGCGGGGCA
>JAOXXN010000120.1:17492968-17504724 GCA_026770055.1 Myrmophylax atrothorax
ACATTAACTAATGCACCAGATGAGGAGTTTAGAGGGGGGGGGGGAAATCCTGAAATATCTATATTTAGCTCTTGTGCAATACAGCATATTAGCCAAAGTTGCCTTGGGAGGATATTGGCTGTACTTCGTATTTGCTTTACACACTATTTCTTCCAATTATAAGATCATATTACGTGCTCTTCCAAGGCACGGTGTAATGATTCCTCCTTCTAAACGGAGCCCAGGAAAACCACCTTCTTCACTGTACGATTTGTTACCAGAAAGTGTACTGATTTCTTGTTGTAGACTTTTTTTTTTTTCCTGTCTGCTTTTTTAGTAGTGAAACTGTGGAAAATGTTTGCTTTTTCCTGTTTGAAGTTGAAACATTAGCAGTGTGAAAGGGTAGTGTAGAAAGCCTTAATCAAGTCACAGTTGGAAAGTAATCTAATAAAAAAGAGATTAGTGAATAAGGAAAAGACAAAAGCAGTCATGTTGTAGTTTCGTATCTTAAATTTAGCTAAGATACCCATTTTTATTTCTTACAGGTCTGCTAAAAGGTCAGAGTAATGCAGAATGCGTGCCTTCATCTCAAATTTTGTTCATCACAGATGGATCCCATGTCTCCAAGTAGACAAGTCACCTTTGTAGCTAGCATCAATGCCAGCTCCATACCATTGCACCTTCTTTATTCTTGATTGCCCTTCCCACATTTATTGGTGTATTAAAATGACTGAATATGAACATTAAGGACTCCATGAACCTGGGCTAATGGGAGACTGTAGAGAAAATGAAAAAAGATCCACCGGAGGACATCTTGGGGGGGGCGGGTGGGGAAGATGACTAATGAAGCTAATTAAAAGAAGCATTGAAATCTGCTTTCTACCCTCATTAACAATTAGCAGGGCACTGGCCAGTTTGTGCCCTGTGTTTTACCTTAACAACATTCTATTTGCTCTTTGTATATTTAAGTGTTGTAAGGAAATGTGTTTCAATCAAACTGAACATGAGATAAAGATGTGGCTTTTGTGATATTCTATCACAAACACTTTTATTGTATCTCTGTAAAATACAATGTATGTATGCATGTAAGTGTTTTTGTCCTAATGTTGCTACTTCCCATGGCAAAAAAAAAAAGAAAAAAAGAGTCAGGCTCATAGCAGCTACTGTGTAGAAATTTCCACCTACTTCTAATTTGCTGAATGAAGAAAAATCTTTTATTTGTGATATTTTCAGAGACATTTGCTCTAGTATGGTGTATTTAAATAATAAAAAGTAAAACAAAACTGAATTGAGTATGGGTTTTAGAAGCTTTGCTTTTTTTAAAAAAAATTACATTCAAAACATTATTCTGCAACTCTGTCTTACATAGTCATTACCTTAATTGTCAATTACCTTTAAAAGTAGCTTTTCGGTTTGAACTTTTTTTTTCCTTATGCCAGTGAAGGATATGTTAAACTACTCAACCGTGTTACTTTTGGGAAGGATACAGAGCACTGCTTCAAAATTATCTTTATTTTTGATGGAGATTCTTAATTCTGGTAACAACAAGTGTACTGTAATTCACATTGCAGTGAATTATGCTGCACACATGGGTGCTGTGGGCTCTTTCTGTTCACTGCCTTCCTTCAGAATCACCTGTGTTAAGGGTATGCATGTGTCTGAGCATGCAAGCATGAGAAGAGGGTATGTATATACCATAAGAGGTCAAAAAAATAAAAACCAGAGAAAGGTCTGTACCTCATGCTGAGCACTAGAATTGAGTCCTCACAAAAAGGAATACAATAGCTATTCTGATCTGAACAACATAAAGTTGTGTTTGCTGTGGTAAGAGACTTAACTTTTCAACATTGATAATCTTAAGGAAAGAAAAACATGTTTTTTCGTGGGCTATTTCTGAGAACTAGCTGATCTCAAATATGATCTGTTCTCTGAAAGCAAACAAACAAAAACCACCTCCCCACAAAGCATCAGAGCCAACTCTAAGCCTAGAAAGGGAGCAACTTCATTTTGTATGTTTTTCCCATCAGCTGCTTGGTGGTAGAGCTGTGCAGAATAATTTTGAGAAAAAAAATCTGACTTCTCATGTTTTTAGCAAGAATATTAATGTGGATCTATGGCTGTGCATTGTTTGCCTTCAGTCAGGAAACTGCCAGCACCGAATGTGCCTCTGCTGCAATTAATAGCAAATCAACTACTCTGCTTTGATAGGAAACGTATTTGGAACACATCATTATGTTACCTTTTTTAATTCTGTTTTTGAGGTGTTCTCTGCTCAGCATGCTTGGTTACAGAGTGAGCTTGACTTACTTTTGTTGTGATGCTGATGCACAAAAAGCTGATTTATAGATTTGTCTGTCTAAACAACCAACAGCAGATATTTTTGTTTCAGATTCTACTTCATGACCTCTAGTACATTGGAGGGCTGCTGAATTTCTTCTTTAACACTTCAGTGCTTGAGGAAGGAGCACTGTTTGAGAGAAAAGAAAATATAGTAATGTACAGTATCAGTAGAGACAAAAGAGTACTTGCATAACATAAAAAGCACCACATAAATGATTGACTGAGTTTTTTAATTAAATGCACCTAGTATGTATTTTAAATAAGTTTCTAAGCTTTTTGATCTGGCATTAAAGTCTTTAGGTAGTCCTGCAAATTGTGTTGCTTCAATATCTTTGAAAAGACACTTGAAGTCATATGAATATAGAATTCAAGTATTAGTGAGACTGTAGACATCTTCTTCTATTCTTCCAGTATAAGCACTCAAGGTACAGTGTTTAAATCTAACATGTACAGATTTTTGGTTGTCCAATATAACCTAGAAGTGCTAAGAAGATAGCTAATAACTTCTAGTAAGTAATGTAGTATAGCATTTAGTGATGTAGAGGTTGAAGTTCGTTAACAGCTTTAAATAAACTATTATATGACTCATTTGTAAAGCACAGCTACCTATTTAATAGCTTACTTTAAAAGCATTTCTTAAGTTGCAGACCTATAAGATTACAAATGTCACTCATGTTAGCATAATCCACATGCAAGTGATGAAGCCTTTGCTTTGATGTGCTAAATTGGAGGAGGACTAATGGAGCTATGAATATACAATAGAACATATTTAAGTAGTATTCTTGCTTTAGGTAAAACACTTTCTTGAAACCAGAATCATTTCAGACAGTAAAACAGGCTCTAATGGGGATGGTAGGTGTGGAGAGAAGGCTACAGGAAACACTTAAGATTTGTCCTTACGTGAAGAATCGCCTTTTTTTTTAGGAGATCTGTAAAGAAAAACACGCAGTTGTTCACCTTTTATCACGTGTATTTGCTGCACTGAGGCTGAAATACACCCTCTGCATTTAGTGCTGCTGAAAAGTCATACAAATAATCATTCAGTAAGAGCTTCTCTTACTTACAAAAATAAATGTTAAAAAAAGAATCAAAGGAAATACCACTAATCTGAAATCATCCTCGTGAACCTGAATAAAATGCTCTGTCTATACTGCATCTAAATGTCTCAATCATATAAATTGTCACTCTTATTAATGAAACAATTCTGTAAAAAGATTGCCCTCTAAATGGGTTTAATGTTTTTACCTATCCAGCTGTCTAGTTATGAGATTTACGTATCCTGGCAGGCAGTGGGACATTAAGCCCTTCCAAACCAAATTCTGTTTGCAACAAGATACTGTCTTTTCAGTCCTACATGATTTATCTTTAAATATTTTAACAGGTTATGCAGTATCTTATGAAATATAAAATGAGAATGTCTTACCAAAATGAAGCCTATGAAATTAAGTCACATCTTTAGAATATTAACCACAGTGAGTTTG
This sequence comes from Myrmophylax atrothorax, assembly GCA_026770055.1. Taxonomy (NCBI): domain Eukaryota; kingdom Metazoa; phylum Chordata; class Aves; order Passeriformes; family Thamnophilidae; genus Myrmophylax; species Myrmophylax atrothorax. Next base: position 17,496,769 of record JAOXXN010000120.1, read on the forward strand.
TCTTCCTTTTTCCCTGTTAGCTACACTGATAAAATTGGCATCATCTAATATTAGAGTAAATACTAAAAAAAAATTAAAAAATCAGACACTGGCAGAGTATGCCTTGCTATGAAGGTGGTCCCTGAATATGTTTAAGGAAAGACTGGATGTGACACTTAGTGCCATGGTCTAGTGGATGTGGTGGTGTCAGGTCATAGGTTGCATTTGATGATCTCACAGGTCTTTTCCAACTTTGTTCTGTGATTTCAAAAGATCATTTCAATTTAAATTTTTTATCAAATTATTTGGCTGGTAGTTGTATGTCAAGTGTGAGGCTTTTTGCAAGAATCTGCATTCTGAACAGCTCTATTAAAATAAAAACATTAGGATATTTATGTATATAATTTTTTTTAAATAATTATTCAATGTGAAATTATGTGTTCTGGGTCTGATGGCACCGCCTGAGCCTCCTGTACGTGCAGTACCAGATAACCCCTGTAGCTGCTTGGTACTGTTACTACCAGGTGAATACCTATTGTCAGTCCAGCTAAGCCACAGACAGGCTTATTGCAATTACATAGCAATTTGTTTCTATGAAACTGCAATTAAAGTATTACTGATCAGACATTTTAGATTGGCAGTGCCTTGCTTGCCTGTTAAACAGTGAGGAGCTCTGGGTTCATTTCTGCAGCCTGAGTGGCGAGTAACAGTGCAGTGTAACACGCTCACCTCTGTCCCTTGTCGGGCTGCGTGAGGTGCTCTGATCTCATCACGAACATGCTGAGAGCAATGACAAGTCAGGACTGATCTCTGTAAGTTGAACTTGCAACTTACAGGACCTGAAGTTATTACTGTTTCTGTTCCTGTGTGAGCAGGGATGTGTACGCTTCCTACGGGGATGTTTTCAGCCTCAGATTGATTCTGTTGAGGATGGACGAAGTTGTGGGCCGCAAGCCAATAACGTGCTGCAGGTCCTGGCTTGTTCGAGCTGTGTAAACAGGGCTACTATAGCTCCTTAATCACAACTAATAAAAGACTAGAAGAAAGCAATCAATTACCCTATAGGTTTGGTGTTTGGTTTTTTGTTATGGTTTTTTTTTCTTTTTAATAAAAGCAAAAGTTTATCTGACACAGTGATCATTTTCACACTTGTACAACAGATGAGACAGTTTAAAGCAATCCAGTCAGCTTACCTGTGTGCACCTGGGGTTTGCTGGTGCCTGTTTGTCTGTGATATTCCCGGGAAACCAAAGTGCTCCTGCCCCTGAGCCTTGCAGAACCCACCAGCCACTGCCTGGAGTTCCCGGCCAAGCTTGTACCATTCAGGGTTAACTTGAAATCTGAAATGTAAATTTTTGGTGCAAATTAAAAACTTGTTTGTAAGAGCTCAAGGAGGAATTAACTTTGTAGTAGTAATTATAGTTCTTAATTATCACCATATTTTAACGAAGTCTGAGACATGTTAACTTCAGTTCCTGCCTTTTTGTACAGTGGAGGCTGTAGACATCCTGGTTCCTCTGCCAAAGGGGATGACATCACACCTGTGGCATGCATGAGATAAGCATTGCTTCATTTAGACACAGGTTCTTGCCTCTAAGAGAGGTTCCTTGTGGGAGTGAAATGGCTTGGCTCCTGGTCCTGAAGTGTGACCCATGGGGTAGGTGATTGCTGCAGGGCAAACTGCTGTGTCAGGTGGCACATGGATAACAAACACTGGCATGCCACTGGCTGAGGATACGATAGGATACAATAATGTGGCAAATGGCAGGTAAAATGCTTATGCTTAAACCTCAGTGAAAATGGCCCAGCTGACAGTAATTCATTAACCCAGGGTGGAATGGTCTTATGTATGAGCTCAAGGCCTGAAAAAAGTCCTGTTTACTGGAGACAGACGCTACTGTGTTGAGGAATTCTTTCCCACCACCTCTTCTGTGGGTGTTTTTTAACAAGTTCTGTTGTTGTGTTTCTTTTAACAGTAGCTCTAGCATTAAGCTCATAGAAATGTTTTTGGCATGCAGGAGGCTACACAGGTCAGAGGGAAGCAATGGGCTGTGAGATGGTAGCTGGGGGTGTGAGCCTTAGTCCTGCCTGGTGGCTCACCAGGGGCTTTTTTTGCCCCACTCACCTCTAGCCTGTCCATCGAAGGCCCCCACAGGTAGGAGGACGATGCTTGAGAAACGCTATCTGAGGCTCTAGCTCCTGAAGGACTGGTCCTGGAAAGAGCCTGGGCTTTTAAGCAGCACAGCATGTACCCCCAGGAAGGCTGGACATTTTTATAGGTGCCAACTTTCAACAAATTTAAGCTTAAACCTCCCATACTTGCTATTGTAATAGACACCTTGTAGACCATTTTGTCATTTTGTTCCCATGTGTAATATTGCTCATACATTTTTGTGATCATCTTATCTGTCCAAATTGGTTCTCTGCTACATTATTCACCTCAGCTTACAAATGCTGAGCTTGAAAATCGATTTTTTTGAACGATCAAATTGTTGAAAAAAATAGAGTATTTTGCCTTTTAGAATTGTTTTTATCCCCTGATACATATTTAACTTTAGAAAACCCAAAACAAAACAAAAAATCCTCAACAATTTTGTTGAAATGGTCCTACAAACCACAGTATTAAGACTCAAACTAGGCTCAAGACATTCCTGCCCTAAAAGAATTCTTTTTGAGAGAGCATAGCAGAGAGAAAATCGACATTTTGAAAAAAGTTATTCTTTCCTGGTGGGGCCCTGGACCCAGTGAACACCCTTGTGAGGAGGGAGCCACGCTGCCGAGCACAGAGAGATTGGCCAGCACAGAGCCTGCCCCGTCCTTTCCCAGCGCTGGTGAGTGGCCCTCTCTGGTGCTCATCATGTCCTGTGCTCTTAGGGGAGCGGTGCCTGCTGGGCAAGCCAAAGCTCTCCCTGTGCAGCCAGGTTCCTCTGCAGCTAAACCAGACACTGTTTCTTTCTCACATTGTTGGAATACGCTGTTAATTACATTTTGAAATATCCATATACTTTTCCTCTTAGGGGATCTTACAAGCAAGCTCCTCGCTAACAACTTCTGTGGTTCGCCATAACCTCTCAGAATAATCATCGCTTCCATTGAACTTACGCCAGTTGTTTTGTTAAACTAAATTGAGAGAACAGGGCCTATATTAATTCTCGAAAGGCAAGAGATTGCCCTGTGATTTGGGGAAATCTTGATTGCTTACAATATGAATAAATGAACAAGGCAGATATTAACTTTACACCTGACTTCAGTTTCTTTGAGCAGTGAAGAAATATCCAGCAGGAGGGTAAAAATCCAGCTAAAACTTTTAAGCCAGCCAGGCTTAACTTTAGGCTAACTTTATTGTGCTGGAAAATCTTCAGCTGCTTATAGAAAACAAAAGGGCAACAAATGCGGTATTTGTCTTTTATTCTTAGAAAAAACCCCTAAGATCAAACAGCTCCTAAAAGACTGAGTTGATATGCATCCCACTTACATATTTTGGGTATCCTCTGATATTCATTCCACTGATGTATTTGATAGGTAATTATATCAGCCACATCGAGATGCTGAGACCAAATAGTGGAAGACTTCAGTGTTTTGCCATAAAGCCCTTGTTACTGAACTCTGAGATCTGCAGCAATCATTTGAAAGCTGTAGTTGGTATTTTTGTGCTTATGCCACATTTAAAAATTATTATTCTTGCTTCATCAGTTAGTCTTTTTAGCTGACTTGAAAAAAAACATATTGCAAATGAGCTACTATTCTTATTTGTTGTTTTAAGAAGGGTAAGCACTGAAGTATTCAAATGGAACAGATTATACCTTTAATTACATCCAAACAGGATGCTGAGCTGATTTTTCTATTTTCCGTTTAATTGCTATAGTTCAAAAAGATATTGCAAATTTGTAGATGAATTATTTAAGCATAGCCTTCTGGCCTCTGTGTTTATGGGAGAGACCGAAAGGGGGGGAAAGAAAGAAAACAGAATTTAAAAGGGAAAATTGCCACTTCCTTCTTTAAGAAAAAAGCTTGAATAAAACATCTTGGGGGAAGCGTTTTAGCTGGATAGACGTTTCAGGCTTCCAGGGATCATCTTGTGAGTCCATGGAATTTGTTCATATCCCACCAACCACACTGGGTCCTTCATTCCTGAGGGATTACCTGTCTCATGCCATGGGTAGCAAAGTGCTGTTTCCTCTCTAACCTGCTCATCGGTGAGGGTGCTGCCTAAAGGATGCGATCCCAACCAGCCGCCCTTCTCGTGGATGTGCTTGATCTCCATTCTCCTACGTACAAAATGAGATTAATGAAAGCAAGCACAATTCATCACTTCTTAAACTAAATATATTTCCATTTTGTTTGCATGTGGATGTGTATATATCATTCACCATATATATTTAGAATATGTACTATGACATTACAGCCAGTGATAAATCCTACTCGCTTACTATCTGTGTTCTTTGCTGCAACATTAGGCTCAGTAAGAATTTTATATGTAACTTGTACCAAAATGAAATATATTATGCAATTGATGCACAGTTCTAAACAAGAGCATAACTTCCTGCTTCAACACAGTCGAAGGTGGCAGCTTGTGTGGCAATTCTTTTGTAAACAATTGCAGACTTTCCAAAGAATAAGCCAGTTAATTACATTTTTAATGATGTTTTTAGAAAATAGGATTCTTGGGGGGAAAAAAAAGCCAAACTGTAACACCAACAAAAAAGTAAACCTAAAGCTTGTGCTGTATAAAGACATGCTGTTGGTGAAAAACTGGATTGTGCTGGCCCAGGTCTTTTGCTGCCCCCATCTTCTTTTTTTTTTTCTTTCTACTGAACTTGCCTTCTTAGAGTATTTTTTTATAGCTCCACTGTGAATTCAAAGAAAGATGACACTGGCACAATCTATTTAATTTTTTTGGAGGATTATCTTATTTCATTATTTTTAATAGTGCTAAGTATGTGCTACCCACTTACAGAGCTGATGCAGTGCATAGCAAAGCTTAAGATGTCCTCTTAAATACACAAAGCTTATGCAAGGCCGTGACACAAGTAGGTTTTAAACACTAGCAGTGTTGGCAGCTTTGAAGGGCTGATATGATACAGCCTTGCAGACACATCACAGGTTACAGGGAGAGATTCAGGAATAAACTGAACTAACCGGAGTAAGAGTAGTACCCAACTTTTATTGATGAAGTTCAGGGGAAAGAGGCACCAGGGGCAGCTGTATTAATCCCATAATAACTTGAAATATAATCAGTGCATTGCTGCAGGGATGGCTAGGAAGGGAGGGAGGTGGAGGTGTCAGGGTTTAAGTTCACAGGCTTTCCCAGTTCATTAAAAAGTGAATCAATCAGGGAAACAGGCTGGCTGTTCAAAGGGCTGGCAGTGCACAGGCCCGGACGCTGGGAGCAGGCAGATGGTGTGCCCGGCCGCGTGCAGGGGCTGCTGCACCGTCCCTGGGAGGAGGCGGCTGTGTTCTACCCTGCCCGGGCCAGTAAAATGTGTTACAATGTGCTAGGGGAGATTCTGACTGGATTTTGAGAACTTAAAAGCCAGGCAGTGTTGGTGCTGTGGGCCATATAAAGGTGACGCCTATAGATGTTTATAAAAAGGGAAAAAAGTTTTGTTTTATAATTTCTAGAGTGGTGGTTTAACCAGCAGGCAAATGGGCAGAAGGAGTCTGCCTACAGGACCCCTCTTTGTAGGCATAGTAATTAGTTCATTACTATTAATTTTGCCATTCCTGGACTGATTAGAGATGTAGTTGGCAAAAAAAAAGGAAATTCATATATCTGGATTTGGCATTTCCCCACATTCTTTTGATGAGACTGATGTACGTACACAGACCAGGAAACATCCTCGGAGAGTGAGCTTACTCACACCCACAGGCACTCAGAAGTTTAGGACAGAATGCCCTATATTTAAATAGGACTCATGACTTTTTAATTACTGCACAGTACAGCAGGGCTCCTGGTTGTCCAAACTGGTGTGCTGTGATTGCTCACCAGTGGTATGGGAGTGTTTAATCACTGGTCTGTAGTTCACCTGAGAATCAGCACCCAGCACAGGCACAGGTAGGAGCACTGACAGACAAACAGCATTTCCATACGCACCTCAGGCCTGTGTTGGGAAGATGGAGCTGTATTCCATGGATGGCTGACACAGGCTGAAAAACAGCCATGGTAGAAGGCAGCGGTGGCAGTGAGACCTGATACTTCTTAGAGCGAAGCATGTCCCATTGTGGGCTCCTTTGCTGGAATGCAGGGCCAAATCTTCATCAGCCTCCAACCAGCTCATCTCTTGCCCCCTTACATGGCTCCTGTCATGCTTGCAACAGGCCAGGGACTGCCCTCAGGTTAATTAGTATTTCCACTGATTGCTGGAGGAACTGTGGAGAAAGAAAAATACATACTTTTCAGTATTAGAGTTAAGAAAGGCAGGCTCTTTTTTTGCAAACATTTCCCTTTAAATAATTTTTGCTCTCTAAAATGTTTATAATGATATGAACAATTCAATGGACCTATTATTATTCATCCAATTTTCAAAGCAAATGTTTGGTAAGGGCATATTTTAATTCCACCCACCCAACTTCAGTGTACATTACTTTGGGCTAGCAAAAGACTTCTTTGAATATGCCTAGCCATTGCCCAAACCTCTCCACATCTCTACAACGTGGCTTAAAGCACAAACCAAGCTGCTCCACTAGTCTGGCTCCACGTCTCCGGTCTTGCATTCAGAGGTCTTTCCAAGGACCACCCTGAGCTACAGCCCAAGGCCAGTGAGTAGAAAATCTACCTGCTGGTTTAATTTTTTATTTCTTGTTAGTCTTAGTTTCAACCACTTCCCAAAATTATGTTTTTTCTAAATGTTAGTTTTCTCTTCCACTCTCCTTCATCCTGATGCCTGGCTCAGCCTTGCCTGTGTGTCAGGCTGCTCTGAGGACTCATGTTCAAACGGATTCAGCTGGAATGCTAACGTGGCTGGGAGCTGGCACTCACGCAGGGCTTGGGGCAGCTTGCAGTGGCCTGACCTGTTTTTACTGAATCAGTTCCAGTTCAGCAGAAGTGGGTCAGACTACCTTCAGCCACGTTGATCCAGAGCTTCACAAGAACTTGCCGCTTTGGCAAAGTGGAAATTAATTTAGCTGGAGAAACCTCAGAAAAGCAGAGATGTCACTGGCATCTCCTCTGCTCCCCAAACACCCCCAGCATGGATCCTCATGCCCTCAGCACAGTTTTGTTGGCAGGGAGGGGGTGGGAAGAAGTGCTGGAGGAAGGGCAGCACATCTCACCTGTACATTGTGGCTCCTCAGTGTCCTGGCCAGCCAGAGTGAGCACACCCAGCACAGGGAAGGAGGACTCACCCAGTGGTTCCCTGCCCTGCTGTCACCATGTCAGGAATTCACACCACCCCATCTTCTGGAAGCCTATACAGGATGACATGAAGATATGGTTCCTGCCATCCCATGATGGTGAGTCCCCCGACTACGTATGTGTCCCTTCCTCCCTCCTGGGCTAGATCCATCCTACACTAGCCCTGATCTAGGCACGCCCTTGACTGTGTGCCATGAGCAGGCTGCAGCTCCAAGGACTTCACTGGATCAGAGCCAGGCTCTGCAGTGGGGATACGGCTCCACATTAGCCCCACTGATGGAGAGGGAAACCCCTCCCGAAACTCAAAGGGGGCTTGTGGTCTTAAGATTGGACCAGACAGTTTGACAGAGGCCTAATCTAAACAAAACCAGTACGGGGCAGGAGCTCCAAAAGCAGAATGCTACAGCCCAAAGACTAAGGACACAATAGGAAGAAGAAAGCCTTTATGGAAGTGCACATGGCAGACAGTGATAGCTCTATAAATGTATATTTAGACAACTTTTAAAATGCATAATATTTTCTCAATAAACCATATGTGGACATATATTTTTAGTGTCTATATTTTACTTGAATTAAGAATGCATAATAAAAATCCCCATGAAATCTCTTTGAAAAGTAGTTTC
>JAOXXN010000120.1:17507230-17534953 GCA_026770055.1 Myrmophylax atrothorax
CTTGATCTGCTGCTTCCCAACACATGAAGTATTTACACCTGGGCTAAGTGCCAATGAATCAGACTTCCACCACCACTTATATCTTCTTACATGCAAGTTATACTCAGTAGTAAACTATATGACTTAAACCAGGTTGCACAGTAAAAGATGGTGAGGCCTCAAAGTGCTCAAAACCCTCTGAAAATCTATGCACATAAACACAGTGTGGGTTTTCTGGTGTACAAGACATGGAAAGAGGTCTCCAGGGCATCATGTTGAGTCCCTAAATATCAATTCACAATGAATACCTTGGGATACATTAATCGTGACTCCTGATTTTCTCTGAGCTGGCCCTAATGGCATTCTTTATGTTGACATCTGGTGATACAAGTTTGGGTGCAGATTGGTCCTTCAACTTATCCTTTGACCCATGCCAGATTGGTACTAAGGATAAACTTCTTTCTTATCCTGATCCCAAGGGAAAGGAGTGTTCAAAGCTCCACAGGAAATGGTGTTTTAGAGGCTGAGCAAACAGGGCTGGTGGGATAGGACTGCCTTTGCTGGGAAAGCAAGGAGAGAAGATTCTTTTCAGACTCAATTAGTAAGCATTTTAAGGCTTTCTGCCCATCACTGTTTAAGTAACATACTGTTATGATCCACCAGTCATATCAATTTTAATGATATTTTAAGGCATATTTTCTCTTTGACATACTATCCATTTATCTGTCTACATTTTTCTCCAACTAGGGTCACACACTTCATGCATCAAGCTTTTCTAGCACATGATGCTGTCTATGACCATAATTACCCATTGAATACAAAAGATAGGTCGCTAGTGGAAGATGGATTTGTTCAAACCAGCTCAGATTTGCACTGTGCTAGTAATTTTCCTCTGTTGGTTATCTTATCGCTAGCGTCTTAATGTTGCTTGAACGCACACTTCTAATGCATTAATTACTAAGAAGAAATCTGTAAGTGACTCTATTTTCCATCATATCTTTTGAGTAAATCATTAGTGGATATGCTCTGGCACATATTTTCAGCTGTATTCTTCAGTAACTTTTTGGTATGGGAAAAAATCCTCAGCATATCTTAAAAACAATCACTTTGCATTTCAAGCTAGGAAACCTGTACGGTCCATCTGACTTATGGATTGTGAAAAGCTACCATAGCGAAAAACAAAGCATTGGATACGTATCACATTGAAGGATTATATGATATATCACTCAGCATGGAGCCTAGTTTGATTTACTTTGCACCCAAGTAAAAGAAACTGTAACAAAAATAATGCTTTCCCATTCCTTGTATTCCCTGCAATATTCTGCCATCCTTTGGAAGGTAAAGCACGTCATGAAGTCACTGTAGGTTTGCATTCAATAACTGATGGCAGGATAAAGCCTTGCTGTCTAGGTGGATGGAACATGGCAGCACAGATAGAACTAAATGTCTCATTTCTCAGTTCATACCTAACTCAGAGAGGATTGTGGATCTTCCTGTCTTGTGGAAGAGACCAGGGAACTAAGGGGGAGAATAACTGTAAGCACTAACCCCTACTCTGGATTGGAGACACCAAGGACCTGGTGTAATTCAGCTGGGAGTGTAACAAGGAATACAGTACCAGGCAAATTACTCACTGTCTGACATTTGGGAGCTTTTAAAATGTTAGAGAATATTTAAAATTAATCAAGTTAATATTTTCTTACACTATATTTGGCTGCATTCCTGGCCTGTATTATTTTTCTGGGTTGAATACCTCCATCTCCAGAAGATATTCAGTCCTTAAAAGGGGTTGGCTTTTATTTTATTCAATTTATTTTTCTGCTATCTATTATGCTAAAGAGATGTAATGGATCAGCCCAGATACGTGTCACGTTGTGCGGAGAGGGAAGGAAATAATCTGAAAATCATCTACAGTTCAACACTGAGCTGATATTTGTGGAGATGGAAACTTACTCCATGGCATTTTTACCTTATGATTTGGATTCCACGGGGTAACAATCAGCTTCAAAAATCTCATTGTGACACTGTTTTCAAAGTCAAATACAGAGAGTCAATGAGAGCACACCAGCCCCCCAAGTGGCTCCCCTCCAGCTTCATAACCCCAATTTATTTTTGACATTGCACCATCAGACTGAAATGATTAATCTATAATAGATTATCTCACAAATCTGCTACAGAAGAAGAGAGGATGTGATTTACTCAGGATTTGGCACGCTGGCATTGGCATGTCACAGCAAAGGGTTTAATGAATACCATACAAGAGAAAAACAAAATGGGGAGAAGCTTGGGCTGTGGGAGGGGCACCTTCACAGGGTGTGAGGGAACCCACCTTCCAACAGTTGCATTGACCACTGACCACTTGACTTACCATTAATATTTAAGCAAATATTTTCCATCGGCTTTCCAGAAAGACTTCTCCAAGCTTTAGAGATGTTCCTCACAGCCTGCCTTGAGCTTGCATTTCAGAAGTGCTAAGTATCTATAAAATAGAAATAGAGGTGTTTACCTTACCTTTGCCATTGCCCTGTGGGGTCTCAGGATGTGTGTTACGGAAGTGCAAAGTGTAGTTATTTGTGAGAAGTGTTGAATGCCTGGGGGAAACACAAACAGCTGGATGGCTACACCATGTTCTTGTGCTACTGAGTGCTCACCTTCATTTCTGAGAGTAAAGGATGTTTGTATGGAACATGCTGCATAATTTACTGTACTGTGAAACACTTACTGCAGAAGAATTTCAGTCTATGGAATCCAGTTAAAAAGGGCAGGCATATTTTTTTTTGGGACATGGGTACCTCTTATACCAAATTTAGAAGCCAAAAGCTATCAAAAATAAAAAAAAAACCAGAGTAATGTCTAAGTTGACAGGCACCATTTTCTGGTGACACTGAAAACATATTTGCCAGGTAAAAAAAGTTACTGCCCTTTTCTGTCATTTTAAAAATTGATTAAGAACACCAGCAACTTGCGAATAAATTCTCTCTCACCTGTCTGACCTTGGCCAAATGCTGAAGAGCAACCACCCACCTGAGAGTGCGACACTGAAAATGGAAGGCAGAGCAAAGCATGGTTGTGCTGTTATTGCCACTCAATGACACCTTCTTGCTGTTAAACCTCCAATTCTCTTTTTGCAGTATCTACCTATGTACTAAGTAACCTGAGATAAATATGTTGCTCTAACCTCTATTTCTGCTATTTTCAAGGAGATTTACTGGCCAGTCCAGTCTGTCTTTTCTTGTACCAGAAGCTGAGTAAAGTTCTCCTCATAGTAATAGAGTTTATTAGTCTGCAATGCCCCTTCCCATGACCTGTTTGGACTTCTCTTTTGCTAGTGCTTCTGCCAGTCCTTAGCCTTCTGTGTGGGCCAGCAAAGGTCTCAGACTCTAGACACTTTGGCCAAAACCAAGACTATTAATTTATTTTGCGTGTCTTTAAATTGTTGACCCAAGGCAAAGGGCAGCTGGGGCCAGGGAACTGCCCCATGAGCCAGCACTGTTGATGGGCAGCTGTGACAGACAAGAAGACACCTCTTGCTGTAATCTCCAACCCATCAAAAGGAGATGTTAATAGTTTCATATTAGCTGGGGTTTTGTCCCAAAGGTGTGATCTTTGGTCCTCTGTCTGTGTGTGTGTGTGTATGATGGCAACTTTCCCCCTTTTACTTAACAGTCTAACAGCCTGAAGCTTGCTTAGGTAGTGCTGATGCTGCCCAGCTTCTGTAGCAATGTACAGCACAGTGATGCACAACACAAGACAGTAAAACAACACAGGAAAATAGGGATGCTTCTGCCACAAATCCCAGGAAGCTTGAATTTAAATTCTCTTCATCCCTCTGTTTAGGCCATGCTCCACCCTAGAGGTATCAGAAATTTGGTCTTCCCTTCACCCAAAGTCCAGGAAGGGGTTTCATTTCTCTCTGCCAGGAAGTGAGTTGTACGTTGAAAGTTATGTGGGATTTCTGACCTGGTTGACAGCAAAGGCAGCATTAAGAGCTAAAATTCAGAGGGGAAAGACTTTGTCTGTTTGGAGGATTGATGCAAGAGGTTCAACTTGATGCAAATTTCTTTCCAGGCCATCTTATGAGCATTGCCAAATATACGGTTTCCATCTCCTTCTCTAGGCACTCCTGACCACAGGCTGAGGTCTCATGTACAGATGAGGAATGGTGGGGTGTCCAATGGCAGAGATTGCTACGAGATTGAATCTACTGTATGTGTGTGTGTATATATATACACACACACACACATATATATGTGTATGTATGTATGTATGTATGTATGTATAGGGTTTCACATCTCCAGTGGGAATTATCAAGGGTTTTAGCAGACACAGAGGGCTGAAAGCATCTGCACTGAAATAGGAGTCAGGGCAGGTCTAGGTTGAGGATCTGGCTCAGAAGGTAGAGAACAATAGTGGGGTTTCATTCCTGGCTATGCAAAGCTCTGAGATCACGAGGCTTCCCTGCCTCCTGCGTTACTTCCCACCCATGGCATCCCAACCAAGGAAAAGCTGTTGTACTTAAGAGATGCTTAAATCCTTTCATGCTTTGGGGTCTTATAAATGCCAGAAAAACAGAAACAGAAGTGGACATGAAAAACCAGTGTGCACATCCTGGTCCCAGTCTGCCTGAGAGCCCATGTCCTACTCTGTCACTGCTGCTTCAAGCTCAGGAGTGCAGGCCAGGGGCAGTGCTGGTTGCCCTCTGCAACTGTCAGCCCTGGGCCCTGAGTCCACAGAGTCCAGGGGTCCTGGCAGTAAGGTGTATTCTCTGAAGGGGGATGGTCTATTTTCCAAATAGGCAGTCTGAGATCTTTCCAGAGCCCAGGTTTTTTGTTTGGTTGGTTTTGTTTTGGGGGGTTTGTTTGTTTGTTTTTGTGGTTGTTTGTTTTTCTGAGAGCCAGTAATCACAGGGATGCAGCAGTTTGATGAACCATAATTTACTACCATGAACTCCTTTTGCCTGTGTTTTTGTAAAGGAAGCAACCATAGATGCTGAGATGGCTGTACCTCGGACAAAACTAATGCTGTAACAGCAATAACAGGATGTAACTATAGCAAGCCTGTAAGAGTTCATGAACAAACAGCCATCCATTTAATTACTAATTATTACTCCAATTCTCATCTTCAGTTACTCAACATGAGCTGTTTGAAAACATGAGGCTTTTTAATCTGAAGCACTGTTAAAAGATGTGTCCACAAGTAATGCATTGGTTTACTATGGAACAATCCATCTGTTATTACAAGAAAATTAGGACAGAAAAAATAAACTTTATCCCATGAAATCAGCCATAGGAAAGAAGAAACCTTTTCAAACTGCCCCAACCCAAAATCCTAACCCGAGTGCTGAAAGAGGCAGACAAGCGTTAATGAGCAGGAGCACAGCCTGCATCGTATTCCTGCCCCTCTAAAGCAGCAGAATTACAAAATGGATGGGCATGAAAGAACTTACAGATTTGCTAGAGATATCTGCTGCTTAGAGCCTAAAAATTTCGTTTAAGGAGCCTCTCAATCTGCGTATGGAAATGAGTCAACAGCAGAAGCACTTCTGACCTCCTTGAAGATTTTTAGTATCATCTCAACTCTTCCAGAAATTAAAACCTTTCAAAGCTAATAATCTTGTATTCTTGGATTTTATTTTTTTCTTTTTTAAAATCAAAACTGTATATATTTCAAATTTGTCAAATGACTGGACAAAACAGTGTTAAAAATTCAACTGCACTAATTACTAGATGAGCAGCATAAAAACCTCTGAATAAATGTCAGTCTAGGAGATAAGCTCTTATCTTAATCTAATGACTCCACAGACTTAATTTGTCAGGCCAGCCTAGTTGATGAAAACCAGGTTTCTATTCTGCAGTGTTAGCAGCCACATCTTTCCAAATCTTTGAAGTTAGATAGTAATACCATCAGTGTCATCCTGCAAAAATCTTGTGACCAAGCCAATTCCATTCCTATTGTCCTGTTACACTAATTAAAGTTGTTTTACCCCCACTGGTGTGCAGTAGGTGAAAATGAAGGCAATTTAAATTTAGATGTGTTACATTCTGGGATAATAATTCTTGCTTCCTCTGCCCACAACGATGTGTTAATATTTGCAGCACTCTCTCAGTATCAGAAAGCCAGGATTTCTAGCAAGGTTCTACAGACACCACAGTGCTATCCCAGGACAATTCCTGCAGTGCAGACAAAGCAGTGTCTGTGTGCGTGTGAGTGTGAGTGTGTGTGTGTGTGTGTGTGTGTGTGTTTATTTGTGTAGAGAAGAATAATTTTGAGCTCAGGCAATGAATTTGATCTTAAGAGATGATTTTAGGTTTTTGAACTTCTTCCCTAAAGGAGCATTTGACATATTTAGAGCTAAATGCACCAAATGTTCATATTGTTTGGACAAAGTAGATTAACAAACAAGAAAAGAAATTTGGCTGCAGCCAGTATTTCCAGTTCCCCAGTCTTCAGTAACTCTTTTGATGGGAACCTGGTGGGCCTTTTGTGCACAGTGCCCCATTTCAATGGATACCATTTAAGCATGGTATTCTTTATCCCAGTCCTTAAATAGGGATATACTTGTGTTTGAGAAGCTGGGAGGTGAACTTTATTCTGATGATACCCAGGAAGATTACAAGGTAAAAAAAACTTGATGAAAATAATAGGGCTAAGGTGCAATCTACTGAGGCAAATCTGAGAGGCCAGGGGTCAGTCCTGCTCTGGACTCTGTTGGCATTGGCATTATTAACTTTATTGACATTAAATGTATTGAGCTGGATACTTGCTCTGTTGTATTGGGTTTTATAGCCATGCAACTCTACTGACTTCAGCAGCATTTCACTAACATTCAACCAGTAAAATGGAGTGGAGAATTAGCCTCCTTTTTCTAGGATTACAAAATCCCTGATGCCCAGAGCTGACTGTACTTCCTGGGCTGGCAGGAGTGCAGGCTCAGAGGCAGCACCGTGCAGGTGCAACACAGGACCTTCTGGGATTTGTTTTGAGATGCTTTAGGAGCATTTCACTATCTGGCTGAGAGCACCCTCCTGGATAATACAGAGTTAATTGGTTAGGTCACAAATGTCCATCCTTCTGGGTGAGAACAATGCCTCCTTTCAAAGCTAGCCTGACTAGGACTGCAAGGGGACCACAGAGGTCATGTGCTGGCATATCTACAAAAGTATTCAGGAGCTGGTCCACTTACATTTTCGTTTCAAAGGCTCATGTGTGAACACAGACTCCCAGTTCAGCATCTGGGTCCTCTTGGGTGTAATGTGAGTTGGGTGCCAGTGCTGTATCAGTCAGAGCCATTGAGCCCATGAATGCAGGCCACGTTACACAGCCAGGCTTCTTCACCTGCAGCAGTGCAGATCCTCAGCAGGGCTCACAGAGGCTGGGAAGAAGGGTGGAGGCTTCACATCTGCAAAAACATTTAAATCAGAAAATGCTTGATTGGTTTCTGCATCTGATGTATATCAGATGCATACAATGGCATCTTCTAACATCCTGGCTAACACGCCACTGCTTATGGCATCTTCCCATTAGTTGAGGGCCATTATACATTTTTCCTCCTGTTTTACCCACAGTTATGCAAAGGAGCAGAGTTTGCAGAACAGTGCCATGTGAACTGCTCATGGTTCCCAACGTGACCCAGAAGGACAGGGCTACTGGATAAATTAGAGACAGATTTCCACAGATATTAGAACACCCTTGGACACAGAGCAGTACCTACTTCAAATTTTTAAAGCTTCCAGCTTCCTCGTTGTCATTGGGAGTTGGGAACACACGGGTTTTTGAAAATCCCAGAGCCTGAAACATACTTAAGCACTGTTGTCTATTGCCTCTTTGGATCAGGACAACTGAACTCTTTGAAAGCACCAAGCTGCACTCAGTATCTATCTGACCTTCTGAACACTAATAAACATTTGGTGCATGGTCTGCAAGCTTGAGGCCTCATCTGACCAAAGCTGAAATCATAGCCATTGATTTCATCATGGAAGTGATGGTTCACTCCTGAACATGCCAAGTTCATTTATGTTAGGGCTGTGTCCTGGAATGGCATTTCTTTCATAAGAACTAATGGCTCCTCATTTCTCCTGCTCCGAGTCAGAGTTTAAATCTACAGGCCATTCCCTATGCAGCCAAAACAGAAAATGAACACACTGAAGTGAAATTTTCAAACTGACATTTGAATTCCCTCTCTCTGATGAAATCCCACCTGTTGATCCAGTCAAATGACGGCAGCCTCCTCAGGTCCATCCTGCAAAGCCTCCTTCACCAGCTTATTAAGGCAATTCTTCAGGTGCGCTGTGACTGTCTTTCAATAGAGGACAGGTGCCAGCTGACCAAATGGAAAACCTGAAAACATCCAGAGATTAAACCCTAGTCCTGGTGAAAGATATGGCAAAATTCCTGTGGAAACCAGTGGCTACATGTATCTTAAGACATTATCTCAAGTCTGAATTGCCATTTAAATACTGTTTTCCTGATTGATGCAATGAGTTTGACTCGGAATTAACAAATTTGTTGCCCTTTCCCCAGTAGCTTGAGCACTGAAGGGGTTGGCTCACACAGGAGCCATTCCCCTCAGGGTGGTGTAGTGGGATCCAGCTGGGTCAGGCTGCCCAGGCTTCAGGAGACTGGTTTCATGACTCTCTTTGCTCCCTCTGTACCCTCCACCACTTGTTCCTGTCCTCCCACCAAAAAAATTTACCTGCTCTGGCCTGCAAAGGAGCCCTGCTATTTCTGGACTGCTGCCTATAAGAACAACTTCAGGTGCTGAGGAAAAATGAATCCTTGTGAAAGAACAAAACTGGGTTCTATGTGGAAAAATATTGTGACTCCCAATTGGAGGGCTGTGGATTTAGATCAATTTTCCTAGCAAAGGGGAATAGCTGTAATCTAAACATAAAAAGGAGTCTGTCCTGGTGAGATATGAAAATGTGGGGGTAGCTGTCAGGCTCAAGATTGGTCTTGATGAAGTGTAAGCGCTGACAAGCCAGTAATGAGCTAAGGCCCATGGTGAGGCTGCAGCAAGCTGGGGCCACTTGGCCTGACTAAGTGAAGCCCAAATGCTGGCATCCCTGCTGGAGGCAGGACAAGCATAGTCAAAGGGAGCAGGATTCCTTTCTTGATTTGCAAATACAGTATCAAAGTTCACACGCCCTGTGTGCAAGTGCATGGCAGTGTGTGCTAATGCACAAGCCCTGCCTTGGCTTTGAATGGTCTCTGACTATAAAAGTTAATACCTTTGATGCAGCATTCCTAAAAGGAAGTGTTTGTCAATTTTGCTATGTTTGAGCACAACAGCCTTAATTCAATGTGTCAGATAAGAGAAAATCATGTTGGCTTATATTTATGATTTATCACTTCTATCTTAGCACTAGAGATGTTGGGAGAGCAAACTAGCTCTTCAGTTTGTATTTTGCTTTGCTTTTTTTTTCATCCATCTAAGACTTGCCAGGCAAATTCATAACATTTATATACCACTGCCAAATCTGCTGGAGAATGGGTGGGAAGACACATCTGGAATCCACTGAGGTGGTATTTTTGATAAGTCACAGCTTGTGTGACTTAGGTGAAGGGCAGAGATTTGAAGTTAGGCAAGAAACTAAGACATGTTCATGATGGATAGCTGATGCACAAGCAATTGCATAGGTCAAGGAGAGCCACACCCAGGAGCGTCTTGTATTTCACGTGGCCCTTGGGCATATTCAGGATTCTTGAGCAGAGACTGGAAAAAGGATGAGCCTGGACTCTCAAGTGACTAACAGAAGCACAGAAAAAACCAAAAAAAATCTTGTAATGAACCAAGAAAACACCAGAATGCAAGCTGTTTGTACCATGGTAAAAGGGCTGAAATCATCTCAGGAATTTGGGCGCTTAAGTGTCTTTGTTTAGGATCCTGCCCAAAGTGTCTTTCATGACATGGGCCAGTATGGGTGGAGAGTTGTCCCTTATACCTACAGGTTGGTTAAGAAGTCTCCACTAGCACCAAAACAAACAGAAGAACCGTGTCAGGGGAGGAAAATGTTTTTCATCCAAAGGGTGGTTGGGCCCTGGGACAGGCTCTCCAGGGCAGTGGTCACAGCACCAAGCTTGTCTGGCTTCAAGAAGCATTTGGACAATGCTCTCAGGCATGTGGTGTGCAGGGCCAGGAGCTGGGCTTTGATGATCCTTCCAGCTCAGAATATTCTATGATTCTGTGATTCCATGATTTTGGCCTTGGTAAGTGCACACTGAAGATTTTCCACTTCTCCTGTTTCAAAGGGAACCTCCACCCACTCACAAGTACCAGTAACTATTTCCCCCGGTCTTCACAAGCTGTTATGGGCTCAAACAGCTTCCCAGCACTCTTTGGGAGAAGAGGCAGATAAGACAGGGAGTAGTAGAGCTACACTGATTCCTGGAACTGACAGTAGAGGTACCCAGTTAAGGGACTCAGTGAGGAGGCTCAGATTTGCTTGCAGAATCCTGTGATCAAAGCAATTGTGAGAAATTGGGGGTTTCTTTTTTTCCTTTTTTTCTAATATGGGAAAGCGGATGGCTTTGTGCAACGGCTGTTTAAAATACTTCAAAAGAACATGAATCAGACCATGGCTGCACTATATACAAATTAAAATAATTGATTTTTGGCAGCCTGTTAAGAGATCTATAAATTAAAGGGATTTCTGATACATTTTGGAGGACTTTATTTTATGTTGACTTTCAGAGTGGCCTTCCTCCCAGAGCAGAAAGTCAGCCACCAAACTAGAGAGAGCTTCTCCCTTTCATTTGCTCTGCCCTCCTGTCACAGGAGTCAGTGGATCTCTGTCAGGAGTGCCCATGGTCACGGGGGGTCATGGGCCCATGCCAGCTCTGCACTCTTCCCTTTTATTTCTGTTTGGAGAACTTCACAACAAGAAATAGAAACTGGCCCAAACCTAACAAGAACCACTCCTCTGGGGAGTTAGTTTCTCTCCCTTTTTCTTCATCAGTAGAAACTGATTCCCTCATCCAGTTTGTGTTGCACCTGGGCTGTCCCCATTCTGTGTGCTGATGGCAATGGGTTCAGCTCTAACTGTGATGACCTAAAAATAGCACTCAATTAACATTGCATTTCAAGAATTGGAAAATTTCCCAGAAGTCCATTCTTTTTTTCTTTTTCTGTTTCATTACATTTTACAGTAATAATACACAAGCCTGTAGAAAACATGATGGGTAATGAAAAAATGTAATTAATATAAGCAGCGTAAAGCATTTTTTTTCCCTCTGTTGTCCTTGCAGAAAATTACTGCTTTAAACTGAGCAGGATGTGAAAATGCATAAAGCAAACAGTAATATGCTGTGGTTTGTAAATATCTTATGCAAAATAGTTAAGTCAACTGCTGTTTATTTTTCTTACTTTGTGTCACAAGCTCTTACTTTCTTTTGTTCATTACTTTTTCCATTTGTTCTCTTTTGGGGGCTTGCTCTCTTTCATTTTAAGAAAGTCACTGGCTTAACTATAATTTTTTTCTGCTACAGCTCATTCAATCAAACATATAGGACAGGCTATTCTGTCTCTCCTCGCCATCTCCTCCTGTTTGCTGGCTCTGAAATGCAACATATTCTACAAAACCGTAGTGAGCCAGATCCTCACTATACTGAGGATCTGCTCTCCTTGTTTTGGGCTTAAAAAAAAAAAGCAAGCACTCATTTATCCTGCAAACAAACAAGTAATTATCCCAAATCCTGCAACAGCTTTATGACAAACTAGCATTCCTGACTGTTACTGCAGGATTCTGCAGTGTTTTTACAAGGCTGCCTGGTCGCAGTTCTGGAACAGGCTGTGAGCAGTGTGCAGACAACATTAACTAGGATGGCTGGTATATGCCAGCTCTCCTTGGAATATTTCTCTCTGGCTATCTGTAGAACTTGTAATACCCAGCGATATCTGAAGGTCACAGCAGAGTTTCTGAGCTGAAATACAAAACAGCATTCCAAACACATCTTCTGTGGCCAGACAAGAAACTGCTTAAGGTTTATTTTCCCTCCCCCCTCTCCGTAGCTGACATCCAGCATTAGTTATTGTTTATTTTTGTCTTGTTCCTGGTTCTAAAGGTTTCCCTTATGGCCCTGGTTTATGTGAACTTTCAGATATCACTCAGGGCTTCTCTGCCTCATCCCTCTGATGTAGCTGGCTCCCCTGTGAAGGTAGGTTTCCCCAGCTGAAGATCTGTTCCTCTCTCCTGTGGCATTCTGTGCAGCCATTTGGAGTCCCAGATGTAGGAAATGAAATAATCCACGCTCATACAGTCATGAAAGTGCCCATCTGGCACACAGGAACATCACGCATTGGAAGCACACAAGCGTGAGCTCACTTTTGTTATGGCATTTCATAAACAGAGATGCAGTGAGCCAGCAAGTAAGGTCCTTTGGATAATAACAGTCATCTCCAGCACACGTTGTGTTTAAAAAATAGGGAAAGAAAAAATCACGACAAACTGGGAAAATTTGCTCTGAGGAGAAATTTCTACTTTTAGATGTTTCTTTCCCAATGGCCTGCAGTACTTACACCTCTCTGGCTCTCTCTGCCTCTCCATGTAGATGTAAGATGATGGTGACAGTTGAAATGTAGCCAGTTAACTCTTCGTTAACTCTGAAAGCTCTTCTTCCTCACTGTTCAGTTAAAGAAAGAAAATATTAGATCATACTTACAAAAGTGAGTTCTATAAAAACAAATTGCATGTTACTGCTCCCTTATCACTACATAAAACTCACAGAAACAGTCTAATAAATGACCTCACCACTCAATTTTGAAGTATACAAATTAAAGACAGCAACAGATAAGCCAAGAGAGATTAATGTACAGTGTGTGCGCCTGTATATGTGTGTTTGCATGCCTCTATGAGGATATACCCATATGCTGTTGACATTCAACCTCTGGAATTATAATTAGGGGAAAAGGCAGATGTGTAAATTCATCTTGCTGGGCAGCATATATATGTTGCACTAGTCCCTGATTAATTCAGTACTTGAACACTATTTACTCCAAGACAAAAGGTTTCTGTTGGGATATGATGGCTAATAAAGGGGTGGAATATGATGAAACAATGAACAGCCCAAAATGAAGGACTAAGTTCAAAACCAGTAAGTAAAAAGCAAAGTTATTTATATATTGTAGCTTTATAAAGTAATTGAAAAAAGACACCCTAGGCATTTTGTTGGATGTCATTGCATGCTGTAAAGAAATCTTGGGATATAATAAACTTCTCAAAACCCCCACCATTAGTCCTGCTGACAGTGTTGGATCTTCAGAGGGATTGCTGCTCAAAAGGGCGAGATTTTTAATGTCAGGAAAGAGCAGAAGGAGGTGTCAGGCCTCCTAAACTGTTGCTGGAAAACCATGCCTGTTCCAAAGTAGGGGCCTGGGCCTTCCACTCCATGGTTTATGAATATTATAAATTATAGATAATAGTAACAGAAAATAGTATCCAAATTTTACATGACCCAGTTTGGTATTGTATTTGGCAAACAATATCTGGTCCAGTATATTTTAAATACTAAGCTGGGAAAACAATGAGATGTTTGTAAATACAATAGACCATTACAATATACTGCTTCTCATTTGAAAAGTCATTTGTGCAAGAAATTATTATTGACCCATAATATGTAAATGATTGAAATGCAGAAATTAATATTTGGGTCAACTCATGTATTTTTCAACCATGAAATGAAAAGCTCAGTATTCACATTCCAATTCATACATGAAAGCATTACAGCACTATTACTTGGCTATTGTATTAATGTATTATTGTCTTAGTTAACGACACAGAGTTATATCTCTACTTACAAATGAGGAAAAGGCACTGTATGCCACAGTAATGTTTCAACTCAGGATGACCCTTTTTCTGGGCTATACTGGTGACAGTAAGTCAAATTCAGAGCTGATATGGAAGCAAAAAACTAGCACTGCTTGCATTAAAGAGGTTTTGGCCCTAATAACACCTGAAATATTGCACATGGAGCACTGCCTCCTGCATTGCAGCTCCTCTCTTCCCCCTGGGCTTGATTCTCATCTCCTTCACATGAGTGTGATGCTCCTTATTTACTGCAATTAACCCAGAAATATAAATCAGCACAGGATCAGTGCATTTAGAACTGTGAAATAGTTGTCCTTATTCTGAGGGGTTTTGTTTCTGTTTGCTGCCCTTTCCCCGAGTCCTGGGGAAATCAGTGGAATGTGGGGTTCCAGCAGCACTGGTGGGAGTGCTCGTTCTTCCCGAGGGAGCTGCACCAGCCCCTCAGCCCAAGGTGACTTCCATTCCAGTGAATTCAGTGCTCATGGAACAAGCCAGGTTGTTAACCCAGAGACTCCAGTGCGCTCTTTCTGCCCACAAGGAGTGTCCAAGCCCTGGAGCAGCAGGTCAGCCTTGGTCCATGCTCTGCTCTGCCCCGAGGCAGCCCATGGCTCTGT
This sequence comes from Myrmophylax atrothorax, assembly GCA_026770055.1. Classification (NCBI taxonomy): domain Eukaryota; kingdom Metazoa; phylum Chordata; class Aves; order Passeriformes; family Thamnophilidae; genus Myrmophylax; species Myrmophylax atrothorax. The sequence continues at coordinate 17,521,626 of JAOXXN010000120.1, forward strand.
CATAGGCACTTCAGCTGCCACTCCATGGCAAGGTGTTCGGCCGAGGCTGTCAGTAAGGGCCAGGCTGGGCAAGCTGGACCGGCAGCTGGCTGGCTGTGGGACTACTGTCCGCTGCATTCCAACCACACTGGCCACCAAGCTGAGCTGGACTGAGGCTGAGTAAAGGTCAAACACCCAAATAATTCATTACTGTTCTGTAAACTGTGTGCTCAATCTTCACAGCATTTTACGCAAAAGTAAACCATGCCTTGTTTTTTTGTGCCATCAGGTATTGTATCACCTGATGGATCCATCTCCTTAAAGAGATGCATAATTTAAATACAGTTAAAGGTATGAGTGAAATCCATGTAGAATGATATTAGTGATAGACAAAATGAATGAAGAAGAGATGGGCAAAACAATTTAGATAATACCCCAAAGCAAAGCATCACAGCTAAGTCAGGATTAACCCATGAAGCATGATGTGTTTCAGGAAATGACTTTGGTATAGTCTAGAACTGCAATGACTCAAATTAAGAAGGGCAGTATTGCATCAAAGTTGCTACAGTGTTCAAACATGTAACATACGTGTTGAGTCATGCCTTAAATAGTGGACCCAAATTTTTTTAGTTAATATTATACATAATTATATTTGCATAAATTTTATAGACATTTTAAAAATTTATTTTGCATAAAACAATATCATATTCTAGATAGAGGTTATTCTAAGCAGCTTTAAGCAGCAATAGACGCAGCTGTACAAGGCTTGCAAAATAAGGCAAGATAAGTCACAGCACAAGAGCAGGTTTGGGTGGTGAAGCACAAATGTGGTATTCCAGCAGTATATAAAATTGTGATGAAGGTGAAGCAGAGGTAGTGGGGTATTCAGTGATATACCCAGTGCCCTCATGGTGTGATTCAGAAACTGCCTGTGCTGCCCAGCTGTATGGGAGTGGCAACATCCTCTTGGTCCTGCCCAATTAATCATCCTCTGTTTTTCTCAGCCTCTGGTGCAAAAGGCAAACCCAGTTGACTAATTCTGGCAACAGAGGTCCTACTTGTCAACAAGACCTCCCCTTGACAGAGGTGTGATTTGGTTTTAATTTTCTTTCAGCCCATTTATTTATTTGAGGCTAATGGCTGACATGAATCATAGCATTAGGAGGGAGAAGCATCATTTGTACTAGCAGCCTAAAGATGTGGCATGTCCACCAGCGATGGCAGGAGCAGAGGCTGCAGTTTCGTGATGCTTTGAACACAGGAGAAGACGATTGGCAGAGTGGCTCCTCAAAACAAGTGTGTTCCCCTGTTCGTGTGCAGGGCAGCATGAGCTGAGAGCACAGCCAAGGTGTAAGCGGAAGGACATGGACTATTTTGCAATGGATTCATGTGGGAGTCTCAGACTGACAAGGTGATGATTACCGTGGCCCCAACCAAGAGCAGCCTTTGTTTAACTTTACTAGTATGAGTAAGCTAATTGGCGTCCCTGGGCTTGGATGTGTGCTTAAAAGTTATGGCTATGTTAAAATGCTTCGGTGGGTCAGGAAATAATGGGTGTTTGGCACCTTGCAGGACACAGCCCTGGGTCCAAGCCTGAACCCTGACCTTCTGCAAAGCTCGGGGCTGCTCTGAGGGCCTGATTTTGCTCAGCCTGTGGTTCTATTGCCCCACGCTCTCCGCAGCCACATAATGCTGGGAATCGTCTAAATCACGAAACAACACGTCCTACCAGGGCAGCCAAAAACAACAATAAAATTAGCAGGAGCTAGTCCATCTGACTCTATGAGAAGCTTCAGAGTTTCAAAATTAATCTTAAATTTCCCTCTAACCCTGAAAACAAAACTAATTGCAGAATGTAAGACTCCCTGAACATGTTAGGGAACTTGACGGGAGCACCTCAGAAAAAACACAAACACTTTAGATAAACCCCTCATTTTAATTGTATCAATTCTGCCAATTAATGATAATGGAAGAGCAGCCCAATTAGCTAAATAGCTAATAGTTTTATCAAGCAGAGGCTGGCAATTTAAAGCAAACAAATTCATTCTAATTTTATCCTCTTGCACACCAAGATGTTTAAAGGATAATGGGGGATCCAATAAAGGATATTGCTCAAATAGAGCTACGTTTAAATCGCCTAATGGCTTTAAGAGTTTTACCCCAATTAACAAAGAAGAAACATGAACATTCAGTGACTCCCAGCATAATATCTAAAAATCTTCATTAAGAAAATAACATATTCTCCAGCTAAGGGCAGAAAGTAAAACATCACTGACTTTTCCCTTAAAAACACTGATTTCTCCTGAAACAAAGGCTCCTCTGTAACAGCAAAACTATCAGAGAAAAGGACTCTCGTGTCTAAGCTTCAGTATATAAATCATCTTCAAACTATGGTCATTAGTTTTAACATAACTGTGGATTTGAATAAAGGAGATTGACCTATCTAACATATTTAAGACCAAATCCTACTGTTACCTAAATCTGAAATAAGGCTATTGAAGAGAAACAAAAGCCTTTTCAAAATCAATAGCCAGAACAAATTCCCCATGATCATAATTTTGAGGATAAAAAATCCATTAAAGTGATGTCTTTGATTGCTATTAATGAAGCAATCTGGAATAAATCCAGAGTGATCCATATGGATAATCGAATCTCTCATTTTCTCACATTTTTCAGATTTGGGCCCTGATTTATATGACATTGGTCTGCCCAGCCTGGACAGCTGATGGCACAGTCTCTAAAGGGAGCTGGAGAAGCAATGCACTCGATGCTCAAAGAAAGAAGGGATCAAATAAATAGACCTCCAGCCTCCACCGCAGATCCCCAAATACCTCACCTTCCCTGCAGGTCTTGTGAAGGCTACTGTGGGCTGGAGAAACCACCGAAGTGCTGCTAATTAACTGGCACAAACCTCCCTCTCTCTTACTCCCCTCATCACTCAGAGGTGCTTGTTACTCTCACTGTGCTGCCAGGCTCAAGCAGAGACAAGGATGTCACCCATGGGGCAGAGGTGGCCACCAGGAAAGCCCCAAGTGAAACCATTGACTGGAGCCTAGGTAGGTTTTAGGGGGGAGGTAGAAGGACTCTTTCTTCACTGTTAAGCTCTTGTTTCCCCAGCCAAATAGTAAGAGATTCAGGCTGCTTCTTCTTTTTTTTCTTTTTTTTAAAATAATGTCATGAACCCAGAGGCAATGAATTGCCCTCATTCCTGGAGCTGTGGCCAGGTAACGTCACGTGGGGTGGCGTGTGCATGCAGAAGGGGCCCTGCTCTTCCCTGTGCCCCCCCACAATGCCAACCCAGCAGCTTCACTGCTCTCTTTCTCTGCCATATTCTCCAGATGAGAGATTCCAGCACCCCACCCCTCAGCACCCATTTTATGGCCTCCAGATACACCCTAACCAGCCTCTTCATCCATTAGCAGTGTCTCCCTTCCCTGCATGTCCTGCTGCCAGCCAGACCATCTCCATCAGCCTGCCTGCCTTCCTCCCTCCCCCTGCCCTTGCATCTCTGCTCTCACCTGGCTGTGGTCTTACCTGGTGCCTTGGTTTCTCCTTGCAAAGCTGACCATCCCTATGCTGATTTCCTTGAGTTGGCCGAAAAATCTGCCAGATGCCTCATCAGAAGATTAGTAGTGCTAGAAAGGAATACAAAGGTTTCATTTGTGACTTTGTTTCTTTTTGTCCACCTCCCTCACCTTCTCCTAAAGTCAGAATTGCCTGTGGTCTGGAAACTGTCCATGTCACGAGGCCAGGATGTGTCCTCCCATCTCTGAGCAACACTGCTTCAGTCAGAACTCAATAAAGGACGTGTATTTTATGAACTGGTAGGAATTGATTTTTATTTGAAACCAAATTTTAGCTTTCAAGCAAGAACACAAAAAGTTAGACAGCTGGTCAATGCACTTTGTACGGGTATCACAATAGTTCAGAAAGATTCTGAACTTCCACCTTTTTTATGATCCTAAATTATCTTTGAGTCCAATTTAATTTCACAGGCATACCCTAACCCTAACCTTTCATGATGCTCTATCCATTTTAGCATCAGAGGAGAACAGATTCTGCTCCTATTTGCAGTGATCTAAGCTGACAGAGCTACTACTGCTAAAGCAAACAGAACTACTACGATTAACTCAGGTACAGGAATAATCTGCTCCAAGCTCCAAGAATGCACATCAGGCTGTGAAGAACAGACATAACTACAGATATAACTATCTCACTAGTCTGAGTAAGAGCAAGATAGAGACAGAAACCTTTCATGATGTTCTACCCATTAAAAAGAAACCTGAACACACAGTTTATTTTTATAAATAAATGTGTTACCTGAAGAATAGTTGCGCACACTCATTTGCATAGGATTTGGTATCCATCTGTGCTCTTCAGCAGATTACTCCAAACCTTGTGTATTCCATGTAATCAATGTCAATATGCTTGGCTTATTTGTTATAAAAGAAAAGCATTTCTAATTAGCCTTTTCGATGTGCAAAACTTCAGCATTTCTCTCTAGTGTTTTCCAGATCATATTCCTTATGTTATACTACTAGGTGAGCCTTACGCACCACTTTAGACTCATTCTGAAGACAGTTTAAATTGCACACATGTGATAACTAGGCCTTGACCTGGCCATCGCCATGGGGTGAGGTCCACCCACTATGAGCAATGTCAGAAGTCCACATAATAAAAACTGGCCTTGTGACAAGTCAAACATTCCAATTTCCTGTCAAATTCAACCAACACTTTGCATATTTCCCTTTAACATAATGACACATACAATCTATTTTTCAACCAAAGCAAACCCTACTTGCCTTCACTGAACCTCAGGAGAGTCTTTGAGAAGAACAAAACCCTCACAGCAGTGACATTCAGAGGCTTATCACAACACACCAGGGACACAAGTAAATCTCAAGCAGTAAAAAAGAGTACAACTGTGGTGAGCTGCCTAGATGTAGCAATAAAGAAGGTCAAGGTGAGCATTTTTTATACCAGCCAACCCTGCAGAAAGGCCAGACAAATTAAAAAGTTTTTGACAAGCCAAAGGATTGGTTCTATCAGCAGCAAGCAATGGGAGGGTGGAAAGCTGAGTATATAGACTCTTTTCTCTTACCACTTATCCCACTTTTCCTTGGAAGAAACTTAGCACTGAATCTACATTTAAGTAAAACCACGGCAGAAGACTGACTGGATGCCTGCTGCAAGCAATTGGAATATTTTTCTTTTACTTTGGGTCTTGGATTAAGCTCTAAATGAGATCAGAGCTAAACCTGATCTGTGGAGCCATATAGGAAAAAGAAATTCTGCTTCTCTATTAAATTGGACATCCGAAGAGCTTTACTGAATGCCGAAATGAGAGGTGAGAGTCCATGACAAGCTCAGGTTGTTTTTCTGTGCCATGTAGCTTTCATTTAACACAAAGAGGCTTATTTTCCATATCATGGGACCCTTGATCTTGAGCAATAAATAAAGTATCTTCCCTAGAAGCTTTATAGCCTTGGAAAGAGAGTGTCCATTGGCCTAGTTGGTTGATTTGTTAATTCAAATAAGAATAGCACATTTCTAAAAGTTTGGCCAAATTTACATCTTTTTGACTGTTCCAATGAGCTAATATTGTTGTAGAAACCTGGAAGCAGTAGTCAAGTCTTTGATGATTTATTTAGTAGGAGTCATCTAGCAGCTAATTGTCTGCAATTTTTAACCTCATTCATGTGCACTGCTGATTCTTCTTCCAGCATCTGCGCTTTTCTCCTTAAACTTTCTTATATCTCTCTATGTAACATTTCCAGATGGCAGCTCAACTTTATCACGAATATTCTTATGAACTTGCCAAACCACATCCAAGATCTTCAGACTCAAAAGTAAAAGATAAAATCATCCTCAGAGGGCACCTCACCCTTTTGCATCTAGGCACATGAAAAAATCCCCAGCTTTAGGCTCTGACATTTTACATTTATGATGAATCACATATTCAGGGGGGTTGGGTGGGCATGTTTGTTTGTTTGTTTGGTTTGTTTGTTTGTTGTGGGGGCATTGTGTTGAAATCTTCACTTTTCCATTCTTCTCCTTGATTTCTCACTTTTGATCCATATAAAAAGAGAGAAAATACTAATGAGCCATGTACAAGAACATCCATGTTTCCTGTTTGCACTGCAGATCTTGCCATCTCCGTGGTGCCGCCCACCGGGAGGAGCAGCCTGTCAGTCCCTGCAGACGTTCCACAGGAAGAGTGAGTGATGACCAGGCAGGGCAGTTTGGGCCAAGAGTGCAGAAGACTTTTGAACCATATTGTCAGAGATCAGAATTAACTACAATGCTCAAGACGTTTGATGGCTGTAACCCAGACCTTACCTAAGTAAGTTCAAAGAAGAATCTGATTCCCTGTGTGGTTCTGTTCCCACCATGGTTTATGGGATGTCCTGATGTCTGTCAAGTCATAAAAATATAACAGTTCTAGTCACATTTCTGGTTAATGTCATGTGATTCTTCATGAGGTAGAAAGTTGTTCTTGTTCTTTTTCTGCTTTCAATGATTCATGATTCAGCAATTGTCACATACCCGTTTTGGGGTGGTTTCATGCCACGAGTGAAGGAAGGACTCTTTATGCCTGGTGTCTGTCTCCTATCTGTATGTTTATGAAGAAGCCTGGGTCCCTTGGGAGATGGAAAATAGTCTATTGGAGCAATATTATTACCATCCTCTACTATGATCCATGCCCCTGTGGGAAGGTATTTTTAAAAATAATAAGTTCTATTTTGCTAATGTAGCCATTGTTTAAATGTAAAATATAATTACAGTATCCACCCAGGGTGTATGCTGTTGTGTAATTTTATAATACTACATCTAGATGAGTGTTGGCATTCTACCTATATACTTAACCACACCCAGGACTGCTGGTATTACACAATTGCACACATCCTGTTGACTAATTACATAATAATTAGTATTTTTAATATTCAAAGATGCACACCAATCAGCTGTGCAAGATTTTATGTCACTGCAAATTAAAGACAAAATATAACAAGTATATGTAGTGAGCAATGCTGTACAGATAGCTTACTGTGCCTAGACTGAGCTTCTTGCAGACAGCACATAACACTTCATACTTAATTTTAAAATATATGACATTTGAAACACATTTGGTAGACCCTCCTTTCCCTACTGTTACTTTGGGTTACACCTGTTTCATAAAACTGTTAAAGTACTTTTTGCATTGAACACAGAATTTCTGTAGTCTGCCTGGTTCTGAGTTATGATCAGTTATCATGACCAGAGATAATTTTTTGGCTGAAAAAGCACTGTGATGTGCCCAGGGAATGAAGATTGGTCTTTACAATGGCAACTCTGGAAGGAATCTGGAAAATGCACTTGAAGTTACCAATTACCTACAAAAGTATCCCAAATACTGGTGTTTTAAGAAAGTGTCTTCACCACTTGGATTTGGAATAGATTTTCCACAAGCTTGAGTTGAATGTCTTGGTTCTCCTGATGCTGATGACATGCCAGATGCAAAGCCTGTCTCACCATTTGGATTTGGGGGCTTTAAGATCATGGACTTTTTGTTGCAACCTTGTCTCACATATTTATAAAATTTTTGTGTAATGTAACTTCTGAATTTGCTGTTAATTCACTCAAAATTCACAGAAGGCACAGAGACTGAGCCCTGGGTCTTGTCTAGGGCCCAGTTTTATTAGCGGCTGTGCACCAAATGGATTGTATATGATGTTTCAGTGGAGTTTCTGGCCTGCCACTGATAGTTTACCAGGAGTCCTCGGTTGTGCACAAAGATCTTTATGATGGAAAAAATGGACTGCGTTCCCACCTCCAGCTATGTGTGTGTGAGGCAACAGTAAAGAGCAACAAACATTTTGCACATAGCTTCATATTTTTTTTCTCTTCATGAATTTGTTTTTTAACTTCTCAGTTACTGTGGCAGCAAATGATTTTTCAAGACCTTGAAACAAACCACTCCCCAGGAGTTTCTGTTTGGACTGTTTCTCTTTCCACAGGGCAAGAGGTTATAGTGCAAGACCAGATTCTTTCAGTTACTCTGAAGAGTAACTTTTTGCTGCCCTGGTAAGTTAAAAATTGGCATTTTAGTCTAAACATTTGCCCTTGCCAGGCAGTTATTTTTAGTGAAAAGCACAGTGGGGCTGTATGGAAGGAGCATGATGTGAGACTGCTGAAATAAATGATATTGCTCAGTTCATGGACAGCAGTGCACAACTGCCCCCAAAGCCTCAGCCACCCCTTTTCTCTACCCCAAGTCTCAGCAATAGAGTCAGTACAGTACTGCCCTTCCCTGCATCTGAAAGATACGTAAAAAGGGGCTGGTTTTTTGAATCTGTTACTTGGGCTCCTGTTACTTCTCAAGGCTCTTCTTTCACGTTCACTGCTTTCTTGCTTGGTGTCCTTCACTTACGGCAGACAAAAACATCAGAGGGACAGGGGAACCATCCTCACCTGCTTATCTTGGTCACCACTGGCAAGCAAACAGCAACCTAATTCCACACTAGGAACCTCTGAGGGTAGTTTTAAAAAACTGTTCTTCAAACACGAAGCCCCAGTTGACATGATTGGTCAAATCCCTCTTTTCCCTTCTTTCCTAAAGAAAAACAAAGCCACAATGAATATACACACTTTGTTATTTCCCTCCAACAAAAATGCTGTGCCTCATCTGCATATATGATGAACAGTATTTCGTTATGGAAAATAAGCCAAAACAAAAAAATTGCACCTGGCCAGCAATGTAAGACCAACTTGTTTCCTGATGTGATTTTAAATGGCTGAAAAATTAAACACTGAAAAACGGGGATTATAATGGAAATACTGACAGACTATTAACTATAGCAGTGCTGCTCTAATAAATGAAATAGCCTGTCGTAATCTCAAATTCATAAATATGCAAATACAAGGCAGAGGATTTGCTCCAAAGGATGTCTCTATAATTTTAACTGGCCTTTACTGATACTAAATGAGCCTGTTGCTTCTGAGTTTGTGCATTAAATAGAAATTACAGGGAATCCTGTTTCTTTGCATCCAAGGCCCAGTTCAGCTCCCGTAAGTGCCAATGGCAAAATCCTCACTACTTTCAACAGGTAAAAATCTGGCCCCAGGGCATCTAGAATGTGAGACACCCGGCATTAAACTGAACTCCTGACTGCACTTGATTTTAATTCTGTTCTCATCTGTGTTAATTATTATTATATTAATTCTTCTGTTTGGGAGAAATTAAGCACACATTTGCCCCATGTGTCAAAGAGCTTGACCTGCCAAAAGGCACTTACTTGCTCAGTGATAAACAGACTATCAACACAATGATATAAATGTTGAATTTTAGCCAGTTTCCTGTTCTGCACCAAATGGAGGTAAATCCACTGACTTAATATTTAATAACCTAAATGTAATTTCTTTTTTGTGCCTCGCATTGCACAGCAAAGAATTGGATGGCTAGCAGTTCTGCAAATTCCCAACCCCTAATTATTTTAAGCTATTCATCCTGGTATCTGTCCATTGATGCTCAGCCAAATTGCCAGCAGGGGAGAGATCTGTCCAATCCAGGAGCTAAATGAGTCACTGAGAGTCAATCTGTTTTTTTCCCTTGCTGCTGGGATTTCCTTGGGTCCTGGCCTCTCTCTGCTCCAATCACACAGACACAGCTCCAGGCATGGGTCCTCTTTGGCTTCAGCTGCCTCCTGTCTCCCGTGCCCGCTCTGCCCATCGCAGCTGTTGGTGGGTTCTCGCCGGCTGCCCACAGCAGACCGATACCCCCATCACACTGCTCTTACAGCTCTTGCTCTGAAGGAAAATGAAGACATCTTGGCCTTGTTGAATTTGCTGATGAAGTAATACATCAGATACCTAGATGGAAAGCAAACCACATGAATAAAATGTGTCATCTGGGTTAGATACTAATTTATAAGTTCTGGGAATGATATGTGCCCTTTTTCCAGGACTTGGTTAAGTTCCATAGAAATGGAATACTAATATGATTTCTGTGGCATGGAAAACAAATATGAAACAGAGAAAAAATAGATTCATCAGAAATATTAGGTGCTCACTATTAAAATATCTGACAATGCAAATAGAATTTATGAACAGGAACATTTAGAGCCTAACTATTCACTAAAAAGCGAGTTCCCTGCTTCCTCACTTCTAGGGTCAGGATTCAATTACACAAAAATATGCAGCAGACTTAAGGACTGCATGTAAGATTAAGATAACTGGTATTTCATGGTAAATGATTAAATTAGCTGACACAGTTTTATCCTGAACTTTGCCATTAAAACTGACATTTTTGTGCCACGCACATTGTAGGCTGCTGGTAATCTAAACTGCCTTTCTTCTTTCAAAGCCTTTAAATAGCTGAAGAACTCTAGTTCTTTATTTGCAAATGTGGAAAATATATCTACAATATCACAAGATGAACTAAGTACAGGAGAGGGGTTTTTTCTCATCTATTATACAAATACCTTGAGAAAACAACAAGGAAGTTCCAAATGCCCAGATTCAGCTCTGTAACATGCACTTTAATCAAGTAATTTATGTGACTCCACAGAGATGAGAACATGTTGTCCTCACAGTGAGTGAAAATAGAGAAATGACAAAAGCCTCTTACTAAAAACTTAATTATTCCTAGTATACAATTCTAAACCTCTCTATGTTTATTCCTCTTCTTTTCAGCCTTGCTTTTTTATGATGGCAAGGAGTTATGGCAATAATTTTGATATAAACCAGACATAGAACTGTATGGGTGAAACATTGGTTGTAGTCACTGCCCTTCAGCCGAGCTAGCTGGGAGCAGCAACTCAGCTCCTCTGTGAAGACACACAGTCTTCAAAGCAAAGTGCAGGCACGTGCCAGTGCACACAGCAAAGGCACAGCCAGTCTGACCAGGCACAGGCACTATGAGAGGAGTGTATCTCCTAAATGCTGCTCTGAGAGAACCCAGACTGGGTGGGAAGAAAAGCCATGGCAGAAACGAAGAGAAGTGGCACGACATGCAGGCAGTGCACCCTACGAGAGGCCAAGGGTGAGCATAAGGAATGGGCTCTGGCTGAAAGAGATCACACAGGCAACTGGATAAAATTATTTTATATTTTTAGCTGACTTGTTTAGCTGATGTTTGACTTGTCCTGTGATCAGAAAAACAAATCTTTGTCCTTTTTTTTGTAAATACACAGAGTTACGTAAAAGCAGTTTGTGACTCTCTCATAACTAGTATAACCTATAATATTTCAAATTTTGAGCTAGCTATAAAGTTCAAAAGAAATGGTTCTAACAACAAAAAAGCATGGGACTCCAATACTGGTCCAGAACAGTGGTCCAACAGGTCCACTCTTTCAGAGAGGGGATCCTTACACACTTGTGAAAATGATGCAATAGGAATGACAATTATTATTAAAGACTACCTGAATGGGAAACTTAATTCCCCACCCACAGGCTCAAAAATTTGAAGCTTTATGATGAAATCATGCATGCATCATGTTATACTTCTCTATGTGCACTGGAACAAAGATAAAAGAAGTCTCCGAATATTGACTGTACAATTTGGAAGGCTAAAGACATGCCTCTGTACAGGAACTCTGTACTAGTAACCAAGGTCTCGGCTGCAACAGGTAGTGGAAGCTCAACAGACACCAAAAAATTGTGATTTTTATTCCAGCAGAGAACTTGGCCCTTTATGCTTAGTGCAGACTTATCAGAGGTATGTGCATAACAGGAATGCTACGGCAAAGTTTCTGGATACCTCATTATCCATAAGTGGTTGAGCAAGACTTTGGACTCTTTTTCACATCTTGGATCTTCTATCACTTTTAATAAAGAAGAAGAAACGCAGCTTTTTACACAGCACCTCCCTCAGCAGTTAAAAACAGTGGTTGGCACAACACTTGAGCAGTCACATCACTATCATCAAAGGACAACTTTCATCACTGAGAGCCATGATGGTCATGAAGCCAAAGAAAGGTCCACAAAGACATAGAGTTGTTTAAGAAGTCATGCAAATGTTGAACAATGAAACTCAGTCTGATGATCGAAATTCAAACCTGTATGATGAGTTCATATACTGTGTTATTCAATTAAAACTTCTTAGCACTTATACATAATTTTTTGGCTTTTATATATTGTGCAAAAGATACAGCTACTTTCAGTTCTCTTTGTATGTTTTAAACTTTGAAAACCTTTTGCAGCAGAGATTATATGAATCACCTAGCTTTTCCTATTCCAAAATGTTTCACTGATCATTCATTATTAACTGAGTAAAATGAAGATAGCTATGATAAATTTTGATCTACCTCAAAGTACTAGAAAGGATATGAAAACATCTTGTTCATAGTACTAACTTTTAGATGACATGTGACAGTACAAGCCCAGTTTTGTCAGTGTCACATGCAATAAGGGTCTTAATAACCCAAAAACATATTACTACTTTTTCCCCAATGCCTAGGCATAATTACTTTCAGCCTGCTCTGCCACTTAGCAGAAACAAATTCAAACAATAAAACCATGAAAGGACTAGGTGTGGGTGACAGAAGCCTATCAATGTCAGCGATGTCTAGTTCTTTTTGTAATTAATGTGTGTTCTCTAAACAGGGCTACATACATATATGGCTTAATGTCAATGCTCTGGAAAGGGACTAAGAAGTCTGTGGCCACTGTTAGATCTGGGAGTGGTGTCTTTCAACACATTTCTGTAACTGGTGCTCTTTTACTAAATATACTGCAATATAAGTATACACAAAACTTGAAATGCTCCTTTTTAAGTGGCTGAAAACAACCTAGAGAGGAACCATGTTAACCCAGAAAAAAGCCAAAGGAACTGGCTCATTTTAGTGAGTCAAGATCCTGGGTACATCTTGACTATCCAGTCAGATGGGCTAGACCAGGGTTAGTGGGGCCACTTGAGATATACTCCCCAACTGAATGTATTGGAAAAAGCTGTTATACTATTTTACTCATTTACATCTTAAAATGCTTTCAGTTTCACTACAGCTGCATTTAGCTTGGGTTCCCCAGGGCCAGAGAGGGTCAGGCCTATATGTAAGGGAGGCAGACAAGGACAGAAGTTGTGCAAAGCTGTCCATGGACTTAATAAGAGCTTGATTCTGTACCAATGAAATCAACAGGAGTTTGGCTCTTGTTTGCAATGGGAGGTGGATCAACTCTTTATGCCAGCTGTTCCCTGCTGGGTAGGGATAATCCCTTTGAAACTAAATATTTAACTTGTTCTCACTCTGTTGTTGTAAGAAGGCTTCCCATGATAATGCTTTCATGAGAATTAAAAGGTGTGTCCCATCTTTTTCTTACAAATACCCCCTTTCCTGTAGTATACAGTTGTTGATCAAAAAAAAAAAAGAAAA
>JAOXXN010000120.1:17538983-17562632 GCA_026770055.1 Myrmophylax atrothorax
TTCTGTAATGCTCTGGACTGAAAAAAACTCCAAACCAAAAGTGGTATATGCATAAACCAGTTTCAAACACCCGGTAAAATTTGCCACCTTAACCACTTATCAGCTAAATCAGCAATTTTCTAGTTTGTATGGCTTATCAGAGGACTTCTGTAGTAGCATTTTACTGTGTAGATTCCATTAGCTGTATCCATGAAAAGCCACTTCTAAAATGGTGTTATAAGGATGATTTTTTTCCAGATATGTTCAAGTGAAACAATGGAAGTTAAACACAAAAGTCCATGGCAGGACATTAGTAGCAGAGCTGCAAAGAGTATGGCAAGACTCCTGGCACCCAGATGCAGCAGGCCAGACCATAACAACTACCCCGGCTCAAACCACTCAAATTACTTTGCTGTCAATCACAAAGTAGGACAGAAAGTTCTTCTCAGCAGTTGTTGGACATTAGCCAGTTATCTGTAGAAAACTATGTGATTCATTCTCAGAATTGGAATTAGGAAACAACTGGATTTCACAGAATCAGTCTGTAGTCTCGAGTACTCCAAAGCATGCCATGCCTACTCTCCCTCTCCTATCTGAAGGACTGTGCTCCTCATTGACTCCAACAATATCCACTGGCTTTCTCAATGAAAAACCTTTCTCTTGAGGGTGAGGGAACTATCCCACATAATGAGAAACCAAAATTCAGGTTCCATCTCTAGAAGACCATTTCCCAGTCACACCATTTCAGCTTTTGTTCTCACCATCCTGCATGGTTTTCAAGCACAATTTATCCATTGTGATATATCTTATAACCTCCCATTGTCAATCAGACTTGTGGATGTTTGTCCTCTTCAGTATTACCCAAGGAGTTTAAGAGGTTTAGTAGGTATGGAATAAACACACACAGATATCTGATATAAATCATTATGACCTTTGGCCAAAACATGTTTTAGCTGTGGGCTTGTTTTGCTATGGCTCACCATTTTTTTCCATTACATCCAGCAGAAAGGATTACACAGGCTACATTTGCTGAGAAGCAGTTTTCTTATAAATCAGGGCAAAACACAGTGGCTCGGCTTCCCTAACTAGGATCTTCAGGTCTGCACTGCAACCAGATATGTCCCCGGCACCATCTGCCCATCTGTGCAAATGTCAGCACAGTCACACCACTGCAGCCAGGACGTCTTGAGGAAACAGTTAGTCATGCTGAGAAAGTCTGATCTCCTCAGTCACAGAGTTCTAACGATAATTATAACAGGTCCATAGCTCAAAAAACTGAGAACATGCATATATAAGGACAAAAAATTGACACATGGGAAGTGTAAGGTTTTATAAATATAGTTGCTGGCATTAACACAATGTGTTATATTCTGAAAAGCAAAGCATAGCAAAATGTCTTTTTAAAACACAAAAGCAAAAACTTTGCCTTTACCCACTGATGTTTCTAAGCTATTTATGCTCAGTCCAGCTCCTGTCAGCTTATCACAAGCTGCATGTTTTCATTGCAATCTACTGCACAGCATCACTCCAGCATAGCTGGCATCTGTTATGGGTTTCACTTCTTTGCTTCACGTCTACCACACAGGAATTCCTGTTCTTAGAACCCCCTTTCTCTCTGTAATGGTGGTGGGATGGCAGCAGTGGGCCAGCTCCAACACCTCACTCATCCGTCTCCTTCTCTGCTTAGACACATGTCAGCCCCTATGGTTTTGGTGCAAAATGCACCACTGTTCCGGTCTGAACATTTCACTGGAATGCTTTATGTTTTGTCCACCAAATATCACAGCAGAGAAGGGAGAAAGATCAGATGGCCCTACTAATATGGCTTTATTTTGGAAAGTTGTCCAGTGGTGCATCTGGGACCTCCAGGACACCCTCCCTGTGGTTATGTTGCAATGGCTGAGGAAGGTAAGCTTGCCAGATTCTGGGGTATTTCTATTATTACAGCTGAGGAATGTGACAAGCAAATAGAGTCATTTCAGTGCAGTTTTGCCATCACTGATGATGGAAAAGAGAAAATGTGACACATGAACAATACAATAATGTGGGGTTTTAAAATCAGAATCAAAGACCTTTCAAGACTGGATAAATTGCTATTAGCAAATCTGTATTCCAACCAAAGATGTATACCAACAACACACACCAAACAAAATGGCCGGGCATTTAAGCTAAATCTTGTTTGGCACACTGCAGGCTGGAACTCCAGATGGATGTAAGCCTGGAGGGAAAGACACATCTGCCTACAGAGTAATTGCTAATAGTGAAGTGAGGTGTTACATCTTCTTCCTCCATTCAGACACTATCAGTAGGTTCTACCTTCCCTTTCTCACACAAGGGTCCCATCACTTCACCTGTTATTTTTACCGGTTGATCAAAACAACTAAGCAATTACCTGTTCATCCTGTGATCTGTTAGGGTGGATCTCACTGAGAGACTTCTGCAGATGATCAGCTGTGCTGAATGTTCCCACTGTACAGCTCTTGGGACTAAAATTCTAAACGTAACATAAGTTGATTCTTCCAGTTAATAGTCAGATTATAGGTTTGGACTGGGGACACCAGCAATTTTACAGGAAAGATGGGAAATTTCTGTCGTGGTATCATGACTTCATACAGACCCACATACAATACACATACATAGTGTAATACGTTATTTTAACTTAGTATTGCTAATTCTTCCTGTGCTTTGCCACTGCATCTGAGTCAGACCACAGTCCAGACATGATGTCTGCTTCCTGTTGCTGTTTCACATTGCTGCTCTGGCAAAATGGCTGACAGGAGAGAAGAAAGACTTTGAAGTGTTCTGACAATGTCTGTCAAGAAGATCCCAGAAAAATGGATTAATGTTTTCTCTCTCCCAGAACTCACAGCTTAAACTACCAAAGGGTTCACTGCTGTTACCTTTCTTATTCAAAACCCATATGAAATCACTAGAGGATATTGTGAAATGGCTTAGGCTCCAATGTCATCAATATCCTGATGACACCAAGCTCTACGTCTCCTTTTCATTGAAGCCATATGTTACAGCTTCCTTGTGTCTGGCAGAGATAAGACATGGATGAAAGCCAGTTGGCTGAGGCTTTCTCTAGATAAGATGAAGGTAGTGTATGGGTTTGGCAAAGGAAAAGTGTTCTGAGTTGATGAAAATCTTTCAAATTTGAGGGAGATTCCCATTGTCAAAATGCACAAAATGCACTGCCTCCTACCTCATCCTGAAGACCCAGCTGCAAAAGTGACCCAAATCCATTTGTTTCTTGCTAGACTTTCCTCACTAGGTGATCACTGGGTTTCAGCTGACCAGTCTGTGCTGTCTGGGTGTACAAGGACAATGTTATATCTTTGTCACTACTTGCAGATATTGTCTAGCCTATTCATGAAGATGGCCAGTGACAAAGACCCTACGCCTTCCTGATCTACTGCAGTATGCCACCAGATCCCTCAGGGCATACCAATTATTACATTAACTATTATATTAATACTCATACACACTACTGTTAATAATTAATATACAATAAATATTAATACATAAATTATTATTAATAATTATACCAGTTATTATATTAACTGACATCTTTCTTACCATAATTTTAGCATACTGGTACTTACTTTCCCCAGGAACATATGAAAGGATTATTCTCCTTTTCTTTGGAACAGTGTTTCTCATGTAGTTGAAAAGCCACATTATCTTTTTAAAGAGTCTTGTTTAGGTTAGACAATCCCAGATCATTCAATCTTTGCTCACAGATCAATTTTTTTTAGACTTCTGATAATTCTTTTTGCTCTCTTCTCCAGCTGGACTGTATTGCTTGAAATGCAAGCCCCAAGAGGAGGTCACAGTAAATCAAGTGACATTTTAAGCTTCTATTACATATAGGTAGGCAGGAGCACAGTTTCTGCTCCAGGCCTTTCTGGCATATTTATTGGGTGGAGGATCTTTGCTTGTTATCTCTTTTGCAATATGATAGTATGCAGCTTGGCTGTACTCAGACCCCCCTGCAAAATTACACTTAGGTAGCACAGAAACGAACAGATCAATGCAAACACAATAAATTCTATACTCATTTTCCAAATTCACAGCAACATTTGATGTTTTGGGTAACAACAGGCTCCTCTAACATGTCCATCCTTCTTGCTGGTAATTCAGAACTCTCCTCCTAATTGTTGATCCTCCCTCCCATAACATCAACTTTCTTTGACCTTAGTCCTCCCATTAAGGGGAACCTTTCTGCTATAAAGCATTCTGTCCTGATCCACTCTGGTGTCCAAAGCTGCTGATTCTTTCAAATTCATGAGTCTTTATTGCACCTTTCAAAGCCTTTCCTCAGTCCTTGCAGAAATCCACCCTATCCACTTTCTCCCTGCTTCACCCAAATGAAGAAGCGGGAAGAATTAATTTCCTCAGCCCACTGGACTAGACGATCTTCAAGGTTAATACTCTCCCACTGACCCTCATCCAGCTGGCACAGGACATGTCCCTGTCCATTCTGCAGTGCAGCCTCTCCACGATCCCAGCCAGAAGCCATGAACTGGATACAGACACACACATCCACCAGCCACCACAGGACTGCCCTCTGTCATGTCGTGCAGGTGAGGAACTGGGTTCATGCCTTCCAGAGGGAGACTTCATTATTTGCATATGTCTCATCTTTTATTTCCACAGTGATACACTGCCACTATGGGACTACTCTGGGAGCACAGAGGGAACCTTCTCAGAAGCTCTGACTAATCCTGGATGAGGCTGCTTGCTCTGTTGCAGGGCAGAGAAAAATAAATTAAAAAGGACAAATTACATGTGTTCTCCATACTTTGCGTGAGCTGCCAAATGCCTGCCGGCCTGAGCACATTGATGCCTGGCTTTCTTCAGGTAAAGTGAATCAGGGACATATTCTCTGATTTGGTCAAAGGAGCTCTGTAGACAGAGCACTGCACCTCTTGGTAAGGCTCCCTGCTGTGTCCAATAAAAAGGGCACTGGGAGAGTCAGAAACTTTCTGGCAAATAAGTAAGACCATATTAAAGTAAGTTTATACAATAACAAGGAGGATGACCAAACAAGAGCCATGCTGGTCACTTCTTAATTACTCTATCTGCTAAAGAGACAGGCAATATTTATGTAAATTACACAGATTCCATGTAGCACAAAGAAGTTACTGTTCTTTCTCCTCCTCCCTTAATGAAATTTATGATTCTGCAATTTATTAAATCCGTCTCTCACATGTGGAAATAAAAAATAAATAATAATCTTCCAGACGCCCCCAGAGGAGCACAAGAGGCAGCCAGCTGATGCAAACAGCATGCCAGGGCTTTATGCAGGAGCTAGGAGTATTAGAAAGGGCAAACAGATACTTCAGAAAAATTCCTGATAGTGTTGGTGTTCAGGTTAGGCTGTCCAGGGAGAGAAGTAATATGTTCTCAAATTATTACTGTGGGGTTTTGGAGACTGTAGTGCCATTCATGAAGCAGTTACCCAGATCTGTAGCGTGAACAGCCAAGATCTCACGGCTTTCTGACTACATTTTAAGGGTAATGCTGTGGGGCCCTCATGTTTCATGCCTTGGAACTACGAACTGCACAGTGACCATCTCAGTACTTAACATATAAATGCATTTAGTATAAACAACAGCTCTGAAGAACGGCAAGGTTTGTTATCTGCACATCAGTCTTTTTCAGTGTTTTAAGAAAAGAACATATAAATATGCAGACCCTGAGGTTTCCACAGAAACCTCTGGTTAAAAAGAAATGACAACAGACTCACACTCAAGGGGAAAGGGCAATATGGCTAAGTGCAAAGAACAGCTGGGGTACATGTAATGTTACAGTTACTTTTCTGTGCTTCCTCTAGGATGAACCAAAGACCTTGTTTTGCTGGATGCTGAATGCCCTGAAGTCCCATTACACATCTCAGGAAAGGCCTTTAATGGTTTTATTGGGACCCATATCTGCACATATAACATGGCCTTTGAAGATGAAAGGATTTTTTTTCTCTGATTCCATTTGTTGCTTCTTGGTTGACACGTTCCTATATGGACACTCAGTCCCCAGATATCTGTCGCCTAATCAGGGACATCAATGACATCCTGAGTGGGAAAACTCTGGAATACCTATGAAAGTCAGAAGTGTGAGGAACACATCTCAGATGATGCAGATGCAGTCACTGCTGTATGATCAGATAAGCAACATTGCAAGTTCATTTTTGTATGCTAAATAAAATAAAAATGTCAATATTTACACATAACCTTCAAGGCTCTTACATTTGCAGCTCTTTAGTATTCAGTACAGACCACATTTTCTTTAGTCCGTTACCAACAGCTTGGAAATTTAGTTAGAGGATGCAACCCAAATGTTCCTCCAAATGTTGTTTCCAAATGGTCATCTTGAAAAATGCTGTTTAAAAGGATGAAACCTTTATGTGAAGATATAAGAGCCCATGCACAGAGCAATATAAACTGCAGAAAAATCATCTGAAGATTAAAAACACTAATGATAAAGATATTACTGTTAGGCATAGTTTAATTTGTTGGTAACTAAATCACCAGAGGCTTTTTGTAGGCTGCTTGGAATCTGACTATTGTGTACTGCACATTCAACCTCTAAGTGTACAGTGACACAAACAAATAAAAGCGATCATAACAGTTGAAATGCAGTTAGAGACACAATTGAGAACATCTGTATTGTAAGCAGAAATAAATTAGAAATACTGAAGTGTTTTGTAGCCGTGAAACTGAGGGATAAAAAAATAACCTACAGCACCTGGATTAAGTAGTTATAAATAATGTATAAAGGAAAAATCTCATTACCCCCTGTGTAAACTCCCCCCCAATGAAATATATTTTATGAATGTTGCATCACAGTAATAAATGCAGCATTTGTTTTCCCCATAAACTTTCCATTTCACGACTATAAGATAGTTTGGATTTGGAAATAATGGCCAGTGAATGTACTGTTTGCAGGATTAGTTTCCTTCAACAAGCAGCTTTGAACTGACCTTCAGTTTTTTGGGCTAAAGAGCAGAGACTTACACAGGCTTAGCAGAACTCATCTTTGTGCCTACAAAGCTGTGTCAGTGTTCTCCAGTTGCAGCAGAACCATATCATACAAACAAATCCAACAGCACCACTAGAAAGTATTTAGACTCTGAGCCTTGAATGTTATAATTGCCTGATATCATGAAAGATTTGATGGGATTATATTAGGTAAAGACTAGATATAAATGTGGAAAGTTTTCCCTTTGTAAAAAAACAGGTCTTACAGCAGAATGCTGCTTGCTGCAGGATACACAGCTTCTACTTACATTAAAAAGAGCAAGAGCCACAGGAAAAAACTAGAATGCTTCCTTTTGAGTTTCCAGTTTTTCTTTGCAAATATTCACAGTTTTGTGTAAAGATGCCAGGACTGATTCCTCTCTTGTGTTAGCTTTGCACTGTCAGCTTTGCTGAAGTACTCCCAGATTTATTCTAGATCTAGGCAGTGTGTTACTGTCAAAATGCACCATTGCCTTTTCTCTTGAAGATCCCTTGATTCCCCACATACGAAAAGGGGTCACTTCCTGATGATCCAGGGCAGCAATCACTGACCCCCATGGCTGAGTCCCCGAATGATCCGTACACCCGATACGCAATCACAAAGCCACAGGCTGGTGAGACAGAGGTGAGATTGGGGCTGAGAGGCTACAAAGGAAGGCAGCATCTAGAGTCAAATTGAAAGATTTGATACAGATTACAAATTAAAAGGACAAGAACTTCCCACTGGCTGAGACAGACAAAATGTCGCAAACATAAAAACATTAAAAAGTTAGATTTGAGTCTGAAGTGCTTTCCCTTTGTGATTAATGATTGGGCTCAACAAGGATGGGAAGGGCAAAGTGAAGCTCCTCTTGAACTAGCTTAAAAATGTCACAACGAAAGAAAAAATATAGGAACATCAACTTAAAAAAATAACAAAACAACCCCCCTCTACTAAAATGTAAAGGTCAGGAAAGATTTGGGTGTTTTAAAATGCTGTCTTGAAGAAATTTCATAAAGGTTAAGATGTCATGTAGTTTCAGAGTTATGGGCACTGAAGGGGGGTCCTTGAGTGCCAGCTATTCCTCAGGCCACCCGGTGACTGTGAGCTGCAGTGACAGTGGACAGCGGGAGGCTGGCGGAGCAGGAGCTATCACTGCGCCACTGGGGAAAACCCATGTCTTGCTCCCCAAAGAATGAAGATTTGTGTGAATATTTCAGCATCTGAGATTCAGGCAGTGGATAAAATACAAAAACATGCTTTAAATAACATATAAGGGTCTAATTTAAATTGCTCAGAGCAAACACATTCAGCATTCAGGCTCTTCCAGCTCAGTTCACTGTGCCTGGGAGGAGCAGGAGGCGCTTAGAGACGGTGCTCAGAGCCCAAGGAACTCCTGGTGGCAGCCCACCCTGCGCAGTTCAGTGGCTTCGAACTGCACGTGGATTCCTTGCGGTTCGAGAGCCCTGAGGGCACACGGTCAGGCAAGACAGAACAGGAGCTGTAATGCTTCTTTTTACAGGTGTTACAGATGAGAGCAGGAAAGCCAGCATGACTGGGAAGAGTTTGGAGGGCGAGTTTTCCTTGACCTGCACTCTGCTATGCCCACTTGGCTCACTCCTCATGCACGCTCCTGTGCCCTGATCCCATTTAGCACTGGCCTGGTCCTCCTACCTCACCTGCCTCATTCTCCACTTCCCCTCTCTCCTCAGGTGTTTAGTTCCCTCATATCACATTGCTGTTTTGTATGAACTATAGCCACTGAGAAAAACCCAGATTTTGTGCCTTGATTTTTTTCCTCATTTTCATCTTTGTGACTTTGAGAGTTGAGTTTTCACCACTGGAGTAGGGGCTACCTTTCTCTGCTGCAAATACACCCTGGCCCACGTCCCCTCTTCAGAACCCCCCTGAAAGTCCTTGCTTTCTGCTTCTGGCATGCTGACTAGCCTAGGGATCTGCCATATTCTTTCACAGCAACTTGGAGAGGAAAAAGCCTTGGATTGTTGCATAAAGCTCCTAAATGGGAACTGTGGGTGTAGAGAATGTAGAGGACCTATCACTATCTCTTGACAAATGAAAGCTATTTCAACATGGCATGAATTTCATTTGTAGACAAAAGATGAATTATGAAAAGGTGAACTATTTGCTTCTAATGACCAAACAAATGCTACACAGAGACCATGAAACAGTGAGAGAAGAAAATCTTAGGAAACCCACCTGTTCTGGACAATTGTTACACAGAGGGTAAAATTCCACAAACATCAATTATTTCATAAGCAAACCTAAAAGACTGTTGTTAAAGAAATATGATCAAATCTCTTTTTCATTAAAAATAGATGGTACTGTTCTAATTGAAGATGTAATGAATAAAGAGATCTTAAGTTAATTAGATCTTAACCTCCTTTCCCTGCTTCTCCTTTTTCTCCATTTCCTCTTTTTCCATATCCCTTTGTTGCATGCTGCAAGTTCCCTGTGACAGCCATCACAAGGGCTGATCCTCAGCCCTCTCTCTGACAGCTTTGCACTGTGCAGGAGAAGAGCAAAAGGAAAAACAGGTCTGTTGCCTTGAGGACTCCCTGGATTGTGAGGTCTTGCTCAAAAAGCTCTTGCCTCTGCAAAGGCAATATAGTGAGGACAGGACAAGAACAGCTTCAGACACCTGGATTGCCAACCCCAGCATGGGAAGAGGAGAAAGGGAGCCTGACTCAATTTTCCCAGCCCTTCCTCAGTCAGATGCCGGGTGGCTTCAGGTGTGTGTAGCAGAGTATACTGTGGGTCTGACCACTTGCCTTTGAAGAATGTCATGCAGAATTACAGTGTTGTATAAATAATTACTATAATAAATAATAATAATGGCACCAAAATTTCACCTAGTGTTGTGTTTCTCTTTCCTTAGTTTACATAACTGCCTCATTCCTCAAAAACATCCTCCAAAAGTTGCTATTTTAATGCTAGTCTAATATATACAATTATTCCTTGAAAAGCTGAAATACTCTGCTTTAGGTAGTAAAGTGAGAGGTTAGCACGGTAAGTTTAGATACAGCAGCAACACAATTAACCAATAATTATTCTTTATAGAAAATTAATGCACTTTATCATTCTTGGAGAAAACTGAAAAATTGCATAGTTGAAATGATTCTTCACTCAGCAAAACCAGACATTTTCTTCTGTGAGATATGCACTGTGTATGTCTGGGTGGTAAAAGACCGAAACCCCAGGCTCATGTGCACAGGCAAAGCAGGGCACAGCATCACCTCCCCGTGTCCTCACCCTCTAAGCTCACACTGGGCATCCTCAGAGCCTCCCAGCTGCTGGCTCACATAAGCCTAGTTTTATTTATAGTTTCTCTCTATACAGAGAATGTATTTGAACACATTTGTCTTTTCTCCCTCTCTTGCTCTCAGAGACACAGATGTATATGTACACATATATATGCACGCACATGCAAAACATTCACACCTTTTCTTGAGTTTAGTGTCAAAATGATGGTGAAACACATTATTAGGGCATATTTTTCTATCTGAAACTGGCTAGATTTTCCCCTAACAGCTGCACTCTAGATTTTAATTAAATAATACCAGTTGTGCCTTATTTAACTAAGCCAGCACATCTTCCTTATGTTCGGGTATATTAATTTTCTTTTCTTTTTTTTTTTTTTAATGAATAGGATTGCATTTTGATTGGTATCACTCTACAGCTAAGAAAACCTTCAAATCAGTGTAACATATAGGCATAGGAAGGGGCAGGTTTTTTGGCCAGGGCAAATCTTGGCCACATTTTTAGCATGCTTAATTTAAGCCAACCAGCTTGTTCCTGGAAAACAAATACAGGGATAGTGAAACCTCTTGTACCTTTGGCTTTCTCATTTGCTGCTGCAAACCTACAGGCAATAAGCTGAAGGCCACCTTCCCGGGCATGTTCCCTTAGACCATAAAAAGCAATTAGTCTTCCGAGTCATTACCTTTGCTGTTGATGCTATTTAATCAAAGAGAGTTTTTAAGGAAATTGAATAGCTACAATGTTTGGACATACTGATAAAAAAATAAAAATTGAAATGGATCCCCAATCCACTCTGAAGCTCAGCGTTTGCAAAAGACCCTACAAAGGAACCAAAATAAAGGTGTATTATCATCTCTGATATCCCTGAACTACACTGGGGAAAGATCTTGTTCACATGAAAGATAATGGGAAGCTGAACAACTCCTTCCTTCTGGTAAATATTGTAATTGTTTTTACTTCATGCTTTTTTACCTGGGAAATGTAGCTCTTGATACATTTGCCGCACAAAAAAACTAACGGTGACCACTGAAAAAGCCCAGAGAGAGTAGAAGCAGGCTAAGAAACTTCTTGTTTTAAGAGAATAAGAACTCCCCTCAGCTTTAAACCAGTGAAGATTTTCTTGCTCCTTAATAGGAGAATCACACAGAGTGGCTGCTGAGACAGCAGCCTGCAGGGGTCTGGAGCACATCCCTGTGAGCAGCACCTCTTCTGTATCACCTGCCTACCACACTCCATCACCAATTACCATCAGGTTAGTTAGAGATCTACATGACAAGCAGGAAAGGAAATAGTACCTGTAAAATAAACTTAAGAGGGAGCACATCTCAAAAGCTGTGTAAGTAGGTGGGACTAGCCCAGCTGTGCACTTGTGTGATTTATAACAAGAAAAGCAGGGTGCACTTTCTGTGGAACTTTATTATTGCCTTGTCCTTGGAGGTGGCAAATGAATTCTCTTCCATAATTGTCATATACACCAGTACAGGGATAAATGAAGCATGCAGAGTGTGCACCCAGAATCTGCAGGGTGGAAAGTGTCCCCTGCTTGGGCTGGGGGAGGCAGTGCAGAATGGGAGCTATTACATACAAACAGGAGAGCAGCCATACCTAAGTCTGTAACTTTAGGACAAATATAATGTATGTATTTACATCCACAGGGAAGAATTCTGCCATATCTGAAAGAGCCATGAAGATTGTTTCAGCCATCACACAATTTGTCTCCATGATTCTACGCTTCCAGAGTCATGCACAGCACATTCTATCTGTCATTGGAGTCAATCTCAACAGCTTCTTGACATGGCCCTAATCAAGACAGATACAAACTCCAGTAACAAAGGTATTGTTGCCCCCAATTGGCTGGTATGTTTATTTAAATGGTTCATATCTATCCTGTTAGCACATTCCAAATCAAAGTCCACATTGTTTATTTTAAAGTGAATTTTGGTCTCCTGCACTCCTTTGTTTATGAATGTCTGTGTTTCTGACAGCTGACAAAGGGCATGCTGAAGATTTATAGTATCCACAGCTGGCCGTGTGGTGCAATGGCACTTTCCCCACAGAAGTTTGCTCCATGTGTCTCAGTCATAGAGCAAACTCCCCATTGAGCAGCCCCAGTGAGAGCTGAGGCTCATGGTGAGGACTGCTTGCCTTGCCCTGGTATTGTTTTTCCTTTCACCTTGGGGAAATTGCTCTATGTCAAAGCTTACCAAAAGCTACCTGGGCAGAACCTGAAGTCTGTCCTTGGGTGGAGTACTGTAAAGAGGGGTGGTACCAGCTCCAGAGCGCTTCACACCCAGCCCAACAGCCATTTCAATGCTCATTAACTCTGACACGGGGAAAACGGTCATATGGCTTTAAGTAGGAGTAAAATCTGAGGTTCCATATAGGCTCTGTTTACTTATACCTGAGTAACTCCCCTGCCTGGTTACCGCTGTAACTCTGAAGAGTCAGTCTACAGACTCCTGCTTTTGCAAGTCCAAATCCTATCTCCTTTGGCAGGATGCTGTCTTGTACACCGACCGGAAAGGAGCAAGGACAAATAGAAGAGTCCGTGAACTGGAATACCCAGAATCTTCGGCTCCAGATCAAAAATGTATTATTTTTGGTCATCTTTTGTCAATCTACTTCACACTTTCCCAGTAGTGGCATGGCATGTAGATCTGTGTTGTTCAAGAACTTCACATTTTCCCTTTATTATTAGAAACCTGTTGTTCAACACCCTCACAAGATGGCTAAGGCAGCATCACACTCTTTCCACTGCCCACGTGCCAAGAAGGAACACTACACAGTTGCAAGGCTTATACCTGACAGCACATTACCTTTTCGTTTACAGAAATCCTCACTCAGGCTACCAACAGCAGGGTGGGGGAATGCCTAGGTGAGCGATCTGCAGCTGAGGACTGCACAGGAAGAGCCCTGGGCTAATTCCTGGCTATTACCAAGCACCCAGGGTTAAAATATGCTCGGGCATGTGTCATGCTTTAGTAACTTCCAGCTCTTGCTTGGTAATTAAGATTCATGTTGTCTTTACACTGCAAAATGATCACTTATAGATCTAATAAATGGGATCATTGGATAAAGAGACACTTGTTAGTCATATGACCTGACAAAAGCTAAAGAGAAAATTGCAAGACCCCCACAAAAAAAAGCCCTAAAGAGAATAAAAGAAATATGCCAAGAGAAAACATGACACGTACTTTATACATGTTTAATTTCTGTTGTTTTGGTTGGAAAACAGCTGCAGGTGTCCTCTAATTATATCACCATTTTCACAAATATCAACTGTCATATTTAATTTGTTACATTTACCATCCAGCCTCCTCAAACATCACACTTCTTTCATTACACATTTAGTGCCAGAGTTTCTAACATTCAAGCTAACTTTCAAGCTAGTCAATTAATGCATTATTTACAAGTGAAATGTTATTAAAAACAGATTCTTAATTTACTAATGATTTAGTAGACCCCAGGCAGTATTCCAATTTGTTTTTATTGAAATTGGAAGAACACTTAGAACAAAGGGGAAAGTAATGTCAAGGATATTTTGGCCTATTCATCTGTGCTGTACTTTCTGTGTTATTATGTCTACCCCTACATCTCCCCTCCCTTTTTTTCATATTGTATTTTTAATACATAACCTAACCAGTTGCAGCATGATTGAGGGGAAAGGTCTATGAAAAATGAAAAACAGCACAAACACTATTGTGAGTTTTGTTTCTAAAAAGCACCAGGCAGTCTGGAATGACTCAATACACATGTTAACCATACAATACAGCATATTTTGATTTACAGCACTGTTCTAGCAGCACAGCAGGTTAAGAAGGTTAGAAGTCAAGGGAAATTAAATGTTATTAGCATTCCACCATTGTTGTGCTGTACAAAAGTGAGTATGTAACTTTTCAAATGCCTTTTTAAACTCAAATTTGTTTCTGAGGCTTTTAGCTTGTCAGAAACTTTTAAGAGCACATGTGTGCTTCTTTGTCCTTTCCTTTTTTTGCTCCTTTTCCTCTCCTATCTGTGCCCATTCAGGATGCTCATTAAAGAGTAATTCCACTCCTACCTTCTCTCTTTGCCAAACTGCCACTACCTACAATAATGCTGTTGTCATTAAAATGTTGACATTCACTTTACGGCCACTTAATACAGGAAATATCTGTGATTCAGTGGCAATACTAATCAGTCGCAAACACTAAGCATCAGCATTTGAATGGTGACTGTGATATCTTCAAGATACTTATTTCTTTATATTTATTTTGTGGGGGAATACATGAAACCAAAGCAGGAACTCATGATCAGTGTGTGTTTTACTCCCACAGGGTGGTTTGCCAACCACAGATATACCCAAACCACACAGCTTCAGTTTGGCTGTAAGGGAAAGGTGGGGGATACTTGTTTTGGGACTCCGGCACTCCCACACACGTGAACACCTATCTCAGCACCAGGTGTGGACACCTCCACTGGGAGACCTGCGTGTGGGTAAGGAGGCCAGGGCAGGGAATGCCTAATTCAGGCACAGTAGCTCCAGCAGTCTTGGTGAGGCTAATGGGGAGGTTAACAGGTGCTTTCAGAGAGCAGAGAAGTGGACTCCAATCTGGTTGTTTCTACCCACATAAAGTCAGCATCAGGAGAAACTTTCAGTCTGTGGGCAAAATACTACCACACCTAGCTAAATGAGAGCCAACTCAGATAAGTCTGCACCACTACCACCTCTTCTGAAGTGATGAGAGAGCCAAAGCTGAAGCCTCTTTGTGTAAAACAGGGACAAAATTGCTGCTGTACCTTGCACAGCTGATACAAAAATTATTTCAGTAATCATCTGGGATGACCTCCTTTATTATGGAATGGGAATTACACAAATCAGGTTGATGGATTGCTGTCTCTCCATACTAACCACTGGTGTATTTGGAAGACCTCCTGTAGGTGATGACCTCTTAGTGAAGAGGTGTGAAGTCAGATGTACCAGACTGACCATGAAATGACCCTTTACCGATAGTGCCACAAGAGCCGCAATCCCTGCCCTGTTGTCAAGCAGCCCTGGTCCCTGTAGGTTATTAGGTGCCCAACATAGCACCAGTTTCAATGCACAGGAGGCCAGGTTGGCTGTGCATGGCCCTCATGAGCCTTGTGGCCAAGCCTTTGGCAACCTTGGTCCCTGACCACATGAGGCTTATTCTTTTCTGAAGCCAGTGTCATCAGAGCTTTGATCCTTGTCTGCCTCAGCAAAGGTGCTGACATCCAGTGCTGACCCACCTCCAGTGGCTGGTTTAAGGGAGGGTCAAGAGCCTCCTGCCAGCATGAACCCAGCTAGCTTAGCTAAGGTGGAGGAGATAGGGGCTCAGCTCTGTATTTACAAGCTCCTGCTCTCACTTCTGCTGATGAGCTGTTGTGCTGGATCATTGCAAAAGGAGTCATCAGAAAGTTTCAGACTTTGCAAACTAATGCTGTGTTTATTCAACTTTCCAATCATTCCTTTCTACTATCTGTGTTTCACATACCGTGAAACTGCACTACACTGTGCAATTGAATTAGTTGTACAGTGACTCAAAGGCATTAAACAATGACTTTGATATTTTAAGTACTGTCTAGGAGGGATTTTTAATTCCTTCCTCATAATGAAACAAGCAACACAAGAAAAAAACCCCACAGTTACACAACCCTGAAACACTGATTTTCTTTTCCATTCTGGGTAGACTTCTCTGACACAACAGAACAAAAAATATCCTTAAAGCCTTCAGCTTGTTTAGCAGCACAATAAAAATAAAACAAGCATTGACACACAATTTTAATGCCACTCAGTAACACAAGAAATAAGTCCCTGTTATTAATCCACCTCCTAAATTCACAGTATGTACTTAGAAAGCAAATCCTATCTGAACTTTCCAGATACTGTTGAGTCTATGGGCAAAGACGTCCATCCTTCTCCAGCTGCAAATACAGCTGCCGAAATGGCCACTGCCCCATAAATGGGGCTGGTTAGCAAAGCCCTGGTATTTGAACTGTTCAGGGTGAACTTACTCACTGTGGTTGTCACAGGTTAGGGAGTGGCCACACAAACAGCTTAGCTGGCAGCTTGGAAGGAGATGCTAATTTTTGGCAGAGGAGTGGTGACAAGCTGCTGGCATATCAACAGTTGGAAGAGGAGCCATACCGAGCCTCAAACCCCTGCTATTTCCCCTGGAAAACCGGTGAGAGGAACAAGAGGAGATGGCTGTGCTGTGCTTGCACTCTTGCTCAGCAGGAGCCCCAGAGCAGCGCTGAAGCTGCTGCATGGACCACAGGGCTGAGGTGGGCCCAAAAGGGCACCATCACCTCACAGACAGCAAGGGGATCGGCTGCCACTGTGGCACAAACAACACTGAAGAGAGACAATTCTGCCATTGACAAAAGGCTCTCCAGACGGGTTCTTGCTAGAGATGGTACTGGAAGTGGGGGCGGAAAGAGGAAAACCGAGCAAAGAAATGCTGTGAAACTGCTATTATCTGCTTAGAGCACAGGGCCAGGCACCTAAGTGATGACTCACATCTGACAATAAATACATGAAGAGTTGTTGAAAGCTTGTTTGACTTTCACAAAGGGGTTTAAGCAAATATTTGGTTGCTCATTAGTCTTGAGCAACACTTTTATGGTATGAGATTCATTAAACCTTAACATACATCTGCAAGCGGGATATTTGGTTGTCTTACAGATTAAGACACAAAGCAATGCACACTGTTTACACAGAATGGCCTTGAAATACCTGTAATGGAGTGAGATACAGTTATTAGACACTGGCATTGTGAATCTTCATTCTCTTGAAGGTTAGTTTGGATGCCATGTCTCTGCAGACAAAGCCTAAAAGGGCCCGTTTCTGCTTGTGTGTCTGCACAGTCTTCCAAAGCAGATGAATGAAATCTGCTTCATGAATTAAGTTACACTAGTGTATGGGAAAGCCACTGCCAGTTGCAGAGCATGCTGTAGAGAGCATACCACCACTCACAAACTCCTCAGGACAGATCACAGCACAGGCAGCTGTGTCCTGCATTTGGAAAATGTAATTTGAGTAGAAAACCCCTTCCCCAAATATCCTGAGGTGACAGCACCACAGACAACAACTTCTGGTGTTAAAAGATTGCCATGTATCAGATGGCATGTCCGAGAAGCACACACCAAGCTCCTGAAAGCGTCGGGGTGTGGGCATCCTTAGAGCCCTTTTGTGCTCACTGCTGGCCTGTGTCCTGCCACAAGACAGAGCAGCTGGTGGGCTGTGCTGAGGTCGCTTGTCAAGCTCTGACTCAGGACTTGTTGTGGCAGCTGCAAATGAGGAAGACCCATCACAACTCTTCTGATGCTTGCAGGAGACATTAAAAAGGGCTCCCTCCTTTAAAGATACTTTGTATTATTTATGCTATATAAGGCATTCCAGAAAAAAAATGAACTTGGTTCTATATATTTTCAATCTGCAAAGCAGAGTGGGAAGTTATTGTGACCAAATCCTTGGTGATGTAACACTGACTTCAGCATAACTACCCTGATTTATACCTATCAAAACATAACTATTCTCAAGTGAACAAGTTACACTTTGTGTCCTCTCTCTGGCTGTTTTCCCCTGTGAGCAGAGCTGCACAGTGCAATGTTTGATGTGATGAGGGTCAGCAATAACATAATCATGGATCTGAAGTCTCCAATTTATGCACCTCTGTGTCTTCACCTCATCTCACCAAAGGATAATGTAAAAGGTTACGACGTGCAAAGCAAAAAGCCCAAGTTGTTAACTTCCTGAACTTGAAAATATTACATTCCTAAAATTATTGAAAGCACAACATACTTGACATTCTATACAGCTGATACAAATGGAAGTTGGCATACAAATATTCCACAACGTAGTGGCATTAATATAATAAAAGCCTTATACATATATTCTGTATGACAATGAAACCTGTACATTACTTGACTCGGTGTAATTCCTGTCAGTATTTCAGATGTACACTAGTGATACTGAAGAAAACTTCTGTTTAGGGGAAATGATGACCAATATTTTCAATTTCCCTACACACCCATGGCAGTGAAGAAAATGACGCCACTGAATATTGACCAATATTCTCTTGTACTGCTCTCTGCCTTTCCAGATAGAAAACCTGTTCAAAATCAGCCCATATTTTCCTGCAATCTTGGTATGGGCAAAGCTGGTGTGGAAGAGAGATCTGACCACACATTATGTCCTGCTGACTTCACTACCATTACAACTTAGCATGTTCACAAACCTTGTGGTGAGAAAACACAAAAAATTTCATAGAATAAAAATTGTTGGCATGAAGGAAATTCTAGGTGGTCTCACCCAGATGCTCAATCTAGTAGTACATGCTGTGGGAACACAGAAGAAACTCTGAAAGCTGACAACATCAGTCAGGCATATTGCTTCCCTCTAGGGCTGTGTTACAAGGACTATCCATAATAGGCCATACCAATTTCAGAAAGCTTGGACCTGCAAATTTTTTTGTGATCTTTTGTATTACAGCTGCCAGTGCTAATTTTATAGCTTAGAAAGCACAGAGAATAATACATTGTGCCTAAAAAAGAAGAAAAAGAGGAGCTCTCTGTTTTCCACACTTGAATACAACTGCAAAATGTGCAAGTCTCAGAAAAACAAACCATCCTGAAAAGAACTTCTGCTCATTAAAGAAATAATTACAACCTTCTGTATTCTCTTTTCTACCTTCTTTTGCTTCTCACTGTATGCAGCTCCATGTCTCTCAGCATCTTCCTTTGAACCTCTGATTCTTCTTTCTTACCAACATTGCCCCTGCCTCAAACTTTCTCCAGAGGTGAGCCCAAGGCAGGCGGTAGAACTGAATAATCCTGAACTTGACCAACATGGATTTGCATTGAAATGTACGGCACTGGCCACTTCTGCTTTGCCCTTGTAAATGTGACAAACAGCTCCATCACTCAATAAACTCAACCTAATCTCTGCATTTCCTGACTTGACAAGAACTCTTCTCAGTCTTGAATGCTGCTGCTGTAGATATTCAGTCCCTGTGGCACTCTTCCCTCAGGCCCCTTCATGCCCAGCAGTTAAAGCCTACAGCTGCTCACATATGAGTGCTACACAGAGGTGCAAAATCTTAAGATATAAAAATCTGTCATCCGCTCCTAATTGGCACTTGGTAGGTGAGCTGATAACCATCTCGTTCTGGCACCAGGGAGAACTGGGATTTGCTGGCTGGGAAAAATTGAGGTGGTGTTGGTTAAGACTGCAAGGAGAGGGTCCTGTTTCGGTAGGAGGACTGCACTCAATTTACTGTGCAGTTACAAGAAAAGAGGAGCAGAGTGGCTTTTAGGGAAAGCCTAGAATTTGGAAAAAAGGGCAGCTCAGAAAATGCAAATGTTTTCCTGAAGGAAGGGGAGCCCAAACTGAAGAGTTCAGATGAAGATGTGAAATCCTCCAGGTTGGAGAATGTTTGGATGTTAGATGTCTGTCTCATCTTCATTGCTTTCCTGACTCAAAATATACTGATGCTTCCTAAAAATTAGCTCAGCTGGGCCTTGCTAGAAGCAGATTCTCAAGTGCATAGTTGAAAACTGAAATGGCAATGTTAAGAAACTCTGTGAGGAGGCTGCAGGAATGTCTCAACAGGGAACGGTGCAGGGTCTTAGCAAGCCTGAATCCTGCAAAGCATTGTAGGAGGGCAAGCTGTGAGATGGTCAGGCACTGTACCAAGTTAACTCTGCCACACTCACTTGCCTTGAAACTCTAGAAAAAAGGTCTAATAGCTGAGCAGGGGACCTCAGTCATCCAAACACTGGAGTGGTCTCCTCCACTGGACTGTCATTCTTTTTTTCTGTTTGGTTTTGATGCCATTTAGCATTTAAACAGGTGGCATTTGAGCAGAATCAGTTTCTACAAACACTGCACCTTATATATTGAGTACAAAAAAGTTATTTCAAAGGCTGTGTTGCTATGTGATTGCAGAAACAGCAGTGCAAGGAGAAATGTCACCAATAAGAGCCTTTTGAAAATAGAAAACATTTAGCTGTTGTGAGATTACTTTTTCTGTTTTCATTGTTTAGAAACATATAAAACGACTGTAGTTCATATCTGCACTTTTGATAGGTTGTGTGACTCACACTGTGATTACACCAGAAATATCAAAGAGGGAAAATATACATAACCCATGGTTAGGATTAAATGTGAGTTGCAAATAATCAGTGTTTACAGCACATTTAACCTGGGTGCAGTACAGTTTGTTCAGATTTTATTTAAGACTGAATATCCAGTGTTGTGTTTGGAGCAGTAAGTGTACCACTGACATCAGCAAGGACAGGACTTGCCTGCTGAATGCCAAACAGATTTTTGCTGAGCTCAAAACTCTGGAATTTCAGAAAACAAGAAGTGTTTCTTGCCATAATTAAACTGCAAAAAGCATGCTCTTAAAAAAAATAATTACAATTGGCATTTCCAATCCCAGGGCTGGAGGCAGTTGTCTTACTGAAAACTGATGTCCTTCACGGCACTGGCAATAGACAAATCCAGTGGAAAAGCCCATAAACAAGTTTCTAGGCGAATTTAATATTGGTTTAACCACAGGAGAAAGAATTTTGGTTGTTGCCCTGTTATTAAAAGAGGTAGGAAATGGATTCACACACTCTCCTCTGCTGAATTAATTGTCATATGGTTGGCATCGTAGACAACATCATTTTTCAGCAACATGGCCACCTCCAGCACTAAGCACACAAATGCCAATTGTATTTGAAAACAGCTTTTCAGTTCTACTGCCCAGAAGAACATTTTGTAGTGTATTTGTGATGAAAGACCATTCTCTTTTAAGAACAATAGAACTATTGGTCTGAGCAAAAGCAATGAAGTTGGGAACTGTCTTTTAAACACCATGCAAATTGTCAAATGGACTGATGAGTGATTACTGTTAGGCAAATTTAGGCCCTGTTTGAAGGCATGAATATGAGAAACTCACTCCAAGCCACACATCAAAGAACCTGTGCCTGGGCAGGGCTGATGACCACTCACACTGACCTGCCAGCTCTGAAAGTGCACACAAGAATGCTGTGGCTAAACTGTGCCACCCTGCTGCCCCAGCTTCAGCCCCAGGGGTGGCTCCTGGTCATCTCCGCCGGGGCTCTGACACCAGAGGCAGCAGGACAGGCACCGTGGATGCCAGTTCTGAGTAAAACCATTTTCATAGCCCAAAGTCCTGAAATAGGGGCTGGAAAAAAGGCCTTGAGCCTATGAGTACACTCGGTATGCAGCCAATATTACAGAAAATAGTTAGGACTTCTGCAGTATCTGGCTGTGAGATTTCAGGTGACAATTTCCATCTTACATTTATAACATTCCTCCCCATGCTAGAGATCTAATCAGGACTGAAATTAATAAGATGTGATGCAATACATTAGATACATATGCAGCTGATACAGCCTGACTGATCAATTAGCTGGGGTGAAGAGCTTTAGGGCTGGGAAGACTTTCCCCAGTGCTCCTGCTGTGTCCCTTCCCCATGGGCCACTCGGTGGCTCGGTGGGCCAGCACTGCGGCTCAGTGCAGGGACAGAGCCCAGCAAGCCCTGCAGGGGGGAACAGCAGAGCCTTGATGGCATCTCCACATCCCCCATTTCAACTTTCGGACCTGAGAGCTGTTATTTGATCTTTGGCTGTCAATTAAAAAAATAAAGAATTAGAGTAAAATTATTATTGTCTTTTATACTGAATACTGGGCCAAGGGCAGGTAAATGGTATGTTTGGGCCTCACCCATTTGGTGCAACATAAAACATGCAGTGTAAATATATGGACTATTTTATATTTTGAACAATTTCGCTCTCAAAAATTAAGAAGCGACATCTGTACTAGTCATAATTCCTGAAGAGCACATTACCAAAAGAGATACACTTGTAGGGTTTTATCCAGTCTGGCAATGGAACTGATTGTACCTGAGTTACCTGGCCAGTAATGGCTGAGCAATTGGATAATGTGATGGATTAACATCTCTTAGATAAGATTTGACTAAACAAATGTGTATGGCAAAGACAAAAGGCAGTGTGATCAGCCCACAGACATGCTATGCTCTCTGAGACAAACAAACAAATTACTCATAGCCCAGTTGTAATCTCACTACTGATCTTGGCTGTATTTGGACCACTACAGTAGCCTAAACTGACCTACTTTAGGAGAGAATCAGAGAGTGGAGGCCTTTATGTCCTGTTTCCAATCCTTTGGGACAACATTCTCCCTTTTCAGTGTTTTACACATGTTTTAAAAGAAGTGCAGTGCCTGGAGTCCAGCAGTTCTATAGTAACATCCAGAAAAAACCCTCATATATAAGGAAGCTTCCAAAGATCACTGTTAACTGCAATAAGAAAAAAATATATAAAAACCAGATTAGGTTGTGCCCTCAACTGATATAAACAGGATAACATCATTGCCACTCCATCTCGTAATTCAGAAGACAACCTCTTTCACTTCTTTGGAGTTCTAATATTTTAAACATCTCAATTTACACACTTCACATCTTTTTTGGGTTTGCTACAAACACTGTAATTTCTACCCAGATTTCCTACAGAGAATGTCAACAGAGTGGCTAACCTGGATCTGAAATGAATTCTTGCTGCATGCATTTGAACTTCATTGCTTAAATGCATTAAACTGAAGCACAGCCTGCAAATTGCTGGTGGGAGTGGTTCTGCTGCCAGGGGACTGCTCAACTGCATTGCAAGAGTCGTGGTCCCTCTGCCTGGACTCTTGGAGGCAATTTACACTGTTTGCTTCACCCTTGGAAAGACTCACAGATGATCTGATACCCCATATTGGTTTTATGATAAATGGATAATATGGTTGTGTTATAGTAAATTATATAGTGCATTCAAGGACAGAAGAGCTTCTGTAAGGTGCACCTACCACTCAGCCTTTTTATTTCCCTCTGTCTTCTTTTCTGTTTTAGCTTTGATTTCTTTTCTCTATTTCTGTCTTGATTCACCCTGTGATCCTATCCTTCCAGAGCTCTGCAATCTCTTATTTCTGTGGATTCCATTACTTCTTTGGCTAGTTTTGTAGATAATTTATTGTAATCTTTATACTTGAAAATATGCAAAGCATCTTTTAGGCCTTCGGGTGGTTCTTCACTATGACTTTAGGAGCAGAGTGGTCTCGCATAGTTGCTCACTAGCTGAACCTCACTTAATACCTCCATCTGACTCTCAGGCTCTGTTTTGTATCTTGTTTAGTTGCATTTATATGTGGCATTTATATGGCATTTATGTAGGCCAACTGTATGAGATTCAACAGTTCAATGAAAAGTGCTGGGTCCTGCACTGGAGTCACAACAACCCCATCTGAACATGAGCTGTCAGTGTGCCCAGGTGGCCAAGAAGGCCAGTGGCCCCCTGGCTTGTATTGCCAGCAGTGTGAGC
>JAOXXN010000120.1:17562732-17594453 GCA_026770055.1 Myrmophylax atrothorax
CTAAACAAAATCGTGCCCTCAGTAAAATCCCTTCCCTTCATAATGTAAGAGGAGAAGCAATCTTAAACAAAGTCAATGGATGTGTAACATGTATATGTCAATTCAACATAAAAGGAGATAAAAATATCATAAGAAAACAAGGAATATAAATCCTTCATCAACATCAACCTATATGCTTTTCCAAAGGATGTAGATGCCCAACAAAATTAGGTAAAGTCTGATACTGACAGAGCAGAGCCCTTTTGCTCCTCCCACAGGTGCACTGCAGCAGCAGGCAGGGAGGCAGCTCATGGCCAGAGTAAAACCCAACCCCATTCCGTCTTCTGGTCCATGAGGAACACTGCCAGCTTTGGGAGCCCCCGCACCACCTCTGCTACACAGAGTAAGTGCGTGCTGCTCATGAAACCATCTATGCCAAGCTCTCTGAGGCACATATTCTGCTCAGAAAGGGGATTTGCTGAGGTCTGCCGCCCCCTGACAGTGCCACACTGCCTGTGGTACAGCACATGGACGGTGCTGAGTTTGTCATTCCTGTCCAGAATCAGAAGTGCCCACAAAGTCTGCCAAAAGAAAATTAAGAGTTGGCAAAGCTTGGGGAGAATGGAAGTTTATATGAATCACAACTTTATTTGTGTGAAGTTCGAGGAAGAACATGATGTCAGGTTAAAACATGTTTGGAAAGGAATGTAGCTTGCAGGACTAAACTGAAATTAATGTGTGCCTCTACAAACCCTGCTGCAGTTCTTGGCTCCTGTGACTGGAAAAGGGGAATAAGGACAGTTCTAGAAATATAAAACCATAGTTCAAGTGCTGCCAACTAACACTGTGATGCACGTATGGGAGAAATAAGAGAGAGAAATATTCAGAACTCGAAAAAACACATTCAGACCGCAAGATGCCCATACCATTATTAATAAGCAGTAATGATCCCAAAAAGAGCCATCTTATTAAATAGAGTCAACTGATTTTTTTTTGCATTTCACTGCAAAGCTCCTATAGTTGCTGTCTGTCACCTTATCTACTGGTAACTAAGCATACTTGTTGCTGATTTATGGATTCCTTTTTTTTTCAAAATAGTTGCAGAGAGAAAGAGAGGATGCTAGGGAAAGCCTCAGAGATAATTCTATAAGGAAGTGACAAAGAGAGAGGCAGGAAGAGCTTTCTCTTCGCAGGCAATAATACAGTTTTCTCATTCAAATAAAGTTTTTTGTTCAGAGATAAAAGAAAGCAACTTTCAGATAACATAACAGCATCACATGTACAGAATAGTATGCATTTAGTCCTCTGCAGTAAAAAGAAGCTGGGAAAGTTGCATGAGACAGTTGCTTTTCCCATCTTCTATCAACAAACCACAAAGGAAGATCCAGGTTACAAAATCCCAGCCCAGTCACCTTTTCTACAGTACAATATTTTATTAAGGAAAAGTTTGTCTTCTCTCTTTTTTTCCCCCCTTAAATTTTAAATCTGAGAAACATTGGTTTTGATTGGCTTTCAGGAAGTTATGGGAGTGCCTCTTTCCCAAATTTGTCCACATTAAACTTCAAAAAGGATGATGTGGGAATGATCCATAGAAAGAAGAGCCTGTGTTTCATTTTGCCCATAAATGGAACTTGATGCATGGCACTAGATTATGTGGAATGTGCATGGGATCCTGCTTGCACAGCCTGTGCACAAGCTCCAAATGCTTGCAGGCGCAGTTGGAAGTCAGCTTTGCTCAGAGCGGATGTTTCTCCTCTGTATGTCATGCAACAGGAATGCCAATCACATTAGTAATTTTACATGACAGCAGGCTGGTTTTGCATTAAAACTTTTCTGATATGGAGAACAGTTCTGGGATAAGATGATGTGCAGGATGCATTTCAGAAAAGCACCGTTTATTCTCTAGCCCTCTTTATTTTTTTTATAGATAATATCACTGACCTTATCACAAAGTAGTAGCTGAATGGGACATTAATGAGAATACTCATAATGCAGAAAACCTCATGTTGCTGAATACTGGTCTGAAAGGATCTGTTCCCAGAAAATCATAGTTACCTTTCCATTTACAGAGAACAGCCTGCTTATTTTTTCAGGGACCTTGGACTGAATTCTGACTTTGCTTAAACCAGCTCTGCCTGTTTGCCCTCAATCACAGTTTACACCAATATTTCTCACTTGCATTATAGTTCAGCTCAGCAGGTGATTTAAACTTTTGATTTGACAAAGATATGACAGCTCGTGTGGCAACATGGTCTGATACATTTATTATAGGTGTGCTGTTGCTTCTCCTAAAGCACAACATGTACAATAGGACCACGTAAATAATTATCTGTGTTATTGTTCTAAAATACCATTTGATTGGCACACACATGTTAAGATGCAGATTTCATCCTGAGCTCCTTATCTCGCTGTCTCCTTGATCAAGGAGCTGGGACACTGTGTGCAGGACCACTTCTACAGCAATGCTCACATGAGCTGCGGAGGAAATAGTATTTTACTAAGCAATAACCCATCACTGAACCCTCCTGGGTCCTGTTCCAGGTCGCCTTGGAAGGCACCAGTGTAGATATCGCAAAGGAGGGTAATACAAAATTGAGGTTTGAGAACAGCTCCAAGCAATCAAGTCCTTTTTGTCACTGCAGTTAAGGCTGAATAGAGGATCATTCTAATCCTCCTTAAATTGCTGCACAGGTGTTACAATGCCTGGTTTACAGCAACTCTGTCTTGCCCCCCTCAAGTGAACTATACCCTTTCCTGAAGTGCACCTGGGCTCACAGCAGTTAAGCACACAAAACCTCCTGTGAAAACTTCCAGCAAACAAACACTGTATACAGTAATCCAGAAGGAAGAAACCTAACAGTTACTCCTTGATATTTGAACATCGTTTAATGAGTGCCCAGAATTCATCCGTAAATGCACACTGTTAATTTAGGGCCTGCTATTCATTAATTAGAGGCTTAGTGGCAAGTGCCATTGAGCTATCTGCAATGTTTAAGGTTACATCAAGCCCTAGTAAATGGCCTGCTGATAAGAAGATGCATCCATCTTCATTACTTGGCCACTCCTGTCTGAGTTTGCTCTGCTTCCTGTAAGGGCTATGTCACTTGGAACTGAAGAATTAAACTTTTATCCAAACCAGATTCTGCACTTTCACCTCTTTTTATTCCTTGAGTAGTTCCAATTTATTTTACTTAAATGACATTGGATTACCTAACATGGAGAGGAGCAGTAACATAACCTAAAACAGTCGGCAGATCTTTAGTTCTGGGATACAGTGTTGCAGTGGGTTAACATTTATAGAAACCATTACATTTATATTTCATCTGATACTGGTCTCAGTGTAAAGAAATAGTTTCTCATTTTTCTTCTCATAAGGGTACAACTTAGATAGGATAAAATCCCAGAAAAACACAGGAAATTAATTTTAAATCTGAAGAATAAATGTCCCTTTTTTTTAAAGTTTACTTTTGCAATGTTATGCTTTCAAAATATGTATCATGCAAGGCAATCATAATTCAAGTGCAATAATTCACCAATAGTATAAAGATATTTCCATGTAAATTCACAGGTACACACGTGTCTATATGTGTTCATGCAGGGGAAATCCACTGCAGCTAGTTTTCCTCAGCTTTCTATTAAACATGCTCTATTTTGAGCAATAACGCTACTGCCTGAGTCTAGGGAGATGCAGTTGAACCTAATCATTAACTTCTTCAACTCACTGTTTCCCCTTAAAATTACAAGTGTGAGAACTTAAAAAGTAGACATGCAACCTCTTCTGGCAGATGGTCTTTTTAGGTAGCTGCTGCTAGACAGATGTAATGCTACCTGGCATGGTTGTTTAACACATTAGGGTGCTCACAGGTATAGCCCTTTGCTCTCATGAACCATTTTAAGCATTTAAGTTCAATTTTAAGCATCACTGCTTGGGATAGGTAATTGTGATCACAGTGGAAAGCAAGTTTCTGGGTGCTGCTGCTCAAACTGTGCGTGTATGTAGGAAGTGAAGAGAAGGAGAGGATGTTTGTTGCAATGATAGCTCAAGGGGGGTACCAGAAAGCCCTTATATCTTAGAGCTGGCACACACCACAGACTGGCAGTATAGATGGCAGTTTGACTGGGGAAAAGCCTTTCAGGGTGTTACTGCTCGGTGTGCACAGTGCCAGCTGGTTCAGAAAGCTTAACTACCTTTTGCACGTACAGGCCAGTGAATGAAGCACCAGCTAACATGGGGCAGGCAGATGTAGAGCCCATGGCTACGGCCAGTGCAGCACTGGATCTGCTCAGCCAGGCTGGTGATACAAACAACACACCACTGACTCTGTAGGAGCTGTAATGTGTGTGAGATACCCATCCCTCACCTCACCACCTCAGACACACAAAGCTACCAAATCACGGTCAATAGCAACTTTTACATTTACAATCAAATTCCAGGAGCTTTAGTTGTACTCATTTATCATTCTTCCATTAGCCTGCATCTTCGTTAGATACTAAATGAGAAAATAAAACTGAAAGGGTGGGGAGAAAAGACAAAGCAGACATAAAGCTTGCTCTGCGGCATTTAGAAACAAAGTTATCTACATTATCCATGATTGAAACAGACAATCTTAAGCTGAGTATTTCTTAAATTTACCAGAAGGATGAGCTGGACTCTTGAGGTAAGTGCTCTTTGAAGATAATGTGCTACTGTACAAAGAAAGCTTTTTTTTCCTTTGAAAAGATAAAGCTAATATTGTGGCAGCACAGGCTACAATGCTGCCACTGAAATGGAGGTCAAAGCTGAAGGTTCTTTACTAGCAGAAAGCTAGATAGAGATATTTTAAATTTTTTTATTATTATTCAAACAAAAATTCTCTTCTAGCATCCTAAGCTACTATACATGCAGGTCTCTGGATAGGAAATCGCTCATCTGTCCAATTTCTATAACTCAATATTGCATTAAAAAAATCAGAGAAGGAAGAAGAAAAAACTTTGGGCATCCTCAGGTCAAGGCGATTTTTAAAAAGGTTAAAAGCTGTTCAGAAGGGTTACAGTATCCATAAAGGCAAATGAGATTATATTTAAAGACTGATGGAGAAAAAGCAATAATTGAGATAAAATGCTACTGTCTCAAAAAGGTTTGGACTGAGGAAATGCTGATATTAAAGCAAAGAAATTGAAAGACTTACAGATCAGCCATCACATCAAAGACAGCAGAGAATTTAATTAAATTTGCAACAATTATGTTTACTTTTAATGTTTACTAGGTTTTTTAGTTTCTTCCTTCATTGTTCAGTTAAATATTTTTGTAATAACTTGGGGAATATCGTGATAGTGTGTCTCCAACCACCAGCTGTCAACTGCTGACCTCTCTGTTCCCTGCATCTGTAATGTTACAAGCCTTTGTCCTGGAAACAGTTATGATGTTTCAATCAAATACATTGTGAAGTTACAAAACCCATAACATGATCTGGATAATGACTGCCTGGATACACTTATAAAATATATTCTAGAACCCCCCAGGGAACAGAGATTGGAAAAACCCCCAACCAACATTACTCTCTGATGTTTGCCATTAATTGAATGAGTAATCATTACATGAGATGAGTGTTGAATGTGAAGCTTGCTGTAAAGGTATATGGTAAATAAAACGCACAGAAGTCAAACCCCACAAAACAGCTGGATCAAAACATCTATGAGGCCCTGAAATTCAAGCCAAGAAAGTATCCTGAATGCTGACCAAGGCACAGGATCTCTGTTTAGCCCACATAATTTTGGTATTGCAACCTATTGAGAAATTACTATTTGTATTTCAAACTCTGCCCTTTACTCTGCTCTGACTTTTACCCAAGATTTACCAAGTCTCAGAGGCTGTAGTAATTATTGCCAAAGGGAGCTGTGATAGAGAATTGTTTCATACCCAGCCAAAAAATTACAGCAAAGAGATGTATTTGTTTTTCTGCCTGTGACTCAGGAGCTGGGTCACATGTTGGGACACCTACAGTCTCCTGACAGATCCAACCAGTTTCGTAAAAACTGAGGGATATGACAAGCAGGTTGTCTAGAACAGAAATGCCCAAGCAGTAGTGGAGAGGCCAAGTGACAGCGATTCAAGGCTTGATGCAGAGCTAAAAGCGGTTTGCCCCTCTCTCTTCTCATTGTTCCATGGTTGGCCAGTGCCAGTAGCACAACTGGCCACAATGGCTGCTGTGTAAGAAGTAAGGCAGTAAAACAAGTCTGGGAACATACAGGCTAGAAAACATAATTAAAAACTCATTGAACATGGCCATTCTCTGTATGTAAAGGATTTATAAACAGAGAGTGATTTCTCTTGTGTTAAATCCCCTCTCACTTCTTTATCATATAGAAGCAAACTAATTTTCACACAGGTACTACTCTGCACGTTGGGGATTGCTCAGGGCCTCTTTCATTTCAATGTCTTTTGATAGACCAGAGTGCAGTCTCCAGGGAGGGTTCCTGGTGTCCTTGGGTACTTGAGATGTGTTCTGCTCACTCACTGAAAACCTTGGCAAAACCTTTGGAATGGTCATTATTAGGAGAATAACAAATGGTGAATAACAAATTGTTCACTTTCCATAACAAATTTTCAGAGAAGTCATCATGTGGTCTGCAGGGTGCTTGTGAGGGGCTATCATGAAGAGGTCCCTGGCTGCCAGAGTAATTTGATGAAGAGACATCTATGCCATGAATTCACCACCCATGTTGAAAAAAATGTTTGAACATTTATTTTTATTTCATTTGTGTCTGTTTGTGCTAGGCTTTCCTCTGTTACCTTCTGTGAAGGTGTCCAAGAGCTTGGCTAAAGGAAATTTCTTTTAGATTAAAAAAAAGTTGTTAAAATGACTTTCCAATCTTGCATGCTTTGTTTTATTTCAGCCTCTGGGGTTTTCAAACAGGTGAGTTACCATCTACCAAAATCATAAGGAAATAAAAATGATATAGAAAAAAAGCTATGAAACATGTTCCAAACAGAAGGGACAAACCAAAAAAGAATTGCACAGGTCTGTAAATTATTATTTTAATTTGGGACCTATGACAACCTTGACAATGCCCCTTTATGTCTCTCTCTATTGTCTCTATTTATATCATGCCATTTTTATTTACTGTTCATCTAGCAAATGAAGCCTGTCCCCAGCACTCAGAGTGCCAGGCTACAAAATTGCTGTAAGTCTCCCTGGAGCAGTGCTCAGCCACGGGTAAAGTAGTCCTGCAATGAGATGCTTCCTATTCTCCCTCAAAGATACAGAACGAAGAAACTCATTGCTTATGCTGCAATTTTGATAACCTAACTGGCAGAACAGTTATTCAAATTTTAAGCTTCT
Organism: Myrmophylax atrothorax; assembly: GCA_026770055.1. Lineage (NCBI taxonomy): Eukaryota > Metazoa > Chordata > Aves > Passeriformes > Thamnophilidae > Myrmophylax > Myrmophylax atrothorax. The sequence goes on from JAOXXN010000120.1 coordinate 17,570,034, forward strand.
AAATGCAGCAAGATCAACCTGGCCATCCACATAAATAATTTTGACATGATAAGTATGCGAGTGCGATGATAACTGATAAGTGAAGCAATTACCTTGCTTTTTTGGATTATATTAAATGAAGATTCTGATAGAGTAATGAAAAGAGACAAAGCAGACAAAAAGGCGGCTGTAGAGCTTTTGGGCACTGTGTTATCTCTATTATACCATATTGAAATAGAGAAGCTATCACCAATCATGCTTCCTATGTAACTTCTAGCTTCTAACAGTGAACAATGAATAAATTGTCACAAGACAGTAACTGATAAATTGGGATTGGCAGTGCTTTTTAAAAGTGTAAATAAACTTATCAGCCCCCTCACCCTCCCTGAAAGGCAGTACAGTTTGCAGAGGATTTTTTATTTTGGTATGGTGTGGCTTGCAAGGTCTCCTTTCATTTACCCACCTCAATTGTCCTTTGTTTAGCCATCCATCTTAAGTAGCCACTTCAGCATAAGAGTTTTCTCCAGCACTTGCATTCTTTTCGAGGTGTACTACAGAACACTTTGCTTTTGTCTCTATGTGTTTTTACTTTGGCTGTTATCCGCCTCTCCTAATTCCTGTCATTCCAATTAGGAGCTGCTCTAATTATATGATTTTATGCTGCCTTTTATTGCATGCAGAGGCATACAAGGATATAAATAGCACCTCCAAGCAGAGGTGCCCAGATCTCGGTTTCTAAGAACAACTTCGCAGACACTGAGTACCTCATAGATTAATTAGAGTTCTCAGGAACTGTGCTATTTCTTTCCAAAGACCAATCCCAATTTTTTTCTGAGAAAAGTTTGCTACTCATTTTAGCAGGATCTGGCCCAACATTCTTTTTGATGGGGGATCATGAGCTGAAACTGATATTTGTACATTGCATCCTTTCAAGACAAGGCACAAACGGAGGGAGAATGTCATTCCCTTGTTAAAATTAATTAAGTAACCCAACACCATACATCTGGGGAGAGGACAGAAGGGGAAAGGAAGTTCTCCTTGTTCTCTGTTTACCATTTGAGCAATGCTACAATAGCATCACAGTGCCGTTACTGAGGCCTCCTATGCTCTGTAGCCAGCTGGGCCCAAAGGCAGTGGCAGAGTTCCTGCTTGGTGGGGCTCATACTTTGGGATGACCACATCACACCCCTGGTAAGAAACTTGCTGCTTTTTTTTTTATGTTTATCCTACCTACATTGGACAAGCCACTGTGTTTAGAGATCTTGCTGGCAATATGCTGGGTTTAGAAACCCAGCACAGCGTGAGAAGCAGTTGAGAATTTTAGAATGGAGAATGGACACAACTTCCTTCCCTGATGTCAGGAACAACAGAGGACATCTGCAAACCAGCAAACTCTGACAACAAGCATCTGGCACCCTTCAGCTTCCCACCCTGATATCTGCAGCTGAAAATCTCTGATAATGAAGGCTAAGCATACTGACAAACTATAGTCCCCTCTGAGTGGATCTGCACTGCCAATATTAGACTTCAGGATTAATGCTCCACAAGGATCTATTGTTCTTGCATGCTGTTTACTTATTTAGAAAGAGTTTTTTGGTTTGGAAGTCTATCTGTGAAAATCAGGCAGATCACAAACCAAATTTTACTTCATGAAAATAAAAGCCTGCTTATCCTGCCATTTTGTAGGAGGTGGTGGATTATTTGGTAAATTCTATGGCTGCAGAACTGCCATAAAAGAACCTCAGCTTTGACTACTGCCTATTGTTTCACAGGATCAATTGCTCAGATCCATCTCCCACTGAAGTCAATGTCAAACTTCACTCTGAATTCAATGTTTCTGCTCCTTATTTCAAAAGAAAGCATTCTAATTGACTTGAGACTATCCAGGTATGCATATATCTTGCCTACATAAACACATTTTTTGTTCCTCTTATCCCCAATATCTGTTTCCACGCACAATGTTTCTTTTCTTATATGCTCAGTCCACGTTAAATTAGCAAACACTTTTGTTGATGGTAGGTTTTCACAAAAGTTCAAGTTTGAGAAAGTATGAAAATGTATTATCAGCCCTTGCGGTGTTAAAAGGGAAAGCAGCTTGGCTGGGGAGAGACCATCCATCAGTAGAAGTCAGGCAGTCCTGTCCTCCCTGAAGACCCTGGCTGTGTGCTCTGTCCTCCCTGCCTTGGTGATGCTAGCACAAGTGCTCACCTTATGTGATTTGGTCTGATCAAGGACCTGACCTGGCTGGAGTGAAATGTTTCTTCTGGGCTGGGCTGGTTTCCAGCAGGATCTCGTGGCTGTAAGTGCCCCAGCAGTGCAGCCACGTGAGCTGCAGCACCCGTGCAGGGGACGTGGACAGAGGGAACACACCTTCCGACAGCTGCCTGCTGGTTTGGTGATCTGATGGAAGCCTCAGATTGGATCACTTTGAGGATTGTGGCCTCTGAGAGAACTGCGCTTCAAGGAAGTAAAATGTGTTGAGAATGGAATATCTCTAAAGACAGGACAAGAGAAATAAGTAAAGGAAAATCTTGCCTCTTCCTCCATCCAAACTGTAGTGAACCCATCAGTTACTGTGCTGTGTCCCAGAGCTGAGATGCTCTGCACAGACTACCTGTACATTCCTTTGCCCTCCTGGGCTCCCCAGGCCACACCTGGGCTGCTGTCTGTGCTGTGCTCCCACACCCAGCTCTGCACTGGATCAGCCACCTGGCCTGGGTGGGCTGGGCAGTGCTGGGGATCAATGCTCTAACCTCGCTGTCCAGTGCAATTTACGGGCTATTTCCTGGCAGTTGCTTGGAATGCCAATGACATACAACCAGTAGCGGACCCAGGAATGTCAGCAAATGTAAAAATGACACATTTCAAATTCAATTTACTGGAACCAATTTTTAATCAAGTAAAGAGTCTGTATGGGTTGCATCAGTAGAATTGGGCTTATGGCAGTATTCATTTCAAAAGACTCATATGACTCAGAAATGTAAAGTCCCAAATTTAAGAGTATTAGGAGCATAAATATCTTTCATTTTCAATGGTATCCAGACCCCAGAGTCACTGAGGTGCTTTCAGAAGTCTGTATTTTGCCCTTGAGAAACTGTATTTCTCCAACCTATTTTCTACTGAGACATGGAACAGGCAGAATTACTAGGCTAAGAAAGTTGATTCCTGTGCAAAATATTACATGATTTGCTAGATCCTGTTCTTTATGATTATTGATAAAATCAAGGAGAAAGACTAACTCCCTCTTCTTGTCAGGAACTGTGGAATGCGGAGGACAGGATGATGGAAGTGGTTTGCAAAGTACCAGATTAGATCACCTTCTTCTCACCTAACGCAGTCGCAACATTTTCCTCTTGTCTTTACTTTTAGCCTCTTTGGTCTACAAAAGATAAGAAAGTAGACCAACTGCCTGGATTTAGAGCTGTATTTCTGAATGATGGCGTAGAAACTGGAAAAAGAAATTTCTTTGCGTATACAAGTTTTTCCTGGGATGCTTTCTCAGTGCTGGAAACTTCCTTTCAAGCACATGTTGCAGAGGGCTGAGAAGAAAAACACGTATACACGTTCCTCTGGGATATGTATCCCCAAAGAGTACTGGACTCTCATGCCCACTTATAAAAACATGGTTGGTACCCTGTCTTGGCACACTTATCTGAATCTCATTTGCAGTTGCCCATTCATACAGTGACCTTCTTCCTTCTATATTACACAGGTCTGAACTGCCCAGGTTTGCTGCAATTTCTCACACAGTCTCCCTGAGAGTGTTACTTTCCAGTGAGAATATTCATGCTTTTTATCATCTCTTGTCCTCACCAAAATATCCCAGATGCAGCAGGATGCTGTCTTGCAGAGCAGAATACAATGTAAGACCTCAGAGCCATGTGGGTGACCATGCACATTGCAGGACGTGTCCTGCAGAACAGCTGCCTGTTGAGGTAGTATTTTTCTATTTCTTTGTATAATTTGGAAAACTGATACATAACTTTTGGTCTATCCCTGTAATAATCAGATATCTACAGTGAGATATTTGATTATTGATCTACTCCTAATCAGGAATCAAACAACCTTATCTTATGACAAAGTGTAATTAGCTATTTTGTTAATTACTATAATTATCCTCCCTACATTTATTTTGACAGCAGTGTCAGTAGCGGCAAACTATTTCCTTAAATTGCTGTTGCCTAGTATGAATTACAAATTCATATGATTTTGACAAATGATTTTACTCTCCTTTTAGCAGCATGTTTTGCAACAGACAACTTTTCATAAAAAAAAAAAATTACCATTTACTTGAAAACTGAGCTACAAAGGTCACACACAGAAGATTAACTATTCTGGAGTTAACAAATACCACATTTGACCAAATACAAAATTCTTTTTATTTCCTCTCCTGTGTAAGTTTCTTTGGATAACTAGATGACATTAGGAGATGCGAGGGAGCAAAAAAAAAAAAAAAACCACAAACCAAAAACAAAAAGAGAAGAAGAATAAGAAGGAAAAGAAGAAGAGGAGAAGGAAGAAGAGAAAGCCTGAATGGTTTATAGTAGGCACTTACCCAGAGGTGGCCAATGGGGGGACAAATTAACGAGATGTGACCCACGAAATTCTACAATGTGTTTTGCCCATTGAAAATTCACCCCTTTCTCTCTCAACTGTGTGACAGGGAGAGGGACAATACACAGAGGCAGCATGACACACATTGGTGGTGCTCTGCGGCTCAGAACTGCTTTTAATTTTACCACATCCCAAATAGGTGACTTGGAAACATTGGTGGTTGTGCCAGAAATCTTTGAAAATGCAGGAATTCAAGTGGGAGCCCTTCATATGCTTTTAAAGCTGGAATCAGACCATCTGCTCAGTGCTTCATTTAGCAAGCTGTATTCTTAACCAAACTACTTTTTCAGCCAGCTGCTTCAGCACTGCAATTCGTTCCTTGGCCCAGCAGAGTTCAACCTCTGGGGAGGACTGAGAGAGCTTTTAATATAGTGCATTGTCCAAGCAAAACTGAGATTCTCTTGCTGGGACAAACAGCAAAGAAGGGATGGGGCACTAACAGGAAAATTGTTTGCATTAAGATGGGTCTATGTTTTCTGTGGGTTGCCTCTCTCACTAGGAAAAAGAGGGAACAAAAGCGGCCAAACCAGATGTGACCCCAGTACGCTCATCAGCTGCCTCTGTGATTTGCACTTGTAGTCTGACTGTTCCAGAGCAAAATTCTTTGTTTCTTGTTTGTACATAAACTTCTGAGGTGTCAGGATCATATTTTGAAATGACAGAATAGGTGAGAAAAGCTGGACCACTAAACTGTTTCAGCCTACACATGCCCTGTTTGGAACAGCAGTGACAGAGTTAAAGGCGTTGGCACCTCTGCTGTAACGTGAAACACACCTTGTGTTTTGGGAGTGGCAGTGACTGCCATGGTCAGCAGCTGGAGCAATACTGAGCATTCCCTTAACCTCCTAGTTTGCTTGTAGCAAAAGTAATTTACTCAGTACACAGACATCTACCCCAGTCTAATCTCCTTGACGAGAGATTACAAAAGGGTGGTGGGCTGAGGAGGCATAAAATTCCAAATACCTTATCTATTTTAATTCATTGACAATACAGTAACATCCATGGGACAAGAGTTAGTAAACAGAGAAAGATATTCCTTCTTAAAAGACAGCTTTTCTCCCTGATTTAAAATTACAGTAGAGCAGATCTTCAAAGTTGAAATAAAACGTTCCTCACTATGCCATCCCAGGGAAGGATTTTTGCAGTATGGATATATAGAGATGGATTTCAAAATTACACAAAGCCACATGAAAATGAAAGGTGTGTTCATATGTAGGACTATTTATACTGGGTGCACTTCCTTGATTTCAGAGCAAGAAACAAAAAGACCAGAGCATGAGACATACAACTGACCACAACAGGACCAGGGAGCTTGATTTTAGTGAAATATTGATGAGGCTTGTGATACTTGGTGAGCTTCTAGAGTCACATGGCAGAATAACAAGTTCAGCTGCCATTAAAAAGAATTATATTTCTGGCCCTTTTTACAGAGTAAAGTCTGAAAGAATCATAGAATAGAGGCACACTGTGTATACTGTGTGTATACATGCTATATACAAACACTAAAGAGATAAAAAGAGCCAAAATGCACTTCATACAAACTGTGTGATTTAACCTAGTTTCATAATTTTTAGGATTTCTCAACTGAGGGTTTTGAAGGCATGGGGTTGGCAAAACACCATCACCATAATGAAGCAAGAGCTTAATAACTGAATCTAGATGCATTAACAGGATGTGGAATGTAATGCCAATAAATACCAGATAGGAAACGAAATTCAAATAAGGAATAAATGTGAAGCAAAATTATGATTTCAGAGATCTATCATTAATGGAGAGAGAGTGAAAGGCCTATTTCTTAGTTACTAAACTTCCTTTACAGAGAGCAGAAATCTACCATTGATGTTAACTAGAACAGGGTCAGGCCAGCAATTTTCAATTTAAAATAGCATACCATTAATTTATTTATATAATAATGATTATTGGTCATTTACTTGGGTTAAAGTCATCATTGGCACTTGGGATGTTCTTTTGCAAGGGAAAATACACATAATATCGAAAAAATCAACTAAATAAAATATTGGGGATCCTCAGTGGACTGACAGTAACCTTCATGCACATCCATTCCCCCATCTGAAAGGCCTTTCTGTTCACTGCTACGATTTCATTAAAAAAATATGTATTGCCATCAATAGAGGAGCCACAAAATACCAATGTACAGATAAAAGTTATGGAATGCCACCTGGACCAGACCACAGTCATGTGGATTTCGCCTGCTCTAATTCTATCAGTTCTGCAAACTCATTGGGATTTCTGCTTTACTTTTCCTTTTTTTCTTGGACACCAAAGACAACATTCCAGGCCTTGATTGCACTTCTGAAACCTAAATACCAACAATATGAACATACAGACTCGCTGACAGCCCGACCTGTGTGTTCCACCATCTCAGGGGGTAGCACATATGGATGTCTGGCATCATCATATCGCATCATCTAGCAACAACCAAGAGTGTTTTAGGGCTGCTTGTGTTTTTCTGCCCTTCTGAGGCAGTCCTTGCGAGTTTCTTTGAATTCCTACGGGAACAGTTAATCACCCTTTTGATTTCCAGTCCCAGTTCCAGACTCAATCAGGTTCCAGTGCTTGGTGAGAGGCACCACCTCCCCACACAGGTCCATGAAGGGGGTGCTAGATGCGTCACCAGGCAGCAGAGCTGCTCTAATGCAGTCTCTGCTGTGCACAGGATTTCTCATTTCCACCAGTGCCTTATGAGTGAAATTTCCCAGCTTTTGCAGTTAATCTATCTTCCTCCATATTTTCATCAACAGAGTGTTGCCTTTACCTCCTTTACTTGCCCTTTCCACTTTTAAAAAAATCATTTCTCTTTATTGGTCATATGATTCAATAAAGTTATTCTCTTGGTAAGTGTGAAAGGTCTCTCACTTCTTGCCAGCGCAGTGTGTACTCCTGCAGCTCCCCATTACCACGGCTTCTGCTCCAAACTATCATCTTTAAAGGTCACTTGTTTCCTTACACATGCAGTCAAGCCCAACGACGATTTAATGACACCTGAACAAGCTTGTATTAAAATTACCCACGGCGTGATCATAAATAATTATTAAGCAAAAGAAGAAGAAAGCAAACACATTTCCTTTCGAGAAACTAACACCGAAGATATTAGTTAAAATGTTAAAGTATATTAACCAATTACATAAACCCCTTTCATATTGCCTTGCTTCATTTCAAACATGGCACGGGCTATTTTGTGTGTGAACTCAAGTGGAACAAAAAGCTGCAGAATGCAATTTGTGTCAGGGGCCGGGCTGCGGAGGGACAACTAATTCTAATTAGTGCAAATTCCCCACAGGCCAGTCAGAGGCCTCGTGCAGAAGCTGCTGCTGCTGAGCCCCTCTGCCTGCAACAGGTGGGCAGGGGCTCCTGCCACGGCCCTGGTGACAGCTGAGGGCAGCCCCTGCACCGGACGCCCCTAATTAATGGCTGCATGGCCAGTCTTTGAATGTGGTATCTTTTAATATAGTTCTGAACTAAGGAAGATTGGCTCTTCTAATTGGCTAAAATTAAAGTGCTGGTGGAGTTCGCAAGTAACCGCCGGGCTGCAATGCCCATCTCATTTCAAACTCGCAGTCTAAAGCTCTGCCAATCAGTGCAAAAAGAGGAGGGCTGGGGAGAGGGAATTACTGGGAGGAAAAGTCTTGGCTGTCTGATAACACTGGTATTTTAGCAAGCACGTCCTTCATACAAAGTATTTCTGCAACTCATTAATATTCAACGTTTGATGCATATTAGAAAGAAGCTTTAAAAATTCTGATCGATTATAAGAAATAATGGTGGCGAGGAAGGCACAGGTCATTAACCTAACTATTAGTCTTCTCAGCTAAGCCTGATGTCGAACTGTTCACTCTAATGCAAACTCCGGGTAAGACTGGCTGCCTGATTTCCAGCCTGCCTTCCATCAGACCTGCTCCCACTCACGAAAACTGCTTCTGCAAGAGCACAGCCAGCCCTAACAGAGAGGCAGCCCTCCTGCCCTGCCTGTGGGAGGGAAGCAAAGGGAGAAGATGCAACGAGATTTGATACAGCATGCCACTTGGAAGTGCTTTTTAAATAACCGAGTAATGAAGCAGAATTCACACAGATTAAGATCATCTCATATTCAAAATCTCATAACAGTTGAACACCAGTGAAAAACTTTGTTTTAATCCTGCTGAATTATACACATGAAGTTATATCAGGAAAATGCTGAGCTATTAGGGATCTCAGCTACAAGAGACCTGGCACATGAACCGTAGAAAGCGTTTTACTTGACTTGCTTTTGTCCACACACCAGCCAACAGGAACCTATGGCAGAAGGAAAAGTGGCAAAGCCTCTGAGGAGCTCTGCTTTCCTTGCTTCCCAGCAGGCTGAGCCTTTAGAGGAGTGCTGGATCTACCCTGGTGTGCTGGTGCAGCAACACACCATGCACTGTGTGTGCTGGCCTTGACACTGCCCAGGCCCACGTATTGTATCCAAATGACACTACCAGCCATACTACCCAGCCATTCTGTAGTCTCCAAACCGCTGTACCAAAGGCTTTATTTAGGGACTTTGAGCAATCCTTCATCATCGTTTCATACCAGATTCAAACTAACAGGATTCATTTCTCTTACTGCATTTCCTTTTACTACACATTTCAGCTAAAAACACTCAGAGGGGTGTGCCAACTACGACTATGTCACAAGAATGATTTTATTAAGAAAATGCCTCCAATGCTACCTCATAGCACTTTCCAGTACCATTGTTTGGGTTGCACCAGAGGCTAAAATGTGGCTTCTTTTAATAACACATTTGCATAAGTTGATCTGAAAGATCCCCATGTGATGACATTACTTCAGGGTTGGTCTGTCATCTCAAAAAAGCCTGAGGTGCTAGCCACAAAGAGATCAAACTCAAGAAGTAACTAGTCTTCATAAAGCAGGAGCATCTCCACAAGCATAAACCAAACGATTATCAGTTCTTTTTGGCGATGGTCTATGCCAAGCTAGAGAAAAACAGAGCTTTCAAACACTGACAATCTGGTATATTGAAGTATGACCATTATTTTTTATTTTCCACATTTTTGGTCCAAAGACAGTTCTGAGTAATTGATTCCCATAATGAGCTATGGTTCGTTAGTCAATTTAATTTATAATTGAATTGGATGGATGTAACTCTGTGTAAAATTGTCTCTGAAGAATCTGTTTTGTTCGTCTGTTCAACTTCTGACAGGGATGGAAGAAAATCTAAATTATTCCCTTCTGCAAGAGGGAAAAACTCTGGAAGTCTCAGCATCCCTTGTGAAATTAAGAAGAAAATATTTTTAATAGTTGCCATGCAAAAATAATATGGCTTTACTAAAATTCATACAACCCTGACAATTAACACATTAATTCCTGGAATTGTGGCATAAAATGAAAATCAAGACATGGGAAATATATGAATCAGCAGTGCTGCTTGAGCAGCTGGAAAAATCACTCTTAACCAGAATAAAACCACAGACAGATATTTACTGCCATGTCTTCTTTGCAAATATTACAAAATCTGAAGAATTTGCTTCTCCATGCTTTTGTCTCAATAGTCTGATGATACAACTCCATTGAGAAATGCCTGGTGTGAAGAATCATACTCAGTGGGTTAATTTTTTCTCCTATTTATACCTTGGAAACCCAGAGTTGCTCCCGCTGTCATGAGTTGTGGGACTTCTCTAAACACGGTACCTGGGAATTGCTGCTCTAACCTCTGTGGGCCTTCCCTTGGCCACAGCAAAGTTCATGAAATAATGGACCACTATAGGAGAATGACTTCTGCTTAGAAGCAGAGGCAGGGAAGAAATACCTGGGTTTAGGGTTTTGAAAATGAACACGAGTTTCCATTTTTAAGCTAATTTTGCCCTGAGATTCTCTGGGCCTCAAGACTCACGTACAAAACCACTTTCTTTCCACATAAAATACGGAGGTTCTCATATGTGCTGAATTCAATTCCCTCCTAATTTTTCATGTCTAAAGAGAGACACTGAATCTCTGTCTCTATTCCTGGTCTTAACAAGACATACCAGCACTGAAAGATACATTTAGCTTACAAGGAAAAGCAAGTGAATTAATTCATTCAATATTTGTATTTTTCTCTATAGCCATACAGATATTTGCCATCGATTGTGTGTTAGCAGCCATAAATGCTGGCAGGAAAAGAATTGCTACACTATTATGTAAGCCTAGTACTTCTTGTAAGCCAGCCTCATGCAAAAGCTAAATATCCATGCTCTGTTTGCTGAAAAAATACAGTGTACTGAGAAGCATTGCAGTGGGATAGGTGATGATGATCAGCTATTATCAGTCCCAGCAGGCACATATTTTTCCTTAACAGCCGCAGGACTGCTGCTCTGAAAGCCAGGCACACAGGTTTTTTAGTTCGGAGAATTTCACATTGCCTTTTAGAGGCAGGCATGACACACGGCTGCACAAACTCTTATGGCCTCCAGTTAAGGGGTCACTTAACAACCTCATTTGTCTGCTTTTGCATCAAGTCCCCAATAAATTCTGATGGGCAACAGGCTCCCAGGCCCCTTATGTTATCCAGATAATGTTTTTTTTCCTTTTCCTGTAATAGTAACAGTAGAAGTGTTGCATCCAATCTTCATCATATTTCAGAGTTTGTTTATAATGTTTCTGACCTTTTTTTCCACTAGCAAGCATTTCCTCTGGTTATGAGGCAGGTTCAGTGGTTGGTCACACCTACTCACCTTCGCTGAAGGGAATGAGATCCTAAAGGTGGAACTGGGGAGAAAATTTGGCTTATTACATCCACTTAAGGCCTTTTTTTCTGGGCTAAGCTATATGGATGTAACAGCAGACATAGGCTGAAGCTGTTGAAGACTGTTCTTATTCTTAATGACTACATTGTGCCTGAGAAATTCTTTAATATAAGTAATTTTCAGCACTGCAAATGCACAGGAGGCAATGAAAGTTGTTTCTAAAAAATGTTAAAGCTGACATCAATCATTTATACATAATGCACAAAGCAATGAGGGCAAACTCCTCAGTGCAGATAAGAGATGTCACAGTAAACTTATGTTCCAAGGCAGTGGTATCAGTTACGATCGATCACTTGGTAGCCAGTGGAAGTTACATTTTTACTTTAGTCTTTAAACTCTTTTGACTGCACTACCAAAAGTATTGTTTTAATCTAAAGTGCTAGATCGATATTTCTGATCAATAAGCATTCATTTCCAACTAACAAGGACAATGGTTAGTGGATTCCTTTAAACATTTTCATTTCAAGGAAATCTCTGCTGTTCTAGAAATCAGATTTCTAACAAAGAGTACAAGAAAAAGGGAAATGAACACAAAACATAGTAGAGAACTTCCAGATAAATTCAACTCTTCCCCAGTATAATTCTTTATTCTCCTATGATGCTAAAATCAGTAAACACTTTTAATGACCTTTATATTTCAAGTAATTAAAAAATTCAACAGCATTGCCATTAATTCTTCCTACCAAAGCATACAAAGCCAAACCAAACAAAAGGCAAACCACAAATGACCAAAACCAAACTGACAAACTTCAGTTGTTGAAAATTTAATTCCTGGTGATAACAAATCAACAAGCCCAGCTTAGAAAACCCTGGTTCACTTGCTAGAAGACCTGGTATAGCTTCCATGAACTTCAGAGAAATCCCTCCACTTTCAGCCCAGGTGAGTTTAGACCTAAGAATGGAAATACCTGGCCCAGCCAGCAGCCAAGAGATGGTCCTCTTTAGGGTGAACCTTTCTTCTTGACCACATAAAGATCTTGAGGACTAAACACTCCTCCCATTCCCTGGAAAAGCCAGACACCATCTTGACAGAATATTTGGAAGGTCTTTCTGTCCCACCCCACTTACTCCTGGGCTTTTCAGAGCAGGATACAATTCTGGTTTAAGTATCCCAGGGACTATGATGGATGTTAGAGACATGTTTAACTACAGAGGAATCAGGAGTTTTGCCACAGTGGTGCGTACTGTACGAGACCACTCCCCTGTGCTTTACAAGCCTAACTAGAAGAGAACATGTTGTTTTCAGTGCCTGCAGCTGTGCTTAGCAGTCCTCCCTATACTAAACGTTCTCCAGCTTTCCATCACCCACACCCAAGAATTTGCTTCTTCTCACACCCTCTTCTCCTCAAGACATTGGCTGTTGTTTACAGGGCAAGAAATACCAGTTATAATTAAAACGCAACTGGGCTGTCAGCACCTCGCACTACAGGAACGATGTGCTTGGTGCCCTCCATCTCCTCATGGCAGTCCTGGCACTGAGTGGTGGCAGTTGTTTAACCAGTTGTCTGTAGGCAGCTCTTACACAGGGTGTAGAAGCCAGGCTGCCACAGGCACTGTGCACTCTCCCCATTGGTGTCTTCCCCAAAGGAGAGGTGTTGAGAGAATGTAAAGCCATGACTGGCATGCTCTGTGCCTGATGGCCCTGCCGACACGAGGGCACTCACCTGGGGCTGGCCTGCCTGTGTGATGCTGTGCCAGTGCAAATCAGAGCAGAGCATAAAGCCTTTGTTCTACCTCCTCCTCCCTCACAGCTGGTGACAGAGCTGTGGTTTGGATGGGGTGCAATTAAAATACAATAAATACTGCATTCTACTGCTTACATGTACCTCATTCCTCCATAGGATTACTTTGAGTTTTGAATCAACCCCAAAACTCAAAGTCAGAGAATTTGTCTGTTTTAATTTGTATTTATCATAACCAGTGATTTACATCTGGAATTCTCCCAGAAACATAAATCACTCAAGATTTGTTCAAATGCATGTATCCCAACAAAGTTTAGAAGTCTGGGCCAAGCTCAGGGGTTCATGCCATCTTTGCTCTTAATCTATAGACGAGATATAGAGGAAGTCCGATGCTAAAATGGATTGCATGCAGATTATGCTTTTCTCACTGAGAAAGGATGGGAAAAGAATTTTGGCTCCATTAAACACAAAGTGTCCCCTCAGACAGAGGGCTTAACACAAAACGAATGGAAGGTCAAACTTTTGCTGGGCTATTAATCTGGACTGTGACTTATGCAGATTGGAAAATATATGAGAAATGTAAACAGAATGTTCACTCTGCATTAGATAGCAGGAGATAAGCAGAGTTGGAATAGATAACCTTTTGTGAACACTGGGAAGCTGGATTTTATGTGAGAGTTGTCTGAGCCCGACTCTTTATGGTGCCTATTCATCTAGTACAGTCCTCAAGTACGAAGGAGTGGGTGAAGGAGGAGGGACAAGAGGAGAGGGCTGCTGGATAGATACATAAATTTACCATAAATGGTAAAACTTCCATTGACTTTAACTAAGCCAAGAAATCAGTTCTGCTTTGAAAGGCAGTACAGCCAAAGAGCAACCCAGGACTTTGGGCAATACTAATCTACAAGAAAAAGTGGCACATTTACAAACACCCAGAACCATGCTAAATCTAAACAGGATCTTATACACTATAAAACAAATATTCTATTGCATATTCCACTCTCTTTGTTGTTCAGTTTCTCTCTTCCCAGCTATTTTGGCGTTGTTTTCCATTCTTCAGGTGTTTCCCAGTCACAACTACTCCTTTGTTTCAAAACATTGGTTCCTGTTCATTTCTTTTGCTGACTATGCTTTTTCCATCCTTCACTGTGTTCCTCTCCTCAACTAGTCATGACCTCTGTTTTTCTTCTGGGCTTTTTATTTTGCTGTGCTTCTCTTATTCCTCTTCTTTCCCTTCTCTTTCTCGCACAGACTCCTTTCTCTCCGTCGTTGCTTTTCCTTTGTGTGGTGTTCTCTTTATTTATCTCATTGCCACTTCCTTACTTTTCCCCCTACTTCTTGTACTTTTCCTACTTCTGTACTTGCTTTCTCTCTGTTATTTGCTTATACACTCCAAATTCTAAAGGGAAGAACTCGATTTGAAAGAAATGGTGGGAATTTCTGTCATTGAGTAACCATTATCAAAATGGTTGTAAAAGTACAAAAGCAAACAAAATTATCAGTAAGGACTCTTTTCTATTTTCCTCTTCTTTTCCCTTTTCTCTCTTCTCTCCCTCTCCTCCTTTTCTCTCACTTCTGTCTGGGAATAGATATTTCATCATTTCATTTCATCCATGATTTTCTCTGGCCTTTGACAGCAGCATTTTCTTTTGGTTAAAATCAAGCAAATACTGGATCATTTGAATGATCCATACCAAAGGCTGATCAGGCAGAACACAGTCAACTAAATCCATCAAAACCTTCTCTGGATGTCCCCATAACATCACTATGTGACTGAAGATGAGTCAGTAACCTCCTGTCACCTACTCCAGCTAGGCATATCAAAAAGCCTAGTGCAGAAGCAAAAGATGCTGGATGTTTTCCACTTTCCTAAGACCCAGGCTTGTAACTTTGGTGCTCTGAAAGCATGCAGGTCTCTCCTCCTCATGGGCAGTTTAGCTGTCAGGTTCCTGTGCTCACTCTGAACTGAAGTTCAGCAAGATGTTTAAAAGTAGTTATTATGAATAATTCTTTTTGAGCTCACCCCTACCTGGTGCTCTTCAGCAAACATCAGCATTGCAGTGCCTTCTGACATTGCTTACATCAAAACAAAGCAGATGGAAAGAAGGCAGATGAGGAGCGAAAGCAGTACAAGAGAACAGTCTGCTATGTACGCTCAGCCACAGCCCTGCTGAATCTGAAGGCTGCTACTGGCCTGTCACTGCAGTTTGGAGACTTACTGAGCTGGGTACCTGAGGTACAACACAACTGGAAGTGTGTACAGTACATGCAGCATATTAAACAGCTGATGTTACATGCTTTGGGGGAATATTTCCCCCCAAATAACTGTGGGAAATATTAATTATTTATGGATATTTGCATAACTGCATAATGTGTCTAGATATAAATAACAGATTATTTGCATAACTGCATAATGCCACTAATCACGGGAAGAAAAAAAGAACAAAATATTTCTGGCATTTGATCACACTGTGTCATGTATGCCGTGTGATTCTTCTTCAGGCTCTCCCAGAGAGAAGCCAAAGCTCAGCTAAGCTCCTGTACCTGACAAGAGGAACAATAGGTAAATTTCCCAACACTTTGCAAACGCTGTGTGAACAGCACTGCAACTGCAAGGCCTTACAAAACCCTACAGACTCAATGGTGTTCTGCACAGATTATTTGTCCAAAATTGGAAGAGAAAAACAGGACATGTGCACAATGTTCATAAATTTCTACAAGCAAAATTCACACCTCTGTCATCCGCCCTGAATTCCACCGTCATCGCCTGTCTCAGGCAGCAGTTCTCATTCTTACATCAAAGTGCTCAACAAGGGGAAGAGGTGCCATTACATAAATAAGGACACTCAGGACCAGAAACATGAAGAGACTTTACCAGAGTCAGAGAGCAAACCAGCTGCTGGGGAGATGTCCAAGGCTGCAGCTCAGCAAAGCTAAGGACCAGCCTGGAAAGGGAAGGCAGCCCATGCCTAGCAGGAAGGTATCAGCCCAGAGGAATAGCTGTGTGCACACTCTTTCTCCCATCATCAGGGAGCTCAGAGGAAGACCACAGTGATCCTGCTCTGGCTCAAAGACATCACTAAGCAGAAACAAGCCTGAAACTACGAGCTGAGTTTGTCAAGCTTTAATATTCCCTAATAACCACTGTTCTTTTCTCTGTTAAAGATTTCCTGATAACTGCTGTTCTTTTCTCTGTTAAATGCTATTTACTTCAGTGCTGGAGTCTCTAACATACACAACACCAACTTCATTTTTAATGGTATTTTGGTCTAATTTCAGAGACTGATTTCCCAGTACCAACTCAAGTAACAAATGTATAATTATTCTCATAAATAACTCAACACCTTACAGTAGGTTTCAAACAAGTTTTCCCAGAAGGCACAAGTGCCCTATATTAAATTCTTTCAAAGTGTAAGTTGATTAAGGTAAAAATTAGTTGTTATTACCTTATGGACATTTTAGTTTTCACAGCATTTCAAAGCTGGTCCTATCAGGAGCAGATTTGTTGCCGCCCACTGGTACAATCATCAGGAAAATTAATAATCATCTTCAGTCTGACTATAAATCATTGTGGTACAGGCAATTAATTTCTGTAGAAAAATGAAAGATCTATAAGTAGTATTATTGTGCAAACTACATGTTGTGAAAACTCCAATTCAGCACAGGCAAGTTAGAAAACCAGTGCTCCTAATTCCAGAATGTGATAATGCTGCATCATCTGAGTCTGGACAGCCAGAAATTCTGCATAAATTATTCTGGCAGCTCCCAGCAGCTGTGGTTGTTTTGTCATGTTTGAGATGCATTTGTAGTTCTTGAACACGATACAAGCACATGTGCTAACTTAGTGAGAGTGAGTCTGGACAAAACAATCCCAGCAAAGATTTGCCACACATTTTGTACTACTGAAATGAGGCAGTTCCTTGCATTTGTTTCTCTCCCTGCCATTACCCAGGGCAGATTTCTACACAGCCTGCTCCTGCCCTGGTAATGCCATGGTGGTCCTAGTGACACCTGAGGGCAGGTGATGTTGCACATATAGACCAGCACATGGCCCTTGTAACTGAGATTTCTACTGCTCTAACAACACACACTACAATCCTGCATAATCATAGGTTTGCCATAAGTTAGATGAAGGTAGCATGAAGGCCATAAAGGTTACTTTGTAAAAGTAAAGCAGTTAAAAGCTCTATATTTTTATTGGCTTACCTATTAATATAGTATGTCCTGTGGCTCTATGAGAGATACTGTTCTAGAAGACTAAAATTCAGTTTCACTTGTTATAAATAAGTCAAATGATTCCCAAAATCTCTGCATTTGAGTTTTCAATATTTAGGAAATCAATTAATTCACATACCAGAGAAACAAAATGATATTTTGCCACCAGCTTTTAGTCCATTAGACAAATTATTTTCCAGGGATTAATTTTAGTTGAATTCACCATACCTGAAATCATTTGAACAACATTTAATAATACCTTGCACTGGAGGCTACAGGCTGGATGACAAGTAAAACCTTTACCCGTTTGTTGCTGGGTTTTCAAAAGCCAGATTGAAAGAGGATAACAAGGAAAGTAACCATAAAGTCAAATGCCTATGGAAATGAAAAGAAATTATTCACAGTGTGATTACTCATATAGAAAAAAAAAGAAATATTTTATCAAATATTTTTAAATACATTTTTAAAAGATGGATAGACTGCCAGTTTTGTTTCCACAGATGAGACATGGGCTCGTAATGGGGCAGTGCCAGTGTCTTCATAAATCCTGAGTTTGCTGACCAGCGTGCCCACCTTGTCCTCTCCCTCTCCACTGCAACGTTGCTAAGTAGCGGGAAGACATTTCTGGCCCAAGCTGTGCAAATTTTAACCACATCTGGGATGTGCCCTGTACACCGTCCGGACTTTTAGGAAGTCTCTCATCCTCTGTTGGGCTTTACAGGGCAATCATTGACACATTTCAGGAAGTACAAAGGCTGTTCACATGCCTAAATTGTCTGTGCCTCTGCATTCTGCCTCTGCCTCTGCGGGCTCAGTGGGCTGCCATTGCCCACGATACAGCTCCTGTACAGAGAGAGGAGTTTGAAACTGCCACGTATCACCCACACATGTCCCAAACCTGCTGTGCGCTGTTCAAGTGTAGCTAAATGTGTTCTTTCATTTGGGTTTCAAATGACACTTTCATTTTAAATTTAAGGACTGAGCCACAGCCAAATCTGTGTTATCATCAAGGTTTATACGGTCATTATAGAGCTTTGATAAACATCTCGGCATATTATATAGTTGAGTGCAATCTATCTAATCTATCCGTCTATCTCCTTGCAATTCTTCCCATATACGGGACATAAATCTTAGGCAGGGATTTGAGGATGTATTAGGATAGTATCAAAAGAGATGAAAATCACAGCTGTTCCAGCTAAAAGCCCTTCCTGATTTGTTAAACAAACATAAAACTCAGTTGAGAATTTCCCAGATTCACCTGGTTCAGCTGTATACAAAGAGCAGTTAAATTAAATGATCTTTCTCACAAAGGTCAAAAGTTAAGTGTCCCTGGTTACATGAGGCCTCACGCCTAATGGGATGATAATCCAATTCTATGGCATCTAGAAAGAATCCTTCTCCAAGTTATTAAATATGCATGTCTATCCCAAGCAAAATATATTGGAGCAGTGAGAAGTGGAGATAAAACACTGCACCAGGGCAGAGTTGCAAAAATGTCAACTTGAAACAGAAGAGAAGAAAAAACAAACTAAACCTCCCACAGACAGTTCCAAGAGGTAAAAAGAATTAGAAAATTATTTGTGAAGTCAAATGCTCATAACAAAACCTGAAGGAGGGCCACACTCACACCGAAATTACATGACTTTTCCCAGGCAATGTTTATCCTAATTTTGATGTAACATTTTCATAATCACATTAACTACTTAAAAAAAAAAAGAACAGAAACTTCATCTTTCAGGGTAGTAACTCCACAGCAAGTTTTGCTTCCACAGACAATCACACATAATCTGTAAGATTTTCCTGTTTTCATGTGGATAAAATTGCAAGTCTCAGTTGCAAAGAAACAAAATGTCATTGAGGCAATTAAAGTTCCTTTAACCAGAAACCTTACAGGCTACCAACTTTTTACTCCTTCAGAGCTGCTAAGTGCCAGAATTGCATGGAGTTAAAACTAGTAAAACTCACAAGAACTTTTAGTAAGGCATTTCAGTGCTCTTCCACTATGTCACACTGCTTTCTATCAACAGCTTGGGGAATTCTAAACAGGTAAATGAAAGAGGCAGATGCCAGACCCTCTGATCAAGGTGAGCATGGGGGAATGCTGACTGCATTTGAATGGCACTACTTGCCAGGAGTTGGATGTTTTCTGCAGAAGAATATAATCCTTTGTGTTACAGCCTCTCTCAGGGGTTAATCACTTTCTTCCTTAGAAGTATGGGCCTTATTTGTAGTTAGGCTGCTGTGCTTTGTCTGGGAAGCCACCAGACCTTGTTATGCCCTTCTCTACTAGTTTGTATAGCATACTTTCCAGAAATGTTTTTTTTCCTAGAACATCCAGTATACTGTTATGGCTCCATCATCTTTCTGACATACTGATTTTGTGAAGCCCCACTCACCGTAAAACATTTTGTCCAATCCTTAATTAATTTGTAGTGTTATTTTTGCACTTAACCTTCTTATTAAAATAGGAACATCAAAGCTGAACACAGAGTTCCAGCATAGCCTTAAGATAATGAGCATACTTATAAACCCCCCCTTTATTTCTCAATGCTACTCTGTTTATACAGTAAGGACCGCAGTAGCCACTTTAACCACCTGAAGGTCAGGATCAGTGCCTAAAATTCTCCAGAACTGGTGTTCTCCTGAGCACCGTTCCCCTTTCCATACACAGAGATGGCATTCTGAGGTAACTTTGCATTCAGAGGTCCTACAGTACGTTGTATTTGAGCAGAGAATGCCACTGCTCCATGAGCTCTTCAGCCACCAGCCTGCTGCTGCTCCTTCTCCTTCCTTCATCGTTCACTGGGCAGCCACGACTCTGTATTGAAAACAGCCACTCCCTCCTCGTGGGAGAAGCAGAGAGAGGGGAGCAGCTGAGGAGCCAGGGCAGTGGGGGCTGCCTGAACGCAACTCCCCACCACATGCCACTCACATGCCACTTCCCACCCAGAGTCACAAAGGTCTGAGAGCTTTGAGCTGCTGGTCGGCAGCACTCAGGAGAGTTGTCCCCTCTGGGCTGAGGCCCATCATGCCACCCCAGCAAGGAAGGTGGGTTTGGTGATTTACCTCACAGCCTCCTCCCTCCACCTCCCTTTCCCCACCAGCAGCTGCTCCCTCATTTTCCTCTCGAGACACCCTGTGTGGCAGGGGCCAGTGCAAGCTCAATTCTTCAGGGCTCTGCAGGGGCAGGGGGGAGGGACAGGACCTCGCTGCCCAGCTCTGGTGCTGTTTGGCCACTGCTAACCTTGTCCCAGGCACCCCATGCAGCTGGCCATGCTGCACAGACTGCTGGCAGGGCGCTGCCCTGCGAGGCCCAGCCTCCTGCTCCTCTGAGAATGGCACTTTAGGGAGACTCCTCCAGCCCAAACAGGCACCCCAAGGAGCAGAGACCAGCAACCAAAGCAGCCAGCTGAAGGTTAAAACAAATACAGAAACATCCAAGGAACCAATAAACCCTCAAAACTTTGTATGCAACTCAACCAAAGGAGCTGAAAAAATCACCTCTGGATTTTTTTCTGATTGTCCTTCCCCAGCAGGCAACACAAACTCTGCCCAGCTTGGCTTTGTACTGAGCACCACCCACTCCAGGGAGCTGAACATCAAGGAGTAACACAACAGAGAGCAAGTGGCATGACCTACAGAGGCGGTGAGAACTGTGTGATGTGGCTGCTACACCCCTTTCCTGCAGCTGAGCAACAGGGCAGACAGTGCACAGTCCTCTTCTAAGGCTGGGTTTAAAGGTGAAGCAGGAGTAGAACTCCTCTGCAGATTTAACAGTACTCATAGGTTGCCATTTAAAAATTTCCTTCATAATAGAAATTTCATGAGACTCATCAAGTTTCCCACATGCTCACATATTACTCATGCCTGCATTATTTGAGCACCTTAGACCAGCTGTTGTTGCCATAGGCCAAAATCTCAGGAGATTTTGGATGTATATTAGTAGTTTCTCTTCCGTTTTGGGTCCAAAACAGACTTCAAACTACTAAGATGTCTTGAGGACTTTAGATATAGAAGTTCCACTTTGGACTGATCTTCCTTCCTTTTACCAAAAAATCATCGTTTAGATCATTTTCACTGAAGTCATTCTCTGTGCATCTGTCTCCTCCATCAGTATATTCCCAGTGTGTTCCTTGTTGCACACTGTTTTAATTAGTGTTACACAGTCTTGTGTATTCAGCAAAAACCCCAAAATATGACAAATGTGATTAAATGTTTCAGTTTTGAGAACATCAGCTTAGGTAAGCTTTTACACAATAAGGCATTAATAATCTTTTGCATATGATATAAAACAATTTTCTGTGATTGATTAACTGTGTGCTGATCTTAACAACGATAACAGTGGATGAACACTTTACTCATTGTGTAGGTAGATACAGTTAGAGAGATACATGTAAAAAACTACCTTAGAATTAGGAAGCAAATAAATGTTTAAGTCAAATATTTGTGCTTTTATCCTTGGAGTCTAATGATGACAAAGTTTATTGGATATTTTACATTTTACTCAGCAGCAATTGTGGTTATTATTAATAGAAAAAATAGAGAAGAACTGGGTTACCGTTTTCAATAAATAAAGCATTTTACTAAATTTGTACACACCAGTATGTATGCATCTGTGGCTGTAAACTATATATTACACACAAAATGAAACAGGGGAGGAAAAAATACCTCAAGCCCCCCAAATGTTGTAACCAAGGCCCTATGCATGAAATGTTAGTTATCATAACGTGTCAGGCGTGGATACACACCACTGCTCTCTACTGGGTTAAATCAGAAATGCTTGTCTTTGACTCTAAATGCCTACATTGTGATTAAGTGAAAATTATTTTTCCTTAGATCACTTGATAAGAATCTGTTTACAGAGCAACTAACAGTTTTAATACTGATGCTTTGCATAAATTAGGGTGGCCATATTGTATAACCTACTGCCAACAACCCCTATGTAGGTCAACTGCACCTCAACTTTTATCACGTTAAGAATTAAACATACTATTTTTTTTTTAACAGCTCATTTAAATGGTATCAACTACCCATTCTAACTGCCTGTGTCTTTGTTTCATGCCTCTGGTCCCCATAGGCAGAGCCATCCCAAACACCAAGCAGTTCAAAGAAGCAGATAATTAACTACTGCCTATTGTACAAATTGCACATTTTCAATTAATGTTCTACCTCACAGGCAGGGCAGTTAGTTTTAATCAGTCTCATGACATCAACTATTGTGGTTACTGTTTCAGATACTAGAAGGCACCTTGGTGGTGCCATGCAGGCAGACTGCAGCACACAGCCCCTTCATTTGGTCTCTGCTGTGTGTAGTGCCCCTTCCTAAACATTTGAGAGAAAAAGGTTAGAAGGTGAGAGAATCACTGAAGGTCACTCTTCTCGGGAGAGGCTGTGCATACAGAGTTCAAATGGCTTTTAGTTCCTGTGCTCAGCTTTCATAGCTTCAGGCCTAACCCATGCTATGGAAGATAACAGAGATCAGGTGGACACAGAGGAGATTCAGAGCCATTTTCTCTTTGCATGTGGCTTGCAGCATGCACCATTAGCGGCAGTGCAGGATGGTGTAGTTTGGAGCAACCTTGAGAATACTCTAGCTAACTTTGGTGGAGCCCTAGAAACTGCAAAAATGGGTTTCCTTCTTATTTGTTTGCTTTTTGCTTTGTTTGTTTGGTTTTTGGCATTGTTTTGTTTTTTTCTTATTGGGGGGCTATTTTTGTGTCCTGTGCTGAAACAGATTAGATGATAAAAGAGCCAGGGTTAGTCCCTGCAGTCAAGGTTTTTTTTGAACCAGCATTCAAAATTTCAACAGTCTAGTGAATTAAAAATATGAAGTGTTTGGATTTGGGGTGGAGGTGGAAGAGGAAGGAGAGAACAGAAAACTCGGGGAGTAGAGCAAAAAAATACACTTCATTTTCACAAATAAGAGAATGACCTTTAATAATGCAGTTGGAACCTTGTCAGTTCTGGGTCAGTGCCCTACTCCTGCATTGTCCGCACACCGTTACTGCAGCAGTGCAGCCGCACCCCTAGAGGGAGGTTGTGTCAACAGTTCTATTACAAACCCCTCTTTCCAGAAGGTTAAAACCTGCCTGTCAGCAAGGAAATAACTTTATTAAAAACAAACCTTGATAAAAATCCATTTGGCCACTTTCAAATGATTACAGCCTTGTCCCAACACAAGAAACACACTGGGTTCAAATGCTCTCATGCAGCTTCAGAAGGGTTTTGCTGGAACCCCTTGCTTGGCTTGGCCGCACCCACGAGACTCAGGGAGGGAAGGCACTGAGGGAAGCTCCTGGCTTCCTGTAGCTCCTCACTGCTTTAGTGACCTGGGCCCTTCCAGGGGAGGCATGAGCCTAGGAAGGATGCTGGAAGGTGAGGTTTTCCCAGAGACCCAGCCCTACACCCAGTCTCAGCTCCCCATGAACTGGAGCTTGGATGGGAAATGTTTTGTTTCACCACAGACATTTTCAGATGCCTCATTCTAGTGGAGGTGACTCCTGCTCTTGTCATGGAAATAGCAGCTATGGGAAAGCAACGGTGACCTCTATCAATACAGCTCCCATTGGCACAAGGGTAGTCATCTATCCCTAATTCTAGGTGAAAGCTAAGGTTACAAATAAATATATATACTTATAAGAATTATACTAAACCTGGGTTTGGCTCCATTTGTTTAAAAAAAGCCATACACCAAAAAAAGCTTTTAGAGGACTCAGAGGGGTCTTTCTGTTGTAATAGGCACATTTGCTTGGTTTTCAGTCCAAAAAAAATCCATTCTGTGTGTATATCTGGCTGGTAGATTTACATATCCAGGCAGCTTTTTAGGGAGTCAGTCTCTTGTGTGTAAATAAGAGATGTCATTTGTTAAGATCTAATAAAAAAATCTTTAAATCATGCACTTTATATTCAAACCTCCCCCTTTAAAATGAAAACAAGTCTGAAGCTAGCCAAGTCAGGCTATTTATTCTACAGTGCAAACTCTCTCATTTTATGAGAATTTTCTCCTTAAGACAGACAGTTAAAAATAAATAAAAATTAAAATAAACTATGATGTATTAAAAAGAAGAAGCTCAGTTCAAAAAAAATTCAGTTTCGGATGTACTTCCCACCAGGTTTGCTTTGCTTTCAGTAATCTTGCTCACAAATAA
>JAOXXN010000120.1:17602065-17619565 GCA_026770055.1 Myrmophylax atrothorax
AAGCTTGGGAGATGACACTACCAACTCTTCCTCATTATGAAAAGTCCTGGTTCTGCCTTAGTCTTTGATTACTATCATTGAGCCAGATTTAAATTTGTAAAAGAACTTTTTTTTCTGGAATCAGTGCAGATGTATTTCTTTGATGAGGAAACTACCAAAGGCTGTCTGAAGTTGAGTTGTTTTTCTCCACTGGCTCCTTATTGACACACTAATGTTGGCAGAGCAGGGCAGTGTGGCAGCATTTCCCTCTGCAGAAGCCACGAGGACTCCCAGGAGATCATGCTTGACACCATGTGCTCAGTGACCTTTCTCTGAGGTGTACTTACAGCCCATCTTACCAGGGGTTCAGGTCAGTCAATGGCATACACATTTCCCAGGGTCTCTTCTACAGCCATTTGTTTAAATATCAAAGCCAAAGCAGAACCACAAACTGCTTGAATTAGTTCCAGAGTTAGGACAAGGCTCACATGATGTTAAGGAAGAACCTGCACCATTAGCAGGGAGACAAAAGTTAATCAGACAGGCTGAAACAACATAAGCACAGGCCAAGCCTTGCACACCACACAGAGACACTTGATTGCAGACAGGACCTGGATGGAGGGACAGCAGCACACCACACTCCAACTCTGTGTAACTGAATGCCTCACAACAAAGCTGCTCCAGCAGAAAGCGGGCTGAGGCAAGAGAGTAGCTAAAGGACACGAAGCCTTTGCTTTTGTACCAAGAACCGTACAAACGCCCTCTCAGAGCACTGACACCAAAGTCAGAGGCTTCCACTATGAGTAAAACATCTGTGATGTTGACTTTATTAACTGCAAATAAAAGCTTTTTAAAGAGTAGAGTACATATTTTTGCAGTTTCTCATTTAAAATCAATGTCAGTGACTGAATAAGAAAGTCATAAGTCTCGTTCTGCTACGAGAAGAAGTCAAACTAAACCGGAGCCATGGACTGTTTCAAAATGTTTCTCAAGCTGGAAGTAATCTTAAACTGTTATTTTGGAAATTTTGCTGATCCCAGATCCCAAACTGAAGCAAAACTAAGAACTTTCCAGCTCAGAACACTAGTTCAGCTAAAAAGCGACATCCCCTGGCAGGTTCTGTGTAACAAGAGGACAGCTTGACTTTAAGAGTCCTTTGAAACCACCACTCTGCCCCGCATCTGTCCTTCTCTCTCTCTTGCCACACTGTGCACCAGCAGAGGGTCACAACTTTCTTGCCCGGAATCAGCTGTCCTCAAGGACTACCTGCTAAGGTGACATTGAGGTAAACTGCTTCTTGTGATCCCTGTTTCTCATTTTACTGTTTTTGACTGGCCTTAGGTTTCTCCAGCAATCCCACTACTACACCTAGTAGCAGGAAGGTGTGTGCAGGTGATGGGTTTGGATTTTAACAAAGGAGAGAAAGGAGATTTTATCTGCCAGTGATCTAACCCTTCCATCATTCCCACTCCTCTGCCTAGTCCTGATCCCACCAAAGTTTCTGCCATCACTGTTTTCTCACCAACAACACTGTCCCCCATACCAAATGTAAGGTATTAAAAAGCCCAATACAGGCCCAGGACTAAAAACTATGGTCATGGAAAGGGGAGGAGATGGAGATTAACCCTTCCCCTTGTTGCAGGCCTGTTCTGAGAGTCTTTGAACTAAAGAATAAACTGTTACTGGCTTGGAATCAGAGCTCAGCTGAAACAGCTTCAGTCACAGCTGGATCTGACCCAGAACAGATTCAAACATACTGGTTCAATTCCCTGGTTTAAGTGTCTTCTTGTAATGATAAGCTGTAATCGGCAATTAGGAAGCATTCATGGTGAGGTAGTGCCAGAATTCATGTAAGGAAGGTCAGGCCTGGGCCCGGGTCTCATAAAAATTCCAAACTAGAGTAATAATCTCTATGCAGAGCAAACATTTCAATATTGACATAGCTAAAGCACAGTTGAGATGGGGAAAAATAGCAGGAAGCATTTGTGATTTATATGAAGATAAAGAGGTATACACATTCCTTAACATAAAGATGTTATAGATTCCACTGGGCACCATGCAATTGTATAGTCCTTGTGTTATATTCTGCAGGGTACATCAATAGATTTAAGTATTCATGAGCTCCAAACATGACAGGAAGCAGATACACCCTGTGTAAGTACCACACGACTGTACCAGTGCTCCTCATAAGCACTCTGTCGATGTTCTCAGCTAAGCTCAGGCAAAAGGCACCTAATGAGAGAGAGGATAGCTTTAAACTTTCTGCTGTTATCTCCTCTTGGGGAATCTTCTCTAGAGCTTTCTCTGTGATAATTTGCTAACAATTCACCTACATCCTCTGGCTAGATCTGGGTTTCCAGAGGACAGTAAGAAGTGGGACTTGTGCATGAGGCTGATGAAAACGTGGCTTGCGCCCTCCCCTCCTTTAGGCTGCTGGGAGCTCAAGCCCAGCACCTCACTGTCTCCTTTCTGGAGAGCCTTCCAGGCTGGAGATTCATATGGGACAAGATTACTCTCAAGAAGATTCTGAAAGGGGAAGGACATAAACATGTACTTCGTGTCAATGGTGAGGGCTACACACTGGCTCTGAAAGGAATACACAGACATGACAATGAGTGATAGGGCATGAAAAATACTTTTAAGAGGAGAATGAGAAAAGAAACTATGTCTATTGTAGAGTCATCCTAAGACAAAGTGCATCCTCTTTTCAGCACTGGCTAAGAGCAACAATTTCAGTTCACAGTTGGTGATTCCCAAGAGCACAGCTGGGATGTTCTAGCTTATATTTATAAACAACAGTTTAATCAGTACAGAAATTTCTCTGTCTGTAGGTTGGATCACAACAGTTCACACTATTAAGAGCTTTTCCAGAATTCTGTGTATTTTTTTGTTATGTTTTTTTGTTTGGTTTGGTTTGGTTGGGGTTTGTGTGTTTGTTTTTGAAGCAGTATACCAGGGTGTTATAATTTTAAACTGATACACTACTCTTTAAATGAGATAATGTTATGAGTTACCATGTGTTTCATGGTGCAATCCCAGCTTTCCCCACCTATTTCAATCAGCAGCTCCTTTCTCATTATACTCTTACTTATCCCTATGTCATTCTGCCAATTGCCAGCTAAAAGTCTGTTTAATTTGCTTGCAAGGGACAATGTATGAGAAACGAAATAACAAAATAAAAAGTAATGATTTTGTAAACTGGTAATTGTTTAATTCCCTCCAGAGTAATAAAATTTTATAAAAGGAATATGAACATGCTGAAAAATCAGGGTATGGCCATTTGAGCTTCTTTTTGGTTTCTTTGAGAAAGAAAACACTAATAATAAGATATTCGGGTTGAATGAAATCTCCTTTGATTTATCGCATTTCCCCAGTTTCACAGGTAGGAAGGGCAGAAGAATATATGTAATTAAACTATTGGCCTAAAAATGACAAAGCTCAAAACGCTTGGAGGTGCTGAGTACTTTAGAACTTGTTATTTCAAGTTCACATATTGACTCAGATTAAGTAAAAAACATCCTTGTTCAGATGGAAACATACTGAGAGGGCGTTGCTTTCTCTGTAAGGCCTTCTTAACTCCTAAACACACTTCTGTGTGGTAGATCTCACACTTGGTGCTCCTGGGACATGAGCTGGAGTAACCTGCTTGTGGACAATTTTCAGGGAAGAAATTAAGTGAGGGTGGTGGTATGTGCAACATTAATATTAGGGTGATATAAAATGAGGAATCATTAAGTTCTTTTAGAGGCCAAGTGTTGCAAATTGAAAAATATCTGTTTCTTAGTCTCCAGAAAACAAAAGCCCTGAAGGCCAAACTCTCAAATGTGTCAGGTTGTGCTGCATAGGATTTTCCTAAGCACTTAAAGAAGTTGAGATCCTGACTTCCATTTCAATCAATGGGACTGATGCTCTTAAGTGATTTTGAAAATTCCACTGAGCATCTGTCTTTTTAATCACCTCAAAACTTTAGAGAATCTTTTGACCTGTGATTTAAGATGTATGTGTTACAGAAATGGAAATTTTAAAAGGGACAACAGAATAAAAGGTGGCATTAAAATAGTAGCTGTGATTTTTTCAGGTCTGGTTGATAATGTTCAGGAGTGGTGGGAAAGTGGAGTCAAAGCCCAAGCAATGGTACAGCCACGTATGAGCAGGTGTCAGAGACTCCCTCTGTGCTGCAGATGTCTTTGTTGTTCTGAATGACTGTCCACTCAAAACCAGCTACCAATGAGTAGCAACCAGTCAAGCCACCAACAGCAGACAGAGCAAAATGTTAAAGAAAAAAGTCCCCCCACTGTAGCTGTTAGTGCTTCATACAAGTCTGACCACATTCCCCAGCCTAAACCAGCCCAGATGAGCTGTGCTCACTGCAGTCAGCCAACCAGTAGCAGAGGATCTTCCCTCCCTCCAGGGACAGACAGCAGCTTGCCCACAGCAGTGAGGAGCAGCGGGGGCACTGATTCCCAACCACCTTATCAGCACTTCATCACAGAAAAAGAACATCTGAGGAGAACCTCATACCCATAGATGTGGCCAGGCTTAGGGTGTGTTCAGACAGGCAAGCAATCTCAACAGGTACCAAAGACAAGGGGAGGAGAGTATCAGCACACCAGAGTGGTTACACCCAAGACAGCTCAGGCCACTCAACCCACTCACAGGCATTTTCTGTGGACGAAACACCATCACTCTCATCACTCTGTTTTTGATGGAGCCACGCAGATAATGACAAGAATTCTTAAATGACCACTGCTGTGGCATCCTACATTACTGCCACAGATACAGGACATAATAACAATCTCCAGCTGCCTGTAATATTGCAATTAAAATCTCTAGTAATCCTTGGTGTAAGTTGGTAGGAACTGCACAGCAGCAGAAAAGTCAAACTTTCACGTTATTAAATAATTACATCGTCACACACATTAAGCCTAAAACACAACCAGCTTTGTTCAATGCACAACATATTCCTTATTCTGGTAGGTTATGAGAAAACATATCAAAATTTTACTTTAACAAGGCGAAATAAAAGAATATCTTGTCTCAAAGGAGATTACTATTACAACATACTACACAACTATTTTTGGTAGTGAGTTAAATAACATGTAAAAGACATGTCAATTATTTAAATACTGATTGAAGGCTATGCAGATTTCTATAGAAAAAAGGAAGTGTTATTGTGACCACTGTACTTATATTAACTTTCATACAGCTAAAAAAATTTACCCTAGTGGAAAGGTTTACATTTCCTTAACCTAATCAATTATTCAGCTCTTTATTTACTTATATAATTTATTGATCTAGTTAGAATCTTGATTTCAATGTAGAAAGGTATGTGCAGTGTTTAGGTTCAGAGAAATCAATCACTTATACACAAACTGTTGATCCTTTTGGTTCCAGTTATAGCTGTAATTCATTTGTCCCACCAAACTGGGTCTATAAAGCTTGAATATTAAAGATTCAGCTTCAGCCCCTCAATTATACCAATGTGTTTCTTGATTCAGTATCTTTTAAATTAATTCAGAAACTTCTGCACTTCCAAGAGAAAATTATTATCTTATCATCCTCTTGATTTTTTGATACAGGGAATAATGGAGCTACAAAAAATGAATAAGATCAGAAAACCTAATTTAATTGATTAGTCGGTTCTGTGAAATCAACATATTTGTGTAAAAGCTATGAAAAACTGAAGCAAAAGCTGTATTTTTCTTGCACTTCTATGTTAGATAAATACTGTAATAAAATATCAGTATAACAATACTTTTGCCTCAGTTTTCTTTAGGCATCAGACAGAAGTTATTTTTTTATTATATTTTTCACCAAATATATGTCCATACAAAAGCAAAAGGATTATCCAGCCAGAGTGGAGAACATGTAACAAAAATCACTGCTAGTATCTAGGCACAGCATAGCTCGCTAAAGAAGCAAGGGTTTTTTTTAAGAATATATAAGATATCTTTCATGAGGAACCTACTTTTTTCCAGAGGAATCAGTGGCAGAACTGGGATAGGGGCACAGCTCAATCTGCAGCATCTGTGCATCCCCAGCTGTTCACATTTCATCCAGTATCACCGGCACTGTCAGCACTGGCTGCCATGGACTCAGTGGCCATCTCAGACCTCCTTTACCAAAAATAGCTCAAAATTTAGAACAATCTCTACTATTACTGAATGCTTTCTAGTGAGAGGGAACCAACCACAAGAGCTGTTAACCTGTTGCAATGCTCAGTCACCTTGGCTATCTAAAATTTAAACTTTCCTGGATCTCCTACTTTATTTTGTTTGTCTTTTAGGCCTTTTTCATAAAATTCCTTTCCCAATAATAGATGTTTACAGCCTTTGATCAAATGCTCCTCATCCTCTTTACATGCTTGTCAAACAGCTCTATATAAGGAAGTGGATTTCTCCTCACTTTCTTCATCTTAATGAGCCCAGGAATGGACAGATCAGTCTTCCTCAGCAAAACAGTCTCCTGACCAGCAATGTGCCAACAGAAAAACCCTGCCATGCTCTTAAGCTCTTTTCCAATGCTTTGGAGAACTATTGCCCCATCCACCCCTATTGTACAACCTACTCTAATAAAACTCCTCAGATTGCATTTGACTGCTCTTTTCCTTTGTTTTGACCTTCAGAAAGGTCCCCAGGCCTTGAACATAAGAGAAAATAGGGAAGTAATCTGGTCAGAATGATGTGTGAATTCAGGAAAGACCATTACAACTCATAATTTTGAGCAATTCCTGTCTGAGAGTCATCAGATCAATTCCATAATACACATACAAAGAAGACAATAAGCTGAAAGAATTCACTAAATATGCTGATTTATGCCACCCAGAAAGTTGCCAAATGTTACACTGTTGCTGAATATAGTTCAGTTATTTCCCTGAATTCTAGTCAATGTAATTATGAGCTTTTATTAGAGGACTCACATATTGTCTTTATAGCTACAACATCTATTTCAGCCTCAGCTAGAATTCATGAACAGCACATTCCCATTCCTTAAAATGCACTGCATGAGGCACATTCTGGGTCAGAGTCAACTCTCACACAAGTAAATCTGGATTAACAAAGTCCACAGAGGGTAATGTACTGGTACTAGCACAAAGCAAACAGTAAAAATGGACTCACAGCCACATATTTGAAAGCAGAGACACCCACCTTATCAAACTATACAAAATCCTTGAATCTGGGAGGGAAGAATGCAGAAAATGAAAATAAAAAATTAATGTTCCCCTAAGGAGATAAAACTGCTAATGACTTAAAAGTGACTTAATTGTTCTGTTTTCCTTATAGCAGTTTCCACAGAAGGGAAAGAGTACAGAAGGCTGAAGTTTAGCTGTTTCTCCACTGTCCTGCAGCCTCAAAGAATCTGATATGACAATTCTGTGCTCAGTTGTTTGAACAACTTAAAACACATGCTAGACAGCTTAAGGAAGGAAATTAATACAGCTCTCACAGGTTGTTCATTCCATGGGAAAGATGAATTGAGAATACAGGCTGGGACACATGTTGGAAACACTTTCAGAGCAATTAACAAAAAACCTATTTATATAATGCATCACACTAAGCAGCAGGTGAAGTATAAGCAGGAGCTGAAAGATGCATTGTTCAAAATTGAAGAATCCCAGTACCAGTGATAATTTGGCACTGATTCTCCGCTGAAGTTTAAAATGGGATGCAGCTGAACTGAATTTCTAATCCCTTCACTCTCAGGGCAGGGATGCTTCAGCACCTGGGGGACCAAGGAAAGGAGAGAAGACTTTTTTGCTCCCCCTGAAGGTTGTGGTGGTACCTGCACTCATCACCTGTCCCAGATGCAGGCACAGGCCTGCATGGCGCCTTCAGATCAGCCTGCACCTGTCCCTGCCGACACTCTCTGGCAAAAGCAACATTTGCACTCACTCTTTTGCAAGTGTAAGTACTCACACAAACTTTGATTTACCATTGGCATTTATCCCTGTTACTCACAGGCCCTTGTGTAATGTGTGGATATTGTAAACAACATCATCCATGCAACACTGCTATTCTTAATAGCAAGCATCCTTGTACTGAATTACACAGCAAATGCACTCAACAGGGCATTGCGCCACTCAGAGCATATCCAGAAAATCTGAATAGTCCACTGAAATCATGAAACAGTAAGTGGATTGGTTTCAAAGTTGCTCACATGATAAACAGGTTACTTCTACCCATGACCCCATTGATCCCTTTGAACTTAAGTTCAAAGTCTTTGAGTAAATTTTACCTGAAGCTGACCTCCATAACGTTCAGAACACAGTACGGTAACCAGGAAGTACGGATCATAAATGCCCAAACTGGTCAGTACCCTGCACAAAGTGTCTTTGCTGTCATGCACAACAGCTTACCAAAAAATAATCACAAGTTTTGTTCTAAACTGAGTTACTATCACCCTGCCTGGGTCTGCTGGAAGTGTATTTGTAACTGCACAAAAATAGGACAGGTTCCACTAAGATGTGAACAAGGAGGGCTTCTACTGCAGAGAGAAGAGAGAGTATCTACCACATGTACTGGCTACATGGGACAGGAAGAAGCTGCTGAAGGGCCCCTCAGTCTTACAAGTGAGGTGAAAATTCTACTGTTGCAATAAAAATATGTCACAGTTTCAATTATCTGGTCCTGCCTCAGAGAGAGACAGTTTCATACAGTGATGGCTAGACAACGCAGTAACAGATTTGTCTTTCTGAGGTTTATTATGAAAAAGCAATGGTAGCAGCAGGAGAAGCAGCCTCTGCCCAACCCAGATGCCCCCTCCAGCACCAGCCGGTACCAGCTACCTCACGGGAAGCTACAAAATGCTCAAGAGCAGCAGTGGAAGGGCCTTCTGAAACAGGAAGTTTCTCAGTTTTTCTAGTAATGTAATTGGTTTTAATTGTGCATGTTCTCACTGCCCTGTAGTCATGTCTAAATCCTCTTTGAAACCTGTTACAGGTTCATCTATGCTATCTTGTTACAGCAAGGCCCACAGATCCGTTATGCACTGGAAAAAACCTTTCATTTGCAAATTTTCATTGCTGCCTTTCAGTTTCACAGACAACTCTCATCACCATCCAATATTTATTAACAGTTCACAGTTGAAAAAAACCTTTGTGGTTCATTCTGTCTCGTGGCCATGGGCTTCTGAGAAATATTGTTAACTAATTGAGTAGAAGAAGCAAAGACTCTGGCACCACTGGTGAGTTCAGGGGTTTTTTTAAGAGTCTGTCTACAGCTGTGGTTCAGCCCATGGATTTCCTCACTAAAGTTTCTGTGAAGTCTCATGTTCATGTCCATGGAGTCAGGATCCCAAGCACTGATGGGTTTATACTGCTCTTAGTGTGAACTCCCCTACCACTTCCAAAAAACAAAAGGTCAGAAATGCAGAAATCAAGATGGCAAGTATTTAACTTTCCCAAGAGACAAGATCATCCAAGCAAGTAGCATTCTGCTCCTTGTTTCCCTTGGAGGCACTTTTAGTGGATAGGATGACTGCAGGTCTCTATGGAGACAGAATCCAATGCTCACATAGTTCATCTAAATGATGAGTCTTAGTCAAGACCAAAATGTAACAGGATGCTTCTCTTTACATCACTTTGTAACACATAAACTATCTGCAGAATATATGTAGCCAAAGGTGATGAGTTTGTGCAGTGTTCACAAATAGAGAATAGCTCTTGAACGTAATAATTTTTCCAAATAAAAAGCCACCTTGTGCTGAAATAAGTTTTCACACTTTGTCTTTAAAAAAGAATCATAATGCAGAGGTAATATCAGCAATGATAAACCACTGACTTTATGAAAATAACTGAATTTCTAATAATGGAAATGCAAAGACACTGTTCAAGCAACTACAAAATCACATCCATTAAAAATGTGTACTTCTCAGGACTTTTGGTTGTTTTGAGTTTGGTTGGTTTTCAGAAGACAAGCTTTCACCTAGTCCTTTAAAATTTCTGACTGCCAAGTCTACATTACAAGCAGGGTCATTCTGTCGAAGGACAATCCCGTTGTAATCAATATAACAACATGATGACAACCAAAGTCCCTAAGGCAAAAACAAGTATCTCAGTTGGAGTAAACTCTCCTGGGACATCCAAAAGGTTAAAAACAAACACCCTATTCTGAAATCTGATTTACAAAATCTTACAAGGAGAAACACAGGGAAGGAAGTTCGTTTTATGGACAATACAAGCTTAAGTGTTTTGGGAAATATCTAGGCACATATAAACAGTCATTCTTTGTGATGTTTGAAGATAGGGAAAATAGACTTATGTCTTTAAATTCTACTTTTCTGGAGTCTTATTTATCAGCACAAACCAGCTGTGTCAGTAGGATAGTGCTAAAGATGACTCCCTCTGTCACCTTATGTCTAAGGTCAAGTGTTTTGTACCCTTTGCTGTTCTAGGTGATTAACAACAGTTTTAGCTGTAGACAGCTGGATGCTTACAGTGTTGCAAGCACTGATGGTTAGTCTTGTCTTTGATTATATGAATTGACTTTGGTTTCAACAACAGTTGAAAATTCTATGGAACTCGACAAACTACAAATAGATTTCTCTGACTTTCCTGTTTTCATTAGATGTGTACAAATTACCTCAACACGCCCTTTTTTTTCTGAAAACACCAAGGTCTGAAAGAAACTCTTGTTATATTGTTGCCACTTAGGTTTCACTGAGCCTGCATTATCTACTCACAGCTTTAATGACTTCCTGCAGAGAGAGGCTCTGTAGAAGTCTTGGCAGCAGGGCTAAGAATAGCATTAAATGCAAGGTTATCTAGGCATTACACTCACTGTAACATGCAATTAACTCTCCTCTTCCATTTTCATTACACAATTATTCATTAATGTCAATTTAATTTTATGCATTGTTCTACATGACCGAAGGCTGATTACGGGCCTTTTCACTCCAATATCCCAAGTTAACTGGTGCCAGCCTCTCTCAGGGCTGCCTAATTGCAATTTAGCCCAGACAATTCCTCCCATTTTTGCCCTCCAGTAATGGAACGACAGATCACGGCCAGGTAAAGATTTTAAGGTGGAAATAAAGCCCAAGCTTGAGCAGCACTGAAAACAGCAGAGCCCTGTCCCTCCCTTCCCTTTAACATCTCACATTTTCTGAATTGTTGTTTCGTGTAGCTGCCGATGCTATAAAAAGCCTCATAACTTAAATTGGCCTCTGCACCGTCCCAGGGATTTTTCCAGTTCTATAATGCTGCTTTAACACAGAAACAACATTAGGCATTGTAAAGACTCAGTATAGTGTGTATTTAACCAATTTGTTCAACAACAAGGTAGCTATGCTATGGTCTCCATTCATTGCATTTGGTTTGCCTCACTGGTAAACTTCTGGAAAGTTTTGAAAAAGTTTTTAAGCATTTTCCTGTTTAACTTCTTGTACTTTATTCAGTTCAGCTCTCTGAAAAACTATTCTTTATCAGATATTTTTCTTGACAAAAGAATGCAGAAAGTCTCACACTTAACAGCAACACACGTTACCAGCTGTTTTCACTGCACACCACTTAATAAGCCACCTTAAAAAGTCAGGATATAAATATAGCATCCTCCCCCCACCCCTCAAAAAAAAAAAAAAAAGAAGAGAGATTCCTCCATATTATCTTCTCCTAGTATTTGCACTGTACTTTAAATCTGCACAAGCAGCTCATCATTACTTTTTTCCCCAGGTGTAGTGACAGACCATAGCCTAAAATAAGATATAAAGAATGGCTAAGACAAACTACATGCTTTTTTGTTTCCTTCAAATCACAAGTCTGTATTTCTCAGATTAAAAAAAAACATTAAAAATGAGGAAGTAATTCTGTGTCCTCTGCCTGAGTGAGCTACCAGCTTCATTTCAGAAGAGGGTCTGTATGAGGCCTTTTGCACACACCTGGTAGAAAGGCTGTGATGAGACATGCTTTTTTTAGACATTGTCTGATGCCTCAGGGTAGGCAACAAGCTGCTTCTTTTAAAGCAATAATGAGAAAAAACAAGTTGTATGCATCACAGTGCTCCTTTCTCTCCCTTCTTGCCACTGTTTTTAAGGCTGTGTCAGCATTCTGGCTTGAAACCCTTGTTTGCAGGGGCTTTACAATTCAGTCATAAAAATGAGTTCCAAGCTGAAACTTGGCACATAAGCTTTCGGCCTAAGAGGAAATATTTTTTACAAATTGACAAAACTAAAATCCTTTTGGTTGCTTCTAGGTTGAAAAGGCACTGTTCCCCCTCTCTCCCCCACCCACACTGTAGCAAACTCACTGTGCAGTTCACTTTATACAACTATAAATAAAAATGGTTTGCAGGACCTCAGTCTATTAAATGGACTTGGATAGTTTTGGTAATTGTTTTTTGAAAGCATTCAACAGCTCAGGGCTGAAAGATAAGCTCAATGACATACATACATATTTAATTATTTTATATTATCTCTTGTTATTCTTTACTGCATTAAGTTTCATGGTGATTTCAATCACTAGAAAAAAGGTTATTAAGCATGCAGAATAGTTCTTGTGATATGTTTGATCAGAAACTTCACAAGCCAATGACATAGCCACGTTTACTGCAAAGGAGTCTTATGGCAGCTGCTTAAAAATGCATAAATGTGTATTTAACAAACTAAATGCAAATGGATATGATGAGGTTCTTATAGACTGTGATGCAATAAAATGTATTTTAAAACTCCCTAAATAGGTTTTAACTTAATTAGGTCAATATGTGTGTTTAAAGCTTAACTTATATGATCAGGTCAATAACTGGCATTTGGGGGATTTTAAAATATAGATTTTTAAAGATTTTAGTTTGGTGTTGTTAACAAAGGCAAAATAAAAAAACCCGCAGGGTTTTTTTTTATACCTGCAGGCTGAGGTATAAATCAGACAGGTCAAAAAATTAAAAGTGAATGCTGACATTATGCTTCAAAATTGCAGAGGGCCAAACACAGCATGGGAGGTGTCAGTGCTGTACATGCTGTATTGCTCTGACGAATTGCACAAGAGAAGGATAAAGTGGGAAAGAGTTAAAACAAGATTTGATCTGTCTGTCTGATGACTGTGTTTCTGACATAGCTTATATTGACCTGGACCTTTTATTTGAATTTGGGAGTCCTACACATCCATATTTTGTTTTGAATTCAGCTTTTTCTTCTAAATGCACACAGACTTCAACAGCGAACCTTGTTTGATACTTTGATTTTTTTTGCCTTAATTTATAAGTTACCAATAGTTTATTGCCTTCTAAAGCTTTTTGATTCATGCTCTGTTTGCTTTCCCTCTGTGAGGTTTATGGCCATGGGACCTAATTTGCTGGTTTCATTATGTATGTTAGACAAAATCTGTATTGCTAACAGGGCTTGGTTTGGGCCTGAAAGTTTTATTTCTAAAGTTAAACCATTACTGTGTAACAAATAGTTACTCAGAAAATACCCTTGCATCTGTCAGTTCTCTGAAGTTGACAACTGATTTGAACTCATTGTATTTAAACTAATTGAATCAAGCAGGAGCATTCCAAACGAGGCAGCTTTACCGCAGTGCACCGCACAGGCCTCCACGCACAACCGTCCGGGCAGAGCTCCTTAACCAACACAAAACAAGGACTGCCAGTGCTGAGGAACAATTTGGATGGGATTAATGAAACAGTGAAAGTCACACAATGGGCACAGTTGCACTTGAAAGTTTATGTGCCAGCTTTTCTCTTGATGGTTTTGGCAAGCTGAAATGCGAGCAATGCACGGATACAGGGTCCATGTCAGGGATGCTGAGGCTTGGAAAGATGCTACCTACATACAATTGTATGCTCTTACCTGCAAAACCAGTAAAAAGTATTGCAGCTACTCACAGCTGTTCATTACATTTTTAAAGTAGAATTTGAATTTCAGTAGATCAGACAAAAACTTGTAATGAGCATCTTAGTACCACAGGTATTTGAGTGAAGTACTCACCAAGAGAATGCTGCAAGAATGTTAAATGGTTGGAAATAGCAAAACTAGTTAAAATCATGCAAAGCCAGGGATATACTTCTGAAGTTCCATGGCCATGGAAAGGGAGTCTTGAAAGCTTAAATATAATTATCTGGCACCTAAATATTAATCTCCAACCCCCAATTTGTCTGGGAGCAGTTTGGGGTCTGACAGCTGGTGGCCACACGTTCTCCTCCCCGAGAGAGCAGCCTACCATGCAGTGCTGAACTGCCTGAGCTGAACACGCATCCTGCCCGGTTTGGCAGCCAAGAGGGGCCGGGGCCGCAATGGGCTGCAGGTGGCAGCTCTGGTGGGTGACACAAAACGGAGCCTCCACACAGCTGAGCCAAGGCAACTTCTGCAAAGTCAGTCTCAGTTGGAAACATTCTCCATGGCTTCTGATAGGAGCAGATTGGTTTTTCATGGGCTAAAATTCAGAGAGGAGGGAACCAGCTTGCCTTATGATTATTCATACTATTGTTTAGGTTTCAGACTATATTCAGGTACTGGGCATGCTCCCTTCTAAGACAGCTTTTGTAAGTATGCTGGCTGTTTAGTTTGCCAAGCATATGTAAACAGTTTAAAAAATGAAATAACTGTTCTGTTTTAAAATATATATTTATTGCCCCCCTCCCCCTAAAAACTCCCAATTGTTTTTCATTATGGTTTGCTTGCAAGCCAAACTTCATTGAAACAAATAAAGATACTTTTTAGGTATAGGACTTTTTAAAAAAATAGTATTATAGTTATGTAAAATCTATGCTCCTGTAATTTAAAACAATGCTACCCTGGAGTTTTAAATTTTCCAAAATGAGGATTTATAATGAAACACCTGACAAAACCTTAACATACAGACACTAATAAGTTATTCTGTAAACAATGAATATGATTCAGATTTTTTTTTTTGGAACTACCTTATTTAGCCTAGTGTGACTTCACTTACTCCAGTGAAATAATTTCCCCCATTTACCTTGTTGTGAGTGGCTGCAATCATGTGTGGTATATGGTAAACACGTGTTGGGGCAATCTGCACAGATCACTCTTTTTTTAAGGTCTACATTGACAAAAATGGATAGTAGATGAAGTGAAGTTTCTAACAAGTTAGCCAGAAAAACACTTAATGAATAAAAATAAATGTCATTCAAATGCCATTGTAGTCTGTATTTTTGCCTTACAGCTGTTCAGTTTTCTCACCCCTTGCTCTATGACATTAAATCTGCTTAGCATTCTTGACAATGTACTTTTTGGTTTCTGCATAATTTGGTCATTTTACTAATAGGGTTTATAGAGATATTATGTTCCATTTAGAGGTAGCGTTGCTTATAAGCAAATGGCAGTTGTGCAGCTATTCTGAAAGGTTAAAATGGTTCACTGAGGTATTATTCCAGATGTTGTAGGCCTTACAATGGCCACAGGTGCTGACTCAGAGTAGGACTTTGTGTTGCAGAATCCTGCTCTAGACTGTAACCCTGATGAGGCTCAGGACGAGGGCGATAGCTGCTGCTGGGCTCAGAAGACAAAACTGTAACTTCAGTCTGGGCCAAAGCCTGACTCAAAATCAAATGCATGAGGACAGATTTGCACTAAAGAATGATAGTAGGAGGGATCTGAACATGTAGTTGCTTCCAGTCACCTAAACCCAACTATAAATCAAGAGAGTATTTGACAGCTAAGTAGATGTCGTAAGTTTTCCTCAGTAATTTCTGCCAAGGGCTGGATTGTGGGGTTATTTAGCTTTGCAGGATGGCTCAGGTCATCCCATTTGCTGACTAGCTGAGTAACAACTTGAGATCATTTAATCACCACAAGACTCCAAAATACATTGAAAACCCGAGAGATGTCTGTTATCTCTGTTTCCTGGATTTTGCGTAAGTATCACAAGGAAGAGACAGGAATTGGGTAGGACACCACACTTTTCAGTTGGATAATGTTACTTCATTCTTAGAATGAATGTTTTCTACAAAATGTGTATTTCTGACCCATTTAATTGGGGACATTTAAAAAATCCAGCTAATGAAAAAATTGCTAATGAGACCCTGAATATGCCAACTTCCCATCATTTCTTCTCCAGTTGGATCACTTGAACTGCCATTACCTCTTTGTGATACAATGTACAGCTTTTAAAATACAACAGCAAAGTTTTCAGTAGGCTAGTTTGACTGGTACTCAATGAATACCTTATGCAGCTGATCTACCACTTTCTGCTCCCTAGCAAATTTTATCTTCCCAGTTATTTTAGTGGAAAAGAAGCACACTGCCAGGTATAGTCTCCCTTCAATGCATGCCTGCATCTCCCATTAACTCTAGAGGGAATTATGCACACACATCAGGAGAAAAATATACCCCATAGTGATAATGGCTTGCATTTATATAATGCCTTTTATTCCAAAGCACTTTTCAAACTGCTCTATTGCTAATCTGATTAGAAGATCCATCTGTAGAGTGTACCTCCATTACTCTGCTCTACTAGCAAGCATAACATATTCAACCTGGTCTATGAAAACCCTTAAAAAAGGTGTCACTGTGTATTTATGCTCAGGTTTTATTAGTGGTGATCTCTTCCCTTCTTTCCTCTCTTTTATGCACAGTAAGTTGCAAATGCACACGCTTGTTCAATTTTTACTGTGATCTGCAAAATCCACAATAAAAAATGGAGACCACACAATATGGCACGAGACATCAAAAAACCAATTTGATTTTTTGCTCTCAATGAAATCAGTTGCCAAATCACCAGTGATTCCACTGTGCTCATCACAGCCTGGACCCAGAAGTATTAAGAAACTGACCCACTTTCCCACAAATTTTCATTAATGTATAATACATATGGAAATAGATAAAGAAATAGTAGTTTACAATACAGGTCCTGAGCACAGGGAGATGGTGAGTATCTTAGCAGTGAGGAAAGAATTTTTCATCAAATGAAAAACTTACTTCATTCTCTCAGCTGTGGCAGGAATAGGAGTTACTGGTCTGCCAGGAACAGCTGCATGACCAGGATTTTGGCATCCAGCTAACAAAAGAGCATTGTACATTATTTCATCTACAATAATATCCCTCAGTCTCTGAGACAACACACAAAAGGGAAGACTGGAATGTCCTTCACAGCAAAGCCTACCTGTGCAACAAACCCTGGCATTCTGTAGGGCTGGAAGGGATGAGGGAGAAGGAATAACGTGCACTCATGGGTAAGGGCTGCTGAAAATTACACCATACTTCTGTGACGCCAAAGCAGAGCCTAAGTGTGTTCCATAGGTGTACAAGCCATCTGCTTGTCTTCCAAGGGTAAATTTTACCCACTGCACTTTAAAGATTCATGTTCATTGCTTTCACAGTTACCACTGAGGTCTAATTTACATCTTGGGATGGTAACAACAAGAGAAGAAAAACCTTTTCATGTAATATCCGTTACACAACTTCTCCTCCCACTCCATCCCCACATGCCAAACGCATTTTTATTTCATGGATGGAGATGTCTTTAATAATGTGTTAGGGAATCCAAATGGCCACCCTGATGCGCCAACACATTTCATAAGATAACTTTCTTGGTGCTTCCCAGTGATTTCTTTTCCTTAAGGGGGTGTCATTA
>JAOXXN010000120.1:17623179-17636572 GCA_026770055.1 Myrmophylax atrothorax
AATTACAGAGCTGCATTTGAAGATATGAATTAACCTATTCCCATGTGCTTTGGGCAGTAAGGGCAACATGGCATTTGCCACCCCCCTATTGGACCAGCATGTGTAATAAAAACAGATAACCAGGACAAGAAAATTAGTATTGGGACTAAGCCCATACCTTATTACAAGCTCTTTCTTTTTCTTTCTTTTACTCTCTACAAATACAAACAAGCCCTGTGAAAGTATCACAGTAACAGAGCACTAAATTAAAAGAGCCAACCACAATAGCATTAGCATTAGAGGTTACAACAAATGCAATCATCGCTGGGAAAAAAACCTAAATGCAGGCATCTGCACAAAGAACTTTGAAACAATGACTTGACTCCATAGGGAAATGCTGTGGTATATAATACAGTATCATTACAATAAAAAAGGAGCCATGAGACACATCACTAAGAGAGAAAACAAATCAAAACAAAACAGAGAAGAAAAGAAAGCAGCTTTTTGTGTCTCTGCCAAGGGTGAAGTAAACAGTACATCTGTTTCAAAATTCAGACCCCTACATCTGACCAGGAGTAAAACTGTCCATTAGAAAACAGAGTCAGGAAAGGTTAGTGACATTTTAAGTGTCTAGTTTCTTTATGCTTTTTCCCTTGCACACAGAAAACCAGTTCTGAGTGCACAAACTTAGAATGAATCCAACTGTTAAAGGAAAGTAATTTTCCAAATTCCTATTTACATTAACAATACACTTACCATAAACATGGAACATACTGTGTACAGGCAGTCTGACTTATAGCTGCTCAGTTCAGCCTGTGCAAGATAGCCAGGAGTAGTGGGTTTTGATAATCAGGCCACAGTATTAATACAACATGAACCATAAATGTTCTGTACAACACCTCTGGTTAAGCTACCAAATCTCACTGGAATATTAAGGAGGAAAAAGCTATATTCGACTTTCTGTTCCAAATTACAAAATATACTTCAGAGAATTTCTACAGATACCCATTTTGAACAGACACTGCTAAACTGAGCACATGGTGCAGGTGATTAATGGATGCATCTCTGAAATAAACCTCTGATCCTTAGTATCCAGTTCAAGCTCAAATGCTGCTGCTGCCTCAGAGATTTGGTTCCATAAACTTAGCTACGGGATTTCAAGTGTCAGTTTTGCAGGCAGGGGTCAGTCTGCTTGGGAAAGTGGAAGTCAATCGCTCTGGGTGAAGAAAACTCCATTTCAACAGGTTTCATCAGTCCTCTGCTCCTATAACATTAGTCTGAAGGGACTAATTTTGACTGATGCCAATTGTGGATAAATTCTAAACAATGTCCATTTCCATCAACGTCATCATCAAGCTACATGGGGAGTATTTTACAGCACATCTGAATAAGGGGACTCAGAAACACAATCTATGTTGAACATACTCCTGTTCCAAAACACAAACCATACACATCACTACAACCAGATTTCATATTAATATTGGGCAGTAGTAACTACAAAGCCATGAACTTTACACAGAAGCAGTGTCACCATAGTATAATGTTTACAGCAACCCTGCTGCCATAAAATAAATCAATATACCATATAAATGTATAAATAAAAACAGAAAAATATTTTTATTTTACAAAATGAAATGCTGGCTGAAATATATTCTTTATTATTTGAATTGTTTAAAAGGCAATTCCACATCAATGGCTAGTAGAATGCAATTCAAATAGCAGAGCTGACCTTCGTGGTATTTTGAATTTACTTATGGTGGGTGAAACAGAAAGCCAAGCTCCATTCCTAACCGGTTTTGATCATTAAAAAAAAATCCATGGCAATTTTAACAAGAATACGGGTGTTAAATTAATCACAGTGAACTGGCCGAATTCCAGTTCTGGTAATTGCATCCTGCATACCTAAAATTCCCCCTGCAGTTTCAAATTGAGAAGTTATTCTTCACTTTTCCTCTCAAGAAACTTTGCATATTGTGGTG
This sequence comes from Myrmophylax atrothorax, assembly GCA_026770055.1. NCBI lineage: Eukaryota > Metazoa > Chordata > Aves > Passeriformes > Thamnophilidae > Myrmophylax > Myrmophylax atrothorax. The sequence goes on from JAOXXN010000120.1 coordinate 17,625,138, forward strand.
CTACTAACATAACTTCTGGTCAAAAAAGTTTCATATGCTTATTAAGCAAATGGGTTGAAAAACTTTTCTTAAAGATACTTAGACTAAAGTATTATCTTAGACTAAAGATACCTTAAAAACCTGACTATTATGGCACCTTTCGTCATCCAACTATTTTTTCCCCTCATAACATACATATTTGTTCTCTCCCCTGAATGCAGTGGAAGCATCTGTTTATCCATCACTTCTCTAGTTAAGAAAACCTTACCTATGCCTTCCAGAACCCTAATCTGGAAATATCCCACTCACCTGACACAGTCAGGTGGAAGAACACAATGAGCATCCTCAGTCTCTCCAGACAAACAGCAAGAAAACTACTTGGCATCTTGGATATGAGTCTTGTGAAGGGCACAGGCACTTGCTGCCTCTGCTCTTTCAGAAACAACAAAAGGGCTAGGATTCCCTCTCTACTCTTAGACACCAGGATACGAGCAGGTTGGGCAGCACTGCTAACCCTTCCTTCTTTCCTACCAATAGTTACATAAAATATTTCAAAGTCCAACAGCTATCTAACCAATTAACCAGAAAGATTTGGATAGAAACCAACTGTGAAATTCAACATTACTTTTTAAAATAAGTAAACTATTAGGTCTTCTGGACTGCCATCATTATATGGGAATCCTTCATGTGGCCACTAGAAAAAGACTTCTATTTGCTTTTGCAGAAGCATCCAGGATAGTGTATGTAATTAGATGTATATGCAGAAAGGCCAAAGACAGAGAGGAAGAGGCCAAGCACAGACTGCCATATGGACACAGAACATGCCTGCTAAGGTAAAACACACACAAGGGACAAGGGGACACTCGGACCCTGGGCTGCAGGTGAGAGCAGGAGTCTGTCAGCCTGCCACTGCTACAGCCTCCTCTGAGCTGGCCCTGCTGGCTCCCCTCCAGGTGAGCTGCTTCCTGAACCCAGAGCAAACGCATACTGTGCAGAAGGCTGGCCAGAGTTTTCCAAGTTTCTATTAAGGCATATTTTGTAGGCGATAATGTCTCCAAGTGTAACAAGCAAAATATTATGAATTGATTTCAGCATGAGCTATTCAAGATAAGATGGAATAGGAACAGTGGCTGAAGCAGAAGTGTTTAAATGAGACATAGGGTCTGTTCCTTGCTTCTGACCTCTGTAGATAAGCAATAAAATTATACACGGCTGCAACAGTATTCTGTGTCAAGAGTATTAAGTGGACAGCTTCTAATTACCTTGAGCTCATAAAGCTAGAGAGTTTGATCTATTGCTTAAAAGCTTTTTAGTTTAAATTATTTTAATCAACAATTCTATTTTTAGCAGTTGTTTCTAAGATGTTTTTCCAGTAAATGTGGGGGTAGAAAGGGTGGTTGAGAGTCTGGTTAGCTAGCTGGCTCACCTCCCAGGATGCACAACCTCAAGGTCCCCAGCTCAGTAAGAATCTGCTGATGTAAAAATGAGATAAAGGCACTGGAGTCTGGGAACCCTACAGCAGTGGCCGTATTTTCTAGAAAACTTGTTTCTTCCAATTGCAACAATGTCCAGTAACATCTAATGTATTTTATCAATGTGGTGGGACTCAGTGAGAGCAGGACATTAATGCTCCCTTGCTTTTCTAAGCTTGATTTCGATCCTTAGCAACATTTTCCTTCTCTATGTCCCTGCTCATGGTATGGAGAGCTAGGATGGGATGCCCCTGACAAGGGCATCTCTTGGGCACAAAGAACCCAAGAATATGGAGAGGGGATGAATAGCAGATGGTGTTAATAGTACAAACATACTGCTTGGTTGCACCTTCTCCCAGATGAAAGAAACGGCTCAGGAAAACGGCAGTTTTGATTACATTTCACAATCTCTCAGACTTTAGGAAAAACAGTGGTGAGTAGGAAGCAAAAAGCCATACAACAACTTCTGAAACTCTGCCACAGGATGCTAGAAGTACAAGTCATCCACACAGATCCAAGACTGTTTTCACTAACAAAACTTTTATTAAAGGCTGCAATGTTATTCTTGGGATCAGATTTAATAATCCAACAGTCCTGAACCTCCTCATGCTTTTGGGGTACTGATTAATCCTTTGATGCTCATTTGGCTAACTTACATGTGGGCTGTTCACATATTAATCTTCATAAAATTCGGACCAGAACTCTATCAAGCTATTCCCTCACTACAGCACAAGCAATCTAATGAAAATATCCCCATATGTCATAAGTCAGATATTAAAAAAAGGAAAAAAACAACACAAAAACCATGGACTTCATGACTCTCATGAGACTACGAAAAAGATTCATCCTTAGCTATAATAGGAAAAATGACCTTGGCACAGGGCACTTCCTGAAAAACGAAGGACTGGCTGGGGTTAATGGCCTACAGCTTTGCCTGAGGCCATCAAGACTCCCAGTCAGTCATTAATCCCCCGGAAGTACCCCGGTGCCTTGATCATTTCTACTTAATTAAAGTCGGTGATCCCCAGGATGCCTCCATTTCACCAGGAGACTCTTTCTAGTTACTTCAAGGAATGCGCCTCTCAACTCCCTCCCTCCGTTTCTCTCTCTCTCTCTCAAGATATTTGACATGACATGTTCCAATTTCCTTTTTAATGACCAATGTTTAATATGGCTTACAAATAATTATTTTTTCTTTCATCTTTGACATGAATCCTTAGCCCGAAATTGAAAAATTCTTTTTTTTTTCCAAGGGAAAAATACATCTGTGGTTCTTGCATGAGGGACACTGAACCCAAAGCAAATAACTACCAAGGTTTAAAGAGCTTCCATCTTAAAAAACAAACAAAACCAAAAGCAATACATCTAAATGAGGAGAGAAAAAAAATGGAATTATGTCATGGGGATGAGCAGAAATCACACAGGATGATTTAATGAAAAGTCAAAAATGAGATTTTGCTCTTACTGGCTTTTCTCCCCACCCAAGGCCCTAAGTCTGGAAATACTTGCAAAAGTGAATTTAATGATTATCAGCGGCCCCACAGACTTCAGTGGAACTACCTATAAGCAAAGAGGTAGGTACTTGTGTTTTCAGAACCAAAGCCCACATTTACACAAAATAAAACAAACAGTCAGAAGGGCCACCAGTGCAGCTCTCTTCAGAGAATCAAGGTCTTCCCATCTCCATTTTGTTAACAGTCTGTTTCAGTTTACAAAATACAGACCTAGACTTATTGGAAATTTTATGGTGAGCTGAAAAGAGGCTACATATTAAAATTACAGTCTTACGTACGTATGAAAATTGAGGCACAGAGTTAAAGCCAATATCATATACAAGAGACTGAGATGCATTCACTGTTCTAAAGATCTGGTGACCCCAATCCTGATCTTTCAGACCTGTGGTATCCCATGTGGTAGGAGGCTGCAGTGCATCTTCAGACTGGTATGTACAGTAAAACCTGCACTTACTGCACATGGTCCATGCACCTGATGCTTTGGAGTAATAAAGTCCTATTTAGAACTTTGCAGCCTGCTTGTACCTCTGTAGCAGACTGCACCAACACCACAGGTAACAGTTCCCTGGGTTGGCTTAAGGCCAAGCCAAGATTTTAACTTTGTAAGGAAAGCCAGTGGCAACTCCAGACAACAGCAAAGGAGGTCTTACAGTAGCCTTTCACAACTCCACAGTGCAACAGGTCATAATGAGCAGCTACCCTGGCAAAATATTAACCAAGTATGTGCATGTGTGTCTGGTCCACCTCACAGAATGGACAAGTAAATACCTTTATCTACGTGCACACACGATATACCTGGGGGCTGTGTGTATACAAAGAGGAACACAGAAGGCATGCATAATTTTTAAATTTCGTAATAGCATCACAGAATGAGAATATAACTAGACTGATGCATTATCCTGGATATTTTGCAGACCAACTTGACAAGCTTGTTGATTCCTCCACAATCAGAATGTCCATAAAAAAAAGAAAATAAAATTGTCATATAGCAGTCATATGTATTGAGTCAGTATTACTAACACCTTATTTCATGCAAGCCAAAGGTCCAAATGCATATACACTTTGCATCATAACTGGCTACTTCATTGTCAATGACAGAGTAACTGAACTTGACTGCTATTGGCCTGATCAGATATGTAAATTTGTCTCTCCTGATTATAAGTGACCCATAATATTTTTAGCATTTTTTAAAATTATTTGGCACCACTCTCAAAGCATTTATAAGAACAATTATTATTAATTACTCCAACTGAAATAGCCTATAGGAGTCCCAGCTTCTGGAAAGAATTGTGTGGTAGAATTTCCCAGTCAGACCAAAAGAAAACTCACATGTACATTGAATATACAAGTTGCTGTTTAACTACATCTGCAGTGATTCTTCAGCAACATTATGGATGTTATAGCTGTCTTGGGTCCCTTTTAAAGTTGCCCTATCAGGATATAAGCCTTGACAAATCTGCCCAAACTTTTTAGTTTGACATCACTAATACAGGAGGTGAATACTCTCCAAGAAAGGAGAGCTGTGTTATAATGAAGATGTCCAGATACTGACAAACATAAAAGGGTTAAAGTTTCAACAGCTGCAGGTCTGAATCCAAACTTTTTCAGGATAGGAACTTTCTCATCTGTTATTTTTGTTTACAAACACACAAAATAAACCTATGCTGAATGAACCACCTCAGTGTTGAATTTATCAGGATGGCTGAAAGAGCTTTATGACTTCCAATTAGCATTAATCAGAAAGAAGCACATTCCCACACAGTGTGGAATAATTGCAACCCTGAGATGGCTTCCAACCCTGAATAAGTACACCCAGTTTATAACGTTTAACTGTTTGTATTTTATTTGCCGCTCACCTTTTAACAATTATGCTCTTCTTACAATGGAAGGAGCTAGGGAAGAATGACACCAAGCTCAGTGTAAATATTTTTTGATACATCCCATGTCCACAGTATGGCTTAAATACAACTGTTTGTTGAACTACACTCACATCAAGCACAACACAGCATAAAAACATCTGCATTTCCCATTGTATGCTCTTCCATTAAACAACAGGAGTTTTCAAAAGTTTGAGATGGTACCTACAAGGACCACTGTTGTGACTGTAGAGAAGAGATATTTTGTAGATTAAAATTCATTGCTGGTATTAACTTGGTATTAGTGTTAAAAAAATGGATCCATATATTAAAAAAAGAATAGCTTCACTAATCATTTTACTGATCTAAGAAATAACTTGTTAACTGCTTAAACTTTAAACCTTTCAGTGAGGACAAACTTTGAAGTGTTTAATGATGCTCTGAAAGAACTCCTTCTCTTGAACTACATCTAAAAGACTCATAAAAAATGTTATTTCAACACTGAAGGAGCTTAAGTGACTGACTGGAACCACAATGTATAAGAAGTATAACTCAGGCTTGGCAGATTGGAGCCAAATACAAAGTGATGATAAGCGACATATCTAACGATGTGCTCTCACTGTCTTGTCATTAACACAATTATGTCAGTACAGTCAATCAGCACATTGCCTTGTCTTTAAAGTTAGATTCTGAATACATCTTTCTAGAGTTGAAGAGAGTAGGATAGAGGAGAGTCATTAAATTTAAAACCAGTTATTCATGGCTTTTTAGGAAAACAAGGTTATCCATTTATAATATGCCTTGTGCTGGAATAACACTAAAATGATTCTTATGAGTTCAATACCATCTGTAATTTCCCTCTGGCTATACAAAGCAAAGGGACTCAAGATGAAGCATTCCTTTCACAAATGAGAAACTGATTTACTACCTGAAGTGATAATTAATGCCATTCAGTTTGGTTTCGAGTAGGGATGAACAGGACAAAACGAGAATGCATGTTCTCAGAATGTTTTCCTCTCCAAAAAGGTTCTTTGCTTGTGCAGGAGGACTGACAAACCTATGCCATCAGCAGCGACAAGTGATGGCATCTGCCAGAATTAGCTACCCCATAGCAAATTAATATGAAACTAATCACCTTTGTGGCCTAGTGACAAAGTCTGTATACAGACCTGGATAGGCAGAAGCACATTCACTGTACCAAAGCAGGGATATAGTCCCCAGGCTACTGTAGTCCACAACAGCAACACTTTATTAAAGAATGTTCTTCACATAAAATTCACCTGCATAAACACTTACACAGAAGATCTGCCTGCTTTAAGACAGTTTATTTTTTGGATAAATTATTAAAATTACACTGAGGCCCTGGTGATAATCCTCCAGATGCTGGGATGTTTAGAAGGAAAACTGCCTAAAATCCTTAGGTTGTGCCTTATGACTGCAGCTATCCTGAGAAATCACTACTGGGTTCCACAGCAGCAGCCAGGACAATACCTAACAAGTCAAATCCTCACAGAAGATAAATTAAGCAAGAGCCTTGTTTCTGCTAATATATCAGATCTGCCATATAACATACTTATTCTTGGTACTTCCACCATTCGAAATGCTCTGTAAGGTCTTCTGAACTAACTGGGGTATGCTGAGCAATAGCCTAGCATCATTCTGCCCCTCTGGCCAAATCTCTGCAAGCTTCTCTGCCCCACTCCTGGCTTTCCTTATAGCTCTGTGTGTAATCCTTCTCTGATTCCCCACTCAGCTCTTCTGATACCATGACTTCTGCTCTATCCCTCATGCAGTTCTAATATTTGCTCTAATAGTTGGGTCTGGTTCTCTGTTTCACTTTCAATTCTTTCTCCATATACTTAGGATCCAAACACCTCTTCCAATGCTCCTGATTTTCTGCTCCTCTGACCTTGTATCAGCCAGTACAAAATTTGGCTGATCCTGTCTGATCACACATTTTTCTCTGAACTCTCTTATATATAGCTACAATCCTCTTCTTCTCCTTGTCATTTTGATCCTTTCTACCTCCATTTGTCCTGCTTTGATCCACTTGCAGCTACACCAGAGCCTCTACATTCCTTTCTGAGCCTTCTTTTGCTACATTAGATCCCTTCTCCACTCTTCCTGTGTGGCTTCAATTACCCTTCACCATTTCCTTCTCCCTCAAAATCCTCTGAATCTCAGCTCTGTAACATGCAGTATATGCCATATGTGTACTGCAAAATCAGTGGCAATTTAACAGCAAAGAAATAGCCTGCTACTACTGCTGCAGAACACGATGGTGAAAAAGAAAGAAAACAATATTTACTACTGATTCTCAACATCTATTTCTCAAACACAAGTATTTACTATAATTGTGTTTCTCCTTCATTGTTAAGATACAGGCTCATCATTCTAGTTTCAAATAGACATTTTAAATCGTGGACCCTGAAAACCTTTGCTGTGCACAAATTGCATCCTGTTCTCATCATCCTTCAAGCCCTTTGCTCAAGCAGGTACATGGCACTAGCAGTGGATGTGCACAAGGAGGACTGATAGAAGTTCAATCCGCTGCCATGGCTGAAGGGCCAGTGCAGTGGCGGGGAGCCTGCTCAGGGGGCACACTCCCTGCACCTGCTGCCCCTGAGCTGTCGGGACTTGAGCTGAACATCAATTCGTTCAGTGACTGGAAGTGGAAGTATTTCTGCATGTGCTGGTGGGACACTGCACGGGGGTCCCCACTGACCAGGCACAGCATTGCAGGCCTTGCACAGACACTCGTGCTCACCAAAGCACACGCACAGTTCCAGCTCTCGCACCGAGCTGAAGGTGGGTGTGCTAACACAGGCCTCTTGCCAAGTGCTCATACACAGGCACTTCATGGCAACAAAGGGGAAGTTTCCAAACAGCTGATGGTTCAAGTACATGTTGAGTTAAGATTTCTCTTCATTTAAGACTATACTGCATCAGCAAAAATTCAGTAAGGAACATTAATTATCAAATGTGCCAGTTTTGTGACTATTAAGTACCTCGTTAGATTCAGTTTTGGAAAACGCACTCATGAGCACTTTTATACAGGACAGGATGGCACATTTAGAATTGTTTAACCCTTCAATATGACCCAAAAGATCCTAATCTATTACATTTTTCTGGATCAATTTATTTTTATTTTGACCGTTTTCTTAATGTGCAAAATTTTAAATGCATTTTTAGCTGTTCTTGAAGAACAGGCAAGCCCAAAGACATTAAAATAGGGCATTCTTTTATTCAGCTGACTTTAAATTTATTCTTACAGCTGCTACATGATTTTCATTCATACCTACAGCATTAAAAGGTGGTTAAAAATAAAAACATTGTCTACATATTGTGTATAAACATGTATTTATAAATACTCACTGCTGACAACAACATAATTCTTTCCTTGTGTTTATATTAGCACATACAGAGTCAAACTTTTCAGCTACAATATATTTCCTTTAATGTCAGAAAGCAAGCCCCATAGTTCAACAAAGGCAAAAGAAAAAAAAGGAAAAAATAAATTAAAACCATATTTAAAATGTATCATCTAGCCTAACCTTTACTCCATTAGGGAAAATATGTCTGCAAAAAAGATTAAATACAAATTTGCTTTGCTTTTAAACCTACTTAAGAAACACCTATCCTATCTGTTCATATAAATTCCAATGGAAAACACGATGACATGCAATTACTAATCTCAATGTACACAGCTATGCCTCAGGGACTTAGTGGTTCATATTTTACTGTTCTGTAATCAAATACAGAACTAATGAGTAAAAATATGCTTCCCCCAATAAATTCCCAGCACCTGGACAAGTGTCTGACAGCGAAATGGAGGATGCTCACACAAAATTCATTCTGCAAAGCTATTAAAGTGTTATACTTGCCAACAAGTGTTCATTAAACAAGAATGAAGGATCTTTATGCCAGTTTCCTACCAAAGGCTTTTTAATATTTTAATGGAGAGTAAAGACTATTTATCTGAACTCTGATCAGTTAATGTTCAAATCTGCTATGAAAAAACAAGGAGTCCTTTATAATACCTTTCATAAAAATCCACTTTGCAATGCTTCAAATAAAGACTAAGAACTGTAAAAGATTATGTTGCATATAAACAAAATCAGTATCATTTTGAAATTATATGGTTATCCATGGACCACCTTGGCATATTAGAATCATGTTGTATTTTTTTTAAAGGGTAGTTAGCAACACCCGTGATACAAATGAAAAACAGGATTAGAGATGACATCACTTGTGCAAGAGCATCTTCAGACTGCAGGAGAAAGAAAACCAAATTTAATGGGACAGATGAGAGAAGTGGGAGACTAATATACAGATTATGCAAAGCTAGGCCATATAGCTGTTGGGGAAACAAAAGCGCTCCAAGAAACACACAAGGAAAATTGGCTGGCATTCTATTTATCAAAAGGAATTGAAGTTCAAATCCAAATGAAACCTACATTTAATAAAACCTACTAAAATAGCAGGACAGATCAAAAGTTAGAAATAAAAATATGGATCAATGCAAGACTTCACCAACACTTCCCTTTCCAAGAAGACTGATGATGTTGCATTTTGGTTTAGCCCTTCACAATAACACAGTCAGATCTGATGTATCTCCCAGGTTTGAGAGTGAATAGGAGGCACCATTCCTTTTTCAATTGCAAGCTCTTACCCAACGGCACAAGAAACAGAGGCCAGGTCCTCTTTTACAAAATCAGATGGGAAATGGGAGGCTTCCAGGTACTGGTGCTTTTCTTCTAAGGTCACCCCGAATTCCGGGTGCTTGTGGCAGTGTACTAAGCACCAGGACATGGAAGGATATTTTGGACATGGTTTTGCTCTTGTTTTCCAGTGGACAGCATAAAAGAGAAAATAGTGTAAAAAGTGAAATAGAAGAAGCAAGAGGAATAATAGTTTGATGTTTTGGCCATTAATTTTTCCCAGGGTGTTGATGCATTTTAATATAGAGACTCTGGCTAAAAGCTGAAGCAGCACAGAGAACAGGAATGGGAGTCTGCTCCCAGGACTTGCTTCCCACACATTCTCCTTAGCTGGCAGCTTCTAAACCCATATGTTCCAAAATATGATTTATAGACTTATTTTTTTTAATCTTGTGAAAATGGTGGTATTTAGCAGCAGACTTTGAGTTGCCCTCAGGTATCTGCAGTGTTTTGGAGGAGAGCTCTCCTCTTCATCCTCAATTCCTGCCTCCTCCCTTCTTCTCACTAAGCCTGATGTAGCTTCTGAAATTGATGGGGGAAATGACCTGAGAACCAACAGAGTTTGGATCTGGTTGTTGCACAGATTTTAATTGTCCTCCACAGTCCATTTTCAATGTAGTATCACATATGTGGCTATTCCACATTTGACAAAAAAAGAGAAGGATTTCCTCACGTTAAAAGGAAATAATGTGTAGCATTGTGGAACACAAATATAAATGAGTGAACATTTTAAAAGCCATGAAGGTAGCAATGTGAAAATACACATTTAAATTGCAAAGCCAAGCAATTATGTGGCAAGTAACCAATTGTGTGCACAGATTTCAGTTATACAGGCACATGTGCATACTTCTAAAGGATAATAATTTTTTTTATTGTTTTAATTTAAGCCTCTGCTTCTGAATTTTTCTGAATTCTTGTTTAGGGGAAACCCCAGATTTCTCAGACTAAGCAGCTGTATGGTAGACTCTACCAACAGTGATGCATATATTCATAAAGAAAAGTACTGTGCTGTGGAAAGAAGTATTTTTAAGATGCAAGAAAGTTAGGGTTTAATAGGGTGTGAAGTTGTCAGAGAAAGATTTGTGAAGTTGGGAGTTTTGTTTAATGCTTATTAATTAGAGCAGAATTGGCAGCTATACACCTCAGGAGTGAAGTGGCTCTGCCAATGGAATACATTAACTGGCACATAAACAAAAGAAGTAGGCACTACCCTGTCATCTGCAGAAGAGGTGGCTAAACCAACACCACGAGCCTGTGCAGTGCATGAGTCCATCATCTTTCCAACATGAAAACCAATGGACACACCCGGTGTTGTCTCACAAAGCTCAGATTTACTCTTGACCACATATCCAGACAAGCCCCCTGACACAGTACTGGAAGACAAGGAAATATTTACAGTACTACACAATTCAGCTCCAATTAAACTTTACCATTGACTGAACTAAAGAAACAACCAGGACCCACAGCTCAAACATTAATTGCTGCCCTCAACAGTAGTTTTTGGAGATTTAAATGATATTTAAATTATACTTATCCATGTAAAATTAAAATAATAATAATAGTAAAAAAAAATCTAAGATGGTCTTTCTCCACCACTTCCTCTAGTTCAAGTGCTCTTTTATGGAGAAGAGCAATTATCAATAAGAACAATTTCAAGTAGATTCTTAGCCCAGTTATCACCCACTGTGATTACTACAGTAATGAACATGTGGTCAGCCCTGGAACACTGATGTCACATTCCCATGCCACCCTGGAACACTGATGTCACATTCCCATGCCACCCTGGAACACTGATGTCACACTGTGCTGACTCCGCCCATGGCCAGAGGTCACATGACTGCTCCAGTGCAAATGCTGATGCTTTTGTGGAATAAAGCACAGTAAACCTCACGT
>JAOXXN010000120.1:17646463-17674405 GCA_026770055.1 Myrmophylax atrothorax
AAGATGCAAGACAGAAAGCAGTGCTGGGTCATAGGCAAGATATTCCTTCTTTCCTCACTCTCCAGTTCCTTTTAACCTGGAACATACGATCCCCCAGCAACAGCTAAATGTTCTGTGGGGTTGGCAGGACACACATCGCCAGCCAAAGCTGTCACTTGTCTTAATCCAATTTGCTAGACATTTTCAGAATGAGATGGATGGGAAACACAGCTTCACATGCTTTCACAAGTGGAGGGAGAGCTCCACAGTGAGAACAACTATTTTATTTTTGGAGTGTGTTTTGTGAACCACTCAGGTGAGAGGAAGAAAAAGCAACCCTGAACATTTCCATCTTGCTTGGACTCTAAATGAGACACCTTCAATACCAAACAAAAAGGTACCCTCAGGGCACTTTTGTACATTTATTATAAAACAAAGATTAAAACAATTATATGGAAATTAAGGATAATATGAAACATTCGTCTGCTTCTCAGTCAAACAGTAACACAGCCTAGTTCAACAAATAGCTTCACAGCTTGAGGCACACTGCATGCAAAATGATAGAATGGCTTGGGCTGAGGACAGCCTGAGTGGCTCAGCTCTGTTAGTTCTGCCTCAGACAGATCTACGTAAGAGCTCATATTTCACTGCACTATTAACCTTTGCAAGAAAAAAAAAATCAAGTATTTTTCACAGGTTTTCACAACCACACTGATGAAAAGAATACAGATGCTGCCCTTATTCACCAACTCAGAAAGCTAAAGAACCAGCATGCTGAAAATAATGGAGCTTTTCTCCCCCAACACTTTCCACTTTTTTCCTCCTCATTCTACCCACAAAGGGCAGTTTCTAAATGATTCTGCTTCAGAACCTGTTGTGATTTTCCCCTAGTTACCAGTGCCACACCTATGCAATTCATTTTGCTCCTAAAGGAAAGTACGCTTGATTAAGGAAACTCCTCTTTCTGAGAGATAAACTCTTCCACAGAAACATGGTTGGAAACATTCTCTGGAACATGCCCTCTCTATTCCGCTGGCAACAAGTGACAGCCTCTTATTATTATAATCCAGAACATTTCTCACTACATAAAAGTTAAGCTTGGAAGCAACTTTAAAATTAAGCCCAAAACCTCAAAACTATTTGTGTCCTGGTTTCAGCTGGGGTAGGGTTAATTTTATTCTTAGTAGCTGGTACAGTGCTGTGATACAAATTTGGCATGAGAATAGTGCTGATAAAACACTCATGTTTTAGTGATTGCTAAGTCATGTTTACTCTAAAGTGAGGATTTTTCAGTTTCCCATGCTCTGCCAGCAAGCAGGTGCACAAAAAGCTGTGTGGAAGCACAGCCTGGACAGATGACCTGAACTATCCAAAGGGATATCCCACACCACAGAACATCATGCCCAGTATATACAGTGGGGGAAGCTGCCCAGGAGTTGCTCATCACTGCTGGGGAACAGGCTGGGCATCAGTGAGTGAGTGGTGAGCAACTGTACTGTCCACTTGTTTCTCCTGGCTTACATTCTTCTCTCTCTCTCTCCCCCTCCTTTCCACTGCAATTATTATTATAATTATCTTTTATTTTGTTTCAACTAGTAAACTGTTCCACAACCCACAAGGTTTACATGTTTTTTCCCCGATTCTGCCCCCCACCAGGGTGGGAGGGGCGGGCAGTGAGCGAGTGGCTGCGGGGTGCTCAGTGGCAGGTGGGGTTAACCCAGGACAACGTGCTGTTCTTGGTGGGACAGGCTCTCTCCAGCCAGAGGGAGTTGTAGGAACGAAGAAAGCAATAACAGAGAAGTGACAAATTAGAGCAGCCTCGATGCTACAAATGCAACAATAACAGGAGCTGAGGGAGGGAGGGGAATGAGCAGTAGCTAGAAGAAATAATAAAAAAATTCATCTTACCCTTAAATTTGATAAATATTCACCTAACCTGTTACTGTCACTAGATTTTCTTTTGGGAATGGTTTTCCACAGCAGCTGGAGATTTTCATAGTTTTAGGAATATAAATAAAAGAAGTTTTCTGCTTTTAGTCACAAAAGCTGAGAGAACCTGCAAATTACTGAGTTACAACACCCTTTTATGTACATTAAAAACACAAGGTTTTCATTACTGCTGAATACTACCTATCTCAAAAAACCCTAATGTTTAATGCCAGTTTTCTTAATGTTGAAAAAATAATGATTTTTATGATTATAACAAAAATTAAGTTTATTAAAAAAATAGAGCAATTTACCTTCATGAAGGTAAGATAATGTTACCACTTTTATAGTTTTGCATTGAATAACAGTAACAAAACAGTCTTCTCGGTGTAAATGGATACACCTGGAGTATGGCAATATTACCCAAGTATGATTGTAGCACAGTTTGTCCCATAGTGAGTTTAAATGTGACTTACCCTATTAAAGCATCAAGAAGTCCTTTTCTATCCATTTTTACAAATGTTTTGAATATAAGAATTCATCAGGATTTAGGAGATTAAGAAATCACTCTGTCCACAAAAAAAAACCCTGTAGAAATTTTCATTAGTTCTTTTATGAGTTGGCAGCAAATACTCTAGCTGTGAACTTTTATGAAGCTATAAATATAAAGGACCTTCTGATACTGCTATGATGATAATTCTAAATTTCCTCTTTGCAGCTGCAGTAGATCCTTGTATTTGGTAAAAAAAAAAATCTCTTTTTGTAATTTAACAGAGAAAGTTGGCTCAACTACTGTATTGACTCTGAGCACTCTGAGTGGAAGTTCATGAATTAAACCCACATGGCAACACAACCCCCCATCCCCACCTTTCCCTTAAGGTTGCTATAAAATGTCAGTAGAAAGCCAAGCTGTTTATTTTACTTAGCATTTGATTTTGTAAGTAAATGAGTTTCTGGTGAGGCACATCTTTGTAACCAGCTCCCTTACATCACTAAACTTTTATTAAACTATGTCATAAGTATTAAATCAATCATTAAATGCTTAAATTTAATACTAATGGCAAAAAATAAGAATATGCAGGTAAGCTTAAACTTGTTGGCAGCCTAGTCCTTAAAAGAGTGGGATGCTTGATCATGGGGGAGGAAGAAACACCATTCTTTGCTTCTGACAGCATTTTGCAAAAATTGATTTCCCAGGGCATTTATCTTTTGGGAATAAAAATTAAGAAGGAATTTTGTCTACATGTTCCAGAATCTCTGTGGTGAACCATATTCCTCAATTCCTCTGATAGATTCATACCACTCTAGATTCATTGGAATACTGTCAATACATTTCACCTAATTGCCTGATAAACAAAGAAGACTCATTTTCCTCAATATCTTGGGAGAAGGGCGTCATCTGAGACAGAAAGGAACTCATTCCTTTGGCATCTGAGTCCCTAAACAAATACTGGTGCAGCACAGAAGCAGTCCAGAATCAAAGCCATCCAGCAAGAGAGACAGGTATGCTGGCCTGCAATTTCTGAAGTAACAGCACAATACTTGTTTTCCCTTTGTGGTTTCCTTGGCTTCACAGGACCCTGACCAGAAAGAAGGTAAAGTAACCAGGCTGTCCAGCTACCTGCCAAAAACTCACTGTGAGATCAGTTGCACTTGCTTGTATCTGTCCTAAGGCAAACTGAATACCAACTGAACTCATGGAAAGTTATACATCATGCAAAAGAAGAAATCCACAATTAGACACTCTCTTTGTATCTGCATATCTAAGAAGTGGGATGTAATATCATTATTCACCAACTCTGCTTGGGATGATGAAATAAGGTCAGTGAGCAAACTCTGCAGAGCACATACTTGCTGGAGTGGACTAATGATGGCCTGTGCTCGAAATCTGAAGAGCTTGGCTGGAGTCCTGCATTCAACATAAAACTATGTCAGAGCTGAAATAGCTGCTGTGAGCACCTGTTACTGAAGTCCTCTGATGGGAAATACAGGGAGTCCTATATATCCTTTGCCACCATATACGGTGCATTTTCCTATGATACAACTGAGTAGAGCAGTGCCTACACAGGGAAGCCCCAGAGGGGCTGCCAGTCACAAACAGCCCCGGAAAAGTATAAAACCCTACAGCTCCTGGAGCCCCTGACCCAGCTCGGATGGGCAGGGACAGTGGGACACTGCCCCGCACCCTGGCCTGGAAACCCAGAGTGGCCAGAGGCCCTGCCTGGAGGGGTTTGCCACAGGGACCAGAGCAGATAAAACCAAAGCAGGCCACATACCATGGCCCCCCTGCCGCTGGGATTTGTGAGAGCTGGTCTTCTACAACGTTCCAGTGTAGCTACATAATCTCCATCTCCCTCTTTCTCCTCTCTTCTTGCTCCCTCTGCTTCTTTTTCTTTGCTCCTTTCTTGATGCTTTGGGTGGCTTGAAACTGGAGGGATTGGACTTTGACTTCAGTGTTGGGGATTAGTATGTGCTGGGTTGGGTTGTGGTAGAACATTTTGTCTAGCTTGGGAGGTACCCTTTTGGACTCTTGTCAAGTTCCCTTATTTTGTTCCCTAAATTATCAAAAAAATTTACTTCTTCAGAACAAGTCTGTTGCTTATTCTTTTGATGCTATCTCAAGGTATTAAAGAACCCTATCTATATTTTAAAGTAAAACTCCTTGCTGAGCCCATGAGCCTGCAGTTCTGGGGCAGAGTGTTACAGCTGCCCTTCTCTGCACACACTCCAGCACCTCAGTATCTTTCTTGCTGTGAGGGGGCACAGAACTGGACCCAGTCAAGGTATAGCCACAGCAATGCTGAGCACGGGACTACGATCACTTCCCTGGTCCTGATGACCAAAGTATTCTTGTTACAAGTCAGGATGCCATTTGCCTGCCTCAATTTCAAGTTTCCTTTGAAAAAAATACAGTTCTAGAGGTGACTAAAAGCACATTATTACTGAACAGTGGTTTATTAGGTGCTCTCAACAGGTGACTGTAATTAAAAATAGGGTCACATCTAAGGAAAGTAATTCAGGTGCACAGGTGCCTCCATTTGTCTCCTTTACAGTGTTAGCCATGTAAAGTTCAAGAAGTGCACAGATATAACTTAGAAACCTAATTAGGCCATTAGAAGTAAACTCCATTAAAAACCACCCTTCAGCTTTAACGATAAACTGCAGCCATTTCAAATTTAATACTGCACTAGCAAGTAATACTGCCATTGAATAATTCAGCATTCTGTAACATAAGGCAAGATGAGAGGAATGAGAAAGTGTGATTGCTATTTTCATTATGATGTGCCTTTTTGGGAGGTATAGTATAAACCTCGTATCACTGACACTAATTATTTTGGCATCTTATTGGCAGTCACAATTAGACAAAATGTAGAAATTTCTAAGAGCAAAACAAGTTCTTGGCCAGATTTCTTCAGCCCGATATACTTCAGACTTATATTTATGGCTAAATTGAAGCTGGATGTCAAATCTGGGTCCCTTAGAACAAAATCTTAATAATTAACTGGCAAAACTGAACATGATCATTTCTGACACACCTACACTGGTAATTATTGCTTTGAGGCCATTTACTAATGAAATTAATGTATTCATTGCCCTAACAAATTAGCATAACTCATACATAATGCCCCACATTTCAAGACCTTCCTAGAAAAACAACACTTAATACTGCAGAATGAAATGGCAAGGGCATTACATGGAGACAGAATTCACTGAATTACTACATGTATAAGCCACAATGGCTGTGTCAGTTATAAAGCAAACTGTAAACACAATGTGGGTATTGAAACCATTAATAGTGTAGTCAAGAGTATACAATCGATGATTATCTTTGCACTTCAAATAAGCACATATTACAATAGCAGTAACCATGGAATGTAATTAACTGGCTACTTTCTAGAGATACGAAGTATGAAAAGGAGGCAGTGCTGAAGGAGTTTCTTCTTCCTTCTCAAATTTATAATAAATACAGTGTGGCCACTGTGCTTTTTCACCCATATTTCCATTCAGATTAATTCAGTGCCCAGAAAGGGCTACAGCAGCCATAGGGTTCAGCAAGAGCAAAAGGCAGGAGGAAATGCATTACCTTTGGAAATGACAAAAACAGGCACAGCAATCTACAGCCATGTTGGTAAGATTCTCTCCCCAGCTGTCTATGTTGCCATGCAGAACAGAGGGCAGGGAAGCAAAGCACCACGTGGCTACAGGCAGTCCCAGGTGGATGGAGGGCAGGAGTGGAGAGCACATCTGCTGTGCTGGCTCCCCTGGCAGGCTGGGGCTGCACTGAGACCCCCAGGCAACAGATCTAACATGCACTGCCACGTACAGACCACGTGCAACCTGTGACCTTCAGAGGGCTGCTATGAGGCAGATTGCATGAGCAACCATTGCTTTAGAGCATGAATAGTCTCCCTACATACTTCCAATGATAAACTTCGATAGGGAAGATGGGGGCAAAAATACAAGGGGTTTGCAGAAAGTCATCTCTAGTCTGCATTGCTCAGAATTCACTCCTGGCACCAGCAGGGAGTGGGGGGCTAAAAGCTAAGGGTTAACTTGACCAGGTCTTTCCTCCACACACCTGAGGACTCATGCCTTAAAGCCAGTTACAGCAAGGTTACTTTGCTTGTGTTCTCTACAATTGTCTAAAAGTTATTTCCTCCTGAGAAGCAACGAATAGGAACATATTCTTGTGCCACCCTGTTCTCCCCTCCTACATAAACAGAAATGCAAAGAAACACAGAGCTCCTCAGCAGATCCTCAACTGCATCAGAACCTATCACTATAAAGGAAAGCTCAAAAAAAAAATCCAAGGGGAATACTATGGAATAATTACCTCAAGCAAGAAGTTTTCTTGGAACCCCATCCATACGTGTTTGGCTCCTGCCCACAAGCATAAAGTTTTACATCTTTATTAATGTTTTCATTCTACTCAATGTAAGTTGGATTCTCTCATTATCTAGATGAATGTCTGATCTTTTTCAGCCCTCTTAAGTTCTCTGCTCCCATGATATCTTATGCCAATGATTTCTATATGCTAATTATAAGATGCATAAAATTTCATTTGACCGGTTCTCTATTCCTTGCTTTTCAAGTCATTCCCTTTCCACTCCCAAACAATCCTCTCCTTTACGGAGTTCTCAGTTTTGGAATTTTCCCCTTAAAAATCCAAGTCTCACCTATAGAAAAGTCTTTCTTTGACTATATCTTATGTATATAACTTTAAAAAGAAATAATGACAAACATAAAATAGAAAATAAACCAGAACACAAGATAACATGAGAGTTTTCTAGCCCATTGAATTTGCTTTGGACACTGCAAATGTCCCCAAAGCACATTTTCAAACAGTTCAGCAGTAAACTCCCAGTGTTGAATCACAAAGGTTATTGTGCTCTCTCACACAGACATGAAACCTAATTACACTGTGGCTACTAAGTATAGATAGATACCTTGAGGCAATTAATGTATGACTGAAAGCTCTCCATTTCTGCCTGTATGAAGAACTAGCTGATCTTCAGCCTAATCATCTGAAATGTCAAGAAACTGCTTTTTTGAACTTTGGCCTGTGGCCATACAGAACCATTTTATAAATGGGTAAATGCAACCTCTTTAATACTCCTCACAACTGCACAGGCAGGGAACAATTTACATTTACACAAACCCCTCTTTACACTCAAGCAGTAGGTCTCTATGTATTTCAGTCCATGTTACACAAACCCAGAGAAACAGCAAGCAGCTTCAGTGAGAACAAGAATCAGGTCCTCAGCATTATTTCAGTGAGCAGACAAGTAGCATAAACCCACCTTTTTGAATTTTTTTTTGTAAATTTCCTTCTGATTTCAAAATAATGTCCCACCAGAGAATTTACACAAAGTTTAGAACTTCCTAAGATATTTAATAACACTGCACTAAAAGAACAGCAGCTCCCAGTCAAGCTATTGTATACCTTCTTGTAGAGGAATATTAGCTGATTGGACTGCAGAAACCTACACCCCATCCTCATGGCTGGTCTGTTTTAGGTCATTTATAGCCATGCACTGAAATACTCCCACACGCCATCTACTCTGATGTCCAGCTGATAATCACGTACTACAATATGGCATTACAATCAACTGTTGAATCAAACTTACCTTCTGAAGGTCAGTCCTCGTCCATCCCCAGGCACCAAGTTCACCTGCTTTCGACTTCAGGTCTCTCATTGTTACAGAGGTTTTATTTTTGGCAGCATGACTATTTTTAGTTAATTCCTTTGTCTGACATGTTGTTACTTCCCTCAGATATGCCTCTGCAATCTTTCTTCCTCCAGGTCAGCTGTAATTTCTGTCCTATCATTTACTCCTGGATACAGAGTTACCTTTGTATTGCTGACATTCCTAGCAGATGTCTGTCTGACCCAAGTGCTCCTCACCACCTGTCCCTTTCCTTCCAGGTTTAGGCTATAAATAATCCTCCCCTTGCTGGCTTGACTATAAATAATCCCCTCCCCACCCTATTCATTTTTGGAGTCAGCTGGTTCCAATTTAGGCAAGGTGGAGCTTCCCTTTCCTTTACAGAGTTAGTCCCCTCTCTTTGTTGTGTTACCCACACAAAAATCCTATAACTCCATCAGTAGGTCCCTAAATCAGATCTTTTGGCTGTTCATCTATGTTTTCATTCTAGCACCTCTCACATCTACCTCTCAAAGTTACCACACCAGTATATACAGGAGACACTGAGCTGTGCTTATGACCAAGTTGACCTCTGCTTGCCTTGCTTCCCACAGGAGGGCCAACATGTCTGCCTCATGAACAAGTCCCACAGGGCACCCTCAGCTATCTGCCTTGCACTTATGAATGTACTTGTAGACGTGGGCAGGTCACTGGGCTGTGGTTCTCACCAGCCTCTGTCTATTCTACCCCACAGGATGTCTGTATGTGCCACAGTCAGCACCTGGACATGAAGGCAAATGGAATCCTTCTTACAGAGGGTTCCGGTGTCACCTTCAGGAGACTGCCTGAAGCAGGGTGTGTTGAGGATGTTTAAACAATACAGACAGGTATCCATGATCTTGTGAGCTCTGTAGACTGCATGTTTCTCCCAGCACAGGTGATTGCAGTTTTGCTCAATGAACCGCAATTAGATCCTGACAAACACCTGTCTGAGTCATGCAGAAATTGTTCTCCTGAAGCTCGTGTATCTGCTGCTCAAGGAAACTGGCTTCTCTTCAGCACGCTTCATATAAGACCTGACATTTTAACACACATTTTGCACATTTCAGAAGCAAAGAAACACATTAAACTCACCACCGTAGTTTGGTAGGGAACTGTATTGAGGGACATGATGCTTTGGTGAAAATTTAAAGATAAGACAGAAGAATGCTTCAGTCAGACAAGGGTGGCTAGTGTAAAATTAAGAGGGAGTCAGTCCACGTACTAGCAGCCAGGATTGAAGAGGCTGTCTACTAACAGTTCCTATAGGAAGAAGGGAGAGAGGGAAAATAATCAAGAAATACCCCACCCCCGCCAAAAAAAAATCAAATAGAAACCCCCAAAAAGAGGCCTAGGAGAAGTTGAACCCAATTGAAAGATGCACATAATTGTTCTTAATGCATAGTTTTGGAACACCACTTTTCAGGGAGGCTACTTCACATTCCTCTTCTCAGAAGGTAACCATACCAAGTAATAAATGCTACTTCTCAAGGTTTTGGCTCAAGACTGTCCTACAGAGGATGAGGCAGTGCTAGAATTTGACTTGAGAAAATATTTTGTGTTTATGGCATCCTCAGGAAAAGCAATGACTGCAGCAGTAGTAGTAGGCCACCTGCAGCAAGATAAGCAATAAGTGAGAATTAAAGAAGAAAGAAAATGCTGACTGATTTTCTCAAAGACATTAAAGACTTGACAGGAGCCAGAAAACAAGTGATGGATTTGCTGGGGTGCATCTTTCTCACATCTTCAGTAAAAAATTAGAGGAAAAGCAGAGACTAAAGAGTGACTGAGACTGTGGAAAAGAGCTGGTGAGAGAAAGCATAGTAAAATCCTGAGAAGATACAGATGTCTGTATTCATTCAAAGGCATTATGTCACTTTACATTCAGTGAAGACCTGTATTTAGTGCCACGTACTATCCAGCCTAGACAGAGGCACTGAGGAGAGTGCCCAAGTGGGCGGTGATGCCCCTACACGCAACTGGAGGCACTAATGCTGCATAGCGGAGGAACTCTGTGTGACCTCAAAGGCTGTACACACAAGTCTTGCCTGCAAAACCCGTGAGAACTTTTCCTGCTATGATTATGAACTTAGTACTAAGTTAGACTCTCACAGAGTTATATAATCCTATGTGGTAGTTAATGAAGTGCTGGATGTAAGAAAAATAACTGTAATGTTATTTTGCCCCTGGTATGCTTTGCCTTATAAGGATTAAACCTAGAGCTAATTCACTTGTGTTTTGTGATCTCTATCATGCTGCAATAATAATACTTAGCACTTTATAGCACTTCTCACTTATAAAAAGTGCTTTGCAAACATTATCTAATTATTAATCTTCACAACAGTCCTGTGATACAGGTATACTGGTCAAGTTAATGTTCTTTTTTAATAAACTACTAGCACTTTAGTAAATTGAAAAGTATAGAAGACATTAAATTCACTTAAGAGAAATAACAGTTAGTGAACAAATAGTAATTCTCCCTAGCAAACTGTCAGTGATCACCACCTCTGAGGTCCACAGAGGACAGTCTATACAGCAAATACTTCAATTACGTAGTTGAGACCAACTTTTTTCAGATGGTAACATGAATAATGTGAATGAAGAGGGACTCTACCAAAACAATGGAGGTCCCTTTATCAAGACCACACTATACTAAGTTCTATACCAGCAAAACACTATAATCCCTACCCTACAATGTTTGGGATCTAGACATACAACAAGGGACAAGAGATGGGGAATGGGAGGAAATCAGGAAGTTAAGCACTGCTCACACTGTGTCTGCCTGTGCAAACATATGCAGAGCCATTTTATGCCAGTACTCACTGCCTCATTAGTACTCCATAGTTCTCTCCAGTGATACACCTCAAACTTTACTGTTTGTGATCAAAGACAGGACAAGAGTTTGGCATTTGGTTAAACATATCATGCACCTAGTCCCATATAGCTACTGTAAAGAAAAATAACTCTACACTAGCCCAAACCAGTACATTTACATAACTGATTATTTACATAATCACAGACAGAGTTTTTCACAAGGTCACTGTTCTATGCAGTGCATGGCATGGACATGTTTGTGGCGTGACTCAATGCAGGGCAGAAAGCTGCTGCCCATGGATGAGAAAGGCTGCCCCATGCATTGCTGACATTCAGAGTTATGTAATGAGTGAGGAATGCAGGAAGAAAGGGGGAAAAAAGATTAAAAAGAATCCCCTACCTAATGTAGTTTAAAAGTTGCCCCAAAGAGTTTGGAGTCTACATCTGCTTTTGTCATATGACAGTCTATGAGACACAGGGCAAATTTCCCAAAAGCAGCTTTTCCCACAAAAGCCATCTATGCTCATATGCTCCGTGCCCAACTTGACACCTGGGGTCTGTCTTGCTTAAAGTGCTGATCACTCAGGAATGTAGCTGAAGTTAAAGGGAGCTGTGCTTTCAGCCTATTACTCAACATTAAATATTCTGAGAGAGATAGGAACAGAATGCCTCAAACTGGATTCCCAAATTAGCAGGTACTTTCAACCTTGATTTACGGTGTCCCAGTAACAGTAATTCCAGGACAATAATTCCTCATTTCACTGGGGTGTTGTGAAAATAACTTCATTAATGGTTTCTGAAGCACCGTGGTGTGGAGTGCTATGCAGAAACCTAAGAGGAAATTAATAATTCTGTCTCTGGAGCAAGTTTTGAAAAGCATGCAATAAAAAAGGCCTGAAGGCACACATTTAACTGAAGAACAAAAAAATAAAATACTGGATTTGAAATACTTGAACAAAATATTTGAACTGCTCATTGAGTGAGTACTGTACTTGCATTTTCCAGCAGATTTCATGCTGATTTTAAACTCTCAACTCATAATCTGTTTATTTGTAAATTACCATGTTTCTAAAAATTCAGAACTATCCAGCTCTGAATGCCATAGCATGGAATCCTACTGATGAGCCTGTGGCTCAACAGCATCACTAGCAATATTCACAGTCACTGTACAGACCTGAATCATTTCAGCTCAAGGAATAACACAATAGCACCTTTCTCAACAGGAACCAGTACTTCAAGGAAAAAAGATCGCAGTTAGAAGATTTTGATGGTATACTGAAAGAACAAAAGAGAGATGCAATTCAGGGAGAGAAAAAGTGCTCAAAATTTTACATGGAGCAACAGATAGTCGCTCCCTTTCCAAAAACAGCCAAACAACGTTGACCATAGTCTTTCCAAATATTTTCCCCCAGGAGGAGCCCCAACATGGAAATTATCAATCCAAACAGTGAAAGTTTGTGAAGAAATTAATTTTAAAAATCTTGTTTACAGTAATTTATGTGAGAATTTTCAGGCAATCTTGATGACAGTCAATGTTCTCTGCCCTACCTAGAACACACATGCACACACTGTTCTACAGTGTTTTGCTTGCTGTGCAACTTATTTTAATTCTCTCCTAGCACATCAGCTTCAGTGCTGAGGAGGTTTTATTATTTATTTATTTTTATTATACACCCCCCTAACTGTTTCTTATATGGGAGAATAGTATTCCTTAGCTTCCCTTAAATAATATACAGATGACTAATCACTGTGGCACTCAGGAAAGATATGTCAGGTAAAGTAAACATTCTGAAAAGAATGAACCCTTGAGCTATCCCTGCCAAACACTCTTACCTGGAACTGTCACAATGATTGTGGTGTGACCAAAGAAGGAGCCTTTGATGACTGAGGAGTGCCCAGTGAGTAGAAAAAAGCCTACTGCCAGTTAGTCTAAAGCAATGTTGTTTAACAGAAATGATAGCACCAGAGGGCTGTCTTTCCTGACCATAACACTGAGGATATCAAATGCATTTTTAAAAACATGACTGAGAGAAAACTACTATTGTCTGCTTTACTGCCACTTGTCCAATGTGCTTAAAAAGTGCAAATGTAATGGCTGCTTTTTGGCTGAACAACCTTATGCTGGTACAGTTTGTAAGGGGTCGGAGCTAAAAAACTAGAATTGCAGCTCTCTCAGCATCAACATAGAATAAAGGACATCCAGTACCCACATCCCTTCTAAATCCAGTCTTTGTAAAAACTAAGTGTGCAGAACAGTGTTTTATATTTAAGATTCTCACAGGCAAAAATGTCATGAATATTATGATGTTACTCCCAATGTGAAAAAGGACACGACTATTTTAGGTATGCTGAAACAATCTGGTTTAGGTGTGCCATGGCACAATTACTTGTTCTTTTAAGTTTTTAAAAACTATTCTTGTGTGCATATCATGTCAAACTTTTTAAATCTCCTTCTTGCCCTAATGTTGGCCACTCAGGTCTACAAAGGAATTTTCCCCTCATTCTAAAACAATGCTTGCAATATCCTTTCCATACTTTAATTTTTTGTTCTTAGCTGTCAGTATTCTTACTTTACATGCTTCACCTGTATTTTGATACCAAGTCTAGTCATCTGACTGACAATTCTGATGTCCTGAAACCTGCCATACAAAGTGATGTGAGGATCAAAAGCAGACCTTGTCGGAATTAATGGGCGTCTGAAGCCCAACAGATCATACACAGCTGGCACATAGTCTGTGACAGTGCTTAAGAGACAAACAATGCATCTCCCCCAGAGCGCCCACAGACTGAGGGGACTCACACTGCATATGTGCCCCAGAGGCAGAGTAGACAGCACAGAGGCTGCCTCAGGGACAGCGAATGCCCACAGGTCTCTTCTACTTAAGAAACAGTCTCCTGTCCTGAACTTCATCTGCCAAAACACATGGTGTGCCTCTTGGGGATGGTCCTGTGCAGGGCTAAGAGCTGGACTCTGTGATCCCTGTGGGTGCCTTTCAACTCGTCATCATCTGTGATTCAGTGAAAACCGAACTCCATGCTGTCACCGACAGAAAAGTGGGAGAGAACAAAAGACCCCTAAGAAAAGTATGTGGGATGGCAGAGTCCACTTACATGGCTACAACCCCAAATTCGCAGCACTGAGTCCCTTCACAACCTGCCCATAGTACTACAGTACAATATTAAATACAGTCCCTTGGACAAGAATTAACTGATACCCCAGCAGTAGGCTTAAAACTCCTGCTTCGTAAGGGCAAAGTCAAAAAACCAGCCAACCAACCAAAAGGCAACTTAAAATGGACAGCTTTTTTTGTCCTCTTGCCACAATTCCTTACATAGTTCTTCATCCACAGTGGGATCCTTGTTATCAGCCAGCTGATATTTCCCTTTTTCAGATGTATTCTCATATATTTTGTGCTATTGACAGTAGTGCTTTGTTTGGTCCTCACAGGCATCTGGAATATAGGCTTGTAGAACACAGCTGGGAGCTGCATACGCAGAAATGCTTGTGCTGGAGCTGAAAAGAGCAAACCCACTTCAAAGGAGCAATGGAGAGAGTCAGAAATTGGTCAGACAAGAAGGATGATGTGAGGAAAGGGAAAAGATAATGGGAGCTGTGTTTTGCATGTGACACTCACGAGAGGATTAATACACATAATTATGAGCAGCTAAGCAACAGGGTCCTCCCAGGTGGGCTGCATCTGACCGATGCTAGTAAGGGCTCCTGGAGCACAGAGTCCAGCATGAGATTTCAGTGATTTACTCCGATGTTAAAATATTCCTAATCTGATAATATGCTGCTGTCAAGAATGAGTCAGAGGGAAAAATCTCAGGCCATGTTTGTCTATCAACTCACTTTTTTTGTTTCATTTAAAGTCAAACTTAAGATATGATCAGCTACTTATTTCTTCACAGACACACCTCTGAAGTATATAATTCAGTAACATACTTCAGAAAAATAGCTTCTATCACACAATAAAGAGTAATGCAAGCTCTTTCCTTTACTTTTCAAGCACTTTGTCTCATTACTCCCAAATTAGAGGAACAGCCCCTTTCAAAAGGGATAAATCCAGAATAAATCCACCCCCTTATTAGTTCTTATGGCAGGGGCCGAAAATACCCTCTACACTTCCCTATGGCAGGAGACACTGACTGGAGACTGTAGGAGTGTACATGTCCACAGAAGAGAGAAGGGAATTCACACACAAAACTGTAGCTGAGGAAACAACATCTTGAACTCCATCTGGTATGTGAGGATGTCTTACAGATTTGGAAGTTTGTGTTTCAATGAAAAGTTTCAAGACAGAGCTGATCCGGAAAAAAGGACTCATTTCTCTAATACGGTTTTATGTCTTGGAAGTGGTCTGACAACATTACAATGACTTACAGCTGTGTGTTGTATTCTCTAACTCTTCCATTTTTCCAGTACTTCTAAAGCACTAGATCTTGCTTTCTTGATCTGCAGATAGTCAATATCACAATAAATACTGTCAAAAAACCTGCCTATAAACAGTTGTGTGACTTACCTGTGCTGTAAATACACTACACATCAAATTATCTCCCATTTGAGAACATTAGAAAACACCCTCTCTCCACAAAACAGATAGTAATTAAACTTATTTAAATAATGTCTTGTCCAGCCAAGTACACAAAGTCTTCAAGTGTCATCCTCCTGGCAGGACTGAGGAATAGCAAGGACAGGTCTGTGATGAAAAATGAATGTCTTGGCACCTTGAAATCTGTTTCATATTTGATAATTGGCACCTTTCTTCCATTAACAGTTTTCATATTATACAAACACTTAAATACTGTGAGTCAATGAGGTATAGAAAGATAAGCTTCGAATAGGTTACAGACAATCAGCATAAACTAAAGCTCAGGATCCCTGGGCCTCCCCGAGCCTTTGGAAACAATCAACGTTTATGGTGTTCAGCCATGGCCTCAAGGGAAATTCACACAGTTTCAGTGAGATAATGCACTCAAACAGTCATGTGTTTATGTAGCAAAAGTATGACCTGCAAAGGCCTATCCTTCATAAACCACCTTTCAATAATATGATTATCAAATCCAAATTATACACCTTGCAGATCCCGAATGTACCTGCACTGCAGACCTTGAAACAGAAAACCTGATCCTCGCACAGAAGTTCAACTCGTTTAATCAAAAAAGGTTAAACAAAATACTAAAAATAAAGGTCCAACTACTCAAGGCAGAAAACTATTTCTTCAAAGTTCTTCACCAAAATGATAGCAAATTTAGCTATTCTCAAACACAGTCTGAAGCAGTCTTTAACTACAGAGAGAGAGAGAGACAGAGACAGAGTATGTGTACCAGACCCTTCTAAGAGGTGCACAAGTGACAGGATGGGAGATAATGAACACCAAGTTGCAACAAGGAATATTACAATTAAATATTTTTAAAAGGGGGGAAAAATCCTTATTAAGACAGTAAAACACTAATGTGTACAGCAGAGAGACTGTGCAGTTGCTGTCACTGGGGATGTTCAGAACTTGACAGAACCAGCCCTGAGGAACTTGATCCAAGCTGGGCTTGCTCTGAGCTGAGAGCTGGGACTCATGGAAGTGCCTCACTTGCTGACTCGCCTGAGGGCTCGTAGCCTTCACCTGACCCCAAGGTGGAGTGGAGCAGGCCACTTTTTGTGGTCAGGAGAAACTGAAATCTCCTCTCCTATTAAGGAAGTGTAAATTTTAACCTGGAAGAACATTTATCTTTTATTTTGTCTATCGGAATTAATGGTGATTCAAAGTATTCTAATGAGTAACCAAATAACTGGTAACCTTCCTGTAAAGAAAGCCTACACTTCCAGCAGGCAAACAGCCCCATCATGGTGGCACCTTCCACCTGAGAGACTGTGAAACAAGCACATCACATGCTATTTCATAGATATGTTAAACTATTTACTGTAGAGGCTTCCTTAAAATCCTGCAAAAAGTGAGATACAGTGCAGAATAGAGACAAATACCCTGCTGTGCTTATTTGGTTTCAAAACAAAAGCCCACACAGTGGAGAAGAATGAGGGAGGCAGTTTAAGCTCATAGTAAGTGTAGCTCCACTACAGAAAGGCTGGGGACATCACATAATCTCAAATTCATTAAATCAATTTCAATTTCTCAATATTCATGACAGATTACCACACAGATGACTTAGATTATCATTTTTTGTGAGAAAGATAAAAATAAGCTCACATTTTCCCAGAAAATCTGAGGGCAGCCTTTGTGAAACACTTTGTGTTACTCAAGAAGGAAATGAACACAACTTTTGAAGAAGTAGAACACTGAGGCACATACTGTTCACAGAAAGTGACTTGCCTGAGGTCTTGAAGGCTGGAATAAGAGCCAGTTCATACTTCAGCTCTGAAATCAGAGGACTAGGTCCCAATAGGAGGAATCTGGTCAACACAGTAACTCTGAAGAGAACATATTGTCTTATATGGGTTTTATATTTTCTACAGGCAGCTCCAGAGGCTGCTAAACACAGAAATCAAACAAAAATGATCAGAATAGAGTGAACTTAATAACAGATTGAAATTCGTAACAAAGTTTCAAATACAAGATTACACTGAATAAAACACCAGAGTGGATTGCAGAGAGATAACATAGGAACGAAATGAAACCACTGAAGGTGGTGGTGAAGCATCTCCATTTCTCATTGTTCATTTCTTCTGTTACCTGACCCTTATGTTGCAGTTTCAGAAACCAGCGTTTCACACTATCCATATTTAAAACTAACCTGTACAGAGTACTCTCAGTTTAAATAAGGGTTTGTGTTCTTTTGGTTTGTTTGGTTTTTTTTTTTCAGTTGTGTCTTCTGTGATGAGCCCACCAATGTACCAGATGAACCACCCCAGTCTTGGTTTTCAGTACCTCTCCTTCCATCCAATGAGTCTCATATAAATGTTCCTGGCTGGAACTGTAGGTAGCCTACATCATGGGAAACACTTTTCCCTTCCATCTTAGAATCCTATAATTTATAACACAAAATTTAAACAAACATAAATTAGTAATTCAATCCCTGTATTCTAATTTAATGAACTAGAGGTTTCATTGCTTTATTGTTTTGTGCCAGTGGACCAATCGCTTGGTTTACAGATGGAATGTACTTTCTTAATAAATAAATGCATAAAAAAATAAAGGTATCCTCAATGCAATTATGCTGATGTCCCTCAGGAACAAGAATGCAATTATTTAAAATATTATTTTCTTAGATTACTCTCAAGAAAATAAGGAAAGAAATATGAAATTTGTGTCCTTTTAACTTAAACTCATTTTAAGAGCAGCAACAGTGATGCAGATAGTCCCCAGTGGCAACTGAGAAGCACTTAGCCAGAAAATTGTTATTGGATTACAGTTCTGGCTTCATAAAACGTGGCTAAAGATCATTTTAGACATCTATGGAATGACCCATTGTCATAACTGGTATGACAAACAAGTGACAAAGTTATTCTATTCAGCCATTTTGAGGATTTTTCAGATCACAGCAGTAACTTGGGGCTGTATCAGCCTACACAGTTTTGACTCAATTATAAAAATAACTCACAATAAGAATAATTCTAGCATAAATAATTGAATCTCTCTGGAGGAAAGGAAAAATCCCCACAAACATGTGCATATACTTTCAAGTGTTCCTGACGCATAAAGAATTGTGAAGTGATAGGGTGATCAGAAGTCAATTCTGATAGAGAACTACCTTTCAGACTAACTGGTCTTCTTTATTAAAATAAACAAGATGAAAAGGGCACCAAAGGACACTGCATGATTTTTAACAATGTGCAAACTGAAACCACTTACATACCACTAAGGTTCATACGATCCTTTTCATTTCACTTTGCAGTCTTTTTCAAACAGATGATTTCCTCGATGAGAATTCTGCCTCCCATATTTTAATCTGCTGATAAAACCCCCAACTAATGTGAATACGTATCAGATGTACATGTGCACACTTGAATAAATGCAAACAAGAAATAAAAGTCTTCACCCTTATATTTGAGGTCACCAGCGACCACTGGCAACACAGTAAAAATCAGAATCCGAATAAAAAACCTTACATGGGATTTAATTTCTTCGTGTAAAGTCTTTGTCATTTTTCTTCTCTGCCCATTTCACGGTATGTCTTTGCTCATATAATTACATAATTAACATCCTCAGCACCTATTTCATCCCTTGTTAATTTTGCTAAATATAAATACAGACATGCTCAAGGAAACAAACTTGGCAACTGAAGAAGCATAACAAATTTAGGGGGGGGGGAAATCTATTCAAGTCCTGATAATCAGTATTATTGCTGAGCACTACTAGATGCTTGTAATCCACATGATGGCCCTTTGAAATGAGAAGTGCCCATGCAACTGCAGCTTTCACTGGGATGACAGAGATCATCCCACAGTGCTGGTAGAAGAAGGTCTTGGTTTTGTTTGTCTGTAAGCAGTCACGCAGCTTGTAGCACCAAAGGGCAGCAGTGGTGGCTGGTAAACCACACTGGTCTCAACACTGTTGGTTCCCAAATCTTTCTTCTGAAAATCAAAAAGATTTGGCATGGGATGGGGAAGGAAGGGAGAGGGGGATAAACTTGGCAGCTAAAGGCCCTCAAGATGTTTGAGTTTATCCTACAGGCCAAATACACATTTAGCTCTGATCACTGCATGGCTGTGGTCATAATCCAGTTGAACATCTGAGTTTAAAGATTAAGCAGAGGGCTCCTTCCTTTCCCCTCTGCCATGAAAGAAGAGAGGGAAGTAGCAGAAAGTCTGAGTAAACAAAGAACTGGTAAGTTCCCAAAATTTAATCGATCCACCCTTGGTAAGCAAATTGGCAGTTTTATTTCTTCCTCCACAGTGTCCCAAAGGTAATTCTGTTCATCCTTGTGAAAAAGGGAAATTTCTGATGGGTTCCATTTAGTGGGGTCACAGAGACCAGATCTGTATTCATCCTAACATGTGGATCCTCATATTTAAGATCAGATTTTGAAACTCTTTCTCTCAACACAAATTACTTAGTTCCTTCAATGATACCACTAGGTCATGGAGGTTGGTGTTATTAAATGAAAGGAAAAGGATCACTAACTGTTGTTTGCATCACAAACATACCTTTAAACTTACTGCTTCCATACAGGATACTGTCTCCCAATTCAGATGCATAATGTCATTTGATACAGCAGCTTGAAATTAGAACTCAAAAATCCTTCTCATTAAGAATTAGTATCAAACTTGTTTCATTGGTTTCACCAGCCAGTACAATATTATATTATACCAAGGTGTGTCCCCCAGTATACTGTGCTGACCTGCTTATCTCTAGAATTCTGTTTAATTATCCAAAAATGCACAAGAAAGTAGGGAGTCCAAATTCATCACCATGATGATGTCTCAGCAATTTCTGCTCCCCACACATACTATTTCAACTGCCAGTGATCATTGGAGTTAAAGTGCACATAAGCAGCTGAATAGGATGCAATTCTTATTCTTATGATGAATATCAGGGTCAGAGGTGAATGCCAGATAACACATAGCAGATGTGGAGGGAGTAGAAGGAATTCTGTTTACTTTGGGTGACCACCTACATTTCAAGGGGGGTGAGGGGAAGCTAAAACTGCACAATAGCAACTGTTTAAAGGAGAGTATAGTACAATATTTTGCAGGACAAAGCTACATTCTTGTGTATTAGCAAGAACTATTATTGAAACATAAGACACAGTGTGGCCCAAATTAACACTCATGGCATGTGACTCTTTGTGAAGCAAATGAGAGAAATCTTCTAAAAACATAGCCCATACACTGTGATCACTTCAGCTGATATTGAAAAGTTTTCTTTCTTTTTGTGTTCCCTGTATTTCTTTTCCATTTCACGATTTTCTTCAGGTATCAGAAAAAATGCAGCCTTGCAAAGTGGAAATGGATCTGAACTGGAGGGAAGCTCTAGATAGCCACTGAGAAGACTCTGCAATATACAGATGACAGCACATTTACAGTCTCTCATATGGGACAAGAAAGTACTGCAAGTTATTGCTAGATGCTTGGGCTTAGCTCATCAGTCCAGGTTGTGCAGAAGGGACATGAAACTGCCCCAAACGGGCAGCAGATGATTCTTCCACAGATGATGCCCAGAGCTGGAGGTATAAAGGAACTCCTCAAGCTGGTAAAACTATTGGCCGCCATTTCGCCGCTCACCTTTTCACAGCCCATGGCAAAGGATGAAGAAGCTTCTCCTCAGTCCCATCAGCTGTAACTCCCAAGCCGCAAGGAGGCAGCTACCGTGGGAGACAGGTGAGAAGACTGATCACTTCAGTTATACCAATGAGCTTATTGTACGATGAATGAACTTTGCTTCCCCTGCTCCTTCTTCCCCTCCCAAAGAAATCATGAAAGTCATTAAGCATCTTGATGTTTTCCATATGGATGTTTCTACAAGTTATAAGGTCAAAGTGGACCAGTTAGGAGAATTTAAGATCATCAGAAAGGACTGAAAAGGAGGAAGGGGGCAGGGAAATCAGCTCACTTGTAAAAGAAAGAAACCAAAACCTCACTCTCAAACCAAACCGTCCAGGGGCAAGTTG
The DNA here is from genome assembly GCA_026770055.1 of Myrmophylax atrothorax. NCBI lineage: Eukaryota > Metazoa > Chordata > Aves > Passeriformes > Thamnophilidae > Myrmophylax > Myrmophylax atrothorax. The sequence goes on from JAOXXN010000120.1 coordinate 17,667,931, forward strand.
CATTTTCCAACATGTGACAGACACCCATTTCCTAGAATGCTGAAATCCTTTGTGAAGGTTGTCTCACTAAGTCTCAGCAAACAAATGGATAGGTTTTGTTGAAAAGTTTTCCCCAAAATATTACACATAATTCTTAAAACAGGCCTAGCAGTTACATCCACGTAATATGATCCAGTCAGTGCTCAAGATGGAATTAATGAGACTACTATTATAGTTTTTAACTAGTACTTATAGAAAAATCTAATAGAGACTAGTAATCTGTAGAAGAACAGATCTTAGAAACAAGTTCAACTCAAGCAGGAAAAAGCAAAACAAAACAAAACAATCCCACCACAGTGATGACCACCAGTTAGCCTGTTAACTTGCTAAATTAGTTATTACATTTTTTCATTTTTAATTTTTGCTCTGGATGTTGAGTATTCAATGTTTTTTTGTACGGGTGAAGTACACAGCAAGGAAGTAAGTTTGGCAAATGATCTCTAAACTACCCTGGACTCTTTGAAGATACAGTAGTACAACATTTTTAAAGATATACACTGCCTCATTTAGATGATGGATTGAAGTGGAGAATGGAGGTCAGTTTAAGTAGAAAATCCAATAGTTTTCAGTTCTAAGTCTTCTGTGCAGTGTACCTCCCTTCTCAAGTAACATTAAAGACAAGTAAAAAGGACTTTTAAAGCTGAAATGTATTTGCAGCATAAAGCAGTCATTCCTTTTCAAAATCAAAAAATCTGTAGAACCAATTCTGATATTGCTAAAGTTTGACTGACACAAATGAGAGTAATTATAACTGTTTCTCAGAAAGGGGAAGGGAATGTGTCCCCACCCCTTCATGTTAACTTTTGGTCTGCTGCCACACTTCCACTTTGGCAACCAAAGCAATGCTGTGTGTGCCATATAACGGCACGTGTGGCAGCCTGAGGGTTAAAGCAGACATTTCTTATCTTTGACAGATGGTTGATTCATAGTCATTATTACTAAATTCAATTGCTCAATAGTTTAGATATGACAAACGTGTGTGTAGGAATATATGCCAGGGCACCCTTCTAGGAATCCCCAAATGCAATATTCCCTCTATGCTTTCCTCATACATCCTCAAGCTGAGTATGACAGACTGAAACAAATGTAGGCTTTCTGAGCATTTCAACTCCCTCCTGCCACTCTTGTTACATTAGATAGCGGTTCTAGAGAGTTACTGTTTCCAGACCCAAGATGAATGAATGGGCTTGGCTAAAACAGCTATTTTGTCAATAAGTGTAATGCAAGTCCATTTTTTTTTTATTTGAGCAAGGCTAACTTTTCCACTTCTGTGCTGCAAGTATCACCACTTAAGCAATCACAGGGAACTAATTTGCAGACAGAGTCACAGGCTGAATGGCACTGAGTGCTAGTAGGTCTACTTAAAGGTTGTCTAGAATGGCTCTAAAGCAGAAGTATCAGACTTAACGCTTATATAAATGATGAGCTGCATGCCCACTTCTACCACACAAATAACGATTGACAAAGTGAGGCCACTCAGCAAACTCCCCTTCTCTCTTCATTACCACCCCCTAACCCAAACCCAATCCATTTGCCTATGTGGTGACAGGCTTAAAGATATCTTAGCAAATGTTTCTTAAAACATAGTAAGAATAAAAAAAGTAAATTCCCTTCACCTCCTTTGAGCTGATACAGGAAACTGAACTTCTTCCCTTCCCTGTTCCCACTGATATTTCCAAATTGCCTGGCACAAGAAAGCACCTCAAAACACCTCCGCAGCTCACTCAGTGAAGTTGAAAGTCTTCCACTGACTTCAAAGGCATTGGGATCAGGCCCAAAGTCAGCATCCTAACGCGAGTACAGACTCCCAGGCCACAACACTGGCTGGGATCCATGCCATTTATATGCTATTGCTAAGGCAGTGCAGGAGGCTTTCAGACCTTCAGGCCTCCAAAAGCATATGCTATTCTTTCCTTGCTAGTTTGCAGAACGTTTTGTGAAGTTTCACCAGTTTCTGTGCTGATAAAGGTTAATGTACAGGTTTCTCATCTGAACCACAGTATCCAGGTATCACAGATCAGCTTTGCCTTTGACAATTTGTGTGCATAAGTTTTCTGTTCCCTCCCTGTCCAGAAATTTCACTGCCTTCATGCCTCTCTATAGAGCCCTGAGATGCCATATTTTTTGTTGGAGTATGAACCTTCTAGAGTGAGACCTTGCCTTTACCTCTTAGTAACTCACTTGGTACACTATTGGCACTATATAATATGAAAGAATAAATCACAACAATAGGAAGTGGGAAAAGCCTCTGTGCTGTTTTTGCACCACAGCCATTAATCCTACTCAGAGTGATTGCAAAACAAAAAACTCCAGGCAAACATGTGAGACCTAAACCTTACCTGTAGGTTTGCAAAGTATCTCAAGCCACAGAGGGAGCTGAATCTGATCTTCTGTAGGCAAGGGAATCCATTAAACCAGTTCAGGCAAAATATTCACAGTATCTGTTTCAATGACCCGCATTAGCACCTGAATCAACATCATCCTGTTTAAGTGTCTTTCACACCATCCTACAGTACAACTGCTTCAAACCTCAGCCACAGCAGACCAAGACATGCTAAGCTGTCTCAGCTCCTAAAGCTAAAAAGAGTTGAGGAACAAGACATCTCATGGGTCTTTTTTAACATCTCATACAATCTACCCTTTGGCAAGCAACTGCTCATATGGTGGTGTTAAACTGTCTCTCATTTTCTTGTCCTCTAATTGAGTTTGTAAACTCTCTTTATAAGCAGTTTATAGAACTGAAGTAAAATCATGGAAGAGTACCATAATCTCAACAGCATGGAGCCATATGGGGCACCACACAGAGCTGAAGGTAAGTAAAGCTGGAGGAGAAAATGAGCAAGTTCCTCTCACCTTTTGTATCCAGGTAAATACATACTTTGGTGAACAATCAAATACTTCTGAGTCACAAAAGTGCAACGGAACATCACAACTCATCTCTTCTCTTTCTTAACAAATAAAGCATTCTTTTGCCTCTAATTAAAAAGATTAATAAAGTAAGAGAACACATCAGGTTTGCATCAATCATTGCCCATGTGGTTCTCATTACTATAATTAAAAGTTATCTCTTCAAAATTGTTGGATGAAAGTGCCATGATCTGCAATTGAAAACACATTGAAGGGAGTCATCCAACTTTTTTGACTGTTTTAAGACAGTCAAATTTAAGAACACTGTGGAGGTAATATATTCAAAAGAGTCCTCAAAGGCAATTTGTCAGTAGAAGTGTCCTATGAATACTCTGTTAAAGAACATAAGTATTGGTAAGACCATCCTTAAGAAAAAAAAAATCAAGTGACAGAATTAAGTTTTTTGGGTTTTTTTTTTGTTTCGTTGGATTTTTTTTTAAAGAAGTTATTTCAAACTCAGACACTGAAAATTCAAGGGTTTATCTTCAGAGCTCTTCAGGTCCTGTATACATTAGGAGTGTTTAGTGCCCTCAGGAGTGAATCTTTTAATGTGTTTAGATTTTCACACTGAATGGGCCAAATTTCAAATAATCCTGAACAAACCTGGTTCTTTTGCTGATATATCATCCCATATTTCACAGAAAATAATGCTCAATTTTGACATCCAAGCTGGTGCAATATATGGGATTTGGAAAATGGGTGAAATAACCCCAGATTTTTTGTTCATGCAGGACTGCAGATTTACAAATCTGTGAAATAGAAATGTACTGCAGATAGAATGTGTAACTTAATTACAGTACCTTTCATTCAGTCATTAGTGTACAATAGTTTTATCAGCAAGCTAATTACATCAAAGCTAGCAGCATGCCTAAAAACAATGCTTTTTAAAGCTTTCTTTGTGTAATGTAACTGAAAAGTTGAGGGGTTTTCCGCTCCCTTCCTCATCTTCACTGAACGCAGACTTTACATTTTGGCATAGGATACAGCGACATCACGGAGTTCTGGCCAAAACTGCTCAGGGTGTAAACCCACTCACTGGCTTTTGAGAAAGGTTTACTGGATGCTATTAAAAAGGTTATATAATGGGCAGAAAGGGATCCTCCTGTAACAAAAAGGAGCCTTTTATTTAACACATCACAGGAAAACACCAAAGGGTGTTAAAGAAGGACTGGTTTGGATTTCTCAAAGAGAAAAGAACATTTTCCTGCCATCTTTATCTACATTTGAACTCTGCTACCAGTTTCCCTCTGTAGGTTCTGAACTCCAGCGGTCTCTTGCATCTTCTTTCCAGTTACCAACAGACAGCTTGATCCATGGGCACTGGATTTATAAGACAGTGTATTTACATGACAAGAGAAGTCTCCAAAGGCTATTTAGAAAGCTAAGAGGCACTAATTTGTCCAGTAATGCTCAGCTATAAAAAATAACTTTAATTTAAATTTTTGCTCAGATGGAATTATCCAACTCCCAGGAAAAAAAAATACATGGAATATGAAATTAGAGAAGTGCAGAATTCTTAACAACGCTATGAGAGGAAAGTGGCATAACATATTCACTGTGTCCCTCTAAAATTTTCTATAGAAAAATTACCTTGTATCAAAGTAAGAGTGGAGAAAAAAGGAATAGTGATGCTGAATATGACAAAAAGCTTGTTTATGTTTAATACATAGGAGAAATTGTTCAAGGACAGCTAAATGTGACCCATTTAATACACCAAGGTTTCACATACCTACGGTACTCTGCTGAGTAAGTGCTGATCATGCAAATGAAGGCTGCCTGGGGATACACAGTGCTTTCCCAATGCAGTTTGAATTTTATAAATTCTCAAAAAACTTTTAGAGGTGTGGGTATATGTTACTGGGTCACTAGGCTAATTCTGTTTCTTCAGTTGTTGGCTCATGTTGAAAATTCATTTGTCTGATATCCCTGAGTCTTCTGACACACAAATCCGTATTCAGGAATGTAAAAATCTAATTATTGCTACTAGCTGTGTTATTTAAAGTACAGATAGGCATGTCAATATGAAAAGGTGTCCCAAGACAAATATTTGACCATCTATAGGAAAGAGGAATAAAAAATGTAGTGGTCATTGTGACTCTAATTAACTCAAAAGTTCAACAGAGTCTAGGAGTCATCAAAGTTAAAGTAGAGTATACCCTCAGTATACACTGCATTTAAGGTGTGATACCTTCTGGACTGCCTTACACTTATTGACTTAGATTCTTTCTCAGTTTGCAATATGGTTACAAATCCCACCAGTCATAATTTGGGTTCATTATATCTGAGCAAATGAAGGAAATCCAAACTACACATCACCTCTGAAACCTGCATCAAACACCCAATCAAAATTTTACAAGCTAGGTGAAGATTAGTGTATGAAATGAAAGGGCTAAGCAAAATATACAAGAAGTTAGAAACAGCAACGGCTGCTTAATGAGGGTACAATGCTCCCACTGTCTGAATACAAAAGAACACAAAGGCAGACAATCCTTTTTCATAATTGTACTATAATTATATAGATTCTAACCTTTAGGGAAATAACGCTTAAAACAAGTTGCCCTAACCCCCATTCCCCAAACATTTCTCTAAAAGATTAACTTGTGCCTTTTCCTATGGCTATTTTTAGTAATGGCACCAGTAATTAAACATTCCATGGTCTGGGGCCCCAAAGAAAACATCACTCTGGGTTCTGGATGTGTTCCATGATATCTTGAAACAATCTGAAAAAATGTATGCAGCCAGTGTTGTGATCCCACTGGATCTGCAGGGACCCATTAGGATCATCAAGGGAAGCATGTGGTTGTGACAATGGAAGCAATTTAGCATTACTCACTGGAGCTGAAGCATGACACAGTGTGAAGCCACTATTGTTCTCCTTGGCTTTTCTGAAGACACCCAAGTTCAAACCTACTCACAGCCTAATTTGTAGCTGAAATCGGAACCAGAGACTGCAGCCTCTCCAGGCAAAAATCAACAGGGGAACGAACCTGGGGGATTTCCCCCCCAAAGATGACCATGAAATATTAAAGATTGCTATAAGCCATTTAATTACAAATCTTTTTTAAACTGTTTGTGCAACTGAAAAAATGGATTCTCTTATATTATCTTCATGTTTACAAAAATACAAACTGCCATATACTAATGGAAAAGCACATGGATGCTTGCTTCCACAGCTCACTTAGTATGATTCCTTTCCCTATGCAGAAACAAATCTACTTAAAAGGTAATTGTTGCAAAACACTTTCCTGTCTGTCAGGAAAACAACCTCAGCTCTTAATGCCAAAGCATGGCACAGCCAATGACTGCAGTGAGTTCAATCAGATGCTGGAACAGCTAACACGATGAGACATAACGCTTTCTTGCAAAAATGTCATTTCATTAGTTACCAAGTGAAAAAGGAATGTGGGTGCTTGAGGACACTTACTGTAGACTAATTGTGTGGGCATGTGTATACATATCTGGCACTTCAGTGCAAGTAAACACATGTGTTTTCAGAGAAGGATACTCTACTACACTGAGATAGTTGCTG
>JAOXXN010000120.1:17674505-17688854 GCA_026770055.1 Myrmophylax atrothorax
TTACACCGATTATTGTCCTGATGCAGAAGCTGAGGCTGAAAGGGCCGTGGTGGCTTAGCCAAGGTTACATGGTGGTTCATAGGGCTACACCTGGTTTGTAATTCAGTCTTTTAAACAGGTCTCTCTACCTTTGTCCTGTGTTCTTAAAATAATTTACCAGTGTGTAGAAAGTCATGCTGCCAAAAGCTGTCCTTCAGTGAGATAAGCATTTCCTTTTAGCTCACATTATCCCAGAGACATCTGGGAAGATAAGTATTTTATAATGTTTATCATTCAGATCTTCTCTTTTTTTTTTTTCTCCCTAAAGAAATAACCTTTCTTTCATCCAGTAATGACAAGAAACTCCAGATGAATGCTGTTTCATTTCTTAAACAACAAAGAAGCCTCTCCCAGAGCTAGCACAGCCATCAAACGTTACTGATTATTCTCTAAAGATGCATTAACATTTAGAAACGGTGTCTCACCGTGTGGTTTCTGGTTTTGAGAAGGAATATGATAAGCCTTTATCAATATAAGAAGTGAGTAAAATCCACTTCTCAAATCTCCTTCCAAAAATTTCCTATTATCCACTGTGTCTTTCCAGCACCCTCAGGGATGCCTCACATTTCCTTCTTATGAGCTTTGTTCTGGTAAGGGAGGAGGTAAGCTAGCATGCATTTGAAACCCGGTTTACTTCTTACCAGATAGAGCAGAGTACCAAGCTAGTAGCATATGTAAAATTCTGCCCTTCCTGTGGTTCATGTGAACAGCTGCAATGCAGAAGAGAGGTCCAGGGAGCCCATGCCAGGTTCATGCAGGAAGGAGAGAGATTAGGGACAAAGAGATAAAATCTCACTTTGATTTGCAGAGATGTCCTCCTTGGATCAGAGGTAAGCTGACTTTGTTGATACCTCCTTAGGCAGCTCTAAAAAAGGGACAAGATCCAGTTGAAGCAGGGCTGCTCTGAGCATGGAGGGGTTTTCTAACTCTTTTCTGGTGCCTGTAAGTCCAGAGATTGGAAGAACTTAAACAGGGAACCAAGTGAAGTTGAAGCTTTGGAAAAAGGTACAATCTGAGAGAGTAGGGGAGGAGGCAGAGAGGAGAGGTGCAGGAGTTGGTGATAGCAGGAGACGAGACCAGCCAGGGTCAGTGGCATCGCAGGAATAGGAGGCCAGAAGGGAAATGCAAGAAGGGTCTCAGACAGTTGTGAGAGTTTTTATGGGTTTGTCCTGGCTCATTGTCTCCAGTCAGTCTCCTTCCCAAGACTTTTTTCATCATTTTCCGAGGTCAACTTCAAGGTTCTAGCACAACTGTATGGCAAAAAGGCAGTGTGTTCCCGGTGTTCTCACAACTCTTATTGCTCCTTCACACACTCAGCTTCTGCCTCTGCTTCAGTAACTGCTGTAGGTCAGGGTGCCTGGAACATCTCCCTTTCTGGCAACTTCTCCCTTTGTGTACAGCTGAGCAAGACATGCCTGGATTTCTGACATGTCTCAAGGGCAATACCACAGCACCAGGTTAACTTAGCTTTCCTGAAAGTTCTGAGGGGGTTGATATTTCCCATTAGAGCACACATGCTCATGAGGTGGAGCCCTGGGGATAGCTAGCCCTGTAGTATTTGTTGCGTATTTTACGCTTTCTCTGGAATCTAGGTCAAACTACAGAATAATCAAGTCCTTGATTTGCTAAAGCACCATCCTAGCTAATTTAATGCTTCTTGACTCATTGGCTTTTTTTTTTAGGCCCCTTGAAAAGCAAAATGAATTTCTTGAAAAATTGAGCTAAAAAACCCTCTGCTTCCCCATTTCTCTTTCCCTGCAGAGTTTTACCTCATTGTCCATCTTTTTTCTAGAGATGCGCTCTCTCTTTTTCACTACATGAATTGCCAAAGAGACAAACAGAATCTGCCCCAGGGCTTGTCTCAGTTCTTCTCCCCTGGGCTGTTTTTCTATCTCTTGCTAACATGCTGTACTGCCTTGTGCCATTGACTCCTTGATAGCCCAGCTCCTGTTTTATCCCACACTCCCTTTAGGTCTGAAACACACCATTGCATCTGCTCCACATGGGGTCTTCTTCCTGCTTGCCTATTAACCTACAGCTGTGCTGAAGCTCTCATGCACACACATTTGACAGAGCTCTCATCTAAGTAGGATCCACTAGCAACCACGTGAGCCAGATCATTGCCTTGGTAGGTGATGTGATGAGATGTGCTCTGCAGTTTTCAGAGAGTTGGAGAGCTGAAGAGTGCACAGGAAAAGAAGTTTGTGCTCTCTACTTCAAGTGTGGATTCACTGTGAAAACCTGTGTTTTCCCTGTCTGTGACTGGCTGCTGGATTTTCTATTCCATCCTCATAAAAAATGCTCTCAACCCCCAAATCCAGGGCTGCCATGCTCACCCCAGTAACTCAGCACTGTATTCAGATAGGGCTGATCCAGAATTGCATCACTGTATGATTCCCAGATCAGATCCCTGAAAGTCATAGCCTGAGCAGACTGGCTGGAGAGCAACAGGTTCAAACTGAGGCCATCTAAGCAGCCTGCCCATCTCCTACAACTGTCACAAGACAGTTGTAAAGTGAGGGTATTTATGGCAGCAACTGGGCTAGAATCACTCCCAAAACCATTGGGTTTGGTGAACATTTCTGGATGTGCAAGGGAAAGAAATCTTTGCCTTCCTTTTGCCAATCCCATCTTTTGTTTAAATGGACAAATTCTGTTTTTATGAGTAGATGATAAAGGGGAAATGAATTGCAAGAAGAAATATGTAGGTAACTCAATGATCTGAAAAAAAATTAGATATCTTTAACCGCAAGAAAATTCAGCTTCTAACAGATCGATATACTTCCCTGTGACAAAAATCAAAGGTAACCATAGGTCATCCCTTGGGCTTGGACATTATTATTTTTTTCCATTGGACAACTGCTCCCAGGTATCACATCTCTCTGTCACAGCTGCTGGCCTGCTGCAGCTTGGGAAAGCATCTTGGAAATTCCTAGCTATTCAGTGTATGGAGCACCTTCCTCCTAGGTTGTAAAGTTGGGTTTATGCTGATGAATGGCCCATCTGTGGAACTAGGATGAAGGTGCATTATTTTCCTATTTTTCATATGACTGAGCAGAACAATACCTTGGGGGATCTCAGAACAAAATTATCATAGATATCCATGCCCAGAAGTAACACCAAAGAAAAAAAGTCATGCAACACTGTAGGATGTAGTGCTGAATACTGCCTCAGGAGAAATAACCTAGTACTGGATGAATTATTGTGGTCATCCCAGATTGCTTTGTCATGTAAAGGATGCTGCAAAAACTGCAGATACAGCATGAGGCTGTTGGATTACTTCAGGGGCTAGGGAATTGCCCTTTCACTTCATTAAGGCTGCACTGGAATGTATTCAAAAGGTTTGGGTTCAGGTGTGAGCACAGCACCCTTTGTCAGACTCCCTTGAGATCAAGCTCTGTGGAAGTGATGACCCCTTCATGCTTGTGCCACTGACAGAGCCTCAATTTACTAAAGTAAACACAGAGGAAATGCAACCACTTTCTACAGTTAACTAGAGGCTGATCTGTCAAGGAGCTTGTGTCCCTGCTCACAACTGATAGCAGGCATTGGTTTTATATGTAATTGACCTATTTTCTAACTCAGTCCTCCCAGGCTGCTGAAATGCTGTTGCAGTGTGGCTGCTTTCACTCAAGTTACCTTGGTAGGGAAAACACAATCACAGGACAGTTCCCTCTGGTTAATTCTCTCCATCTCTTACATACACCACCACATCATGGCTGGTGTCAGAGGTGAAGTGTGCTCCTGCTGGGGGACAAAGATGACAGCAGAGCCCAGCCTGGGTGTAGTGGTCCTCTGTCCCCCCAAGCAGTGCAGGTCTGAGCAGTGGTCAGATTTAACTCAGGGTTTTCCACGTGTGGAGGTGGTGCTGCATGCAGCCAGTTCAAAGATAAAGATTTCTTCCCAATATCTAAAATAAGTCCATGTTGGGACTGTGGGGGAGCCTTCTTCTTCAGGGGAAGGTGAGCAAAGGGATTTCATGAGAAGGAAGTGTGGCTGAGAGGGATCAGTGGGACCCTGGAGCAGGACAGCCAAAACCAGGATGGAAAAGCTTGAGGGAAAGTGGGTCTGTGAAGTTCAGCTGTGATGGGGAAGTGGGCGACAGACAGCAACATAAAGCCTATGAGGTGTGTGGGGACTCTTCAGGATGGGTGGGGCCCCTCTGCTTCTTCCAATGCACAACACCCACACAGGACCTGCAGGCACTGGTTTGAGCCATCTCCAACACTGCAAGAAGCTTTTCCTCCCCCAGCATCTCCTACTCACTCTCTGCTCATCCAGGGCTTCAGAGAAGATAGAGAATGTAAAAGAGAGAAAAGACTCATGTTGGGTGTACCAGAGTGAATAGAGATGATGACTGGGCCAAGGTCTTGGCAGTGAACCTTGCAGCCCTTCTGATGCCACCTGAGGGGAAAGCTGCAGAAGCAGTAGCTGTTGCATCTCAATGCTCAGATGGACCCATTGCTCAGAGCAGCAGTGCCAGAAGGCCTGCAAATACATGGTCCATGTGTTCTTGGAAATCCCGTCATTCTGGGTGATCCAGAGGAGAGGTCCGGTGCTCTACACAGCCTGCCACACTAAGCCTTTTGCCAATACCTAGGGTCAGCTCTAGCCCTAAACCTGACAGAGAGACCAACAGTCTCCAGGCTTAGGAGAGCTGTGAAGCGCTTACAGTTTTATTTGTTGGGATTATCATACTAGAGCCCAAATGTACCTCAGAAAGAGGCTCTTATTTTGCTACACTGGAAGTCCTGAAGCTTTCAGTGCCAATTAATCAATCTGGGAAAGTTGCTCTTGATTTATATTCCATTATTAATCTCCACCAGGTTGGGTAGTTAGGTTTTTAGTGGAGTTTTGCTAAAGCTGACTAGTGAATAATCACTTCATGGACAATTTTCAGGTCTCAAAATACTGACTGGCTGGAAAGAAATCAAACCTGTCAGGCAAATTTTTAAAAGAAAATAATTCCATGAAATTGGGATCACATCTTTTATTTATCATGTCTCCTGGTCAGCAGCACAGTAACAAGGGGTAGAAAAACTCTACTTCATTTACTCCCAGACTAGTTCAGGGTAAGCTTTTTCATTCAAGGCCACTTAGAATCAAACAAAACTTGAAACTGTCTCCCAAAACCTGGATCAGTGAATTCCATATCAGCTGAACTAGACAGCTCACTTTTTTCAGTCTTTGTTATAAAACTTTGTCAGAACTGACACATCACGAGAAAACTCTTTGCCTTTGACAATGCATTGAAAATGTCCCAGTTCCTTATGCTTGTGATATTCTTGGCTGCTTTTGCTTATTTGGGTTTTGTTGTTTCAGGGGGAGTTTTAAAGTAGAAAATAAGATTTTTAGAAGTATATGTCAGTGCAGGAAAAGAGAAAGAATATGTTGAAAACTATGGATAGCTCAGAGACAGCATTGGCCACAGCTTAGAAAAGCTTTCATGTAAAGCAAAATGTGTTTGTTAGGATTCAGGAAAACAGGTTTCCACAGCTATAATCAGATCCTAATTTTAACAGAATGCTTGAATCGCCAAAGGGCATTGCACTGTATTTATTGATTCTGCTTTGTTATGAGTTTTGCTGCTTTGTAAAACACTGCATTTGGATGCAATGTGCAGATGTGATAAAAAGTCTACGTTAATCAGCAAAAGACCATGCCTGAGAAGTTTTCTGAATAGTAGCAGAAAATTTCACTGGGAAAAACGCTTTGTCCCAGAATTTGTCCAGCCCAAGGAATAATGATGTCTAAGGCTATCCAAGGTCCTCTGCAGCAGGGACAAAGAGACCACATGCTCCTGGATATGGATTCCTCCATTCCACCCCCAACATCCCATAGCCTGCTACAGATATGCACCTAATTAAGGCACATATTTTTTGTGGAAAATATCAAACCATAGAAGAGAGAAAAATCTCTGTGGGCAAAGACTGCACCCACTCAGATCTAATTTAGTTTAATTTACCCTTCCACTGAGTGGGAATCACAGATAAAACTCATTAACTGACTTTTATAAAGATCTTCTGGCAACTCCAGGTCCAGTTAAGATCTCATTGTGATTTCTGGTAGTCCTTAGACTCCTGGGGAGTTTCTTAAATTCTTAGGAGAAAAATCTGAAGAGATCTGTTTATATAGAGTAGCAAACAATTTAATTGTAACCATGGCTGTGCTGCTGCCTTCTCTAGCCAGGCTTGAGCAACTCACCTCACTCTGGTCATTTTTATTTCCATCCTTGTAAACTGGGAATAAAAGGTGTCCAGTTATCACAGCTCTGAGAAAGGATAATTAATGCTTAGAGCAGAATATTAACATGGAAAATACTATATATTCTAAGCTGTATTATAACATTATTCAGAATCATTTAGTAACTACAATCCATAGATTTTAAGGCCAACTGTGACCATTTCCTGATGATCTAGGTTTAATTTCTTCAGCCAGAGACCACAGGACTCTGTAGATGCAGAAACTGAACTAGAATACATATAGTGATGCATCAGGAACCACAGCCTCTGTAGACTCACACCAACCACAGGGTGGCTGAAAATCTGTCAATATTATTGACATATTGCTGTTGTTTCTGTCTCATGGGGTTCATTTTACGGTTTCATATTTTGCTGACTTCTTTCACAACATTTTTCTTAAATTATTCTTGAAGATTTCAATTTCCCAACACCAGCAAAATCCCAAAGCCACATGAATAACAGCATGTTTTGTTGATAAAAGAAAGAGGGTTATGATGAATAACACATTCTCTTTATGTTTGTGTACTTACAAAAATTGTCCAAGATACAAATAGTTCAGAGAGGCAAACTAAAAATAATAAAAAAGATCAAATACATAAGAGACAGTACACTTAAAACCTCACTTATTAGTATTAACAGTTATGGTGTGAGAGCGACAGAGAGTTGACCTTGGTTAGTTAGTGGTTCTAAGCAACAAAGTGGATTTCCTATAGACACTATAAAAAACTGCACTGCAGAAGCATTTATGGGGTACAACTTTCGAAGTACACAGTGAGGTTTTATAGCTATCTCAGACCTAATGGGCTAAATCCTCAGCTACTGAAATCAACACAGTTCCACTTACTGTAGTAGCACTACACCAATTTACATCATCTGAGGATCTTGCCCAAAAAGTGTAATGGGACTCCTGTGGCCTCAGCTTTCACAGAACAAGCCAATACTATATAACACAATCTGACAAACCCGAGAAATTTGGAATTAAGACTTCTGCTCTCTCCATATTTCACCCAGTTGTTTTTAAGTGCATTGCTGCAGAGCCTTGATATTACACAGTCAGTGCACCAAAACAAAGCCACAAGAATTTTCTCCTCACTCAGAAAAAGATCTTATTGACTTCAATGCAACTCATCAATTTCAGTGAGATCTTCTTTAAGCAAAGAGTGGGTGTGGGCTAGGCTGAGTGACCACTGTGGTATTAAAAAGTAAAAGGCTTTTCATAGTCTGGTTTCAGATGGTACCTTCCTCTGTGCTGTGGCTCTGGAGTAGGTGACAAGCTTTGTTTAGTTGGGGTTTCAAATGTAAACATTTAGATCTGGAAACAACTTGCTCTGAAACTGTAAAACATGTCCTCAGAATTCAGAACCAGCTGGTCAGCTTGGCTGATCAAAATCAAATAGAAGGATACTCTACAATTAGTAGTAATTTTGAAAGAATCTAAACATTCAAGCACATTTTCTCAGCTGGCACAAAACTGAAATTGCTGCATTTACTTCAGTGAGCCTAAAAAACTCACCTAAATTGAAGGACTGACCCTTACATGTCTACATTCTCTGTTAAATTACGTGGTATCAGTGACATGAAGCACTAGGCTCTGGCTGAAATTTCATGAAAGATGGATTAAAGGCCATCACTGGACAGAGACCATAGTGCAAAAACATATTTCAGGAAAGAAAATTTCATGTTCCAAGTTAGAATTCTCTTATCAATGAAAGGTGACCTTTGATATAATTCTTTTTGCTTTCAGCACAACTCAAAGATGAGCACTGTCTTCATTCTTTCCTTAGCATCCCCATTTCAATATTGCAGACTCGACCATCATTTACCCCAGCAGTCCCCTACTGTGCATCTGTCCCTCAAATCGTAAATATCTGTCCTCCCAATCTGTTCTGAGGCCAAGTCCAAATGAGTTTTGTGCATGTAAATTCTATTATCTACAAGCATAAATGACAGAATGTACTGCCTATGCATGCAAATGTTACCTATCCAGACCAACCAATGTGCCATTGCGCATTAAGGGGCAAAGGTGTTTGTGCAGAAAAAGAAGCCTACTAAGTGTACCTTTGAAACCATGGCCCTAACATTATGTGCAAGAAAAAGAAGGACCCCTGCCTGCAAAGAGTAGGTATTTCCAACAAGTATAATTTTCATGTAGCTTAAATCTCTGGATAACCTTCAGAGGTTGAGTTACCCTTGCTTACAGCTCTTCAGGATTCACCTGGCCTTTGGTAATACCAGGGCATGTGTGCAATCTGTCCAGTTAAAGTGTTCAGACAAAGAAACATCATCCCACTAATACAGATTATCTGCAGCATCTGAAAGATTTCAAGTCATAAAGACATACAAGGAAATTTAACAATTTATTCACCACAAAGACACTGTGAGAGGTAAGAGAGAACTCAAAAAGCCGGATTACATTTCTGTTTGGGAGTTGTTTTTAACTAAGGCATCTTTTTTTTTTTAAATACTGCAAATGCCAACACTTCATGTCTATTCACCTCAAACAGGTAAAATTAGATGATAGACTCCCTTTTTTTTCTTCTTTTTTAAAGTCAGGAACATTAATTCCAGGACTGAGAACTTCTAACACACTAAGTTTTGCCTGAGGCCAACTTACCAACTATCACAATCCCCTCCTGAAGAGCTCTGAAAATGGAATAACTTACTTACCCTTCATTAAGGAAGCACATGGTCCATCCCCTACATTTTCTTTATCTGTATACAAAGTCAGGGTTTGGGCTCTATTACCTCAGTTCTGTTGCCAAACTGTAATGAAGAATTGAATTCAGTTCAGTGTATGTGTATGTTATCCACATGTTTATATACACCATTATACAGACTCCAGTTACCACTCAGTGTATGAATCAATCCCTTAGCAGTTTATGATTTATGCAGCTTGCTACAAGAGAAGTAGGCCATGCCAGCCTTGAAAGCACTTTAGCTTACTTGTTTCTGCTCATGAAGGACATGTTGTCCTGTAATTATTCTGTCATTTCTTAAAAGGTGAAATCCTTAACAGGTTCATACTCTCTGTGCTGCTGCATGTATGTGTGAGTTTATGTCAGAGCACATCTCACCAAGTAGGAATCATCATTCCAAATTACTTTACAAGGAGCTACAGAGAACTGGTCAGCTTAAAGTGTGTTACACATCCTCAGAGTTTACACAGATGGCTTCAGGGGGAGCAGGGGCGGAGCAGGATAAGGGGGAGCCAAGGAAATTGTTAATATGTTCCAATTACTGCCCTGATTCACAAAATACACAACTGCATAAAAGTGTCCCTTTCTGTTTTGATCCTGTTGGTAAGGTGATTTAATGTTGTGTTTTCTTGTATCATTTAATAGGGGCAGTATCAGCAAAATGTGCAACTTTAAACAATTATGCAAATTTTAAAGTAATGTGTTCAAAGGAAAACTGAAAGGAGATTCTGACATTAATCAAAGACTGCAGGCTCTGCTTGCAAGAGTTCGGTAAAATATGGGCTAACCTTAGTCATAGTGGCTGAAAGGCAAAGGTTTTTTGCTGCCTCAAATTAACTGTATTTTTAGCTTATTTGAAAAAAGAACAACAAAACTCAAGACTACTAAATTCCCCTTTCTACAAAAAAATTCTGCCATTCAGCTTCAAGGAATAGTACTAAGACATAAAACACCTGCCCTTCCTTAGATATGTCAGAATATTTGGAAAATTTTAATAAACTTGTAGAGTGATGTATAAAGAATCATGGGAACTCCACAATAGATTCTCCCTAAGGAAGTCCTGCTGTGCCTAAGCAATGCTTATCTGATATACTGACGATACAAAGCTAATGAAGTGTGCAAACACAGACACTGGTTTCATACTGAACTGGTTTCAGCCAAAAAAAAAGGTCAGACTGCACCTTAAATAAAAACAAGAGGGAATCTGGATTCTTCTGATACTTCTGCTTCTGGCTAGTTTGGGTTTCTTTTAAGTAGAGATTGAAGAGAAAACATGCCTGGGATCAGGATCCTGCAGGGTTCAGATTCAAATTTTACATCTCTATTTGTTGCAAAGTACTTGTGTGCTACTCAGCCCCTGCTGTTAACCAGGGAAGAAGGCAGAAACTGGCCAGAGAAAAGCCATGTTCAGTACGACCATGCAAAGGAAATGCCGTAACTCTCATGAGAAAGAAAGATCTGGAAAGACATCTATCCAACTACCGGGGCTCAGGCAATATCCAGACTCTTAAGATTATTATCTGAACTGCTCTCTGAACCTCTGCTTCCCCACTGCCAGCTGTAATACATGAAGACAGTTTACAAGAGAGTGTTAGTTACTCACTTTGAATTTCCCAGCTTTAGGTGGTTTAAGTAAGACCCTTAATGTCACTTAAACATAGTGTTTTTGTGTTATATTTTAATTTTGAAAGGATTATCAAGAAAATCTACCCTTTCCGTTAACTTCCTTTGAAAAACGATTAGGAGTTTTAGAAAGGATCTCCAAATATCCTCACCCTGCCTGATAAGTTATCCATAATGAAACATGTAATACAGATGAAAATTTAAGAAAATGCAGACGCAAAATATAAAGTTCTCAATCTGAAACTACAAATACCAGTGGGTGACTTGGAAATGAAATATGATTAAACATTTTAAATTATACTGAAATTTTCTTTGTGTTGGTATTTGGCTCTATACAACTTTATTGATAAAAACAGCAGTTTATTTTTCTTTTTATGGGGCTAACAATTACATACCACTGAAAAGAATTTGATTGCTATTAGCTGACTGCAGCATTTGCAAGGAAAAGAATCCTGTTGTCTTACACAAATGTTACCAGTAAGTAATATTCCACCTAAGAAAGGGTTTGGAGAACTATTAATAAAATGAGTCTTCTTTAGCTACTCCTTCATAAAATACCACAATAGTAACCTTGAGCTGCAACTAATTTTCCTGACATTACATGTGGAAGTCACTGTGAAAACCAGACAGAGATGGGATGTAACGAATGCCTCACTTGTAAATATGGTTCCTCAAACATAAAAATCTGGCAAAGCTCAAGGAGCAGAGCAGGAGGTAAGACAGCTTTCATATGCTGCTGCCTTTAGTGCTCTTAATGTACATTGGATAATTATGTACCTCATTTCTTCCAAACTGAGTAAGAGATTTTGGTTTAAATCTATTAGTAGTGTATGTAGCTACGTGTCTCTCTCAATTTAATATAGCATTCTCTGGTCTAAAGCAAGCAGTTCCAAATTAAATAAACTAGAATGCCTATTGCACAAAGCAACTGACTGCATTCCAGTGGAGCCCCTTTGAAAGCTATGTCAAATCTCTGCTGACTCAGGGAGGAAAGTACCTCATTCCCTTTGCATTAGTCACCCTGCTAGAGATTAATCCTAATGAGTTTTCCTCTACAGGCTTGGCTGGCACACCCAGGATTTGCATAACATACCTGTGATTTCTCAATATTTAGCCCAAAATTCGTTCCTTCCAACGCAGAGAGGTATCAGCTTTTCCAGAATCCATTAACTACAGCATTACTACACCAGCTTATCGAGCCGAGAGCGAGGCCAGGCACAGGGAACTTCCCGGCTTTGGTCAGCAGCCACCGCACAGCCAAGTACTGTAACATCAGCATGGGCCAACACTCACACAAACACCCGTGTAAACGACACAGCTCACAAAAGGTCACTGCTTTAAAGAACAACAGTGCTCTCTTCTTCTTTATTTCATTACCCTCATTATCTCCCTCATTATCTCCCTATTTCACTGATTTTTGGCAAACAGTGGGCATCTATTTGATGTGACTAGATTGTTTGCAGACCCTGCAACAGAGTTTCAAGCTTCCTCCCAGCTGTATCCTGCCCTCATTAGGCAAACAACCATCCCTTGGCCTTTTCCATCCACCAGCATGAGAAAAGACTAACAAAATTTCAGTTCACAGAGAAACCACGAGACATACACCTTTGATCACTCTTGAGTTATTTTACTCTATAAATACCATGCCCAAGCAATTTTTATTGAGGGAACAATACTAAACTTGCAATCAATATCTACAATACCATCGAACCATCAGAAAAAAGATCTGTCATGCAAAAAAAAAAGCAACTTAGGAAAGTTCTTTTGACAATAAAATAGCTACTATTAGAGGCATGGGCTAAATCAAGAAGCCTGGCCTATTTTGGACTGGAAAATAATTTTCAGATCTGAAGAATTTTAAAGAAAGTAAAAAGCTCTTTCCCAGGTAAATGAGGGTACTGCTAGTTTGGTTACTGCAGCCAGTCTAAATCACTGCAGCACCCCATGTGAAGCTGTGTCTTTAAGGCAGCCAAGGACCAAACTGCCTACAGTTTCAGAGTTAAAAACACCACTCAAGCTTTCCTCAGAATAAAAAAAAAAGAGGTCAGTACAGCTCACAGTTTAATACACTCCACAAAGGACACAGTGTGAAACCAGACAGCTTTACTGAGCACTAGTTCATAGTCCCAAGCACTCTCCAGCTATAGTCTGGCAATGGCAGCATAAGAACACAATATACAGCTCAGTCTCTAGTAACAATAAATAAAGTAACACAGCTGTGTTTTATCATGACAGACCAGAGTCACAATGATCATTCACTGTCACTCCCTAAAGAACTGGTCTAGCAGCCTGTATTCAGATTTCTACCTCCCTTAAGGGTTCCTAATGTACATACCATCCTAGCAGCCAAGGGCTAGGTAAATGAAGTATTACAAGTTGCACAGAGGTACACCCAACTTTTAGACATCCAGCCACTGCAGTGGTGCACAACAAAACCTGCATTAATGCCTAAGTTTCCTAACCAAAGAATGAGAACTTAAGGAAGTGCTGGCAGTAACAGATGGCACAGTGCTCTCAGATGGAGCCACCAGAACTAGCCAGCAAGATGCATGAACACAGACTGGATCTAAACTTCTACCTCCCTGACTGACAGGTGCTCAGGTATCTGAATGGTGTCTCCAGCTATCCTGCAATAACACCACAGAATTGTCTGCACCACCATATTTCAATGAAAACTGTAAGCCTACTCTTTTATTTTAAATGGAGTTTTATAGCAGTGTCCTTTCTTTTTAAATCTAATGAGACTGGGTTTGAAATGTTCATGCAAATGCCCAAATTAGTATCTCCTGTGCATGTTTCCTAAACACCAAGCCACCAGCCAGCCAGCACGAGGGGTACTCACCACTTCTCCTGACAGTCTAACCTTATGAGCAGCTCTGTGAGATTCATGAATGTTGTGAATAGTGCTCATGGCCTGGTGACCTCAACCATAGCAGAAGCCGATGGAAAAATAAAGCCTAAAATCCTTAGACTTTTCCAGTCTCTGGACACATAAGACGCTATCTGGAAACTGAAATGTGCTGTTCTGTCGCTGCATACCTATGACGATCTTTTCATGGAGGAGAACTAAACTGATCCTGCCAGCTCCATGAAGCAGGAATTCCCTTTCTCCTGTGTTCCATGGGCAGGCTCTGACAGAGATGCTGCCAGCTGTCTCTGTTCACACAGGCCTCACTGTGAAAAAGCCAAACAACAACATGACTTTCATGCTGCACCGTTTAGCTTTCGCTATAAGCGTAATCGTGTGTCTGTGGTTTTCCTGTTTGGGTGCCTAATTTAGTTGCCTGAGTCCACTCCTTCAAGTGTGGAATGGACTCTGAGGGTATAAGGAATTAGCATGTTTCTGCCAGAGACATTCCACCCAGATCCCATGTTTGTTTAATATGTACAAACAGCTAAAATAAAATACTTGTTGGCCTCAGTAATAAACAGAATATAAAATAGTGTGAAATTAAGCAAGACCAGCTGGGCTCCAGGAGAAATGAAAGGAACAGTTAACTTACACTACACAACGATCTGGAATGCAGACACACCAAGATGGACTGCTATTGATGGATGTTTTTCATGCACTTTATATACAAAGTGCTGATTAGATCTAGCTACCAAAATTATGCCCTTTCATATCCATATGCCAGTAATAAACAAAAGTTAGAGGAACAAATCAACGGCTCCTGCAAGCCAAGTTTACAGTTTTGCATCATATGCTGTAGAAGTATGAAGTTATCATAGAAGTGATAACTGATTTCATT
>JAOXXN010000120.1:17692061-17717784 GCA_026770055.1 Myrmophylax atrothorax
ATAGCAGTGATAACTGATTTCATTCTTCCAGAGGCAAAAAAAGGGGAAAAAAAAACTTGGAAGGGAAAAAAAAAGAATTTGGAGTTCTTTTGCTCCAAGGCAGGATTTGTCCAGCCCTCAAGGACCCATGAGAATTTCAGGATATGCATCTGTATAGATTCTGTAGGATCATTTGGGTCTCCATTATATATACTGAAACCATAAAGCAAGCAGCTGCTTAATCAGAGTTTTTCAGGGAACTTGAAAAAGTTGTTCTCTGTAACACAGGACAGGATAGAGGTTCTCCTTCTGACAGAATTTTTCCTCCTCAATAGGGAAGCAGATGATACAGAGGACATGATTCTATTTCACAGCATTTTGCAATTTTGAGCAATGAATACAAACAGAAAAGAGACTTAAGCTGCAATTCCTGTGAAGGATGCTCTGCCATGCTGCCCAGACCACCCTTGTGTCTTTCTGTGGCAAGTCACTGTGCTCCATACCTTCACTGCTTCTTCCAACATGACAGCTCAGAAGCATCAAACAACATAAGCAGATCCCACAATCAAACCAGTGTAACGTACAGGCCACCTGTGGGGCACCTTGAAGAAGGAGGCCACTGTGGATGCAAAGGTTTGAACAAGTTCTGTGACTGGATTCTTGAAAAAAATTACAAAGGTCTCCCAAGCAGAAATACCTCTCTTCTGGCTCAGCAAGGCTACAACAGGCTGTTAGTGTTGAGAAGAGCATTCCAGAGGGATTGGCTATATCCTTCAACTTTTGATAATCTGAGACAGTGACAGGGATAGATGAGCTTTTGGGTTTAATATGTCTCATCTGATGTCCTTTCTTAATCATCTGCCTTTCAATGTGGACCAAAGACATCGTGTTCACAGATCCTCCTCCCCTCACAGCTCTGCAGGCTGAAAAGGCTACTATTCTCAGCAACTCATTGCTGGGGGTCGTATCAAAGCTTTAGCTAAGGCTGCTTGTTTATGTCATCACCTGTTTCAGTGAAAATGAACCCTACTTACAGTGACAGTATTATTTAAATCAATTAAGACAGTCCAGCGCACTTTTTGAGGAATACAGGTTAAGGGTTCTCATCTGAGCAGATCAGTCATCATACTGGAGCAGGGAGGCAATAAGCGTCTGGAAAGGCAGCACAGACTACAGGCCTGTCTTTCCTCTCCACACTCCTCCCAGAAATGAGGAGTATCAAATAGCTCTGGCTCAGGAACTCACTGTTTGTGAATGAAGATGGTTGACAATTTTTCAACTTGTTCTTTTTCTGTTCCTGTTGGTTTTCATTTTCACTGTTTCTTTGTCAGACCCTTTTACTCCACAGAAGATTCAGGTTTACAAAAATCCATACAAAATCTCCACATTTAATATATCTTCCCATCCGTGATTCATTTAAATGCTCTACTGAAAACATTATCCAAAGGGTTATAAGAAATGGTTACATCTTAAAAGAGTGAACCCTTTAAAATAATAGTTTTAGTATCTCAAATTTATTTCGAAGTCTATACTGTTATGCAAAAAGAGAAGCTGTGCAATATGTTTCAAAATGAAAAAAAGTAAGTTAAGAATTTTCACTAAAATGATCCTCACTCTCAGTTAACTCAGTGCAAGTAAGGAGATATCCAGCTCTGACTGCAAAATCATTGTCTGTATTTTTTCTCTTTTTAAGATGTGACTACTACTATGAATGAAATATTAGAAGTAAATGATGATACTTCCCATATATATTTTGAATTTTTTTACTTGTGATCATTATATAGGCAAGATTTTTTCAGAAGCCTCCCTTGGCAGTTTTGTGTTTATCTGCATTGAACTGCAGCAATCCTCACCCAGACTGACCAGAAAAGCATCTCTGCCCTTCTGACCTCAGCAAAGGAACCAGCCCCTCACAGCTCTGTCTGCCTCCATGGAAGGAAGCAGCATGGCACTGAACAACCACCCTTGGGAGAAAGTTAATAAAGAAAGCTTTGTGAATTCCTTTACTCCCTATTTAATCAATCCACATCCTACTTCATCAATCCAACCAGCATCAATAAGAAACTAAGGATGAAGATCAGGGTTGTGTGCTAATGATGAAAACTGGAAATGTATCCCAGCTCATTATTTATTTTCAGTGTTTCTGTTTTTGGAGTTGATAATACGTTCTAATAAGCAGGCAGGTTATTAAAACCCAAACTTCCTGGTGAGAGCTGGGACATTATCCATTAACTTGCTTTTGAAGAAACTGTCCATAGACAGGAGATGAAAAGGAGAATCTTTACCCCACTAACTGCTCATGAAAAAAGGTAAAAATTGCTCCTCAAAAGACAGGCCTTCACAAAAACACTGAAGTGTCAATTAAAATCTTGATGAAATCACAAATAAGTAAGAACAAGGCCAGTTACATGCAAAAGTATCCTATCCCACACATCTTTGTAAAATACAACAGAAAGAGAACAAGTGCTTTAAAGAAACATGAAAAAAATTTGAAAATTTCAATATTTTACTCTGCATTTACAGGGTCTGCATCAGTAAAATCAGGAAAACCTACCAGGGGGAAAAAAAAAGACTCTTTGACAGAAGTACTGCTCTGAGTGATTCATTTGAAAGTGCTGAACTCATATTCAGAGCCTAAAACCTAGGAACCACCAGATGGGCTGGGATTCAAAATTACGTGGAAGGAGTAAGTTTTTGTGATGCATACGTAGTGGAAGCAATAGCTTTTCTCGCCTATTCCACAAGGAAAGGAAGTATGGAAACATTTAAGAATTAAGAAAAGAAGACTCAGTATAATTGGCCTACAGTTTCCCGTCCTGCTAGAGGCTGGACCAGAGCTTCCATTAGGAACTTCAAAAATTTCCATAAATATTTTACAGTGAGTCATTTCAAGACGGAGCTGGAAGAAAGACAAAACAAATAAGATAAACCGTGCATATTAAATTAGTTAAAAAAGAATCTGTTTATGTACTGGAAGTTCACTCTTAATAAAAGCGGCAAGAAAAGGTCCTTGTTCCTGCCAAGTATCAGCATTACTGCCAAGGGAAGGGGAGGGAGTCCATGTAGCAGGTATATGTGGGAATATCTATAGGTCATATATAACAAGCATAGAGACAGCTCACAACAGAAGGAATTACACAGACACAAACTCCTGTACACTGCTAAAGGAATGTAGAGGGTCACAGACCCCTCTTATTTCAGTTTAGGAGAGATTAAAAAAATGCTATCAGCTATCCACATATATTCTCTCTTCTCTCTGAGTCCCATGTACTACCAGTAGTTGATACAACATACATTAATTTAACCCACACTGCATAATGTGCTACTTAAAATGAGCCCAACCAACTCAAGGGGTGGCAAAGCAGGTACACCCCTTCCCAGGAGTTACAGTCATCCATGTGTAGCTCACGGGCAGAGCTGCAGCTTCACAGCAAGTAACACATGGCTGTTGGTGGGTATAAGTAGCAAAAGAAATGTGTGCAAGTTACCATCCCAACAACAGAAACAGACTTCAGGATCAGAAAGAATTTTAAGCCAAACAGCCAACAGGAGCGTGTAAAATAAAGCAGGCCTGATCTGCTTTAACTCAGCCTTCACCTTTCTCAGCACACACAGGCACAAGTGAGCATCCCTCTTCCTGTAGCCAATGACAGTACATGGCTGCACTCACTCCAGAGTAAGTTATTCCCTTTCTTTGCATAATTTACACTGGTCTACCTCTTACAGTCACAAACTATAGCAACTCGCATCTTACAGATATTTACAATCATGAAGTACTGGAGCTGAGCAAGAGAATTGTGATGAAAAGAGAAGAGCTACATAAAGTTCAAACCAAAGATCAAAAGGGCTCTGCCGGTGTAATAAGGGCAACAGTAAACACTCTGACTTCTTCACTTGTATTACTGGAAGTGGCATTGCTAGGGTAAAAAAATTATTATTTTTAATTCCATTTACTTAGCACTACCTATAACCTCCATTTACTATTTCTGTTTCTCCCAGTTTGAACAACGAAAAGCAATAAAGTAAGTTTCACTTTTGCTTCCAGCCAGTTTCACCTTCAGAAAATACTATTTGTTAAAAAACCCCACAGGTTGATTTCATTGGAATCAAAAGCTGCACACATTTCTGTTGGCCTCTAATTCAATAAAAGCTTTTATGGAACACTTAGGTCTAGGTTAAATTAAGTTGACAGAGTTTTGATAACAAATATTCAATTGATTTACAGAGAAATTAATTTAAGTGTTGATCAAAAGTGTTAGCACAGCTATTTGTTTAAATTGCAAATTATAGAATTTCACAGAATCACAAAATAGTTGAGGCTTGAAGGTACCTTTGGAGACTGCTCAGTTCAAACCCCTGCTCAAAGTAGGGTCAGCAAGAACAGGTTGCTCAGGGCTGTGCCTAGTCCAGTTTTGAACATCTTGAAGGACAGAGACTCCACAGCCTTTCTTGTCAATCTCCTCCAGTGTACATTCGCCCTTACAATTAAAAACATGTTTTTATGTGTTAGTGGAATTTTCTGTATTTGAGTCTGTACCCTTTGTCATTTGTTTCTTCATCCAGATGCTTCTGAGAAGAGCCTGGCTCTATATTCTTCATACCCTCAAAAACAGTGGGCCCACATTTTCCCTTGCCTTCCTTGTGCTGCCAATGTACATGCAGGAGCCTTTCTGGCCACCCTTTACCAAGTACAGCCTCCCAAGGGCTTTGGCTCCATCCTCATACACTCAGACAGCATCCCTAAAGTCCTCCTGAGTGACTGCTTCCACCTCTTCCACACTGCTACCTTACTTTTTTTTACTTAAGGGAAATTTAATGTACACAGAAAGCTATGCCAGCATCCAATTTTCTAATTTTGTGTGGATAGTTCCCTTAATGCAATTGCTTTTCTAGTCCAGTGCAATGGGAATATCAAAGTCCTGTTTATATGCTTTAAAAAATTTTAAGTAAAGACAAAAACCCAAACAACCAACAACCAAAAGTGGGATAAGTGTCTCTACAAAGGCACACAACTGGGCTTGTTGTGGCAGCCTCTGCCCCAGCCCCTGCCACACGAGCCCCAGGAGCAGCGGCGCCTGTGCTGTCGTACCTCCATCAAGTCATGGTTTGTAAACTCTGAACAAACACTGAGCAGCGAGGAGCTCCACTGTGCAGTCTGTACCATCTCCATAAAATAAATGAATGAACAAATAAATATTTCCTGATGGATGAGCCAGGCAGCACACATCCCCAGGTCCCTGCCCAGCCCTGTTCCCACAGGAGGTGAGGAGCAGACACCACTGCACTCCCACAAACACGGCTGCCAGGAGGCCTCGGGCCCGCTGCTTCTTTGCTCTGACGCCTTTTGCAGCTCTGAAGGGCACATGAAATGTGAAAATAAAAGCCGGTTCTTGGGTGGTTTAGGTGCTGTGTAACACACCCAGAGCCCAGGACACTGGCACCACTCCTGCTCCCCTCACGGCCCCCAGTAACCCCTGGAAGTGCTGCTGGCCAGAAACCACCGCCATTTCCAGAGCCGTGTTCCCCTCCCTGCTCTCCTTCCCTGACGTTCACAGCGTGGCTTGGGCAGTTTGAGTTCAGCAAAAACACCAGGCCTCGAGTGGTGCAGGCCTACAGAGCTCACTTTCACCATTCAGACAACATTTATGCCACCTGAGAATATGGGATAGCTACATTAATAGTAATTTGCTTTTATTCCAAGTCCTGCTGTGTTTAGACACTCCAGGGAAAAAAAAACCCAACAAAACAAATATAATACAAACCTATTTTTTGTCAGTTCCCTCCTCTGGAAAAGATCTGATTCTGATAGGCAGGAGGATCTAGTCCACAGGGTGCTGTATACTTTCCCCCTTTTACAGTTCCTTATGTCATACTCCTAGACCTAATGCTTCAAATTCACCTCAGAGTGCCACAGAGTCCCCACACCTGGCTGGTCCCAAATGCACATGCTTACCTTTTGTACTGCTGTTTTTCAGGACATGAGCTGAAGTACCTGTTTCCCAGAGAGAGATCTTTTGGCAGGACAAATTTAAAGATATATGCAGGACACTAAACACGGCCCAATAACTCTCACCAAGATGTTTGTGAAGTGTACCCTTCTTTCAGATCTTGATCATTTCTGAAAAAAAAAAAAATCCCACCATACACATACACACATATCTTGAAAAATCACAGGAATGGCAACGTTGGTTTCTATTTCCCACTACCATGCCTACCTTAACTCCTTATACAAACACAAACTTAGAGTAAGCACACTCATCAGGTTGTCATTAGGATGAACAAACAGATGAATGAATACAAGGGGTAGATTTTGGAAAGATTTTTAAGTATTCAGAGCCATTGTTGCTTGTCTAGGTCTTTGACCATTTGAAAATGTCTTTTATGACTAAAACCATTCCCCACTCACATGAATGTCCTTGAAAAAGGAACCAATCTTCTTATTTTTATTATGTTTTCTTCCAGATTTTACCACAGCAATCTGGGCACCCACCCAAAATTTATAAACGAAAATCTCATGCAGCACAGCTTCAGCATCACATAGCAGCAGCTAAAATATTTTCTCTTTGTCTCTGTCCTGAATCCAAACTCTGGCATACCCATGTGACACACGTGCCTCTCCCAGGCTGGTGCAGCAGAGGTGGTGGCTGTGTTTGCGTGGGAAGTCACAGCCGCTCGCACCAATGAGCCTTCGCTTGGCCCCAGGAAGGGAAGGCTCTCCCTGGGAGGAGGAACTGAAAGGCTGCCTGGGAAGCCTGCTTTGCCTCTGACCAAAGTAGCTGTCTCAAGGAAATGCCAGACCTTGCTGCACTGGGGTCAAATGTAGAATTATGTGGCAGTTTGATAAGCTACAGTACATTAATTTATTGGCTATTTTAAAAAATGTAGAGGAAATTTTATTACAGATTACTTTGCTTTCCTGAAAACTTTTTATAATTAAAAACATCTGGAAGACATTTCAATATATCATAAACAAGAGGAAATCCAAAGCACGTGACTTCTAAGAAAATGATGCAAATATCTCTCTATGCCAAAATTTACAGTAATCTGTTTTTCTTATTTTGCTACAGAGGAGAGGAAGAATGAACAGAGGACGAGTCAACAAGGAGAAAACTACTAGTGTAAAGAAATATACTATATTAGGTACCACTGTTTAATGAAACATACAATTTTTTTATAAAAATCAAGATGGCTCAAATAAATTTGGCTTCTCATTGCCACTCTCCCACTCCCACCAACTAGTTTCCTTCTGGAGAGGATAAATAATGACCTCAATCCTGACAATATTAGGAGGCTATGAGTGAGAGAGAAGGAAAGGAGTATGTTTTGGATGACTGTAAGTAAAGGAAACTACTGGTTTATTCTGTTGAGTACTATGCTTCTTAATTAATATCACTAAATATCTACAGCTTTTATGAGAGTTCATTAAGAAATAAAACAAAACATAACGCAGTTCAACATACTACTAAATATCTTAGTCTGAGCAATCTGTTGTCTTATAAAAAAACAGTAAGATTTATGGGCTCTAAAAACAAACACAGCCAAAAAGCTTTACAAGAAACCACCAACACAGTCACAAAACCCCCTCAAAATTAATTACTGAGTTCATAGAAAATGAAATAATGCACAAGAAAAATACTGAGAATTTTTATAACCAAATCTAAAAGTCATGAGAAACTTAAAACTGGTGTTGAGTTCATTAGAAAGATATAGGGAAAAAAAAGATGAACTGTTTCAAACTTCAAGGGGGTTCATATTTAGAATTTGTATTTAGAATTAGAATTTCAGTTGAGTGCATGGGCAACTATTGTAAAGTTTATATGGCCCCTAACTGCAACTTCACCCACAATCACTATTTGAATCCAGAACCTTCATTCAGTCCTAGGGCTGGGTTTGTCCAAAACTGTTGCTACACAGGAAGGCAAAAATATTTTTGAAAAAGGTGATGAGAATTTTAGAAAAAACAACAGCAATACCTCCAGCCCAAATTAAGCCCTAGTTACGAAATTATGTCAAACTTTACTAGTGAACGCAGCACTTGCAGGGGAACTGTACTACATAATTAGGGAAGAGCTGATGGACTGTGTTCTCACCATTTCAAAGGCATTTGTTTTGTTGAAATAACTTCAGGTTATGTATTTGTGAAATGAATGTCTTTTACTCGCACTATGTGCAAAGAGGGCCCAGTTCTGATTGAGAACTCTGATTATGACTGCAATGTTGCCATTGCATCAAAATGAACATGAATACTTAGGTCTTTATATTTCCTTGTATTTTGAAAATGAAACCCTTCAGAGTCAGAAAAAAAAATCATGCTCTTAAACAATATATGGTGTT
Organism: Myrmophylax atrothorax; assembly: GCA_026770055.1. Classification (NCBI taxonomy): domain Eukaryota; kingdom Metazoa; phylum Chordata; class Aves; order Passeriformes; family Thamnophilidae; genus Myrmophylax; species Myrmophylax atrothorax. Next base: position 17,700,375 of record JAOXXN010000120.1, read on the forward strand.
TAATTAATTGCAGGGAACGAATTGTGATATTATTTTGGTTTTTTTCCCTTTAATGAATACTTATGGACCAAGTCAGAGTTCTGGCAATATATTTAATAATTCCATTTGACAATCAGGCATTGATACTTTTTCTGCAAATGAATAATACCTAAACTAGGCTTCACATAATATCAGGTATGTTTGGATTTTTATTGAACAATTTTGATCTTAAGGCTGCTTTCAAAGTAAACCATAGTAGCAATGAAGGCTCTGGTTTGTCATTTAAGGACCAGATACTGTATCTATTCTCTGTTTTTGAACGAACTGATAATTCTTATGGAACAAACCAAATTTTATCTAAAAAAAAACCTATTAACTGTTGGCAAATAGTACAATGGGATATGAAATTTCTTGAACCAAGTGCTATTCTGGTAACTGTTTAAAAATATTTTTGGGGCAATATTCAATCAGCTCTTTTACACAGGATTTTTAGTGTAACAGAAAAGACTCATTAACATTTTCCTATGAGAAATCTGCACTGGTAAAGATATTATATTTTCATGGCATTATCACAAATTGAATCCCTTTATCTAAAATAAATTAAACATTTGTTTCCTGGAGTACAATACTGGAATGAAAAAACAAGTCAAATGGCTTAATCAATAACTTTTTAATTTTAGGACTTGTCAGCTTTCCCTCTCTGTTTCAGATTTTTCCCTTCTAGCATCAATGATGACAGATTGAAGGGAAATGTAAATGGGTGAAATGCCTCAAACTTGCAATCCGGTTGGAAAATATAATTTCAGTTGGGAAATCTCACCTCTGCAGAAAAGTGTAAAAAAGTTCCAAGGTGTAATTGCAACAGGTGAAACAATCTCCTGGCCTAATAGCACCTGTCAAGGACACACTTGCTCTGGCATTTTGTACGTCCTGGCACAGAAACCATCACTGGGGAAAGGAAGGAAGAGCTGATGCTGCTGTACCAGCAAGGTCTGCCACTTCCAACCCTCACCTCAGGTCCCTCTGACAAGCCAAGACTGGCCACAATGGGTTTTTACCAAAATGATTGACTGCTTACAATGGCAGCCACTGCCTTTGGGCAGCACTGATGATTCCTCCCAGAGAGCAATACCATTTGGTGGGCACAGACAGGAGAGAGCTGCAACATTTTATACTACTACGGCTACTTTTGGAAGAGGTCACCCCTGTCTGTGACCTCACACTGACATCTGGGCGCACCCAGACAGCAGACACAGCTTTTCATACATGTGATGTGCACTTTTACTCTGAGGCAAGGTTGTAGTACAAGAGAGAACCTGAGCAAGTGCTTTGCTGGGTTGGATCTCGGCTGTCCAGACAACACAGTGAACTGATTGAGGTTTTGCTCAGTATAAATAACAAGTTCATAAATGAAGAGACTCCATTTAATTAGACAAAAAATAGCATGGTTGTTTCTAACACTGAAATGACAGATGATCTGTAGGACACATACTCAGAAATTGAGTGCTAAAAATAACAGTGCAATGCTACGCAATAAGAAAATAGTTACTCTTCTCCCTTAATCACAGAAGAGCAACATTCCTACCCAGGGAGGTGGGACTGGAATCGCATCACCCCCCTCTTGCATGGTTTCCTGACAGATGATCAGTTCATTTTTAACTCTTCAGGAGTGCAGTCAGGTTATGGTACTTTAACATCTTGTCTTCTGTTTATTTCTTTCACCATGCTTTCCGTACTCCCACTGTGCTGTGTCTCCTCTGCCCTCACCATACTGCCTCTTCATTTAATCACGCATCAGAAGTCTCCTTCTACCCTCCCATCTCACTACACTCAGTCTAATTTTCTCACTCACAGAGGAGGCTGTCCTCTCCTCCCTGCTTTAATTATGACTCTGCATTAAAAATAAAAATAATAAAAGCTCATTTTCCTGAGACATAAGATATTGATGCTCTGGCCCTGGAGAGATATACACACTTTTATGTAAAGTAATTTTAAACATTTTGTTTTTACCAAAACTATGTATTTAAGTAAATGAGAGCTGGGAATGTACCTTCTTTTTTGGCTGCCTGGCCCCCTTGGAGCTTTGCCTTGGGTGTGTAACTGAGAGACGGCCACTCATGCATGAAGAATAGAGGCTTAATTAATTGGATTGGAATTGTAAAATGGAGTACTTGATGTGGGTAAGGCACATTCCACACTTTTCCCCCATAAAGAATGTGACATTTTTGTGGAAGTGTTGAAGAGTGGGTCCAGGAGCCATCAGATGGATGAGACTTCATTAAATAGGTACAGCAGGGATCCCCTAGTCCTGTATCTCACACAGATTTTTCCCCACGCATTCACTTAATTAACTCTCAATCTGTATCTATGGTTCCAGAACAATTCTATTTAATTTTTATGTTACATGTTATATGTAATTTATAGTACATAATAAATAGTTTGTGAGAAGTGGAGCCATGAATGGTTTGAAACAGGTTTTCCATGTCCAAACGAAGCTGACACAGAAATAATTTTTCATTTCTGCCAAAATTAAGGTTCCATTTTTTTATTTTCATCTTTGAAAAATGCTGTTAAAAAAAGCCCAAATTATCCAGGAAAGTTTATCAGGTTTCAATAAAATAGTGACTTCATTGTTAGCAACTGCTTATTTCAATCTCTCATGAAATGGCTCCTTTCTACATTATAAGCACTGCATACAAAATAAAAATATATGGCTTCAAAATTCTGTTTAATGATATTTATTATAAAAATAAATTAAAAGGCATTCTGGGCCCTCTCTCATTTCCTCATAAAGTGCATTTTGCCTCTTTTTAAAATATACTGGTGCTGTGGTGGGGAAATCAGTCTCAGAAATGCTTCTTGCACTCTGCTACATTTTAGCATGCGAAGGACTAGGTTCTTAGGGGTAACTTCATCCACCAGTAACAAGAAATCACATTGGTTTGTGGTCAGCGAGTATTTTAGAAAACAACGGTAACTGATTTTTCTCTTAAAAACATGCACTGTAAGCTCACTGACTGTTTTCTTGTGCTTTTCCAAGACCCGTATCTTTTGAGGTTGCACGAAGCCCCTAACACGCGCGGCAGTCCTTCAGTTTGTTCCATCTTGCAGTATGTTAAGATTGCAATACATGTTGTTACTCCCAAAGTGTGCAATCCACAATCAATGCATGCTTTTTAATGACCTTTCATGCAAGATCGAAGTGTATGTACATGCTTATTGCACCTACCTCCTTGTGGACAGTGACCCTGGTAAAATTATCTTTTTTTTTCCCTGTCACCCAAGATATTTCAGTGTGGAGATCTTTGGCATTGATATCCTTTGTCTTTGAAGCTACTGAGCTCTTCCAAGCTGTTCCTCATGTTCAGAACAGTCTGAAATAGAAAATAAAAGGACATACAATAAGCCATACATGTTTTAACAGCAGAGGAGCTTTCAGGAACACCCGTCAAGGCTTCCTTCATTTTCTGTCAGTGATACAGTTTATAAACTAGTGGAACCAGAATTCCATCATTCCTCATGAAGGTGGGGGGCAGGTTTTTACTCCTGCATCACATCTGTAGATGTCATACTAATTGTTCAAAGACTGATACGAATACTTGAGTACTCCCTCCCCGAAGCTTCCTATTGCAGCTGTTTTGAAGCCTTGAATTGCTACCACCTAGAAATGTTAAGTAGTAACAACCATGATATGCAGTAACACTTATGGTCTAAAATAAAGAACTGTTTGAACCCTGTAAAAGGGTAATAAGAAGTCATTTTCCCCTTCTCACACTTACGTGGGACCAAGGTTTTATCACCATTCTGTATGGGGCTGAAGCCCAAACGCTGCATATGCTGAGCAACTTTGAAAATTTGGCTATTATTGTAGCTAACCACCTAATTCATCTATAGCCTTATATAAATTATGTAAATATCTGGATTCTACAAGTTTGAGCTTGAATTCTGTAAGCTGTCTCATAAGACTTTGAGTTGCTACAAGAGCTGGAAAAATACTGTGATGCCTAGGCTTTCTTGTGGTAGTTTGGCATTTCATATTCAGGCCTGGGCAAAACTGGGATGAGTACATATTTGCAAAAAATAAGAAAAAAAAGAATGAAACCAAATTTCTCTGTAAATCTAATAAACATCAAGGAAACATTCAGGTATGAGGCACTGCAAATGGTTTATTCTTTCATTATCTGCCAAATCTTACAAAGAAAACATTCAAGGTTTCTTTGTCTACTTTCTTAGAGATGCCTTGTACAAAAAAGTCTATTACATATGAGTTCTATGCATTCCCAAATAAGTTAAATTTAGTAAGTGCAGCTACAATAATTAATGCATCCAAGAGATTCTCATTGCTAGCAGTAGACACGCGCTCATCTACTAATAGCCTTAAGTTAATAGTGTACTGCTTTCCATCAGAAGGGACAACGTGGAGAAAAAATGTACAGTTTATTCATTGTTTTTCTAAAGCCACTTTTATTCTAAGTTCCATGGTTCCAAAAGTGGCCTACCCTTTTATGAACTGGGAACAGGCCCCATTCTCATTTCTTTTAATAGATGAATGTGAGGGTAAGAAAAAGCCACCAAAGAAACAGTGTGTATAACAAATTAGAGTGAAAGGAGATTGATATGTTTCCAAGATGGTGATATAGCAGTCCATGCTGAGTTTACAGTGCTTGTGGTTTATAGCATGTGCCATAATTACTTCAGCTTAGAGCTGAATTGACTTTGAAAATCCAGAAAGAGTTACTGAGGCTATAAAAAGTGATACTCTGACTTTAGTGAATTTGTTCCAAGAGGGAGAAATTGAATTTAAAAATGAAATTTCAACTTGCATGCTGCTTTCTGAGGCAGGTCCAGGAAAAATGTCTCTTTGGTTCAGCCACCTGTTTTGTTGCACAACTAGGAACAATGTCAAAATCTTAGATCAGAAATCATGTGCAGATAAAGTTATGGTACAAGAAAAGACAGATATGAGCCACTTCCACAGCAAATTGAGAAGGCATTTCCTATTGAAAAGTTTATTTATGCAATTAGTAGTTGAGCTACTGAGTCTTTCTGTAAGGACAGTATTTTAAGACAAAGGAGTCTGCTAAGCTGACTTGAAGTATAAATACAGAGCCAATTGTGGCAGCTGCATAGAAACCATGGGGCAATCTTCAGTCACAGGAAAGTTGGGAAGATGGTATCCAAGCACTTCAAGGGACAACCCCTTACGTTTAAAAAATAATAATGCAAAAATAAAACAAACTAGTGAAATCAAAAGATTCCCCAAATAAGCATTTTTTTTTCTAGAGCCAGATGACATAATTTGGAATCTAGGATGGAAAAAAATGGCCATCTCCAGCCTTGGTTTCCCTAGCAAACCACAAAGTAGCTCTTTGCGTATCACAGTAATATATCTGAATTCCTACCATTACATATAGATTTCCCAGCAAGTTTTCAGTCACTGACACAAACAGCAGCCACCCAGAAAAACTGGTGAGCTCTGAGTGTTACCATTCCATTGGAAAACAACTTTGAGCAAGCACATTTACCACAAAAAGTGAGGTTCCTGAGGTACAAAATACCGCAAGAAAGGTACATGAACTATCTAGTTCGAGTACAACAAGGCACTGGTGAACATGCTACATATGGAATTTCATGGCTCTTTCTCAGATACATTTGCACTTTGGCTTGCTAATGCCAAACTGGCCCACCACTCTGACAGATTCTGCAGAATGTTATAGGTTTGTTTGTGTGTTTCTCAATGTGATTTTTGTTTAACCAATCTTCCCTAATCTCATAATGTTTTTTCCTGCTGTGCAGGTGAACGTTTTTATTATCAGCAGTAGCTGTGCTTGGCCTGCACGCTTCACACATAGCAGGTATCCGTAACAAATACTATATAAATGGTACAAAAATTTGATGTAAAAAAGGACAGAGTAGAAGTTACTGTGGTTTGACTGGCAAAGGAGCCTTTCTTTCATGCACTGGGACCAGTTCAGCAGCGTACGTAAGAAAGCTGTTTCTGCAGACTGTGCTTTGGAGTCCCCAGTCCACATGAGGGTTGAGAGCCCCATCTGTGTGTATTTCTGTTGCCAGACTGCTTTTGAGCAGCAATAGCACAGGTGTGGGAGGAACATCTGAGCTCAGACAGGACTGGTCACATCAAGTGTTACCAGTGCATGAGCAGGCCAAGCTACCCAGCGTGCCCAACAGTGTCATCCTTCCTCAGGCTCAGAGTCTCTCCACTGAGGAATATACTCTCCCATCCTAATTCTCCTTCTTGGCTTGAGTTTCAGCAATGTTCCTTATCCATAATCTCATCTTTTTGTGATCTCTCAAGACATATGCATCTCTTGCCTCCTTGGAGGAGCTGCCCAACTCATTCACTGCCCATTCCTTGTTCTTTCCCTTTTCCTTCCAGGTCCTCAATTTAACAAGATGAGTGGCAAATATCTCTACCAGGCATTTTTACACACTCACCCAAGACTGAGTAACACTAACTTAGCTCAGTTTTCCCAAGAAACATTAAAGACTTGCTAGAAACCATTAAAGACCCTTAAGAAACCTGAGGAAAGATATCTGAGGAACTGCACCTGTGAATAAAATACAACTCATAAATCTGCAATGCAGCTGAACAATTACACATCTCATTCATTGAATAACTTTCAACAAAGTAAATGTTAACAACAGAATTTATTTTTGAGACACTCAACTTCGTTGAGTGATACTGCTTTCCTTTTCCTGGGAACTAATGGCTACATATCCAGTAAGAAACTTTATCTTTCACTCTCAAAGCCTGTCATATGAATAATGGGATTGCAGCATTGGAAAGAACATATATAAAATTTAAAGCAAAAAATATTATTTCTATAAAATAATATTTTTAGCTTGTACAAAGTTCTATATTAATCTACTTGTACCTGTATATTCTAACAAAAAATCTTTCATGTACAATGCATGCAGATTTGTGGAAATTCAGATTTATTTACAAGAGATCAGAAATATATTATTCTTACTAACTTAAACTGAAAGCCTTCACTTAAGTGACTTAATCATACCCAGAAACTACATAATAAAATAATGACCTCTATTACAGATCATAAGTAGCAATCAAATCTCTAAAAAATAATGATCAAACCAGATAATAGCTCTGACTACATTCAGAATCCTGTGCTTCTACTCTGTTTTATTTCCAGAGTGTGAAATAGAAATTGACTTATGAGAAGATGCTGGGCCAACAACTAAGGGGAGTCCAAGTAAATTGAAGAATGCCTATTAAGCCCAGAGGAAACCTAAGATGGGGTAGCTCACTTCTTCTTCCAGACCCTCACTGTGCACATCACACCAATTTAAAGCCCCTTAAGACTCACTTAGACGTGCACTGAGCTTATATAGTTACTTATGCAAAGTAAGTAAAGTGTAACTTCCATATTGCCTCTAAATATAATGCAAATTCCAAATTAGTACAGCGCATATTTCAAGAGGGCAGAAAAGAGTAGCAAATAAAGAAAAGCAACTAACTGGAAAGAGAAATACTACAAAAAAGCACCACCTCTCCAGGCATCTCTTGCTGGTTTGCCAGTCCGTGGGGTACCCCTGTGTGGCCAGAGGTCCAAGAAGGCCTGCAGAGCTTAACAGACTCCAGTGTTTCAAAAGCTGGCTCCATCAGGGCCTCATAACCCTGCACCTTCCAAACCTCCAGGATGTGCTAAAAACTCCTTGACCTGCAAACACACATCTGACAAATCTCCACGTTGGGATCTTTTTTTAGTTGATTTTGTTTCTCCTGTTTTTCTTTCTGACAGAAGCATGAAGTATTGACATGCTAATCTCTCTCAGCTTTCTATAAGAAAAATGCAAGATTAATTCCTCCATATTTCTGCAATTACCAATCAGCAACTCTGATTTCATAATTTATATGTCAAAGTCTTTACATTTACAGAGCAACTTGCTATCTCAATTGCAAGAGTCTAGTCTCCCTGGAAATATTAAATCCTAGATACTAAAGATAAGAGATATATCCCTATGACAAGGACGAGGGAGATGCAAAACCCTCTTTTCACTCCAAACTGGCTGAAACCAGCTAGTTCTGGGGCAGAAGGTCTAATTTTAAACTACAGTACTGCTACTTTATCAGTGCATTAGGCTATACGAAGACTCCTCTTTTCAAAGAATTCCCAGTAAGATCCAAATACCAGACACTTGCAATTACTATAGGAAGTAATTTCTACCTTTTTTTTTAAATTTACAGCAACTAATAGAGCCCTACCCAGGTTCTCTCCCAATTCCCTCAGGAGCTACTATGTCTTACTTTGTACTCATCTTTCCTGTAACCACCACACCACAATTTATGCTGAAGGGGAGGAAACTCCTTTGTTCACCTTGTGCTGGAATCCCTTCTAATGGAATCCACTCTGCAAAGCTTGATGAGCAGGACAAGGAACAGAACAGACATGACTACAGCTCAGTTGTCAAAGGACAGGGGCTGCATATACACTTCTCAGAGGTGCACTTCTATCCGCAGAAGAATTTGAGACCTCCCATACCATCCCTAGAAAACCATGTCTGGGATTCACAGTTGGAACAGTCACCTACAGTATTACCAATGTGTTTTGCAAACTTTCCATTTCACCAACTTCTTCCGATATAAAAAACCTGAGCTTGTTTTTTCAGTAGCTGTATAGATCTTACAATAACAACCAAAAAATACCTTAGCTACAACATTGGTGATTCATGAAGATGTGAACAGGTTATTCTAAATTCCTAACTCGTTAAAGGAAAATTAAAAGCTTCTTAGTTTGCTAACAAAACGTTTTGCTTGCCCATTAGCTCCACCCCAGTACAGTCTCAAAGAATAGCCTAAAGTTATTCAAACAGCACTCAACAAACCTGAATATCTGTTTTGATGCCCACAATTGCAAACTAGAAATCTAGCTGAAAGTGTTGATCAATAGTGAAACCAAAGCCAAGGCTTTAAGAATATGTTTCATCAGTAGAATGAGGTTTGTGTGGGCTAGGTCCCTAATTGAAATCCATTGCCTGTTATACATAAAACTACAGAAATGACTAAGGCTTGCAGGTTACCAAGAGTCAAGAAAGCATGCACAGAAAAGGCAGAGACAGCACAGAAAGCTGTCACAGGCTAAATAAATGGAGGATGCTTTAAGAACACATTGACAGCATTGCTGAAAATTAAATAGGAGAGAATTTTCTTTATAGATGTCAGGCAACTGTTCCATCTCCAATCCACTGTCTAGGCAGAGGAGAACAAAACCTGGTGACACTCAAAATTAGAGAGCAAGATGGTACAGCACCTTTTCTATCCACTTGCCATCAGCTTAAATAGCCTCTTATTTGCTGGAGATATATATCGACATCATGTATCCCAGCATGTGCAGGCCAAACGAGCTCAAATCCAACAGGTTTCCCAGTATGACCCTGGCCTACCAGGCAGGGGCCAGGAGAGCCTCCCTGAGTGCAAGTTTGGTTGCGTCTTGTTGCAGCCTGAGGCAGTGACTGCCTTAACCCTCCATCAGAGAGGAATCTGCTGTCCATAGGAGCAGGCACAGTAACAGTTTTCAAAGTCAAAACGGTGCTGTGACACACTGTCACTCCAGGAAGAGCACTGTGGGCACGTTCACACCAGTGTGTCGGTGTGCTAATGTGCACCATAAACACAGCCCCTTTCTGGTTACAATGCCAGAAAACATGCTAAGAGTGAGCTTGGAGAATACCTCTTTGGGAAAACTCAAAAGACCATAAGCAGCTCTTGAACATTATAATAATGCTTTGGGAAGGTGTGATTAGCACCTAGAAAGGGCTCTGGGCAATGACAGCTTGTGTGGTAGACACAGTGAATCCACAGATATTCAGGGAATCAGTTGCTTGTAGGGAGAGTTGAAGTGAGCTAATTCTCTGAAAAGAGCTTATGGATAACTATGAGAAAACCATAATTGCACATTGCTCCTATCTAATACCACATTTTAGCATGAAAATTCCAACTGTAAGTGCTAATTGAGAGGTGTTTAATAATTGAATAAACGCTAAGTAATAATTTAATAGTGTACTTTGTTTACAAATATCTGTACACACTGTGCTCTTTTAATGCCACAAACAGCACTGCTTGTCAATGCAGTTCTTGAGGAGAGCTGGGTGGTACTGCACTATCTGCTACAAAGTAGTTGCAGCCTTATGAATCAGCCTGAAACATGCTACTATACATATTGATTCTGAGTATAAATATTGTCACATAGCATAATTTCATCAATTTAATTTTTAAAACTTCATCAAAATAAATTTGGCAATTTAAGTTTTTAAAAAATTGATCAAGATGCCTTATTAACCACATTTGTTTTTATCTAAAAAAGGAAAAAATCAGATTCCTCAAATTCTACAGTAACTGTTTCTGTATTAAGACTGCCAGTACCTCAGGGCAGAGATTGCCTTATGTTATATGCATGCATGCAACACAATATACACACTTATCCCTCACATAATATTAATAATAAAATAGAAACAGAAAACCTTAACATGAGCTCAGCAAAATGGTCTAGAAGGAGAAAAAGGCAGATTAATCAGATACGAAAAACCCACAGTTCTTTATGAGTCAAGAGCTGGGCCCAAAGTTGAGCTAGATTTTCTCCCAAACCTGAAAGATGTGTTGAAGGGCATTATCCTTCCCTCTGTGAATGAGATACAAATATTAGGCATTATAGCAAAGCCCCTGCAGAAATGGTTCACACTCTTGAACATTTTTTTCAAATATCCTTTCACATACAGAGTGGATCTGTTTTTCCTCATGCTTTGAGGCATGGGAAAGCATGGGGCATGCTTATCCTCAGAGAGTTGGCCCCATCCCCAGCTACGCAGAGTTAACATGATGATCTTCTCTGCAGAGATATGAGGGTGAAAGGCTTCTCCCTGCTTTCTCTCTGGCATCTGCAAGTCAACTCAGTAAACTGAGGATATCTTCTGAAATGGCTTGTATGTGCCACATAGAAACTGAGCCATTAGGGAATTTGTCAATAAACATACACTACGGACAACAAACATGTTGGAGACATTGAGCTTGACACACCCCATGAAACCTGCTTGAGGAAAGGCTTGCAACTGGGGCAGTTATGGAAAGCTGCCACTGGGGGTCAGGTAAGAGAGAAGAACTGACGATAAATGGTCAGGCTGAAAAAATGCTGAATGCAGACCCAGAGGGACTGCTGATAAACCTTCTTTATCTGCAAGTCTCTATCCAGACAGTAGAGGGCTGCACAATTTCTCCAGCGTAGCGAAGGTTTAATCTGACAGGAGACAGGACTGAGCCTGTGCCTGACCCTGCAGAGGGGCTCGGCTTAGCGCCAGGCTAGAAAACAGCCCATTGCAGATAAATCAGGGCAGCACTAGTCAAGGTAGGCAGGCATTTGGGAGTAATTTGCCAGCAAATGAGTGATGTGGACAGGCCTTGAGTACATCAAGTGAGTGACTGAACCTTGGCTGCTTGCAGGGCAGGTTTGGCTTGCCCAATGCCCCTTGCATTTATCAAATACAGGGCAGGGGAAATGGTCCCAACTTCACACCTGGGCTGATTATCCCTTCATGCCTCAGGTAGGTTTAAATCTTGTTAATGATTGAGAATATGCCTTATTAAGATGGCTACAACACATTTCTGGTTCCGTGTCTTGTACAACGTCCCCTCACCACTCTGCTTAGCAGAAACCCTGCTTGCTTTGTTGCCTTCATGACGAAGGCTCACAGCTTTCACAGGTGCTGGAATCAGCAAACTGAAACGCAAAGCAAACCCAAAGACTGGCATATGGTCACCTCTGGGCCTCTCCTGGGTGCAACAGTCACTCCTTTTTGACAGTTTCCTTTCAAGGAAGACAAGGTAGCAGAAATTAAGGTCTCAGGCCAGTTCTCCCTCCCCAGCATCACTCCAGAGCAGCTCCAGCCTCCTTTGGGCAGCCTTGTTTTATATCCGCTCTACTCATGGGCTTTACTCCCAGCTGCAGCAGTAATTAGTGCCTCCCTTACATACTTCACCCTTTGCTCTTGTCTGGGTTCTACATTTGACATTCATCTGTCTCTGTGAGTGATTCCTTTGTTACAAGGGAAGGGACAATGATAGTGCTTGCTCTGAAGGTGTAGCACAGACCTTGCTCTATCAAAGGCCTGGGCACTGATATACTACAGTGCTCATGGCAATCCCTGGCAGTGGGGTCATTCCTCATAAATATTCAACAGAGAAATGCTTGCAGAACAGTGATACTGAGATACTGAAGGGTGAGTGTTCTGGAGGAATAAATTACCCCCCCAAAGCCTGTATGATTTCCTGCCTCATACACTGAAGCATTGAGACACAGAATAGCTTTACTAACTGTGAGGGAGATTTGGCGGTTTTGGGTTTATTTTGCTCAGAGACACCAAGTGTCTTGAGAGAGATAATACATTTTATCAGGCCACACAAGAAAGCTGGAAAAAGCAGCTACATTTTCCAGAACACAGGACCTGCATGAGGTCATTTAGTGTTTTGATCCTTTGAACATCATCACTCTTGGCTCAGTTTGAGCACTGCATCTTTCCAAAGGCACTAATTGATTTGGCTCTGCACAAGATGAATAAGAATATGACAACTAAAAATTTATTGTTGAATAGAATGCTGAGGAATGAGCAATATTCCTCTTTCCCACTAATTTCTATAATAGGTTCTAATTAAATATGGCAAAGAAAAAGATAGGTAGGCTGCCTTATTCAGGACCAGGTAGCTCACCCAAGCAAAAAATTTGTGGTATGGCTGTTTGGCATTTACCTCTAGCCTAGAAATTTGTACCAATTATCTTACCATTAGTGGAACATGGTACATCACAGATTGCATACTCCAGGCATATAATTTCAAGGGCAGGAAAGGCATATCAGAAACCTCATTTTCTAATTCTGTAGATGAGGGTTTGTTTACACAATCTTATACTATTTCAGATGAATGGAGGCAAGATCAGTAGAAAAAATTAGCTTTCCTATAGATAATGTGAGCCTCGGCAGGCCTATTTCTTAAGGCTTATATTAATGTCAATAGAAGTTTCAAGGGATTACCCATAGGATACTCTTGAAAATAAGATGTCACATTTCAATGAATTTAACCCAAGGCACAAATTTTTAAATGCACACTGTAAATATTAAATAAATTTGTCTACTCCCTTGTAGCTGCTGCTTATTGTTTGAGAAATATTTCAACTTAAAAACTAAAAACTGTGAAAATTTTGGCATGTGCCAAAAGAATTTTAGAATTTTGACATAAACTGTGATCTAATTAAACAATAAGACCTGACAAAACAGTCACCACTGTCTGATAATGACCTCCCGGGGCAGTTAAACATACCAAAGCAAAGCAGAACAGACTGAGAAGGTCAGCAGCACTAAGAAACATTTTACAAGACGTCTAATCATTCTTGTAGCTCTCACTTTCTTTGTTTTCTTTTTCTTGTATTTAAAAAAATAAAACACACATATAGAAATACAGAAAAGACATGGTCCTGATTTATTTGCATGTGCAAAACCTCTAAAATATAACTATGTGACCTATATAAATAATCCCAGTCTGCCTGCCCCATTATTTTATAAATTTCATTAAAATGTAACAATTGTTTTCATGTAGGATAATGAATACCAACATACTGGAGCTAAAAAGAATGTGATGCAGACAGACCGAACAAGGTACTTACAATACTGCTAGCATATATGTCCACCTAAAATGGACACGAGAATACATGCAGTTCTGCATCCTCTGTCACATGTAAGGAAAAGGTTCAAGTTCACAGTGTGGACAGAGTCTCTTCATATGGGATGCCCTGAGCTAAGCTCTTCACACACAAGGTAGGATTTTCAGGCATCTTACTAACGTGGATTGAGAGTACCTAATTTCAGTGAATTAAGTTGTGCCCCTGTAATAACTCAAAGCGATGCCCACATTCCCAGGTCAGTTCAAGGGTCTAATGTGCTATACCTCAGTTTACACTGCTAAACACACTTCCATGGGCAGCTTCCTTCTCATCTCTGACAAAAGAGAGCAGTGTTTAAGGTACAAAACTAACTTGTGGAGATGTTTATATTACTGATTTTTTACAATGCAGCTAAGTAACTGGAAACATGGCTCCAGCTGTCATGGAGCTGAGAGAAATATAGCATGTCTTTTTACAGACCAGCAGTAGATACCATTCTTTTCTTATGTGCTGGTTCTTTGAGAGACCACTGGTTGAGAAAAAGTGCTACATCCAATGTACCTCAACAATTTACTTTATAAATTTGATTTCTAAAGTAAATTAAAAGTTTACACATAATACCAAAAGGTGATTCCTTGACGAAAGGTAGGGACCATATCCTGGTATAAAGTCTCTTCCTAATTTTGAGAAAAGGTCTACATCATGTATGTGCATACACCAAAACTGCATGTAACTTGCTACTCTGTAACATCCCAGCAGCATGGCAATTATTATAGTAATGTTATTACATTTACTCCAAGAATAGATTTTCATGGATTCCAGAAAATTAATCCCAATATGCTAATTTTTTTCTAATTAATAATATCAGAGTACATGATATGTAAAACATGATCCTATTTGCTTTTGTATACATAAAAAGGATTTGTTCACCCTCCTTGTCCTCTAAAACATTTTGGTTTGTTTTTCAGTTTTTAAGCAGTTCCTGCCCTCCTTACCTGCCGACTTCCACTGGGGTTTCTGCATGGTTTAGTCTAATTACTCCTGATGCTGGACCTCTCAAGCTCTGAGCTATTTCAAAGGAGAGAACTAGAAAAGGGATTGCTTTTCTGAAAAGTGCAACATCAAGGAGAAAAGATAGCATTTTGAACTCATGATATGATGGACAAATCATAAAGAAAATATATTATAATGATAGATGGTATAAATCTTAACATGAAACACAAGCAGAGGTGCATTTTTTTCCTGGAGTGCCTTTGAAATTGAACAGTCTCTGTTTTGTCCAAATTTATTGCTAAAGCTCTAGCTGAAAAGTCACCAATGAACAGAATCAAAGTAATTCTGATTTTTACATTACAAGAACTAGTAAAATCTTGGTGCACAGCTATGATTTCATAATGAAGGACCAGTATCTATAAATTAATATAATTTCCTGCCTCAAGGCTCCCTAGTGTTTTAAGTACAGTGCCTGTTTATCCATCAGCATTGACCAGATACTGTTGGATTATGATCTGCCCTTTGGAAGCAACATAAAGAAGGTCCATTTTTTTGAAGGTTTAATGTAGCATGTAGTTTATTATAGTTTTTCTGGTCAAATGAATTTTTCCATAAATATTCCAATACATCTCAATCAAAACACAGTTTTTGTTTCTAGAGATTTTTTTTCCCTGATCAACAATTGGTTGATTATAATATTAATCTAAACAAATACATGTGTTCAAGCAGTGCTTTGATTAGAAGGAGGAGATCAGCAGTCAGTCACTCTGAGGTACTGACTGGAGGGAACAAATTTAACCTCAACTTCCAGAAAAAATTCAAACCAAAATTATGTCAGTTTCTACCAATCTATGCCAAGGCCCAGTGCCATGTTCAGTGGTGGCAGCAGAGGAATGAAAGCACCTCAGCTGCCCAAAACATGTGCTAGACAGCCAAGCAGCAAATGGCCAGAGCAATAGAGGAATGCACTGATTCAGCAGCTGCTAACAGCAAGGCTCATATGAAATCCCAACCACAAATTAAATTAATCTCCTTCCATCATCAGAAAACACCAAAGGAAGGCAGAGTGCAATGAGCCATGCTGAAACAACAAAGTGTTATTTATATCTTCCAGACCCAGCACTGGTGAATTTGGCCCTTTATCTATAAATTACCCATTTAGGTCTTTAATAGGTATTTCAGGGCCAATGATTTGTAAGACAAAAAAGAGCATTGAGACTCATGCAATGGCTCAGTGCAGTTGTGTGTTAACCAAAAGGTTCAGCACTCCCCCTAAATTTTCTGGGCCAAACTATAGCATTAATCAGAATGTAGTTCATCAAGTTGCAGGGATATATTTGAAGGCTGTAGTTAGTTCTCTGTTTTGTGGGTTTCAGCGTCTCCAATACCGCAGTATGTTCCCAAGTAGTATTTCCATGCATTTGTCAAGATTTGTGGGTTTATGGATGAATGTATGTTTGGGGCCATTTAGTAGTTTATTATATCTCAGCATCTGAGGTGTTAACTTGTTTCATTGTTGATCTGAGTTGAATTCTGGCAAACAGTGGGATTTTTAAATGATCAAATAAAAATAATAAAAAGCTTTCTTACATTGTAAGCCGTTCTTAAGCATTAATTTTTTTGGCATTTTGTAAATGTAAAAGGAATTGGATTTTTAAAAAAGCAATAGTTTATAATTATATGGGTAAATTCATCTTAAAGAGCAGGTTCTCTGTCCAAGTTACAACTTCTAATAAACATGGAATTATAATCAAGCTAACGACAAACATTAACCACAGATGTGTCAGCAGGCACCATTGTAATTATTACTGTGATTTGCTTATTGACAGCTGTAACAAATTCTAGTAGACAGAAGCTGAAATCTTAAGGATAGCAATTGGACTACATTTAAGTGCTATTAGATACTAACTAGAAAGAACTGATAGGCAGCCCTTATTTCAAAACCTGAGGAAAATATCCCCAGAAGGAAGATCTGCCTTTTTAGCCTATCCCTTTTCTTTTTTCTCCGAAGAGCTTAACAGGCTGCAAATATTTTCTGAGAAGCACTCATTAGGGTGATGTAAAGGGCTGCAGCCTGCTCTCCAGTATTGTGTTCAGAGAGAAGCAGCTTACAGACAAGTTACCACAGGGCAATACAGGGTGTGAACTTACAGTGCATCAGCTGCTCTCTGGTAATTGCCTCTGTGCATGCTTTTATCCTGTAGTTACTTCTGTGCCTGTTTATCTTTCCTTCATAGAAAGGTAAGTTGCCTTGAATTATCTGATGAGCTGAGGGGAGAGAGGGTGCAGATCCTTGGAAGCAGCTGATGTGTCATGGGCCCACACTCTCCCCTACTCCACAGTAACAGGCTCAAAGCTTCTCCAGCACAAGTGACCCAACTCCAGCTGAGTGCAGTGACAGGATTTACAGCGCTGGAGCTGCAGGGCCATACTGGATCATCAATTTTTAACTCTAAGTCCGAACTGGAATCAGTTAAGAGATCAGCCTAAAAATCAATGTCACAATATGGCCCAGAGATAGCAGCAATCCTTCCTGTAGATCTCACACATTTGCTTTTAAATCTCCTCTCTTGGACAGACCTGGCTTGTTTTGTTCTGCTCCTACTATATCTGAGTAAAATCAGAGATGGGCACAGAGTAAAACATGACATCTGAATTCCAGTCAACTGGATATATCTGAAATTTGAATTCAAGCCCTGATTAATTTTGACACAGTCCTAACATCACACAGACACCCAGTTCCAATGCTTGTCAAT
>JAOXXN010000120.1:17724628-17746164 GCA_026770055.1 Myrmophylax atrothorax
TCTAGAGAGCCCTAATTTTTTTTAAGCAAGTAAGAAAGGGTTATAATGAATTTTGGCAAAATGAATGAATAAGATGCTTAAATAATTGCTTCCCTAGTAGAGAAAAAGTCAACTTTCCAGTAAAAGTTTAAACAAAGATTAAAGCTGGTCATCTGTAAGGGGGAAAAACTGGTCTATGGTTATCAGTAGAAGAAGGAAGAATTGGAAGTCCTTCAAAAACATCACACTGCCAGTGGAAGATTATCTGTGGAAGGTTTACAGATTATTTGCACAGAACCTTGTTACATAAGAGCCTACAATGAAAATCAGATGGCTCAGCTCCTAACTTGTCTTTGTTCAGACTGATGAAATTAAGTTTTAAACAATTCTGCTGTGAAAACTTGCATAAGATGGGCATAAGGACTTAATGTCTTAGAGTGGGAATTCTTACTAACTTACTGTAATATGTTTTTCTGAATATACTGAGAAGTCCTGGGATGAAAAGCTCTATCTATGCATATCATATAACTGAATGTTAACAGGAATAAGAACACGTTTGGGTAAAAGAATTTTTCTTATTTGAATCTTTAATTGTGAGAACTGCAGGGCTAAGCAATACTGATGACTTCAAAATTCCAAGAGAGAGAATACAGTTGTCCCCTACAGTGTCATCCAACTGGTGCACAGTAATATACAAAAATACATATATTTGTAAGTTTTAAATATATAAGTCAAGGTACAAACTGAAGTGATTTTTTTCTTTCAAATGTACAGGAATATATCCCATTCATATATAAACCATTCAAAGATTGCACTGGGACTCATATGACACACCAGCCACCATCTCTGCAAGACAATCGACCTACTAGGCATCCCCAGTGCTCTGTGAATGGCTCAGATACCTCTGGAAAAATGAAAGAGAAGCATCTGAGAACAGTGGGGAATAATGAGCAGAGATTGGCTTGTTATGAGATGTATTAATCTTACAGCCTGGAGGAGAGGTAGCACATTACTTCATTGCACACCCTGGTTACAGTGACTCACTGCCAGGAACACAAAGAAGTGACCAAGCTGATCCACTCCAACATTCCTGATCCTATCACAGTGTCTTGGCATCTCAGCCACCTCAGGGCATGCACAACAGCTGCACCCCAAACACATTTTGCTCACCTTTTCCCCAGTGTACAAAGAGGAAAAAGGTCAGTATTTCCTCTTCACCACAATTCTTGACCCAAACCATGACAGGACAGAACAGATGAGAAGGTGGCAAAGACCAGTCCAGTTTGAAGCTTTGATTTGTTTTGTCCATAATACTCTGCATTGCTGACACAGGCAAGAGCTGACAAGAGAGGGAGAAAAGCATATTCCAAAGCAAACGGATCTATCCGTTGGCCTCTCAGGAGGAGTTGGCTGTATATCCTGAAATGCCTAATGTTCAGAAAATTTATCTTGGTAAAGGCTCAGGAAAATGTATGTTTTTATTTTACCCAAAGTAAAAATATTGGTCAATGTGAAATTAAAAAGTGAAAATAATACTCTCCCCTTGTAAAAAAATTCCAGCCTCCTACACTGACTGTATCTTGTAGACTTCTAAAACAAATAACATGCATTTTATGTGGGTTTTTTCCTACTAACATTTTATTGGTATTTATAATGTAATACAGAAGAGACTTTTAAGAGGGAAAAAGGCAAGTTACAATAACATACCAAAGTATTTAGAAAAGGCTGTGATTGCAGAGGACACAGACCATGCTACCTCCTTCTTTCTTTCAAGGTGAGGAACAGAAAACAGCAGGCCAGTAATGCAAATCCTTTCTGTTGCCACTGGGGCACACAGTGGCATGAAAGTAACATGTCACACCCCCTATTCTGATTCCAGCAAAAGAACCAGGTCCGCAGACCCACAGGACTGGTATGTACAGATCATCATTAATACGATGGGCAACAAACAGTCAAAAACTCTAAATATAATAGGCTGTGCTCAGCTCAAAAATAGTAACACGTTGGAGAAGGGGGAACAGCCTGGGTGATAGTCCTGTAACTAGAGTTCTGAGCACAGTTTTCTCCTAATTGCTTGAGCCAGTATCTTGCATAGTACACTGGAAAGGTGAACCCTCTAATCATGTTTTTTACATCTCTGACTAGGTATCCAAAACATGTTTGAGATACATGTTTGAGTACAAATGCAATGGTTCATGACACTTGTTGAATATAGCAGATTTTACACCCAGACTATATGATTGATGTTAGCCAGTTAATCCTTCAGAATTCCCATAAATTAGCTCTTGAGAATTGTCTTCAGGAGAGTATTGTGTAGTTTTTTATCTGGATTTTACAGTTATTGACACCTGACAACCTCTTGAGCTGCCAGTGTCACCTATTGTCTTAATCAGGAACATTTAACTAAGAATCCTCCTCCCATTGAGGACAACGGTCTTGAATGGAAAGCTCTGGTGTTTTATTTCAAATCCAATGTTTTCCCTGTGGTCTCTAGAGGAGTATCTGGTCATTTGGACTCAGATTAGACATGGACCTAATGATCATAGCTGCCTATGCAAGACTGGATACAGAAAGAGAAGGGGCTACATCGAGGCAGCTGAAAGATTCAGCTCACTCTCTAACACCCTTGGCTGGGATGTGAGGAGCTCCTGTCACTCCACTGGGTGATTGGGTTGAATTCTAAACCATATTTCCATCATATTTTAGAAGTTGCAGCGGTCCAACAAAGTTCCCACTGGCTGAAAAAGGGGAAACATCACCTCCATTTTTAAAAAGGGAAATAAGGAAGACCTGGGGAACTACAGGCTAGTCAGTCTCACCTCTGTGCCCATAAGACCATGAAGCAGATCCTCCAAGAAACTATGCTGAGGCACATGGAAAACAAGTAAGTAATCGGTGAGAGTCAGCATGGCTTCACTAAAGGCAAACTGCCTGAAAATTTGTGGCCTTCTATGACAGAGTTACGGCTTCGATGGATGAGAAAAGAGCAAGTGATGTCATCTACCTGGACTTGTGCAAAGCATTTGCCGTTGCCCCACACAACATCCTTGTCTCTAAACTGGAAAGGCATTGATTTGATGGATGGACTACTCAGGCGATAAGGAACAGGCTGAGTGGTCACACTCAGAGAGTTGGGGTCAACAGTTTGAAGTTCAATTGCAGCCCAGCTATGAGTGGTGTTCCTCAGGGGTCGATATCGGGACTGGCTGTTTAACATTTTAATTGGCAAGTGGGATCGAGTGCACCCTCAGCCAGTTCGATGGTGACACCGAGGTGTGTGGTGGGGCCAACACGTTAGAGGGAAGGGATGCCACCAGGGGGACACTGACAGGCTTGAGAGGTGGTGAGCCTGTGCAAACCCTGTGAAGTTCAACAGAACAAAGTGCAGGTCCTGCACCTGGGTCAGGCCAATCCCAAGCACTAACACAGGTTGGGCAGAGAGTAGACTAAGAGCAGCTCTGAGGAGAAGGACTTGGGGGTGTTGGTTGGCAAGAAGCTCAACGTGACCCAGCAATGTGTGCTCGCAGCCCAGAAAGCCAATCCTGGGCTGCACCAAAAGGAGTGTGGCCAGCAGGTCGAGAGATGACTCTCCCCCTCTACTCTGCTCTCACTGACTGCATCCAGCTCTGGGGCGCTCAACATAAGAAAGACATGGACCTGCTGGAGCGAGTTCAGGGGAGGACACAAAGATGATCAGAGGGCTGGAGCACCTCTCCTATATAGACAGGCTGAGAGAGTTGGGGCTGTTCAGTCTGGAGAAGAGAAGGCTCTGAGGAGACCTTAGAACCCCTTCCAGTACCTAAAGGGACTCCAAGAGAGATGGAGAGGGACTTTTGACAGGGGCATGTAGTGATAGGACAAGGGGGAATGGCTTTAAAGAGAGGTTTAGGTTGGATATTAGGAAGAATTTCTTCACTGAGTGTGTGGTGAGGCACTGACACCAGCTACGCAGAGAAGCTGTGGAGGCCTCATCCCTGAAAGTGTTCCAAGGCCAGGCCAGATGGGGCTCTGAACAATCTGCTCTAGTGGAAGGTGTCCCTGCCCATGGCAGGGGCATTAGAGCTAGACGGTCTTTAAGGTCCCTTCCAACCCAAACCCTTCTGTGACATACAATGAACAATTGTTTTCCTTCCAGAACAAGACAATATAGCCATTGCTTAGCTTGAGTTATTTCAGTAAATACAGGGTACCAAAGTAAGTTTAGATTCAATTAGTTATATTAATACCCACAGCTCTCAATCAAGCATGTTTCCACCATACTGCCCTTAAATGTTTTATGTTTGTGTATTAAGCCAGAAGTTCTTTCACAGATCTGCTTTTTTCAGAACCGTAGTCAAAATAAAGACATCAAAGTAATAAAGGCCTGGAATCCAATAATAATATGTTAATTCCAATACCACAGAATGGTAAAATTCCTTCACATTTGAGCAAACAATCTGTCTTTCTTACAGGCTATAACTGCGCAGATGACTAAGGCAGTCTCTGAGGGGGTGGAAAGGCATGCAGAAATGTTCTGGGTTGCAGCTTGTTAACCGTTGCAATGGGAGCAGCCTAGTGCCTCTAATGAGCTCACTATTTTAAAACAAAGATATTGCACAAACTGCAGAGCTCACTGGTGCCACCAATTAGTGAAAATATAGGCTTGGTTATTGTTCCTTCTAAGGTAAAACTAACTGTCATTTGAGAGCATCAAAGCCAGTCTCATCTTTGCTGAGAGCACACTTCACTGTACCATCTCTGCGAAAAATTATCCAGAGAATGGAAAAATAAAAATATATAGTATATTAAAAATAATGCTGATGGCTACCATCCAGATGCAGTTGTTAGTTCTGATTCTTCTATAAAGAGTCTTTTCCAACAAATTATTCTATTTCCAATAAATGATCCTAAGATTTAATTTTCTTAGGCATGAAAGCTCATAAATGTATGACTTTTATATCGGCCTGCCTGTCTGCAAGGCATGATGTTTTGATTTAGTGCATTAGTTTAACATTAGATACTAGAACATGGAAAGTGGTTGGAGCTTCTGGTACAATGTCACACACATCAACATCACCTTTGTCATGCGATGGTGAAAGTCAGTTCCAGGTTAAGAAAGAGGCTGTTACTGGAACCAGTAGGGTCATGATGACCATGTTGCATCACTGCACAATTTGGTGAGACACACAAGAAATGGGGAAGCCCTTGGGAAATCAGCTCAAGGGTTTAAGACAAAACGCTCTTTGACAGCAGAACTTTGATAACAGGGAAGAAATGGAAGAGACATTGAAATATTACCAGATACAAGCCCAAACATGAAACTAAATAAAACAACTAGGGCAAAAATGAGTGGCAGGCTCTGTCAGAGCTATTTTTGTCCTAAAACTTGAGTTACAAACACACCATGTTCTCTTCATATGACAAACTGAAATCTCCACAAGAAAAACATACATGGGATATGCAGCTTGTTTAGCTCCTAAGGGTGCAAAAAAGGCGATCCCAATTGAGATCCTGTAACTGACTATGAAATCCATAGTTCTGTCTTCTACAAAGAAGTAGAAACTGCAATATTAAACAGTGCTTTCCCCTTTGAGGCTGCAGCTATTTACTTAGCCCCCCATAAACCCACCTTCCTTTACAGTCTGATGAGCCAGGTAGCTCCATCTAGGAAGTGGAAAGGAAGCAAAATCCTGTAACTCTTGGCCTTCTGTACAGAAAATACACAGTATTACTTAGGAACTTGCTTCCTGTTAGCAACCCATGCCCCCAAACAGATAACTTTTACTATTTAATAGTTTTGCACTTAGTAATTGCCATTTGCTTGCATTTTATATGAGCTGGTCTAAACCAAACATCTGAACCATCTCAAACTGCTGGAAATTACAGTCTATTGGGAATTCTCCAGTGAAATTTGCTTATTGAAAATGCTGGTTCATCAAAATCTATGTATTGTCCCCAAAGTATTTCAGCCAACATCTGGTGACATCCTGTCTGTTGGGCAGGTCTTAGCATGCTTGGCTTCTTGCCAGCCTGTCTGCTGAGCTGTTGGGAAGCCCATTTCTCAGACTGCTGTTATGCCCTTCTGCTGAAGTTCTCAGTACTGGATTCTTATCTGTCCAGAAGCCTTGCCAACCTCAGTCAAACCAGAGGTTTTGGGATCAAGGACCCTTGCCACATGCCTGAAAATGGCTTTCAGGTTTGTAGCTTGTAGGTGTCTGCAGGATGACATCTGTCATCATACTGAATCCCAAAGCCTTTCGATACCTGCTTCTGAAATCTGTGCAGGCTGCCTGGCTCCAACGCTGCTCCACAAGTTGGGAGCCAAGTGGGCTAGACACCTGGCATCCTTGCTCTCAGGACACCTAAGAACAATGCACTGTGAACCCTGGAAGCCCTGGAACCAACAAAATTCTCTCCAGTTGGATTCTCCTCTGCAATTCAGAGCACTAAAACTGACCAAAATGATGTCAGACACCATCAGTCAGTCCAGTGTTCCCTGCAGCACAGTTCATTTCAGCTATACCATGTTTCCTGTGGTTTTGGCTTTTGTCAAAACTGGGGAGTAATTCTCCCCTCTTCCTTCCTCCAAACTCAAAGAAAACATTAAAATCTGTGGAAGAAGGGAAATTTGTTTTCCCAGTGAGCTCTAGCTGGAGAAGCGAAATATTTGGTTATTTCATGACAGTATCCAGAGATCTATGTCATGCAGACATTGGTATTTCCAGGTCTGTTTTCTACAGCATTTCTCTATTAGGAAGAGATTTATTTTCCTTTCACCAGGCAGAGGAGAATGCACCTTGCCCTGCAGAGGCATTTTTAAGTTTCAAAATAGGGCCTTCTATTTCCAGCATTTTCTTTGAGATTGCTTCAGTCGGTGCTTGACAAAGTAACCTGCACTATATCAAAGGGTTGATGCAGAAGCCCCAGGAAATCATAATTTTCCAAAACCTTTATGCTAAGTCTCTCAAGTCCTGCTACAGTAGCTAATACAGTAGGAACAACACTCATCCTATTAAATCTTTGGGTTCCTGTGTCTAAAAATTAATTCCTTCAGGGTTTGTGTGTTTCTAGATATCATGGGCTCAGCCCAGGATACATAGCACTTCATCAAGAATACAAAGCAAAAAGCAAAGGTATCTTTGGGAAGTGTAACTGAAAGACTGCCAGAGAGCTCAGGGAATGTTGGAATGGTGTGCAACACGCCTGGGCTTGTTTTCCTTTCCTAGTTAGCTGAGCGTTAGGCGTAACTTAGAGCCTGGTTCAGTACAAAACACACTGTCAGTTTCCCTGCAGTAAAAGCTTGCACAAGACTTCTGTAACGCTGAGCCTGAATGAGCCCTTTGCTAAATCATGCCCTCAAGATTCCCAGTATGCATATGGAAGCACGGCTGGAGGTGGGGAAAGGCTCCTTAGCACTGCAGTGCAGGCCTGATATGTGTAGCAGAGCAGAAGGTCACAGTGGATGGTGGGAGGAAGCACTGTTCTGCTCCATTTGGGCAGAAGAATTTTGTGTTTGTTCAGAAGCAGAAGAAACTTTGAAACACCATATAAGGGCTGAGACTCGGGCCCTGCTGGAAAAACCTGCTGGAGCTGAGCTCTGAGCATAACTCATATGAACATTAATGAGAGTTAAATGCACGCATTGAAAGAAGAATAGACCCCTTAGTGATTTGTCAAGATAAAATTCAAAATAACTTTGAATGGTCAGAGGTAAATATTAGGTTTAGGAATTAAAAACAGCAGAAGTAGTGGAACAATTGCCTATAATGAGATCCAGGAACAATCTACCCACTGTACCAGGTTTTCATTAGAGTTATGGCCTGCAGCCATACCACCTTGTGCTGTGATCTTAAAAGCTAAGACGGGTTGGGCTGGTTAGTATTTGGAAGAAAGACCTCCAAGCAAGCTCACCACTGCAGGAACAGCTTAGTGATGCAACAGATAATGTTCTTCCTTCTGATTCAGTATTGGATTCAGGTGTTAGAAGATCTGAAGGTCTTTTGTGTGAGATCTAAATCTGAGGATCTGATGATCTGTGGTCAGTAAAGCACACCCATTATTTCCCATGAGTGTGCAGTGTCACTTTAAAAAGGCTACTGCATTTCACTGTAGAGGTGGTTGCATGTCAGTAATAGATAAGAGCTGCCAATATAATGTAATGATCAACTTCACAGTGAGGTTGAAACGCTAAACTTGCCAATATGGGATAAGTAGTTTAAGTTCCAAAAGCTCCAGAGAAGTGCTTTTGTAATGTTTGAAGTGTTCATATATACCCTAGAAATACTGTTCCATCTCAGGGCTCTGCAAAGGGAGGGCACTTCTAACCCCGGGCTGCCACCATCACATGCATGACTATGGGCCCTCACCCCTGCACGCAGAGCTGAGCTGCTGCTGCTGCTGCTGCAGTGCCTGAACCATTGGAGTCCACACAATGGGCTTCAGGAGCAGCTCCCAAGGAAAATCAGCTGTCTAGCTGATGGGAGAACATCAGACAGCTTGTCAACTGTCCAGTCCCTGCTCTTAAATCTGTTGGGATTCAATCCCTCAGGCATTAGTCCCACAAGGAATGAGATGCATATTCAGTTGTAAACACGGAATAGTTCCCTATCTCTGAATCAATGGGACTACTCATGGTGCAAAAAAGTAAAGATGCATCTGTGTCCAAAGAATGAAGGCATAAATGAGCAGTGCAGGTACACAAACTCTAATTGATGTTTTTGATTTATTAACCTCCTTGGTTGTCATCAAGGACACTGTACCAACATTGTTGTGTTTGTCCATGTAGGACACGCTCCTACATACTGCTGAAAGCCATTGAGTCTGTGGTGCTCAGAGGGCTGACTTCATCAGGAATTCGCTGAAATACATCAATTGGAGTTCATTGAATTCAATGGGATTTGAGAGCATTTGTCATCCCTTAGGAGGCAATTAGCACCTTCCAGAAAATAGGCCTTAGACAATCTGGTTTAGGAAGTTTGGACAGGTTTTCCTCTGGGTTTTGGGGGAGTTACTAGTTGCATATAATAAATATCTGGTTAAACTTTTTTCTTTAATTTTAAAATGCAATTTTGGACAGACCTTGAGCTGTCTATTAACATTTGGTATCATGCTAGAACTGGACACGGCAACAAGTCTCCAATAGTTGTGAGTAAGCTACTGGTGATATGCCAGAACTGAGCTGCTAAATTGATTTAATATGGATATGCATCACAGTATGACCCAAACAAAACATCTGTCCCCTTTAGCATGATGCTTTTATTTGCATCATGTCACCGAATAAAATGATCTGTTCAAGATATCCATACAACTTACAATAGCTGCTCATCTCTGATTTCTTGCAAAGAAGGAAGCCGTGAGTCTGTTGGCTTTAAGCAGATTCCAGGCTAAGTCATGACTTGTGCTCGTACACAGGCCATATTTGCTTAGTATCCCAGTTTTACCATTGACTTCATGGGAACAAACAGGGTCACATAAACCAGCTGGTGATACATATTTGTGAGGAGGAGGGAAACTGTCAGCACACACTACCCACTGTCTTATATCACAAACTCTTCCAACTTACTGTAAATGAGGTTGGAAGCTGGAGCTACAAGAAAAGCACTTCCTTAATTTTATATTTTTCTTTGCATTAAATAAAGTTAGCCCTAGGACTTCACTCCTGTTGCCACAGGCATTCCTCTTGAATGAGTATATTTTTTTATCTGTGTTTCTTATCATAATGCTGAGAAAATACTGTGTCTGTTCAGCACAGTGAAGGCTTTACTACACAAAATGCTGGTTAGGCTCCTGTGAACTGACAAATTGCATATGAGAACAGTTATTCAGGAACATCCCAGTGATCTGCTTGAGTGTAAAGACTTTGGAAGATTTTCTACAGACAAAATGGTGGTCAGGGAAGAGAAATTGCCAACTACTGACATCTGCTACAACCACTGATACGGCGAGCACCCTGTGCCCATTCAGAGACCTTCCCACAGTGCCCTGTGTTTGTAGTGGCTCCAACTTTGTTTGAACAAATGAGATTTCCTTCCTTTCTTGATGCATGATTCAAAGACCACAGCAGTCCATAGAATTTATTAAATGAAATCAAACAGGTTATGGATTAGTTCCTTAAAGAGAGACAATTTTGCAGGAGAATGAAGCATTGTAGTTCGTACACTCTGGCGAATAAGTATTTCATACTCGCAAATAACAGAACGCTTTAGTGCACACTGTTCCTCCTCCGCCTTCATGCTTATCAGGTTGTAACTACATTTCCTACTAAGCAAATTTTACCACAAAGAATGAAGCTAAAGTCCAGTCCTCAGTACAATCAGAAGAACTGAAGGAAACATGATCCCATTTAGTTTCCAAATGCTGCTCTAATCCCTCCTAAAATCCTAGCAACTTCTCCAGCACTGCGTGGGAATCCTTGTACTTCCGAAATACATCTTATTTACCCATGCAATAGGCAGCTCAAGGCAACAGAAAAAATCCACATTAGAAAGAAGAAGAGTATAATGCTTTTATAGCATCCTGTATCAGCCTTCACACCAGAAAGATGTAAACCACCAAGTGTTGAAAGAGCATTTTATCCAGGACGAACTGAGCATTGCTGCCACTGTCAACTGCTTTAATAGATGCACACTTGAAGCACTGACAGCCATAAGTGAAAGTCCTGTTTACACTTTTTTTAAAGAAATACATACCCACATTTTTTTATCCAGATAATGCTGTGAAGTTCTACTGAGAGGTTACACAAAACAACTGCAAATAAAGTGCATGTACATAAATAACTTTGTCTGACTTTTTGTTTAATGTCCAAAATGATTGGAACGGATTGTATCATGAACTACTTTCCCTTTGGCTAATTAAATAGCCGTCTCCACTTACCATAAAGCATATTCTTATTAAAACAAGAATCTATATTCGCTCTGTTGGATAAATTACTTCCAAGTAAGTGCCATAAAGCCCATTACATTCCTGCTCTAGAAATGGATCAAGTCCAAACAGACAATCAAAGGATTTCACTGGGATTATTTTAGATTAGAAAAACTATGGAAGACATGAAGCACTGACAA
Organism: Myrmophylax atrothorax; assembly: GCA_026770055.1. Lineage (NCBI taxonomy): Eukaryota > Metazoa > Chordata > Aves > Passeriformes > Thamnophilidae > Myrmophylax > Myrmophylax atrothorax. The sequence goes on from JAOXXN010000120.1 coordinate 17,735,647, forward strand.
GATCGTAAAGACACAAAGGATAAATTAGCAGTTACATACCAAAATATTCCAGCAGGTCCTAGCACACCCAAAAAAGAAAAAGAAACAAAAAGGAAAAAAATCCTACTGTATTTTAATGGAAACCTAAATGGAAATCTGTTTATGCCAAAATCAAATGTCATGACTAAATGTTATCTCCCATACAAATCAAATAGCTATTTCAAAGCTTAAAACCCAACAATATAAAAAAATAACCAAGTTCACTAACTAGCTGAGTAGGAACTTATTTCTTTCCACAAGTTGCTTTTAAAATTGAATAGAAAAGACCATGTTATGATCGACCATATTAATGAGCCATTATTGCATAACTGCATTTTTATTGCAGATGTATTACCTGCTAAACGATGCTGTTTTTCCAGAAAAAGTTCACAGTACAGATTCTATGGGAATGTTTCCTGCTGACAGTTCCTAAATCTTTCAGAAGCTGTCAGCAACCTCAGAAATCAACTCTGCAGTACCCTAGCAAGCAGAAGCACATGCACAGGCTTTCTATTTTTAAGCTGCAATCCAAATCATTAAAGAACCACCTTAAACATAAAAGATTATTGAAAATAGGATGATCCTATCTCACTTGTCAACCTAAAGGACAGTGTCAATTACATATAATCTAAGCTGCAATTTATATAAATACAGTTTGACATCTAAAATCTACTTTTTTTGCCCCACAAACTTCTGCCCAAACTGATTATCCTCAGAACCACATTAACAAATCCTCAATACTAAAATAAGTAACATTAAGTAAAATAAACATTTCCACAGAGAACACTGATCCATGGGGAACACCCTGTCTTTTCTGTTTACTTGTATCCAGCCTGCTTAAACCACATTTTTCACCCATGCAGCTCATGAAAGGGTGGCAAGTCAGCCAGAAGCTTAGAAGAAATTAAGCCAAAAAGGCTATAGTTGCAATCAATGACTAAAGATGACCTGCCAGAATTGTGAAGATGACATGCCAGAATTTTGCTTCTCTGTAGTGTTCTTGTTGTGCTTTTTATATTTTTTTGAATGAAGACACACAGGAACCAGACCCAAATGAGTAACTCTTTGCTAGAAACAGGATTATACCAATACCACAATGTCCTATTATACACTGAACATGAGCACAAACATTCCTTACCAAAGCTTACTAGAAAAAACTGATTACCATTGTTTCCAACCAATCTGATTACTCTCTTCTCATTACAGTGGCCATTTTCAAAGTGGTGCTCAAGAGTTTACTGGCACAAACTGTTATTGGTAAATTGGATTCTTATGACTAATTTCCCCATTTGCTGTTATGAAGATCTGTGCACATAAACCTGGTACACAATATCGTGACTATATTTTAGCATGTCCCTTTGTTTTGGATTTCTGCTAGAAGATAACTTTCTCAGGAGCATAATGTACCCTAATATACACTATTCCACACGGCTTTTCAGCTGGCTTGAGCAACACAGAGTAGCTAGAAAACTGCCACAGTGGGAAAAGGAAATTTCCTCACCACAGCCAAGACTTTAAGGCTTTATTACCTCTAAACCAACCTCTCCTACATTCTTCAGGGCTGTGAATCAGGTCAAGGGTTGTATTGCAGAAATCACTGGCTGGCAGAACATTTTGTGTGAACACCATTTTACCTGCTGATCTTCACTTAATAAGCAATAGATGTGGATCCTCTATTGGGTAAGCAATCATTTCCCCGTCTTGCAGATGCCTTGAGACCCAGTTCAGAAGTCCATCAGTACACACCTGTGTGAAAACTACTGGTTATTCACAAACAACACCAAACTAACTCATAACTCCTAGATGGAATCTCACTAGAAACAAACTGCAACTGTTTTGAAGGGCACACAAAATCTTCAGGCTTTTAATCTGATGTTGCAGGTTCAACATTTTCATACTCATCACACTTAAATAATAAAAAGTGATAGAAGAATTATTTCTGAAAAACAAAGAGGATTTTTTTTGCTAGTCTCAATTAAGCTTTCCAAATAAACAATTAACTGCAGTTGGCACTATAGAAGTGCTGCAAAAGCAAAACCCATGGACATACAAAGGTTGCTTTAAAACTGAAGCCCAAGAAAAGAAGGGGAAAATGTGGAATATGATTTGCCTCAATGAGAGGAAGGAAAGGATGGATCATAGTATAAAGTATGTGCATGGAGGTACATGGGTATATTTTATACACACACTTGCATCTATATGCATGCATATATACCCTTCTGGTCTACATGTATATTGGGTATCAGAGATGTTTTTCAGCAAGTAAGGAAACACAGTGCAGGGTTTTCATTTTGCTTAATATTTATAATAAGTCCAGAATCTAAAAATATCTATAGTTTTTAATATTTTCTTATTGCCAGTTGCCTCTTCTCCCCTATGGATTGATGTAAACATCTTCAGTGAAAAATAGGATTTTGCCTTCCTGCCCTAACTTCAGATGCAAAGCCTGCAACTGAGCTTTAACCAGCTAACACTTACAGACCTGTTCCTATGTGCATAGGAGTGTTCTGGGGTAACAGTACACCTTGAAGGAAGTTTTGGAAAGACAAAGGCACAAATATTCAGCAGAGTATGATTTTTCATATGCTGTCAAAAACTTTTCATAAAATCACCACTCAGTGTTGAGAATTACTTCTAGCTCTTCAGCAAATCTACAGAGCCCTCCTTAGTTTAAGATCCCCACCTGTGAAGTGAAAATAATGATCATACTAAATTTCCTTCATAAAATCACCTTCTAAGAAACTTGCACACACACACACACACACACACATATGAAATCAACTCTTACAAGTGAATTACAGCTATGGGTACAAATCCATGTATAGAGCAGATCAGAAAATTAATGTTCCCACAAAAATAGAACTATAAAACTATCACACTATTTATAGTCAAACTTTATTTGTTTTCTAAATCATATGGAGCTTTAAGTCAAGCTTGAGCATTATGCTATACACTCTATTCTGAATGGACAGAACTTTTACAGAACTATCTATTGGAAACTAAATATAGAGGTTTGTGTTCAGTCTCAAATGAGCACTCTGAAGGAGCCTACTTGTGAAAAACTACCAGCAGTGTTACAGGTGATGTACATCATACATCACTTACATAATTGTAATACTTCTTATTGGAATATGTCATATTTTTTCAAAATTTTCAAAATTGTTTTCTTTTGCATTTATGGAAATACTACTACTTTTTCTCCAAACTTGTAATTTTTATTCCAATAAATATATTAAAGGACCTCTCAAAACCATTGATCAGTTACTTTTATAAACATTTACTGAGTTTGAACAAAGCAGGGTTACATTTTCTTCTAAGTACTTTAAGTCTTCTGAAAAGGATTGATTGTATATGATACACACGAGTTCACTTACTAGGACTGTTCATTTTTCTGAGGTGAATGTTCAGCTATGTGCCTCAGGGCACAATTATTGGTCTGAATCCCTTTTTGAGGTAGTATATTTTGGTGACTGTGTGGTGGTTACACATATGCAAACATGGACTAACGGGAGCAGAAGGAGGGGCAGAAAGACGAATGCCAATATTTATGAAGTTAAAGGGTTTAGCAGGCATAGAAGCATTGTGTTTATCCAGAATCCAGCTACAATTTAGACAGTACAAATGCAAACTTCTAACAATCTTGAAAAAAAATTACAAAACCCAGTAAGAACCAGATCAGTTCAAAGTCTGCTTGTGGTAAAAAACCCCAGGCATTAAAACCTGCTAACTTACAGAGCAGATTTTATGCTTTTTATCCAATTTTCTCCACACTTTTTATCTTAGCCGGCATCTGCTATTGGCTGTGCTGACTGACTGTGTCCTCTAGCCAGCTCTTGCAGGTATCAGTGTCCTTCAGACCTTCACACCCCCAGCGCACCTGGTTTGTAGCTATCGCTCTCTTTTTGTCCATCCCCAGTCCTTCCTGACTGAGACCTGGTATCTCCTCTCCAAGGAGCTCTAATTCCATCTTCCTCTCACACTTGTTTCTTTCAGCTTGCAACATGTTGTGCTGGAGGCCAACTTTTCTTTGCTGTCAAGTTTTAACAAGCCTTGTAAAATGTGTTCCCTCAAATCTCCTCATTTTTATCATGAAGAGAATTGCTAAAATGGGAAGGGACTCTCTTCTCTTGTGGACTCTAAGTCGTGTTTAGTGGTGTGTCTTGGTTATTTCAGCCTTTCCCAGAAGCAAGTCCTCTCTCTTCTACAGCATCTTTTCCTTAAAGCCTAAATCACGGCCACATGCTAGTTCCTTGTGAGTTTTTATCTCTAATATCTGCCCTTTGCTGGGCCTACAAACATGAGAAGAATCTATAGCTGAAGGTCACGGGAGGTATATTCTGTCTTAAGCAAGTGGACAGGGATTCACACCTCCTTCAGACAACTGCATCTAATCCAGAGGAGCACCTACCTGACAGGATGCTATTTGGTCTGTTAGCACCCCTCCTGTGCAGGTGTGCTTGGGTCTTCCTCTGAGAGGTAAAGGATTAACATTTACTTCTTCCCCTCACAGAGGTTGCAGTGGATGTCCCTTAGAATTCCACCAATACATCACGCCCAGAAGGGAATGGGATAGAGTTAAATCAGCAATTCCTTAGATGTGAACAAACATTAGATGATCACACTGACTACCTTCTGTTTAATTTTAACAGAAAATACTATCCATCATCCAACAATAGAGCCCTAGTAGCTCTCTGGCTTATGGTTGTTACTGAAATAGAGCAATGTATCTATCCATAACAGCAACACCTTCTTTCTTGGGGCCTGAATACATATTATTCTGAAAATCACATTTCTAGTAGAATCATCATTTAGATTTTCCAAGAACCCAGTGAATAGACATAGTCTAGCAGATAAGAGATTCTATCTTTCTGTCATTCTAGCATTAACAACAAAAATAAAGACATCATTAAATATTTTAGTGAAACAACATTATTTCTCCAAGCCTCTTTCTTTTTGCAGTATTATTTATGTCAGATAAAAGATCTATCTAGTCAAGTATCCTGACTATGAAAATGTCCAGCAGATACCGAAACCCACATAAACAGAGGTAAGGATGTGGCAACATTTCTCCAGAATACTTTCCCAGCAGGAACACCAGCACTGGAGTTGTATACAATAATCCTTGATGCATTCCACTCCCCAACTCTGATCTTCCCCTATTGTTTTTGAACTTGGCACCATGTCATGAGGATTTCCACACTGACTTGCCTTTTCTGCTCTAACAGGTCACCTTCAATCAAGAAACATCACTCAGAATTCCAGGTTGTTTTCAAACAACACAACTTTTACATAATCTCGAGAAGAGATTAGAAAAAATACTTTTTTCTTTATCAAACACTACATTTATGCTATTACATAAAAATGCCTAAAATAAGCCTTAATAAAGCAAATAAGGAAAGCTAGAGCAACTGTGGTGTTTGTTACACAAACAACAAAAAAAAAACCCCAAACCCAGGAAAGGTACTTCTGTGCTGCCTTGGGGGGTGGGAGTTTAATAGAACACAGGCTGTTAAGTGCCATTAAACATGCTGAGCCACAGCACATGCAGCAATGGTCATGAGCAGCTGTTCTCATTGCCAGCACTGCTGCTCAGGGTCCTCTACCACTGCAGAGTCCTTTGGGGACACTGCTGGTTTCAGAGGTACAGCAAGCAAAAGCAAAGGATGGCATATCCTAAAAAACACATCTAACAGCCTCAGACAAACTTTCTACTGCTTTTCTGTACAGAGTCAGGTAGAGCAGTGTGCAGTTCCCACCACCACACAGCAATTGCTTTTGAAATCTTTACCACTCAGGCAGCACGGTAAGACTGTGCTGCGGACAAGAGCTTTCAAGAGATATCAGAGGACATAAAGTATAGGCACAGCCCAGTGCCTTGTAAAGGTAAGCACCCCCTCTACTGACCTTAAGAATGTATCTGCCCACCAAACCCAGAGTGTAACCCACACATGGGTGTGATTACACACACTCTGTGGGCACACATGCACACACTGATATATTCCCAGAGACGCTGAACAGGAATGCCAACCATTATCGTGGCAATACTGTCTTTCTAGTGGGTTATCAATATTGGTTTATTTTTTAAGGTCTATAGCTAATTCCAACCCTGGGTCATATCAGCTTCATCTAATAGCACGCCCATTTATCAAATATGTTGTACTACATCACCAGGAAACAGTGTGAGCTGCTTTCTAAATCACCTCCTTTTGCCAACAGTATTTTGGACAATGCCACCTGCCCAAGGAATTATTTCTGCTAAGCTGTATCTTAAAGCTCTGTTGGCTGTGGGGCTGCTTCCACTCTTCAGTAAAATCAATGGATATCCTTGACATCAGTGACAACAGGGTAAAGTTTCATGCTATAAAAATATAATGCCCACAATATTTGTCAAAGCAACTTCATTCTGAGATCCTCTGTCTCTGTGAGGAAAACCCAATTACTGGCTCACTTAATCTGAACTGTGGTTTAAGACCAAGTGCTAAATCAAATTCAGCCATACACAGCCTAGGATTTAAATATATATTTTCAAGGGACAGTTAAAGAGCAGTTTAGGCACCACATCCACCAGCTAATTCATGTTTAAAAAAAGTCTGATGCAGTTTGAAATATGTAGTATGTTTATACTTATATATGTTAAGTATGTTGGGATATCTGAGGCAGTTTGGTGTCAGAAATGTATATAACCCAGAATTGGTTAGCTCTCGGTGAGCCCACTATGCTCAGAGAAGCTTGTTTAAAGCTCAAATAATTTTATAGCATGGAACTGGGTAGTATAGAAATGCACACTGTATTAAGGTTAGCTAGTTCAAATACATCTGTTCATATGTGCTGGGATGAATTTGGAAGTCATCCTGTCCTACATCACACAAGGCCTTAGAACTCATGTATGAAGGACAAAGAGACTAAAATGAAAGTTCTACATGTAAACCAGTTCAGGATGGTGAAGGGATGGAACATGCCAAAGGAGAAAAGATAATAATTCAGAAATTGCATTAGTTTGGGCTCTCCTTATACTTCCTTAAAATGCCCCGTGCCAGTCAGGTGTTTCCTGGAATACCAGCTGCTGATTTCAGACTATAGCTGCATATTTTTTTAAACTTCTAGAATTATTAAATAATTAGAAAATAAAATGGAAATGAGTATAACAACAGTGCCAAATTGTTTTTAACAAAAACATTCTTTTATGCAAATCTAGGCATAAGTAATAATGAGTATTACATTCATGACTGCTAAGATTGTTAAAGGATGTTTGAATGCCAGATATTAAAGATGAAGATTTTTATCAAATTCCTACTTAGAAGACTTCAGTGTCAGACAACTTGAAATACTTCTGTATCAGCAACAGCATAATGTAATGAAAAAGAGCTGATACCTTGTGAAGTCAACACCATAATCAGTACTGTACAGGCCAAATTGAAGTGATTGCTGCTATTTCTGCCACTTACCTCAGCCATTCCCTTTGATCACACCTAGTATTTCTGGTGATTCCCACGTAGGTTACTGAGAGCTTTCTTGTTGACAAGAAATCCAGGTACTGAGGGGTCAGCCCTTCAACATTGAAATGTATGACTAGCAGGTAGGATTAATCTAAAACTGTCCTGTAGTTTTCTTAACTCTTAAAGCAATTCCTTCACTCCCACTAGCAGCACCTTTTCACACAAGTACAGTAAGTGTTAAGCTTCACAAACCATGAAAACTTGAGATAACAGTGGCTGTACATCAAGGTCCATCAGGTGGTGGATATCAAACTGCTGTTCTCAGTGCTGTGGGCTCCATATATTAGCACTCAGAATAGTTGAATCAGCACACAAGTCCATTTCTTGAAAGGTATTAATCTTTTTAAAGGTGAAGAATTAATAACAGAGAGAGAGAGAAAGGGTGAGAGAAATGCAATCTGTTACAGGACTGGGAAAGTGCAAATGAAGATTAGAGCCATAGTTAGCTGCCGCAAGAGATTGCAGCCTCTGGTGAACAAACCCTCTCGGCTCACTGGCATTTGTCACTCTGCAGCATTCTAGCCTAAATTACATTTAAAATAATTTTGTGACAGTGGGATTGTTCATAACCTGTGTATGGGAGAATCTGAGTATAGCAGGAGGCTGGAAGTAATGGAAAGGAGGAGATAGATTCTTTATTGATCAACACGTATACCTTGCAGAAGAAATAGGCAGAGGGGAGCAAAGCAGTATGGATTTTCTAGCTGTATTAAACTACAAGATGGAAATAACTGCAAGTACAGAACTGTCTGCAAAAATTCAGAGACTCAGCAGGGCTTTTAAAATAATTTGTGTTTCTCTAATCCCAGTCTTCTACTTGAAGGGTTTCAGAAAAGAATGAGGATCAGGAATACATCTACAGAGGAGATGCAAGCAGGTCAGACAAGTCCTAATACAGGCAGCAGCCACAATAAACCCTCCCAGGACTGGAGCTGAAGGAATAACTGGAACCTCCAGTTTAGAAGCCATTTTCTGCTATTTCCTTCTGCTGCTGAAATCAACCCATAAAGCAGGATGGAGCCATTCTGAGTTTGGGACTGTGCCCGGCTGAGGACTTGAGGCTTCTACCAGCACCAACACATTCACCGACAGAAGGGGTGGTGGTGCTGGACCTCAACACCCAGTGCCCCACAGTGCAGTAAAAGTTTGCTTAAGGTTTCCGCTGTCAGTAGAGCTGCAGGAAAGAGGTGTATGGATCTTCCTTTTCACAGCAAGTACCCAGCCCAGTGAAATGATGGATGGCATAAAAGAAACATCTTCAGCCAGGCTAGTTCATGCCAAATCCCTTAAGAATAATTTTGGGATTGATTTTGCCTGTGCTATGAGGACTCACAGCAGTTATATATTTTTATCTTTACTAATACATACCATTGGCATACACATATACAGATATTAACCCTTTTCCTTCAGTTTACAACTTCAACAACAACCTGTGATAAGAGAGCCCATACACTTACTCTGTGGTGAGGAAAAACTATTGCTACAGTTATGTCCTGTCTTTTATCATAACTCTGTAACCCTTTATTCTTGCACAGGTAGGAAGCTTCACAGGTGCACCTGAGAAAGCTGCTCAAAACCCCTTTGTTTTCATTTGCCTGTATCGCCAGTTGCTGAAGTGTCCCATGAACAGCCTAAATCTTTTCAATCTTCTTCAAGGTCAGTGGGGGAACTCAAGTGGAAGAGTTTGCAAGACTGAAGTCTAAATATTTCATTTTAGTCTTGCAAATTAATTTATGAGCAATGACATAACATAATGTAATAGAAGATATTTTTGTTACTGTTTCAGAGGAAAAAAACATGCAAAAAGCACTGCAACTGTTATACAGTAGACATCATACAAACTGTGGACCAAAAGACTGTGAAAAGTTATATAAAATTATGGTTTAAGTTACATAATGCAGTTAAGACATTGTCCAATTAATAAATTAACATACTTGATCATAAATCCAACGAGAGAGAAATTAACAAGCATAAGTAAGGCTGAAAGCTGCATCTTCAGATGGATGTGAGGGGAGACGGAGAATCAGTGAAGCAGACACAAAAAAAGGTTGGCCCATGATGGCAAAGCAGAGAAGTGGAGTCTTGCAATGAGGAGCCATGGTGAAGGACAGAAAAGCTCTTAGCAAAAGGGCAGAGTAGTGACAAAAGACCTGGTGTTCCATTGCCTTGTTGCTCATCCTGTCAATTTACCCCTAAGAAATGGTATGAAGTACAGTCAGATCCGACTGGTAGTACTTAAGAACAATTGATTTTGTTCAGATAAAAAAAGAGCTGGAAGATATGGAAAAAGAAGCAGGACAAGTTGATTGGATCTGAGGAGACCACTATGACCAAAGCTGCAGGAGTGGCAAAAGCAAATGAAGACAAAGGATTTAATAAGTGGGTATAGAGAACAGAGCTGGTTTGTACCTGACACATTTATGTCCAGAAGAACAACATCAGTTCCTGGAAGATGTGAGCTACAGCGGTGACACTGAGGGGCAACATGAAAAGTGGTACCCACCAGGTCCTTTACACCGAGATGAATCAGCTGCAGTCAAACACTTGTCTCAAACTCAGACTATGCATGTCCTAATAAACAAAGTGAGTCCTATACTAGGGACTCTGAATTGGCTTTTCAAGGCTAAAGACTAAACTGAGCTGCAACAATTAGCTTAAATACACGACATCTGCAAACCCAAGTACAGTTTTCTGCTACCTTCCAAATTAGCATATTGCAAAGAGGCAAACCAAGCAGCACTGGAGAGAAAGTCTGAGGCATAAGCAAAATGATCTCCAAACTAGGTGCTTCACAAAGGCCACAAGCAAGCTACAGCCTTCTCCTTAGCCAACAATAAGGGATCAGGTAAAAAAAGCCTTCGAGTTCCAGGTACAGAGACACCAGTAGCTTTCTGAAAGTCAGACACAGTCTGGGCAGTACTATCTAGACAAACTCTGATGATGCACAGGCCACTGTGATACTGATGACAAAGGATTTTAAGAACTCAGATTCTTCTTTTTTCAA
>JAOXXN010000120.1:17757686-17768530 GCA_026770055.1 Myrmophylax atrothorax
AAGGATTTCAACAGGTATATTTCAAAGTTATAATGCAACCAGAATGAAACCCACCCTTAGACTTGTGCAGATGAACATTCTCATTTTAAAAGGAACTGTGCCAGTCTGCTACAGTAGCTTATTCCAGACTTCCCTATCTCTATGATATAGCATGTATGAATGATGTAACATTAACCAAAATCTAAAGGCATAATAGCAATAAAACCAACCCCTCCACACAAGCTGAGAACTGTCTTTCAGCCAGTATGCATGACTGTCTACATAAATTAATTCAGTGAACAGAATACCATTAACATTTTTTCTTCATCTATTTTCATTTTCTAAGCAGTTCACTTAAAAAAAAAAAAGAAAGTGCTGTTTCTTATTCATCGCTGTTAGTTTCACATATTAAACAAAGACAGACCAACCTTAAGCCTTTTGATAAATATGATACCGTGGTAACTGCAGCATTCACTTCATATTCCATTTCTCCAAGTTCTTGTCAGCCAGATGTCACTTGCAATGCAAACACTAGAAAAATAGGAAATAATAATTTTATACATCATCTATGTGAGCACGAGCCAGTCAAACATTCAATACAAATTCAAACTGCTACTACACATAAAGCAAATATCATCCAAATAATATTTAGAATGATTGAAAGGCTTTTGATTTGGAAGTGTATTCTCTTAAGTTAAGTGGTCTTGGGGACCACTTCAAAATTCAATTGTTTCATTTAAAAATGTTTTCTGCCCAAAATTATATCAAATCCTAATGTCTCAGTAGAAACACATGGGATTGGATTGCTGACTGGGCGCCTGATGTCAAAGAAGAATCTAATTTTCCAATGGCATTTCCTCATACTGTCTCACCAAAACACAAAATTGATAAAATTTTAATGGATAATTTTCAGAGCAGAACATTAGCCATCATGCTGGGAAATAGTGCAGGAAAACACCACGTAGCATCAGAAAGGCAATGCATCAGAAGACAGTTTGAATAAATATCAATATACAGCACATGTCTTACATTTTGTATTTTTCTCCTGCAAGTAGAAATAGAATTCAGAAGTTAAGTTTTGCACTAACAGACATGGCTCTCTTCCCCTCATTTACCAGGGCACTTTTTACAGGTGATCTCTTAAAAATATGGATGTGATATGCTACTTAAAATGGCACAATGTTCACCTTTTACTGGGGTGACACAGCCATGGTCAACACAGTCCTCTTCTCATTGAAATCTATTGTGAAAGTCATATTGACTTCAATGACTACAACACTGACCACTCAATGTAACAAAATGTTTTTGTGAAGTAACTCTACAGAAAAGATTGCAATGATGGAATAAACAAAACATCCCCATTCTGGATCTCCTCATGGGGCAAGGTACTGCAAGCACTGAACAGAACACCAGAAGCCATGACATAACACAGGATGAAAAGGACTAAATTCTACTCCTGATGACAAATAAGCTATACTAGGGAGAAAGGTACTAATTAACTGTGTTAGGTTATCACTCAGTAATGATGCAAAATATGTGTATGGAAATGTGCTATTTAAAACATGTTCTCTGAATAATTTTCCTTTTGATTAAGTTAGGTCATTAATCATTTAAATCTGAGACTTATTTAGCAAACACAAGCGGACAAGTGAAAAGTAAAGTGAAATAAGATTTTACTAACCTTTGTAATTTACTTTGAATTTATAACTGAAGTGCAACACAGTGGAATGTATGGTGGACTGGACTGACTCAGCTTCCCAGCAACCACTTCATGTCATTTATAACTAGTTGGGTTTTGACATCTGTGTAAATATATATATATATATATATTTGGGTGATTGTTTATTGGAGAGAGGAGCAGTAGCATTTATGGTTAGGAGGCCAGTATCTTCTTTCATCAAGAGTTAAGCATTAAGAAACTTTAATAAATATCTAAGTAAACTTGCAGAACATGAAAAAGACCACAACAAAGTAAAATTACAGTGATTAAAGTGGAGCTTTAATATTCCAGGGGGAAAAAAGCCTGTCCACACCACATGCCAAGTCTGCCACAGGTTAGGATTTTTCTTTCACAGTGATCTGAAAAACACCACTGAATTCCTCATATTGGTTAAAGACTAGGGCTGGTCACGTAGCCAAAGATACCTCCACAGCTACAGCTTTGGTTCAGAAATGCTCACTTCTCTTTCACTGCTCAGAGGCCAGAGCCATTGTGAAGAGGAAGAAACTAATATTTTGGTAGAGTTCTTTGTGGCTCACTGCACCTCTCTTCCCGTTAGCCTGGGCAGGAGACCTCTCTGGATCTAGCCAATCAAATGCTTTTGGCACAATCCAAAAGCCGTGCAGAGCTTACTAAGACATGGCTTCCCCAAACCCCAGCCATGATATAACCAACCTGTAACTGCCCACTCCATGGGCCAGTCAGGGACTTATGCCCTTTCCCAATGCTTTGGGCATTTTGGCAACACCAGTGAGCCAGAGTGCCACATCTAGTCCATCCTCCACACCAGTCACCTTTGTTCCTCCTGTAACTCAAAGGAGTTCTCCTTTCTAGTATTAAAAAGAAAATGGGGGAGCAGGGAACAGAAGGCTGAAAAATGGAGGCTGAGCTGGAGTCTTCTTTGGTGTGTTTGATCTCCCTGTTCTTCAAAGGCAGCAGAGGAGAGCTCTGCTTGCACTGCATAAACGTTCAACTGGGCAAGGTATCCAGTGCAGGAAAGAAAGTATTTCCAGAGAGCACTGATATTCTCAGAGGGTTGGCAAGGTCTCTATTGTCTTGATTTGGCTGCTCACAGTAATGAAATCTAAACAGACTTTTATTAACAAGCCTTTTCACACCTCCTCTGCTCTCAGGAGCTGAGCTCAGCACTGAGAGAGAGTATAATGTAGTAACTTTGAGAAGCTTTTTGTGCCTCTCTCAAATGGAGCACGCATTGGTTACCTAACTGTGCATGAGTACAGGACAGCACCAGCACCAGCTTCTGCCAAAACTCTGTTACTGGAGGAAATCGCAAAATAGACAGATTTGCCATTTTAAAGTCATAATGGCCTGAGAATGAAGAGGAAAGTACAATGGCCAATTCTCCCCATAGACTTGCTCTGCATCCTGGCTGATCTGTACTGATAGCCTTTGGTAGCTCACAAGCTTAGAACTCTTTAATTAACAAATTGACTTATGAGTCTACTTCTAGCTTTGCAAACACCACTGAACTTTTATTTTAACCAGAAAAAAAGTACACTGAAAACACATCATAGCTGCAGACATTTTTCTTCATTATTTATAGAAATATGTTAAGTCTGAGATTTGTAGTTTTATCTGTCCCTTTTTCTCCTTAAAAGGATTTCACTTCTCAGTGCAAGCTGAACCTCTCTTGTCTGGTTCTCTCCTTTTAGGACTTTGAACTTTCTAAGCAAACGGATTAGATTGATAACTATCTGTTCAGGGGTACAAGACATTGTGGGGCATATTCAGAGTACCTAATACTAGGTGGGTAGATGGTGGAGCTGATGGAGAGAAGCAGGTACAGCAGGATTGCTACAGAGGCTGTTAATAGTTAGCGCAACTGGTGCATCTGTGCAACCTAATCACATATTTTGACTCTACTCAAACAACACACATTCCTGTATGTATGTATGGCCAGACTTCGCGAACGAAGATTTGGGAAGGGCTCTCCCCACATGGGTGTGCCCTTCCAGCCTGTACAGTGGGTTTTTTAGGTGAGGCTCAGCATGCGCAGAACTGGCCCCACCGTTTAAGTCCTGAGGTCCATCTGCCACGCCGAGCGATCGGGTGTCAGGGAGGCATTTAACTGCCTACATTCCTGTATAACTTCCTGGTGATTGTACCTGGCTACATCAGGTACTTCATCAAATAAAATCTGAAATTATTACATTAAGTTCTTCACACAATAAAGAAGGAGCCCTGCACGCAGAAATACTCTGTGTTGGTTTCCATAAGCTGGACTTACTCATCAGCTACACGGAGAAATGATACCATAAATACCACTTAGCCATATTTACACTAGAAAATGTGCAGTTGGGCATAGGTTGGTCTTACATACCTGTATTCTCTTTGTTAATGGTTGTTCAGATACGCATTTGCAACTCCAAGACAAAGTACTTGCTAATTACCTCATGTTTGCACTGTACTTTCAGGAAGAAAAGCTATTTAAAGTGCTAAGTGCTATTAACATCATCCCCTTGTATTTTCCTCTTTCAGCTTTTAAGTGAATATAACGCTTGTGAAAGTTGTCGGATTGACAGCCCTGGAGACTGAAGTCTAAAGTGCAGCGCACCCGCTGAGCCAAACAGAACTAAAACGTACAAAAGCTTCTCACCACATTTTACATACATGCTATTGTTCTATGATGGCATGTAATACTGCTACTGAAAGTTTTGCTGCTCCCATTTATTTGTTCTAAACATCAGTTCAAACTCTTCCTTTATTGCCTGCTTTCAGAAATAATTCCTTGCTGATGAGCAACACCTCAGAGACTGCTTCCCTGCCTTCAAAATTCTGTTACAATGGAACGCTGCTGAAGCAGAACTTCATGCTACTGCAGGCAGGTACAATGGTGCGTCCTGGCATTCACTTGGCACATCACAGAAAAATACATTAGCTAATCTCACACAACTTTAGCACGGATCACACTAAGTGCTTGTCTGCAGAAGTGCTGCTCTATATTACAATCTAAATCTGAGGTAAGGAGACTTCCAATGGAAGATCTGCTTCTCTAGCTAGGAATGCTAGAGTTTCTGAGAAAACTAAGCCAATACTTAACAATTCAGTTTTTCCTGAGAAATGGGGCATCTCACTTTGATTTAAACACTAGACTTGCAGGAGTACACTTCTGACCACTGAAATGTTTTAGGGGTTTTGGATTTTTAATTTACTTTTCTTGAAATCCTTTTTGGTACAACTAAAGATAAATCCTACCTTCTGAGAAACCTCTGTTTGCACAAGTACATTCAGGTCACTTGCAAAGTTTGCCCATGACTTCAGCTAGGGCCACTGCTTCTTCCTCGAGGAGACTGCCATTACTGCTTTCTTGTAAACAGGTTCCCTGAATTTTGCTAGCTGGTGGTTTCAGTCTCCTTTTATCCACTGCCTGCTTGCCTCCCGATGAGACTGTTTCAGACTTTAAGGGAAGGGACTGATCCTCATTGGGTAGAGTGAGCAAATGAAATGCAGAACACCTGCGTGTGTAGAGCTGATACTATCAGCTGCTGGTTCAGGTGCTTCCAGAAGATTTCCTTCACCTGTCTTGAATGGTTCCAAACACCAAATTTGGTGGGTCATCTTCAGTCTGTAAGGCCCAGCACTTACAGACACTCATTCCTTTCCAATTCCAGTTATTTTTCAGTTCAGGAAGTTTCTCAGGGCTTCTTGTCAGGACATGCTGGTCTATATGATTTTCAGCCTGCAATGCTGCTTCTTTCTATTTCATCTTGACTTAATGTCATTAGTCTTCTTTTGCAGAAACCTGAGCATTCTTTTCCTAATTTATCTAGATGGTACCCTGACAGCAGCTCCTTTGATCAAGACTTTGCCATTTATGTCCCTTCTCCCGTTAATCATTCTCGGGAATGAGATTTGTAGTAAAAAATAATTTAATAAAGTCTGACTGCCTACAAATTTCTTGGCTTGCTGGGATTCTGGATGCTCAGTTAGGCCAGGCCCTTTGGAGACAGTGTGCTTTCTCTGGTTTACTAAACAGGCTGTTTGGGCTATTTTCCTGTACTGGAGGGTCAAAACAGGTTTTACCATTGGTGAAACTAAGTAGACATTTACAGGTCACAGCTGTGACACCCAGACACTTTGCTGTTTGATAGTTCTCCCAAAAAGTATCCATCTTTTTCTATTAAAAAAATTTTAAAAAAATTGAATCTAGAGGCAAAGTGACCACATGATAATTTTTCTTGTCTTTGCTTCTTGAAAAACAAGAATTCTCTATTATGCAAAATGTGTACACTGAACTCCATGTTCCCAGATGTCCTCTCTTCTTCAGATAGTGATGTTCTATCACTTCACATGTGGGGAGAAAAAGGTAAAAGACTAATGATTCATTGGAAAGTGACATTGAAAAAAGCTTTTTATAAATGTGGTGCACCCCTTAGGTTTATCTGCCTCATGTTGTGTGAGGTCTGATTCTGAATGAAAATCCCCAGCTTGTACAATGCTTTAGGATCTCTCCCCAGCAGTCAAGTCATACAGGTCAGACCTGCCCCCTCATGCAAGCTGAATTCTTAGTCACCATGTCCCAGGCATCTGGAGCCTGGTTCCTAAAAGTCTGACGGGCAAACCATAACCAGCATCCTCATTTGGCCAGCCAGTGGAAGTGTCATTAAGAGTACAGCTCATCTACGAATGAAATGAAACTTTCATCAACCTGAGATGACAAAATTAACTGCCCCAAGGGAATAAATAAACGCCACAACAGTTAGCACCTTCCTCCTCAGTGAGAAGCACATTTCTTCATGACTTTGCTGGTATAAGCACGGATATAAGAATGAGCCTAAACTTCCTTAAACAAGAAGATGTTAAGCTATTAGACAGCATCCAAAGGAGGGCAATGAAGATGGCGAAGGGCCTTGAGGGGAAGCTGTGTGAGGAGCAGCTGAGGGCACTTGGTCTGTGCAGCCTGAAGAGGAGGAGACTGAGGGGAGACCTCATTGCAGTTATAGCTTCCTCGTGAGGGGAAGAGGAGGGGCAGACACTGATCTCTTCTATGTGGTGACCAGTGACAGGACCTGAGGGTATGGCCTGAAGTTGTGTCAGGTGAAGTTTAGGTTGGATATTAGAAAAGGTTCTTCACCCAGAGGGTGGTTGGGCACTGGAAAAGTCTCCTCAGAGAGGTGGTCACAGCACCAAGACTGCCACGAGCGTTGGTACAATGCTTTCAGGCACATGGTGTGACTCTTGGGGATGGTCCTGGGCAGGGCCAGGAGGCAGACTCAATGATCCTCGTGGGTTCCTTCCAACCCTGCATATTCTGTGATGCTGTGGTTCTGTGAAAAAAGGAAAAATAGATTACACAATTCATGTGCAGTCACATTATTTTGTCCAAGGCTAGAAAGGGATGAGGTTTGAGAGTGCTCAATATATTATAGGACTGTATGTACGTATATACAAAATAGTTATAAGACTCCATACAGAGGTATGGAACAGGGTTAAAAACAAACAAACAAGGAAACCTACATTAGGACTCTTGTGACATCTCCTATGACAGACCAGCATTGCTGCTTAAGCCAGAAATTATCACCCAACTTTGTCAAACACTGCTGGTTTTCACAAGAAATAGTTCACAGTCTGATAAACTCAAGGCAAATCATCATCCAACTACTTGTAGTACAAATGGCTGCATATAAAGCATGTTCTTGCTATTAGGTCTAAAGCACTACAGGACCGAAATATTCTGTATCTCATCTCAAATTTTCAAACAATCCAATATCCAGGCTATGTATAGATAAATTCTTGCTGTTTAATCTCTTAAAAATCAATCAATATTAATGTGTCTGCCTTAAACTTTTAAGGTCATTGTCTCCCTTCTGACATCTTTAACTACATCAACATCACATTATACCATTATAGACTCATGAAGCAATGTACTTTTACATTTTTGCAAGATAATGTCTCTTTTGTGTTTCGGTTTTTATCATAATATAAATCTTGAAATGTAATTTGCATTTCTTTTGTTTAGTGAAGGAGACCCCCATTTAAGACTATGTAATTTTAATACACAGACTTAAAAGTAGATGACTTTTTAAAGGAAATGCACCAAAATATTCCAATTTATTCTTCAACAGAAGCTGCTGCTGCATCAGTAAATTAGTAAATTCCCTTAACAACACATTTGCTAACAATTATGGTCTGCCTGCCTTGGGCTCACTTGACAGTAGGGCTGCCATCTGTTGAGAAGTCCATTCATGGATTTTAAAGGGCTATTTATAGGTTTTTACTTTAAACACTGCAAAATATCTCTTTGCTCTTCACCCTTCCCTCTACTTGTCTTGTGTTTCCTGTGCTCTTTTCCTCTTGCCTCCCTCCCTGCTAACAAGCACCAGGATACCCCAGCACTGAGCAGTCCCTCTGCACCAGCAGCCACAGCACAGCAAAAGGTTTTCAGCTGCATTCAGTGCTGAGGAATGAGGCCCATTTGTAATGTCCAAGGTGCTCAAGCAGAGAGGAGGGAGGACACTTATGGAAAGGAAGGGACAGAAACCAATAGGATCAATGAAGAAATTCCAAAGCAGCCATGAAGCAAACAAAGTCAAGACGATGAAAGGGAAGGGGATGGTAGGAGCTCTGGCTCTGGATAGAAGGATATTTCATTAATTCCTTCAATAAATAGGGAACCTCTAGGGAAATTCAACACCTGGCAATCTTAGTGGATAGTGGTGCTGCAAAGAAAGCATAATGTTCACCCCTCTGGTAAATTCAAGCAATTAAACCCCCTTAAAAAAAAGGCCCTCTTAGGCTTTCTGCCCAGTAAACTCACAGTGAAAAGCAACTTTAATAAATGTTATAAATCTCACCTCTGAGCCAACAGGAAATTCAGATGTTTTGCATGTGCAGGAGCCAGGGAGCTGCTGAAACAAAAGGCAAATGTGTATATTAGAATAGGTTATGCCCATACTCTGATAGGTTATGTCCATGACCAGACAGCAGCAGGAGCATGAGGCTCACAGAGATTGACAGATTTTTCAAACCATCCTTTCTAGTGGCCCCTTTGACCATTTCTGTTGGTGTTACACCAGAGTTCTCCTTTCTTTGTGAGTGGACAAGTTAGTTTAGTGATGAGTTCGCTGGCTCAACGAATTCACGACTACCCCTTATCATGCAACATTATTGGAAAGAAGCTTTGAGTTTCAAGGTTTTAGATATAAAACTAAATAAGGAAATGGCAACAAATATCTGTGGTTTGTAAAATGAAAAGATCAAAGAAAAGAGACTGCAGAGAATTTTTGATCAACACCCTGACAAGGGGTGTTAGTTTTAATAAACAGTAAGAATTTTAGGCCATTATTAAGTATGAGATGCGGTCTCAGCTGTGTTTCTAATTTCCTTTCTTGCCTTTACTGCTGTTATATAAAGCTCTGTAGTGGCAAAAAACCTTTATTGAAAAAATCTGAGCACACCGTTCAGGATTAAGTTACTTCATCTGCACGAGCCCTCCTGGCCAATGAGAAATGTTTCTCTCTCTGCCCTCTGTTGTGCCAAGAGCTGCAGGGACATTCTGTACATGGGACAAACCACTGGACAGAGGTGCACTTGTATAAGTGAGTAAGAATACTGTTATTGGGTCTGAAGACTAAACGATCATGGGATGCTGTTCATTTTGATTGTTGTTCTTATAAAGCCATAGATAAACACAGCCAGAGCTTTATGCACATTTTTTATAAGTGAATTTAAGAATATAAAACCAAGATATATTTGGCAACAGATCCTGTGAGAAGCAGCTTTTCTGAACATTTTCCGGGAAGATGTTGTCTACTGACCTATAAATACTATACTTTTTATCTACCACATACTACAGGCTTATGAAAACACAGAAGACCATGGAAAATACCACGAAGAAAAAGTGAAAGAGAGACAGAAGTTTGGATGGAAATAAATCATATTTGCTGCTTGAATTATTCACAGAAATCAGGGCAGAGGCCTGATTGTTCTTCCACTCTTAATTTTTGGGGCCCTGCAGGTGGGCAGAGAGGGTCATTATGAGAGAAGTCTTTTATAAATCTCTTCATCACTCACAAAAAAGCTGGGAATTAATTATTTTATTACAAGAGGGACACAAGGAATGAGTCTCTCTTCATTACAATGACTCCATCTCTGGCTTTCAACATACAGTATTTTTCCTCAGGGGACTATCAGGATTATTAGTAATTATTACTAATAAGCCATTACTATGAATAATGGTAATTACAGTATCATTTAAGGACCCTAGTCATAATCACTGTGGAAAACTTATGAGCACAGGGAAGACCAAGGCTTTGCACATGCAAATCTCATAAGTGAAAATGAACAAGCACAGTTATACTCCAGAGAGCACAACACTCGAAGCCTTTCATCCCTAAACTGCCAATGGCAGCATCAAAACCAGTGTTTGTCCACAGACAAATCACTGACAAATTTTAACTAACTAACTAACTAACTAACTAACTAACTTACTTACTTACTTACTTATTTATTTTAAAAGACAACAAAGTGAAAACAGTGGAGGGTTTTTCTCTTTAAATGTTGGGATTTAAGAAGATTGGTAGAACCACATAATCCCATCTCTAGTCCCAAAAAGTTCTATTTGTGTGACACCTCTGTTTACAGAAAATATTGTGTATAAAGAGCTGTGCAGATCCAGACACCAAATGGATCAAAGATGCATAGAGAACATTCAGTCATTCTGGATATTCCATAGAGGGGCAACAAGTTTTTGTCCAATCCAGTTGGCTTGGTATGTGTCTCTTATTCAATAGAATTCCAGTTTTTCATTTAACAGAGACCAAAGCCTTTCCTATTACAAGTTAATGTCAAACACATGCTCAGAGTGGATAAACCTTAATTTTCCCACTTTCTACATTTCTTTTTATGGTTTTCTCTGAGGAAACACATACACTCCCCTCTCTTTTTGCATCTTTGTATTAGCTCTAAATTCTTGTTTATCTTGCTTTCCATCTTCAGAGTCATGACAGAACTCTTCTAAAAGTACTCTACTGACGATTTCTGATCTGGTTTTCCACTAAGATAAGCAGAACTGCATTTATAACCTTTTAACTTCATATATAACTTCATAACTTGGGTTTACAACTATATAAAATTTTGTGAGGTTTTATTTTTAAAAGATGGCCTTATCTTAACATGAGCTATG
>JAOXXN010000120.1:17777678-17793614 GCA_026770055.1 Myrmophylax atrothorax
GATAAAATAAGTACTAGGCTTACAAAAGAATAAGTTCTGGGATTGATGTGTTTGATTAATGGTGGTGCTCCAGCATGACTGCAGTCAAATGACTGAAGCATATAAAAATAATAAAAGAATAAACAAACCTCGAACGAATCTTACATTTCCTGTCTTCCCACTGTGTATTTTCCTTTTCACTTTCCCCTGCAATTACTTTATGATACAAACTCTACTCAGCACTGCATGCAGCTCTTCAGTTCACCATTGTTAATGCGAACAAATGAAAAAGTAATATTTGTGCGGTTTCAAAGGCTATCCAAATGGGCTGAGATCCACTTACATGGCATCAGTTCCTTGGCTGCACAAAACCCCAGTATTTTTGTAACTGGAAAATTTGCTCCACCTAAAAGATTGGCTAACACTAGAGTTTTCATCCCAGATTTTGGGCTTCCTATAATGCCATAAAGTTTTTGTTAACCAGCTCATGAGTTCCTTAAAGAACTGTTCTCAGACACTAAATAGCAAGATGTTTAATGTATACAGTATGTCAGGTTTGGTCCCAACATCTTATGGCTCTCAGCCTTTTCCACCACACAACAGAGTATGGGGCAGAGACCACCCAGCAATTTTTTTTTTTTCACTGCATTTCACATTACCTCTTTGTTAAGTTTAGTTATAGACTTCAACTCCATAAGGTAAAATATTCCTAGATACTTAATACCCTGTGGTTTCCAATCTATATTTAAACCCTGCCTTATCCACTGATTGTACAATATGTTCAGGGACATAAACTCCACCTCACCTCTGTTGATTCGGCGCTCAGACACGCTTGCAAAACCCCCACCTGGCTTCCACAGGCCTTTTATGTTCTAGGAGCTGAAATAAAAATACCATTTATACTGTATGATACTTATTAAAGGTGAGTGAACAATGCATAGCAACGAACTTGGAAAACTATTGTTTATTAAATATCCGTAAGTTGATCATGATTTCTTAAAATTTACTCAACATTCTCCAGTTCTTACAGTTTTTACTCATTGCTTTTCAATCTATATATTTGACATGTTCAATAGTCTTTAGCCAATCTGTGTTGTATAGCTCTGATGAATGTGCCTGGGTAGCAATTTTTTAAATATTCACTAGTAAAATCTGAGCATATAACTCTGGTGATACCAATATTTGCCTTGGTTTTGACACACACCTGTGCAGTGGCTTCTGAACTGGTTGCACCCACACTTGGATGTAGCCGTGCCACGGAACTGGAGGCAGCGCGGCAGCACCAGAGCTGCCCCTGATTAATGACCACAATCGAGATGGCACTGTATACATTCAGGTGTAGCATCAGCTGACTGTGACTCTCTTCCTTTCAGAATCCAAGCTGGTAACCTCTTATGATGCCTCCCCACGCCCTGCAGATGTATTATCCCCTCTGGAATTATGCTAGTGTTGAGTTGTCCCCCTATATACAGCAGTGTGGTAAGGGCACAATGTTTTCTGGCTGCCAGGGTAATCTTCAAAGTCAGCTCTTTTAGGGCTTTTCTCCTTTAAAGACATAAATAAGTCAGTATGAACATGAACTTTCCTACTCTTCTGGGACAAAATTTAAATATATATAACTCATAGGACAGTTTGGGGATGGAATTGTACAAAGCACATATGTCTGTGAAAGACTTTTCTTAGAAATATCTGAGTTAGAGGTATCATTAAGCAATATGGCCAGAAATAGGTTTGGCATTCAGTAAAATCCATTTAAACAAGGAATATGTTGTATGTCATAATTCATTGTGCAAAGAGCTACCAGTACTAACACAGATGAGAAAAAACCAGAAGAAGGTTATTAGTTGATTTGTTAATGCACTTCAGTGTCAACAGGTGTGATCAGCTGGAAAGAGGCAGGTGGTACCAATGTCCTGGTCTGTCATAGAAGAGGCATGTCCTGCAGAAGCCTTAAACGTAAAGTTAAAACTGACAAGCTGCTGAAATCCTCTATCAGCCACCACCTTGCAAGTATTCCACATCTGATTTTAAGCTGGACATGTGCCAGAAAAAAAGCCTAGTACTTAAATATGAGAGTACTAAAATATTTGAACTTAGAGACATCTGCACATTTAGGTTTTTATGTTCCATAAAGATGTCATCTTCAAGGGAGGCATCCAACCCTATTTCCTTCCCCTGTAGATACTCATTTGTAGTTTCAGCTAAACACAGCACCATCAGATAGCTGCCCAGCTAAACTACTTTATTTGTATCTCCATGATACAATTCTTAGCAATGAAGAGATAATATCATCTGAAAGACTAAGATTAAAAGTTCTTCATTTGGGGATCATATAACCTAATGAGAAAAAAAATACGAATACTTAAACAGAGAAAAACAGATTTAAAATGGGCAACCTAAGGAAAAAGTCTGGAAAAGTGTGCTACATTTTTTAATATAATATTTAATCCAATTATTTTCTTGTTGATGTTACACATAAAATCTAAAAATAATCTTCACTTTTTTTTCCTTTATGTTTTTCTGAACATACTTCTTTGCTTTTGAAAGTAAGGGATTAATAGCACTTGGGATGGAAAAGCAGCATAGATTGGCACAGAGCAAATTTTTCCTCAGCACAAAGCTGGTTTACTATACAAGGCTGTTTTAGTATATTTGCTTGAGACCTGAGCTACAAAAACCCTTCTTTGCCAGTCCTCAGGAGTCACAGATAGAAAAGATTTCTGAGATTTCTTAATTCCAGAAGACTGGCATCAACATCAATTCAGTTCATACAGTTATTATGGTTTTTCCAGTACATTGTCTACTCTGCACTGAGTTATAAGCCCATCTAATGATGAGAGCTTACTATAGTTGTTAAAAAGTCTGTTCCACTGGCTAATAGATTGATGCTAGGAAAATAACTTTTCGACATATTTTCAAAAATGCGCTCACTTCCTTACTCCTAAATACATATTCCTATAAGAGTCCTGGGCAGTGATGGACAGTTACAGTGAACTGCCCCAAACAGAGGTAGTTTCATAAAACAGATCACACAGATTTACATATCAGACCTTTCCTAAATTCCACAAAGGAGAAGGGCTATTGCATTGACTCAATTTGCCCATGTGTTAGAGAGACCAGAATGGTGCTCTCCAGAGAAGGCAGAATGTTAAAGCAGAAGTACAAGATGTGAAATTGGTTCTGGTGCAGAATGCCATGTAGGTTGGTGATGGTCTAATTCCACACAACTCCTGGTTAAGGATTCTGGTTTCTTCTTTACATAACATACATTTCACTCAGAATGTCTATAAAAAAAGAATGGCCCCCTGTGAAGATACACAAAGTGCCAGCAAAAGAATTTCCTGAGCTATTATGCAGGCTGAAACACTTTTCCATAAAGCAGAACCATCTATGTGGGGTTTTGCTTTGAACTCTGCCACTCCTCTGTAGTTCCTCGAAGCTGCTCTCCCGATCAGACCTGCTGAGTGGCAAATGCTCCAATCCCTGTCGGTGAACACATTGTGACAAGGGCACCAGCGCTTTTTGCGTTTAGCTAAATCATTCCATTTTATACAATAAAGCTGGTACAAATGGCTGGTAAAAAAGCATCTAATTAAAATCTACTGAGAAAAATATTTCTATAAAGAAGGATATTTCAGGTTTTGAAAAAAACCAGAGCTGTTAAAAGAGTCTGTTTCACTGGGAATTTCAGAATTTGATGTTCTTTGTATATGGAATAAAAATCCCCACATATGTTAAAATTCATCATGCAGCAAATCCCAAAAAATTGCAATCTGGAAAACAAAAAAATTTCTTTTGATAATTTCTAAAGGTCTTCACAGTGTGAAGAACTCTTGAACTCCTAATGTGCTGGTACAGCCAAGACTTCCAGCCCACTGACTACTTCTCATTACACAGCTTGGACTGAAGTGCAGCAAACTCTCTGCACACCTTGGGAATTCCAGGTGAACATCAGTGCTTCCAAGCCAGCCTGAAAGGCCACAAGTGACTTGACTTTCTGTTGGTCTTAGACACAGGTCTCTGAAGAGCAAGGATCCTGAAATTCTGGTGACCCAGCAGGTTCCACCAGATTGCCAGAGAGTCAAGAGGGCAGATGGAGAGGAAAGCAAAGCTATTTTGGTTCTTCATTGAGATTGAATCATCTCTGCAAATTTTTTTCATGCTTTGCTTTTTGGAATTATCTTTTTAATCCTCTTTTCTTACCAAAGAAGGTAAGAAAAGGCAGCATCTAGGTGACAGTCATAAAAAGCACCAAAGTGTAGTGAGATCAGATATGCTTTAAATAAACCATAGTATTCTTGGATGTGGAAATATACTACCAAAACGGAAACTTCTTGGGAACAGAAACCTTGATTCCTTATTTGTCTTGGATTCTGGTATGAAGTAGCTAAAATGATAATGCTCACAAAAGAATGACTTTGCACATGTTGCACTTGCAGCAGCAAGTGTGGGCCATGCCAGGAAGCATTAGAACAACCTGGACTGTGTGCTTCAGTCTAATAATGTGCCATGCACAACACAAAATCCTGTGCCTCTGGCGAGGGTGTTATTTTGCCAGTGAAGTTTCTCTACTCAAAGAAGATCTATGTCAGAATATTCTTAAACTTACACTTGAGTTTTAAAGCTCAATCCTTCACAGTGCAGGCAACAAACCCAGGACTACAATACAGAAATGTACTATAATGTGTAAGAATGCACATTAGGGAATTACTCCCAGTCTGGCTGCCTCACTAATATCAATGCAGCAAAAAGTGTATGGTAGAAGAGAAGGTTTTGTGCTAGAGAACAGATAAGTGACATGGATTGAAATTACAGTAAATTTAAATTGATGGCCTAATTAGTATTATCTCTTTTTGTATTCTCTGTAAGAAATATCATCCAGGAGGAACTCATTTTGCATTAATGTTGATATAAAGTGTAATTCTGTAGCATTTTCATTGTAATCTGGCATTAATTAATGCATCATTATTCCAAAGTGTTAATTAAATTATTACAGAAAGGGACATCTGACCCAGTTCAGAAAGAAAGAAAAAAAGTATTGTGCATGAGAATTAGACTTTCAGAGGTCTGAAATAGCACAGGAGTTCCCACAACACTGGTAGAAACACAAAACCAAAAAGAAATGTAAGCATGATATATAGCTCATAAACCACAGTGTGACATCAACATTTGCTCACTCATGAGGGAGTCTGATGACAGCATCAGAGCCCCAAAGCCAGGCAGTCATCACAAATCTGAAAGGGGTCATTTCTAACAGGGTAAATCAAATAAACTGTACACCCACTATCAAAAATTACTCACAAGAAATTCAGAGAATTGGATAGGGGTATGAAAGTATTCACAATTTCTGCAGGGTCTACTACATACTCTGCTGTTGGGCAGGAATACCATCGCTGTATAGTCACTGGGAGTGCCAGGGCAGTATCGGGATTGATTGCAAACAATCCTGCACTCCTCAGTGTTGATTGTCCTGACCTTCTGCCTGCAGTCCTCAGTGGCCTCACTGAAATCTCCAGTCAGCATTTCAGTTGTTGTTCTCATTACTATCAGCTGGGTGATAGCTGTTTTCACGTGCAGGGAGAAGAAAACTCAATGCTTTCTCAAAGAATGTACAGCCTGATCCAGTGCCCAGTGAAAGCTACAGAAGTCCAACTAACCCCTGACTCAGAGAGAATCAGCATTTAAGCCCGTGCCTGAGAATTGCCCAGGCAGACCTCTGAGGGAACGCCACTGGCAGCAAGTGGGGCTCTCTGTAAGGAGCCACTCGAGCTCTGTGCAACTGGGCTCTCTGTGAATTATTAAACTTGATTAATATTTCAAGAAAACATTAGTCAAGAGCATGAAGCAAATTCTATGCGATGTGACCAACCTGCCAGCTCTGCACCAGGGCCAGAGTTGCAAAAGGTACTTCCGGGATGTGGCTTCCAAAAGATTCGGAGTCTACACTATTCAGCAACTCTGCCTGTTTCAACAATTATCACTCTCTTTTGTTACATTTGGGCTTGCATTGAAAGATCTTTAAAATGTGAAAGTTAAATGAGGCTCTTACAAAGAAGTGGTTTGGGTGCAGTATATTAAAGGAAAACTTCAAAGAAGCTCAAGATACCTTTCAAGCTGAGGTACAAAATTTTAAACAAGAACAAAAGCCTCTCTTGTATTTTGAAGCATTAATTGTTCCACTTCTGTTGATGTAAAGTGAAAGGAGAAGCTTTTAGTTAAAAGCACGTAGTATCAACCAACATGGAATGTTCCAAAGTTTCATGGAATAATTTTAGCTTTGATATAATGGCACAGGTGAATCTCAAATTATAATGCTTTCTGTAACATATGCAATAATTTTTTGTAGCTGAATCCATTAGACAAACATTACTGCTTGAAGAGATTATTGGCATAAATCAGTTTCACCTTTTATATTTATAAGATATTTCATATTTATAAGGTATTTCATAACTTTGTGAGTAGTGTTTGTCACATAACTTTGTGAGTGTTGTTTGATATTTCTTAACTTTGTGAGTGAAATTTTATATATCATTAGCCTGGTTTTCAAAGGATAAAGTACATGACATTGCACTGTTAGCTCTTTCGTCCATCTGTCAGTTCCCCTCTGGTAAGAAGGGGACAAAACTGTAGAAACAGTAAGGATGTAAAGCCTGCCACAAGTTTAATGAAAACTGGCACCTGGGTAGTAAAAAAAGAGACAAATTGGTGCTTTCATGGAAGAAAGGTTTCAATGGAGAATGTAAAAGTTCTGTGGACTGTTGGCCTCTCAGGTGGCCAGTCTGTGAGGAGCTCAGTGCCAACCACAATACACTGGCTTGCCCATGTGTAATTAGTCAAGGTCACTGTGGAGGGATTTATGAGATGCATGAAGTAATTATAAGTCTCAAGTGCAAGGGCATCATGGAATACGTTCAGAGAGGAACAGTGAGTTGTTTGGGTGCAGAAGTGTAGGTAACTGGGATACAATGTTGAAAACTCACATTTATTGGGGTTGCAGATCATGGATGACCTGTTGTGGCATCATTTGAGCACACTTGTAGATGTGCTCAGTAGAAAAAAATTCATACTGCATTATCAATAAAATACATGAACAAGTAATTTGTATCTATATTGTCTCTAACTCTGGTCCATATAAGACAACTGTGACCGGAAAAAAGAGTATCTTTTTCTTGTTAGTTTTGCTTTGCATCATGACAAAAGTATTCTTACTTTAGACAATATTGAAGCCAGTGGAGACACAGAATGATTAATTTATAGGTTTTCTTAAAGGCAGAGGCTAGTTACACACACTAAGAAAAATGCTCCAAATTTTCAGAAATAATGAATGTTTTTCAGCTTCTGTAAGCTTCAGTTGGATTTGTATGTACTAAGAACGTTTGAAAATAAGATCCAAGGTCTCTCCCTCAAGATTCATAACTAATGGTATAATATGGCTGTACACACACATGGCATGGCCTGAATGCTGTTTCAGGGCTTCGCTTTTACATAGTAGGGGTTGTCAGTCCATGGAAGTTATAAGAAAATGTGCCTAACAAATCCAGGAGAATAAATTATAACTTTAAAAATCAATAAATACCAATAAATACAACTAAATTCCCAATCTCTGCTCTTTCCAGATAGAAAGTACATTCTAGTCCCTATAATGGAGCCACATGACTTCTGATTTTTAGATTGAGCTGATTATGCTACAAAAATGCCTCATTCGTATGGCAACATCAAGTTTGTTGCTGTACTCAAGATTACTAACTTACAGCATTATCATAAACCCTACTGCCCTGTATGTTGTTTATTTTTACAGTGAGCACTGCTAAAAATGCAGGCTTTAGTGAATATATATATGAGTTATTTTACTGCTCAGCTATTCCTGCCAGATGTTCGAGTGGTCAGCCAAAGCTCCAGAGATATACAAGGTTCATCTACATGTATGCAAAAAATTAATTTAAAAAGTATCTTCTTACTGTTGCTTTTGATGATTCTTTAACAAATTGACAGGGTATTTTCATATTTGCCAAGTGCTTACAGATAATAACAAAATAAGTGTTGATCAATCAATATAATGATCCATTTGACCCAGAAATAATAACAAGAGAAGATATGCAGAATTTCTAATAAAATTACAATCCCAACAGAATTTGAACTCATTACTTTTGAAATATAAGGCAGACAGTTTCTTTCACTAACATGGATTTGAACTTGCAGAGGGTAAATTATCAGAGAGGCCCTTGTTCCTTTCATACTGCAATACAATTTTATTAAGAATTACAGGGAAAAATTAATAAGCACTTCAGAGCTCAGAGTCCTGAGGTACAGCATGGCTTAGACCTTGGCACAAACTTGGGAACATGACCTGCTTGGAGTATGTATTCTTTCAGTTTAAATTTTATTAATGTTGTGGGCAAGTTTAAAAGCTCAGCCCATGTCACAATGCCAACCTCTTACAAACCTCAGAACCTGCCAAATGGTCTGAGCTTGTCAGTGTGCAGTGGGCATGTTCCTTCTCTGGCTGTCCAGTGCTAATGAATGAGTTACTGGAAATGCACATTCCAGTACTGTGCTCCTAGCATCCTAACACAGTGTTTTCCTTTCAGGAGGAGTCAGGAATTGCCATGTTTCTCTGTATGGTGAACAAATGCAAAATCATCACGCAGCAGAGTCCCAGTAAGCACAAGAATAATCTTTGTTTCAAATCAAACTCAGTGCATCAAATTTACTTCCCAAGTACTCAGAGTTGTAGGTCAGAAATGAAGCTGTCCATTTCTTTCCAGTCTCATTTTTTTTCTAACTTGAACTCACAAATCTTCTAGCTCCTACAATGAAACTTTTAGATTGAGCTTGTAATGTTACAGAAATGCCTGATTATCAACCAGGTTAATCCCAGCAGGGTGTGCCAGGTTTATCTTCTGTCAAAGAACAGTGTAAAGCAATATATAGATCCTGGAGCTAAATTTAAATGAGTTCTCTTCCATTCTGGAGGGAATCCAGCCCTGTAAGTATACAGCCCCATGCTGCTGCAGCTATATTGCTTTCTACAGCACAGTGCAGTGTAGATGTGCCCATCCATTCCCTCTGTGACCATCACGATGTCACGATGTTCAGGGGGAGAAATGGAATTAGCTACAGGAATATCACAGCAGAAAGAAAAAAGAAAAGGTGCTAGAAATATGAGAATACTCCAGACACAGCTACACTTAGTTTCAGAAGACTGAACAGCTCAAATTAGGTTTCCTTGTTTTGGTCTTTTTTCTCTCCCTCACTTTGTTCTATGGGGAGCAGATGCTCAGCAGAGGATTATCTTCTAATTCCTTTCAAATTCTTAATTTGAAAGTGCCTCCTTGCAATCCTGGCCAAATTCTCATCATCTCATCAAGCAGTTTCCTGGTTCAGATTAGAGAAAGTAAATATTCAAAAACTGTGAGCCATTGCCTGTTACCAAGATTGTCAAAACCCAGGAACTGATGCTGTTCTTCAGATCTAAGGCCAGAACAGCTGATTTAACTCTGAACTAGCCCCTTCACAGAGATATACCTGCAACACTTACAAACATAACATAGACAACATCCAGATTCCTAAGAAAACATCAAAAAGATCAGTCAACAGATCTGGCAAAGTCTAGTAAATTTGCTTTAGAAGCAAATCAGAAGATTGCTCAGGAAGATCTCCCTTTCAAAGGCAGTTCTCTACTTCTAAGCAAGAGAATTTGAATACTTCCACAAGGCATAACCAGAACAGAACTGCAAACAAGCCATTATCTAAACCAAGACTGTTTATTCTGCTCAACTGAAAGACAAGGATGAGTAAGCAGGATTTAGGATTTTTCCTCTACAGTAAATCCAGGGGTTTTTTCTCCCTCACCATTCAGTACTCTTGAACATTTGTTCAGGAGTATAAAACCTGTGTTTTTCTCTGCTCTTTTTTATTTTGTCCTAGTTCTGTTCAAAAAAATGGCAACTGTTTCTTTTGGCCTCAGTGAATTATATGCCCAAGCAAGGTGATGGGAATACAAACACAAGTTGATGAATACGTGAGTGTAACTGGTGTGGATGTGGGTGCAGGAGATGGCAAATGTACTACAGAAGAGCAGCTGCCAGAGGTAAGCATACAAAATGTGGCTCCTACGGAAAAGAATGAGATTTTCAGAGAATCTGGTGGAAAGCCCGACAAGTACATTTTGTTGCTGCTAAAAGAATTTATTTCTGCTGAAACCTATAACTTCTGGGTTAATAAAGTGAACTTTGATGGGACTAGAGGGAAATATGGGCTTCCCAGGAAAGTTAGGACAAACTTAGATGCATTTCTAGAACACAGATTTATGGAAGTGATTGAAGCTGATAAGATCAAAACCCAAGTTAACACTTTCCTTTACTTTCCTATCACACACTAAATAGATCTCTGCCACAGCTGGCCTGCTACCAATAAAACTAATGGTGCCTGTAAACAATAAATTTCACAGAATCATCAAGCTCATACAATTAGCACCCATGCATGTTGTTTTGCTTTGAATTTTGAGGGATTTTACAGAACTTGTTATGTTACAGCTAACTGACTAAGGAAATGGCCAATGGCTTGTCAGGATTGACTGTTAAATCACAAGCAAAAAAAGAAAAAATTGAGGAAATCACAGAAAAAAGACTCAGTCAGAATCTGAGTTAGTCTGATCAGGTTTGTACCTTGCTAAGGGGCTCCAGAACCTGCAAAAAAGAAGGATCTGGAAGAGATTGACTCTGCTACTAGTTCTAAAACATATGAATGTATCCACTGTATATTTATACTATTAAAATGCTAAAACAAGTGCATTCGTTATTCTATTCCTTCTTGCTTATTAGGGAACTATTTAAAGATATGCAAAAAGTAAGCACATGTCATGCTCTTGTTAGAGGGATAGTCAAAACACCACTGGAAACTGGAGCAAAGGAAACCCAGGAGTTTGGCAGAGCCTGTTAGAGGAGCACAGGCTTTTCTGTTGGGAAGGGGAAGCTTTCCAGACACAGCCAATGGCACATCCTTTTCTACAGGCACAGAAGGTCGGCCAAGTGGCCTTTCTTCTGACACACACACAGAGCAGGCTGTTGAAAACCACAGGTACCTGCTCCAGGGATGTGGCAGGTGTGACCCAGGTCGTGTGGCCCTGCACATCTGCACTGGGTCACGTGATGGGCATATTTCCTTACATTCCCCAGGGAGGGTGATGGCAGCTCTAAGGAAACCAGCAGGGCATGGGCTCAATCAATCGTTCTGATGAGATAGATCCAACCTGTGGGCTTGAGGTCAAGCTAGAGAAGGCAGGTCTAGGGTTAGCATGTTCTCTGTTTCTCATAAATTTAGAGCACAGGTTAGTTTATGAAATTTAGACAGGAAGCCTAAATTTCTATCATCTTCTGTTTCTAATTTAAATGTTGAGATGCCCAACTCTAACTCTTTTTTTCCTTTTATAGGCTCCACAGCTTTCCTGATCTTTTTTCCCCTCTTTTATTTTACACAGGAACTGTTCACATCCAGATCTAATTTATACCATTTTGTTTTTTCCCCATAGGCTACTCCGGGCTTCTTTTTCGGTCTTATTTTTTATATCTTTTCTAACTCAATGCTACCTGCAGGTACATTATTCAAATATTTGAAAGGTAGACTATGGTACATATGGCTTTAAAAGTATAAAAGGTAAATAAAATTACTTCCCTGCTTGTTTATTATTTATGTATATTCATGTGCCTATGTGTGTGTGTATACATGTGTGTGTATGTCTGTGTGCATTTAAATACGAGAACTCTCTGCTGGTATCAGATACATTAACTTTTCCAAAATATCCATTGGAAAAGATATTTTTCATATTTTTAGTTCACCCATTCAATATAAAGCAAACATCACAGGCCTAATTAACAATCTTTTAAATGTTTCAAAATTAATTGATGAGAGTACCTAAAAATTAACGCTATGACTGAATACTACACATTGATATATTTCCTGAGGACTTGCTTTTCAAGGATCTTGCCAGAAATGTGAACAATTTGCAAAATTAATACAGTGTTTCAGATATTATGGAATTACTACATTTTGGATTGCATCTGTAACTAAACTTTTTAAGTTAACTTGCAAAGTCTTTAGAAAGAAATATCTCCAGCTATCAATTAAATTCTCATTAAGGAAAGAATCTCAGTAGCTTTCATGGGTAAAAATCTGTGTCTAACCAATGTGCATTTTTAGTCTTTGAGTTACTTCAGTCCATGAGAATTTTGCATTTCCAAAACAAAACAAAGCGTTGGCAATTTCTAGAATCAATTTAAGACTGCCTTTCTGTAACTCAACATTTACTATGCAGTGTTAATAAATAATTCAGAATTATTTTTGGTTTTCAATGTGTGTATTCCAACCCTCTATGGATCTATTAATTGTTTTGTATTCTTAGGTTTGAGCTAAAACAGGCCAAGCAACTTTATTATATGTGAGGATTGGCTTTCCCAATGACCTGCCTACTTTTGCAAGTTTTACTGGGATAGGTTTAAAACAATTATAAAGCAGGGAGATATAATATTTTCAGATTAAATCATCACACCTATTTATTTCTAAGATACTCACTATGAGCAGTGCTGAAAAACGTGGGCGCTTCTATCCTGAGGAAAACTTGCCTGGCCCAAAAAACGTAACTCAGTTTTCATCCACGCCCTAATTTAAAGGTTTCCTTCTCTTCTAAACAACATGGTTACTTAGCAAATTGAAAGAACCTTCAAATTCAGAAGAATTCCTTTTTTTTTTTTTTTCCAAATACTTATTTGAAAAAACCCATGATTTATGAAAACAAGTTTATCTATTTTACTGGTGCTACTCATGTGCATGACTCTGATGACACACAACCCTCTGTGACTCCTCAGTTCTTCATTTCACAAAAAAAAGGAAGATGAGCATCTGCATTTCACAAGTTGGTTAGACTGTATTCACTCCAAGCACTTTTTAACAAATTTTACTGAAAATTTCATTGAATCAAGCATATTGTGCCTTAAGACAAGGATACATATAATTCATTTTGTAAACCGTCTGTATAAGTCAATGCCAACTGGAACTATCTGAATTTCAGGTCTGAGTTAAATCTTATATATTTAGGACCACAATATGCGAGTGACACAGTAGGATCTTGTTTATTGAGATACACAGTAGAACCTAAGAAACTGATATTACAGTGGAAAGTAATCTAAACTGCTTTCACAGAATTTCTGCTACTTTCAAGTAATAAAAATGTTACACTCCACACTCTAAATAAAATCTTAGTTGCTATCGACAGTTTGTATGAGATTCAGTCAGAACTACCAAGCTGTGAAAATAAGGCCCAACTTCTGTTGTTTTTGTTGATACATTTGGCATCCAATCATGAAAAACAATGTCCATGTCACTAAAATGGCCTCCAGGCATTCAGTATATCTACATCGAGGTTAAACATCTGTGTGAAGATGTGACAGCACACCTTATAAAAGATATTATTGAGTAATATAGACTTTCTGTAATAACCAAACAGTAAAGAATATAGCTTTTTAAAGGTCTCCCCATGGCTGATCTCATGACTCAAAGATGAGAGACTGTGCTGCAAGCTAAGTAATAAAATCTGGTGGATACTGTGGGCTAGCTTGTGACAAATCATATCAAAGTATTATTAAAGAAGGAACTTGAGACCCAAGACTATTATTGATTCTTGACAGAATTTCTTATAAATAAATGTTGCAATCTGATCCTGGACTCCCAAGGCCCTGGTAGAATTCTCACTATTATAGGGCAGGTTGCAAACCAGTAACGTTATTATTAGTGAAAGTTGAAAGAGGCATATTCACTATTAGACAGGTGGCACGGCCTAAAAAGACCAGTAAGTAACTGTTTTTCACAGGCCTCACACACCTCCAGCTGCAGATTACTGTTTAAAATGGCAAAATGATTTCCAAGCTTCTAACAGGACTGTGAACGTGTTAGTGGAATGAGTCTGTGACCCTTTAGAGCACTAAGGACACACCTCCATTAGTGTCCATATTCCTGCACTGAAGAGGCTGATACAGTCAACTGAAATGACAGGGTGATAAATATAAAACCACTATCATCAATAAGACTGGAATGTAAAAGCACTTAGTTTCAGCCTAAGTAACTCACAGAAAGTTTGGTTTCAAGAACCAATGTATCATCCATCACTACTCTACCTTCTGTTGACAAAGTAATTGTAAGATATCTAGAATGGAGGCTCAATATGAACTGACAGTTTTGAAAGGAGGAATTGTGTGCTGCACTTACTCATTAAATGTATTTTCCTCCACTAAAGATGTTTCCTTTTTTAGTTTATGTATGAATAACTTTAGTTAAAGTTCCCTTGACACACTGACTTTGCTTTGAATAGCACCTATGTTCATTAACATAAAACCTGAAAGAAAATAATTTTAATGCAGCTTTTTTAACACTTCAAAAGCCTTTAACAAATTGATCGAGCACAATTATGTATTCTAAAGGGAATTGTAAAGAGATCACACAAGGTTGAAAAGTTCTGGTTAATAAAAAGGAAAAAAAAACCTAAGTAAAAACAGGCACTCTCTGTGGAACTTCGACGCACAGTGGAAGAAAGTAATAAAATTATATATAAAAACCCCCTTAACATCTCCCTTTTTTAACACACACACACAATTATTGTCTGTATTATTAATGCATAGAAAATACCATAGAAATAGCACAGAAAAAAGGTGAGGAGGTCAAGATAGTCAGAAAATAGAGAAAACCTAAATTACTGGTCCACTTACTACTGAGACTAGTGAGTCAAGGCAAACCTGAAAAACTACTTAGCAAGGATATCACATCAATTTATAAATATGGCTGGCTGCCTTTGGGTAGGAATAGATCTCATAATCATGGCATTCTTCTTTTAGCTAATGGTATATTATTACTGGCATTATTTTAAAAGACTGTATGATAACAGCATTCTTTCAAAAACCTTATAAAGTAAAACAACAACCCATTGCAGCTAAATGGATCAGCTGACATTGAATGAGCCATTAGCAAATGGGAAATAGATTCCAACCTGCAGAAAGCAGTCTTTTCCCCCTTATATTTATGGGTGTAAATTTTTATCTGAATATTTTGAAATACTGATTTAGATGATGCTTTTGCCATTACAGAGTACTGAAATGCAGCCACATTGGCTATACTCAACATAAAGAAGCAGAATAAAACCATCAGCAGGTGGAAAGTACAGGTCCTGTGGCTTCAAGCTCTAAACCCTCCAGTTCACTCCATACTGCACACTCAAGTAACCACAGATATTTTCTCTGAATGGCACAAGTTCTCTTCAGGAAGATGCCACAGGAAAACCTTCCTTTGCACACCCTTTTCTGCCCCCCACCCTGTCAGCAATGCTGAGAGCAGACACAAAATTGCACAGACTCAGAACTGGCTGCATGGGGAAACAAACTGCGAGGAGAGGGAAGTAAAAAAGAAGGTGGCAATAGACTTTGGCAACTACAGGCTGCATGAACCTAAAATCTGTTCTCTCCAGTGAGCCTCTCTGTGCTATTGAGGAGGTTCTACAGATGGATCTGGCATACACTGAGGGATTTGTAGCAGTATGAGCCAGAGGGATGCCTTCTAATGGGGAGTAGGGAATGCCTGTACTGAATGGCCCAGGGAGCTCCACTGAGGACAGCTGCTGTTCCTGACAGACCTGAAGGGATGGCAGCAGGAGCAGGCCAAAGAACCAAAGGAGGCAGCCCTGCAGGGAGTCAGGGCGCTCTGTGGCCACTGGCCAGCACTCCCAGTGGGAGCAAAGGAGAGCAGGATGGACCCAGGGAATGTTGTCTTGCTGGCTGTGGGATGGCATTAAGCAGCTACTTCCTAGGAAAGTTCCTTTTAGAAAAAGACTTGCATTGGTGGGCGTGTTGCTCATTTCTAAACACTGCTTATTGGACAATTCTCTATCCTCCAGATTTTCCCTGTTGCACACAGAGT
>JAOXXN010000120.1:17809660-17831657 GCA_026770055.1 Myrmophylax atrothorax
GGGAAGGGAGGAGAGGGGAGGAAGGAACGAACACTGGTGCTCCCTGGGGATGCAACCTCCACACTCAGTGATGCAATCCAGAAGGGAGAGACCAAATCTTGCCAGACAAAAAAGAAATCAAAAAACCTCTCAAATTTGACAAATTTAGCTGCTGAACTCTAGTAACGCTCCCTGAAGCAGAAAAGTACAAACTGCCTGTAATTTTTTACTGCATCTTATTAGTTAGCCAAACTTTCACAATTCCTTCATGGCAGCAGTGAAAGCCATTCCCTGACATGCCCATCACTGCTGCCAAATGGCAACTCCTTGCTTTCCCATGGGAACTCCAGCAATTCTCACTAAGACTATAACTTAAAGAAACTAACACAGACAAAGCACTGTGTTTCCCTCATTTTCTTATCCTGAATAGCAGAAAACTTTGAGCAAAGTTCTGAAATTATATTGAATTTTTCAATCTAACTATTTCAACTAGCAAAGGGGTCTTATAATGGATACTTACTGTCCAGGTTGAGGCTAATACAGCAAGAGAGTCAACTGTGCATCTCTTGCAAATAGGTGGATAGCCAGGCAAAGATATATATTTTTACACCTTTATGAGTCATCTGGCCAGAGAAGAAACACTTAAACTTGAGTTTTGTCTTTCATTTCAAGCTTCACTTGTCACCAGTCCACTAAGGGGGATGATGCTGTCGGAGAACACCTGTCTACACCAATTCCTTGTTCTCTTCAATCCATAATTACATATCCCTGGGAAAAGGTGCTGAACTTCATACCACAGGCACCTCCAAGTAATTATTTCACTCTAAAATTACATTAAAAGTATTTTATGGAGGGCTTTTTAATTTTCTGTTTTAAAGAAGGCAATATATTTTAATAAACTTGCGTTGAAATTTTTTTATTAAACTCTCTATAAATTTAAGAAAATGTTTATAAGGGGTTTTTTTAATACTGAAAAAACACCACCTTTAACAAGAAAGCTCAGTGTTAGCCATTCAGCATCTAACATGTCAAAATGAGAGCAAGCCTGCAAGGTAAGGCTAAAAGGGGGCAGCTCTCACTGTGACAGAGCACTTTCAGCAGCAACAGCCACAGCAGAAAAGCTTCTCGAATCTACTTGCACGAGTCTTATACCAAGCTTACCAACCTTATAGCTCAGGAATTGCTGCTTCTGTGGTCTGTACAAAACCAAATATCATCAGGGGATCATGCCCTCATGAGGTATCTGGACTGTATAATAGCAATAATTATAGAGCAGTACTATTAACAATCAGCCTACATTTTTCACTGTGACAGATTCAGTGCACTATGGAATTCAACTTTTAATTGAAAAATAGTCAAACTACAGCATTGCTGCTTGCAAAGATAAACTTTTCATTTGTACGTGGCTGCAGTTTTGTCTCAGTGTAAGGCAGCAGCTTTGAGGAAGATTGCCCTCATCTGTCTCACTGTTAGCTTTTTGCTAATCCTAACGTTTCAAATCTCCCCCAGACTGGAGAGCAAATGTGAGAGACTCTCTGCCTATGTTTTACTTAGTGTGGAATAACTGCTCCCTCCAAGCATGTTGCAAAACAGCCCAAAAGGATTCTCTTTGGATCCCAGAAACTGAAATGCTAAAAATCAGGGTCAAAAAACTGGGTACATACTCTGAAGCCTGAGATGAAATTAAAATATCACTGATTTTATATTTAAAAGGCTGATCTGTCACATAGAATGGTTTTAGAAATAGTCACTACAACACTTCTTCAGTGCCGTGCTTCCAAAATCCCAAATTCAGATATCACAACCTTTGAGTAGCATAGACATTGGTACCTGAATGTAACGTGCCCATCTCCCACCCAGATACAGCTAGATAGTTGCTGGGATAGTGAATGTCTTACTGCTTTGTAGGTAAAAACACCATCTTCAAATCTAGCACTTAGGAGTCCATCAACTAAGTGCAATTCATAAATGTGATGCAGTTTTGAAAATCTGAACCTCATGTGAAAAACACCTGCCAGGTAGCATGACGTGATTCTTGGGAACAGTCACATCTGCATTGAGAGACATACCAACTTAGGCAATTTATCATAGAAAGAAAAATTCAGATACAAAAAAAATGGTAATACATTAGTGAAATTATAGAGATAATATTTGGAATTGAGGATTGAGGCTCACAAAGGTTCAATTTTGCTGTCCATTTAGAAATAATCCATATGCAGGGGCTACTGCATCCTAGTAATGACCTTAGGAATGGCCTCACAGATAGACTTGATAAGGGTTTCTCCCTGCAATAAATGTTAAGTACATACATACTTGACCTTCTCAAGTTAACTAAAAGTGAGACAAAAAATGGAAAAAAATATTCTGATTAAAAGAGAAATGTGCATCTTACTTTGCTTGCTGTGAATTTTTGATGTAGAGCACAAGCACCTCGAAGAATCATCCAAAGTCCTGCCCAGTTAATTGCTGAAAGACTCTCCAGGTACTTAAGTTGAATTAGGAGCAACTGACACAGTAGTTCTTTTTGCAATAACTCTGGTAGTCAGTCAGTGCTCCTTGTGTTGGGTCTGGCTGAGACAGAGAGAATTTTCCCCAGTGCAGTGCTGTGCTGTGAAGGCACAGTGGCTGGAAACGTGCTGGTAACAGCCCAGTGTTTTGGCTACTGCTGAGCAGTGTTGGCACAGCACTGGAGCTGTTTCTCCAACATTCCACCTCATTCACAGCCTCCTGCCCACAGTAGGCTGGGGGTGGGCAAGATCTGGGAGTGGACATGGACAGGACAGCTGATCCAGATTGACCAAGGGATGTTCCATCCCACATGAGGTCTGCTCAGCAATAAAAGCAGTGAAAGCTAAGAGAAAGAGGGGCATGATGGGGGGCAGTTGTTATTGTGACATTTGTCTCCTGGAGCAAATGCTCTGTGTGCTGAAGCGCTGCTTCCTGGAAGTGGCTGGACATCACCTGCCAATTGAAAGTAGAGAATAAATCTTCTGTTTTCCTCTGCTTCTGCACGTGGCCTTTCTTTTGCTTTATTAAACTGCCTTTGTCTTGACACAGGAGGGGTTTCCATCTTATTTTCTGCCCCCACCCTGTCCTGCTGAGGAGGGGAGTGACAGAGCATCTTGGAGGGCACCTGGCATCCAGCCAAGGTCAACACACCACACTCCTCCAGATGTCATCCTGGAGAAAGCAGTGCACATCTAACCCACATATTTGTCTCTGGGACAGGTGGCAATAAATTTCTACTTCTCTGCTTTTATTTTGATGGTCAGACAGGCAGACAGGCATTCATTTCACAGTGGATTCCTTTTTGTCAGCATTTCAGAATATTATCTCTTTCACAGTCTTCCTAAAACTGAGCCTTAGTTCAAATTTCATGAACACCAGCAGTTGGTTCACATAAAGGTCAGTTTCCTAAGTCTCCTCATTCTCCCTGGTATTGATTCACTTTAGCCATACAGAGAACATCCAAGCTGCCTTCTGCTTCACCACAAAATGTTTCGTCTGTTATACAGTGGGGAAATGTAACAAGTCTGAGTTGATCAATTTGTGAAAACATGTTAAGGTAAGTTATGTGGAAAATTGGACTGATGCTGCTTTTACAGCTAAAACCCACTAAATCACAAGAAAAAAAGAGTGACATTCCAACTAGACATGCATTCCTAATAATTATCATGAATCAGGGTGAAGGAACTTCAGATAGTATTTAACGTATCATGGCTCTCCTTTCAAGTCCTAGACTCTTCTTGCAGTAATGCTAATTTAATTTTTAGAATAAAGTAAGATCTTTAATGTTTACATTAACAATTAATATTTACATAGAAAAGTTATGTTTCTGATAATAAGTCAGTATTAATAAACAATGAAAACTGCTTTTTTCAGTATTTGATACTGGATTCTGATACTGCTAATGTCACTAAAAATGCAATTTTAAAAACACCTGAAGTAGCCTTTACCGTAACAGTCTGCCTAGATTTATGATGGGCTTACAGGTTTACCTAGGATCCAGACATGAGATTTTAAATAATGCAGATGTTGTCTGACTGGAGCCTTAAAGTGCAGATGCACTGAAGCCAACTTAGAGGATCCAGCTCTTTAAGGGAGAGTCAGTTAACTTGTACTACATTATGTTGTGATCTCCCATGTTGATGTCCCTTATATGTTAATTACCAGAGCAGCAGCCAATGTCATCTCCCCTCACTGATGGCTCAGGGCCAGAACTTCCTGCTCTGGTTCTTGAATTCCTGCTCACCATGTCACTGAGCCGAATCCTTGCTATGACTTCACCATGCACAGTGAACACCTTCACCTTCCAGATACCCTGACTGTTGTGTAACTTCTACAAAACACCCGTGCAGCCACTGTAGAACACTTCTGGGTGCTGAGGGACCAACGAAAGGGACTTGCTGGAAGAAATCAGAAACATAATCAACAAGAATAAAAAGGGTCACAAAAATTCAGATAAACACTTTAACGTAAATTATGAGAGGCAAAATATGGTAAGCTGAAGGTGAAGAAAAGAAGTGAATGGGATGACAGTAGAAGAGAATAAAATGAACATAGAGAAAGGTTAGTGAGAGAGAAGAACTGGATTTTGGCCTGACTCCCCACAACTGAGTTTGGCTACTACTGAAGCCAATAGAGGGGATGAGAAAATAGCTTTTGCTATGAGGGGGCAGTCAAGCCTCTGCCCAAGCCTAGAAAACTTTTACGAGGACAAGGAGATGCTGAGGTTCCCTTAGACACATGAGCCAAGTCTCTCTTTCTGCTGGAAAGATGTGAGGTTTCCTTGAGGGGTGGGAGGAAAAGGAGATGCCTCCTGTCGGCAGAAAGCAGAAGGAAGGCACAGGAGTCTCACCCTGGAAACAGCTCCCCCAGCTGGGGGGGTATGACACTGCCAGGAGAACAAGCAAAGCATGTGCTGTAACTCCAGCACTGCAAACCCCATGCCAATGGAAGCTGAGATCCCAGCCGCTCTCGTGCATCCTACAGTGCAGTGAGATTGTACCTTTTTCCAGTCGCACACTATCTTTAAGAAACAAGTGATGTCTATTTGTTAATACTGAAGCTAAAGGCAATCTCTTTTCTACGTTAAAAACTCTCATGAAAAGTCTGATTCTTTTTCTTATTCAATCCAGCACATTAGCAATTATTAAAAAAAGTACAGACTTAAAGCAGTATTGCTGATCAAATATAATATATTGCATTAGAAATAAATTCCATATTAAAATAGGGACTCTTACTACAGAATTACTTTTTTTTCAAATAAATTACTGAAACTTTTGCATTATGAAAGCTCTCAGGCAAAATTAATGGTTTTGTTTTGCAAATTAATTTAGATATTAAAAAATTATATTTTCAACCAAGATCTCAGTTACTCAGATTAAATATTAACCAAAAGCTGTCTTCTGCTTAAATAGAATTTAGCCTTTGAAGTGTTTTTATTAATCTCTTCTGATGTAGGTGCTTGAAATTCTATGAAAGTGCTGCTGCTACCAGTTCTGTGCATCACTTACTGTAATTTATTTTCAGAACATAATTCTATTTATAAATGAAAATCCTATTAAAAGAAGACAAGAAAAATTAGTCCTAGACTTTGCATTGGTAGAGTAGAAACAAAATGAGCGGCCTAACCTGAAGTGACATTTACAAATTACCTGTTAATTTAAACTGGGTTGAAGGATGACAGAGTTTAGTCAGACTGACAGGAAGTACCGAAGGAATGACAGTTGGGCCTGTAGTGGCCATAAAGCTCCCAGAGCAGGCACATTTATCTG
Organism: Myrmophylax atrothorax; assembly: GCA_026770055.1. NCBI lineage: Eukaryota > Metazoa > Chordata > Aves > Passeriformes > Thamnophilidae > Myrmophylax > Myrmophylax atrothorax. Next base: position 17,815,417 of record JAOXXN010000120.1, read on the forward strand.
CCTTCTCTGGGAAAAGCTTCCCTTGTAGTAAATAATATATTTGTAAAAATATTTACTTCGTGGCAGCCCAGTGACAGAACATGGAGCTGAACTCCTCCCCCCCTCCCTCACCCCGACATCCCCTCCTTTAATTCTCATTTTTACCAGGGGTAAGAGCTGCTTTAAGATGGCCACCTGCCTTTAGTCACATGTCTGGTTCATCACCACCCCCCTAAAGCTAAACCACATGATTTTCTTAATGAAAATGAGACAAGAAGTGACAAGGCCTGTATCCTTTAGTTGCTTCAGGATAACATTCATGCCCTAAGACCAGTTCCTTTGTTTGCTAGACATTCTTTGAACAGACACGATTGCGTATCAAGGCCATGCAGTGCCAAACATTTATAAGGATAATAATAGCTGCTCTCACTCCACTTGCAAATAGCACAGAGAAGACTCAGAACTAAGTGCTAAGAATCTTGTTATTTATTCACTTTTGAAAACCAAAAATGTTTTCTGAAGGAAGAGGCTCCAATGTCTTATAATTGAGCATCCAACATTTTCCAAGCGTGCAAACTTTTATAAAATTATTTTATAAAATATTTTAGCTATAAATTGAATATTTGTGAGTCTTAATCTAGTGACAATTATTTAGGAGTGCTATCCCTCTTATGTCGATCAGTAAAGGACCTTCTCATAGAGCCACTGCAGCTGTTTCCTGCAGGGCAGCCCCACACGTGTCCATCAGAGGTGTGCAGGCTCACCAGCCCACACACAGAGGGCTCTGGTGCAAGCCTAATGAAAACACTCAGAAAGTTCTGAAGAGAAAGCTGTATTTTATATACACGTGGGGATGACTGAAGATGAATTTAAAATGGCTTAGGGGTCTCAGGAAGCACAAGGCTGTGTCAGTGGCCAGGCAGCCCCACGCTGTCCCCCCGCCTCGCCCACGCTGTTTGGGGCACCCTCAGGTCGTGCTGCAGCCACAGTGGGGTTACTCCTGTAACCTGTGCTGGTTAATGCAGCTGGGGACAATCATAAACACAGCTATAGATTCTCAAGATAAAAAATTTGTATCAATTCCTCTGCCTCCATGAACATCAGTATGATTATAGACACAAAACAAGTGGCACTTGGGGATGGTGTTTGTGTTCCATAGCAAAGGTATGAATCCCCACAACCTATTTCAACAAAATTCAGAAGCCCTTGTTTTAATGCTACTCCCACAAATCTTCCTTTTGAAAGTGACAGTCAAAACACACAAATGCCAACCACGACGAAGCCACACCAAACAAACCCGTGGTTTCCAGAGGTTGCTGTGCAAGACTTGCCAGTGGGCATCATCATCCTGCAGTAGACCTTTTCGATGTAACTCATTTCTGACTTTTAATCTTAGCATAGGACCCCTGATTTTTTTCTTTTTTAAGTAATGGTTTGACAGTGATGTAATTTTATACCTACTGTACAAAAGATTTTCTTTATTTAATAGCAGAGTATAAATTCTGGAAGCAAAAAAAGAGATCTTATTATTATGGAAGAATAGTAAAATAGGATCTACAGTACCATTATTTTTTTAAATTAGACATTGTACCTTAGTCAAAAGATCCAAATATAGACTGTGCTCCGGTCTGTAGTATGCCATTGATGAAAAATGGTCCTCAAGTTCTACTTAAGGAGTCCAAGAGGACACAATTAATATTTTGATTTCTCTCAGGAAAAAAGGGGATCCTGCAAGACATAAAAGTTTTGAAGTTCTACCAAGAGTGGAAGACTAACAGAAAAGACTAAAACTTAAAAAAATTTAAAAAAAAAAAAGGAAGAAAATTGAGTTACTATGTTTGATGCTTTAGCCACAAACTTCCTCCCTCACTAAAACTGGTAAGGGTTCACCCTCCACATAGAACAAAGAAATTACCAACTACAGAGTGAGAAAGATCTTTTCTTTGGAGATGTTCAGTCCAAAGAGGAGAAACATAATCCTGCCTCCAGCTTTCATGTGTCTTCATACATCCTTCATATATCTTTGGGGAGATTGTCTTCCATTTAGATTTAGAGATAGAACTAATATTCAACATTTTATTAATTCCCTCCCACACATCTTTGCCCAGAAAGCCATGAATACTTTCTTTGACCAATCACAATTATTTATTCCAGCTTATTACGTGTCCCTGTACTATAAGACTGATGTCCTTGCCCTTATACAGTGTATCAAGGACATATGATAATGATAACGATCAAAGTTATTTTAACACTGTACAAAGGCCAGGATGTCAAGGCCATTTCTTCATTAGAAATGAAGGCTATTGATTATTAATTAGAGACAGGCTAGAAATGAAGAAATTAATAGGCAGATTACCCATCTACCAATTACCTGCAAAGACTTAGTCAGGTATTTGGGATGCAAATTAGTTACACGTGGTGGTGGAGGTGGACTTGTTCAATAACCAGCACCATTATTTCTACTGGTTGTATTACAGAAAAAGGAATTTAGGGCTACACTTGCATCAAAAGGAAAGAAAGAGGATACTTTTTAGTGTAGTCATGTCTATAGAGGCAGACTTTCAACTATCACCTGAAAAGTTCTTTCAGAACTAGTCCAATGAACTGCAGCAAACAGAGGAACACTCACTGTGCCTCAGTAGTCATTATGTGCTAGGCAGTGACTGAATAGCATCAAATACCCTACTGGAAAATTGTGGCCTCTCCCAAGTATCTGAATGCCACTCTGGCATCCCTGAAGCTCCAACCAGCAGCTTCACACCAGACATGCTTACCTCACACCATCTCTGCCCACAGAATCTCTTTTGTGTTTCTATAATCAAAAGATCTAATTGCCTTCTACACATGCAGATAAGGTAAAATTCATGGTTATCTGCTGGGTTTCTTCTTGCAACTGCAGAAATTCATACCTTTTCCTTTTTTTTTTTCCCCTTTCTGGTTTTTTTTTTTCATTACCTGCCTTTTATTGAATTTTAGAAGAGTTAATTCTGATGCCCTGGCAGAAAAAAATAAAATTAGACCTACAAGACAGTTTGCAGCTCAGACCGCTGCTCCAGGAGGTCATGTCACTTGATATGAAGTATTTTATGTAGGACTCCAAGCAGTGTTCTGAATTCTCTGATTCCTGTTACCCGAGGGAAAATGGGTGCCAGCAATGAGTCATGTGTGGGTATGATGGAAGGAGACCTTCTTTTTCTAACTTTGCTTGCTAAATAGTCAATTATCTTTGGAAAACACTAGCAAATGATTTTTTAATTTTATTCCACTTTCTAAAAATATCACTGTAAACCTAATGCACACAATTAACTGTACCTTTACCAGAGTCCTTCATTTTCAGGCAGAACTTACATTTTTGAGCAGTGCTGGTCATTCAGAGCAAAAGAGGACTATGGTTTGCACGTCTTAGTAAAATACTTAAGTTTTGCCACAGCTATAGGACTTGAAGGAGGAATTAATTCAGAGAAATCCTTTGGTCTATGTCTTATATCCAGCTTAGAGCTTACACAAATGGGTAGAAGCAGGAAAGTTTTATTCCTTAGAATTCTGCAGCTCTTGGTGTTCAGACCTCTTGAGGAGCATTTCAGCATTTTCAGGCTGCCAGGTAGACATCAGGTAAAAATAGTGAGTTCTTTCTTATTGGCATCAAAATTCTAGGGTAGAAGTGATTTAGAGGCTTCGATCCATTCTCTAAGCACCACTGGGATTCTTGAAAATCACTGTTCTTCTGCGATACCTTCATGAAGGCCCCTGAACTGGTAGCAAGACTGGAAACTGCTTAAACGTGACCATGTGAAGCAGGTTGGTGACTGATCCACACCTGGACCTGACTGCCTTCAAAAGTCAGACACCTATCCATCACTCCAGCAGTTCTCTAATCAGAGAGCTGTGTGCACTGCACTGCCCAGCCAACACAACACAGGGCACGCTGGAGGCTCTGTGCTGCCGCCACCCAGCCCAGCAAATCCAGCCACTGCTGCAGCACTCGGGAAACACTGTCAGTGCCCCTGCAGTGACTGAACTTGGGTCTCCCTCCCCCCCATACAATGTAAGATCCTCAGAGGCAAGTCTTTGTCAGGACTGCTCATGGCAGCTGTTCTACTCTCTAAACTGCTTTACATTCTTTGGGATGAAGAAAAAGGGAGGATATCTACAGGCTGACAGCCAGCACAACCCCTAAGAACCTGATTATTCTTTACTGCACACCAAGGGTCCCCTATATGATTTTGACCATGCTCACACAGTGGCCAGTAAGGGGCTACAGGGTGTAAGAGCAAAGCAGGTTCCAGCACCAGGAGGGACACACAGAAGGAGCAGCAGCAACAGCACCACACGCTCTGCACAGCAAGAGCAAGGCTACCAGCTCCACTCCTACACTGGCCATTGCAACCAAAGGCAGGGGCACCCCAAAGATGCATGGAAGCTTAAGGAACGTAGATGGAAAGGATAGGGAATACTTTCCTTTACAAGCCATTAAACCTATAAACCGGGGTTGAAACTTCACTTGTAAACTTCTTTCCTTAATCAACCACAAATGAACTGCACAAGAAATACACAAAAGGAAGGGAAGGGTGTGCAGGAAACAGAGTATCAACAATAACTGGTGGATCATTTGCCATCTTCTCCTACAGAGGCAGCTCTAAAAATAAGTGCAAAATTCCAAAGAACACAGTTCTAGGACTATGGGTTAGTTTTTCAACCTACTATTCATATAAACTAAGCCAGTGTCTACCAAAAACAAAGCTTCTTTCTTTCAAACATTCTTTAAAAGAATTTTGTGTTCTTTGCCCTGTTTACTTAGAGAAGGCTCAGATCAAGAGATTTGCTAATTTCCAGAGGAATCTTTCAGTTTTTGTACCAGATCCTTATTGTTGTGATAACACACACCAGAAAGATCACGACACTGGAATATGGGAAAGATTTGGAGACTGTCTGTAGCTCCATGCTGTTATGATGTCAGCCCCTATTATCATGGCTACTTTCATTTGGTTCTTTCTAGCCTGCAGGCACAGAGGCCTGAAAGTGGCAGTGCCTGGCAGAACCTGTGCTGCATTCTCTGTAACCTCAGTGAGTCTTTCTTTCCAGACAGACTGTCACATTTATGCTCAGAAAACCCTTTTACCAGATCTTTAGACAGATGACCAAAGCAAGACTGAGGCATCCATACCTAGGATCTTTGGAGTATTCCTTTAAAAGAAATTTAGTTCTAACCCTTCTGAGTTTGTATTTCACCATGCCAAAGTGAACCAAGTAGTGTGTGACAAGCAAATGCTTTCTTGTCCATTGCTTGCGCTTTCCCTGGTGCTCATTTGGATGCTGCTATAATAGAAAACAGACACACTGAAAGCAAAGAGCATTAGTGGCAGAAGTCTCCAATTCCCTTTCCTATGGGAAAGGGATAAAAAAATAATCTATTATTCCTTCCATCTATTTGTATTACTTTTTTAACCAATAAAAACGTAAGATGCAAATCCTGGCATCTCCCATGAATATCAGTAACTTTAAACTGGGAGAACTGGTTAATGTAAGAGGGTTTGGGGTACTTACTAAAACCCCTGAGGCCCTCACTGGACAGACTCAGGCCAAGATATGCAGTCTAAGGAGCTCTTCTGGCTTGGCTTTGATTAAGATAGTATCTAAGTAAATAAACACTCTCACCATCCTGGGTTTCAAGGATGAATAACTGGTCTCACAGCCATCATAAAGGCCCTCAGGACCATGCACTGGCCAAACACTAACCACAGGCACATCAGTGCCCCTTCCCAGAGCAGCGGAAAGGATTTCCTAGAGCTTGAATGAAAATACTGAGAGAGTAGTTGTTTATAGTTCTGTGTTAGGGTGAGCTGGCAAAATGCCAACTGTCCAACACAGAGATAGTAGTGGCCCATTCGTGTTGCCACGTATGTGTTTGCCAGCTTGAGCTAACACAACTTCCTATAGTTTTTGAAAGATAGTCATAAAAGACTTTGATCATTAAATGAAAATGGATAGTATCCCAAACTCACACTGGGACACAGCTCCAGAATCTCAGGAGAGTTTCTTCAGTGGGTATATCCTTCCCAATTCAAGGCTTCTGTTCGCTGATACGATCAGTTAATTTGCTTATCTTAAATGCTGACTGGCATACAAGATATACAAGGTACACTAGATAGAAATAAATACATAAAATTTTAGCTCCCTTAATTTTACCAGACAGATTTAATAAATGCACATAACTAATGGGTATATAATGACTTCCTAAACTCTTACTTGTAGATCATGCATCTATTTCCCAGTACACCTTCTTCTCCATGAAAAATTAAATTGGAAAGTCAACAAGAAAGAAATCATATTGGGGACCTTTTCAATCCATTCATTTACATTTTCACTCTTTGCAGAGTGTGGATAGTGTATTTTTATAGCATGTTTGGTTGCTATTCAAAACATCTATTTTTTTTCCTATTGAATAGCAAAATTATTAGGTGAGTAGAATCCTGTATGCATAATAAGAGCACAATTTAAAGCTGTCCCTAGGCTAATTTATGAAGCACTAAATCAATTGGCAAGCTTTTCCCTTTTCTTAAAGGGGCACAAGGTTGCTTTTTCAGCTGGTTTTGTCCATTTTCATGGTCTGCACACTGACTTTAGCCTGGTACAGTTGGCCAAAAGCATATGGGAAAAGAAACATCTGAGGGATGAAACTAATGGCATGTGCACTCTTTGTCGGTTTGTTTCACTTCCCTTTCTAAAGGAATTCCCTGTTAACCAGTGCACAAGCCATTACTGAGTAAGGTTCATGGGCACTGACCACTGTGTAAGACAATATAATTAATGCACAGTTTTGCAAACAGATGTTTGCGACTGCACAAAGTCCACAGTTGTAGGTCAACCTAGCAAAATATTCTGTGAAATACCTTTCTTCACATCCCAGCAAGGACGTGTAGGCACATTAGGTTTTCAGTAAACAATGGAAAAAAAATATGCATTCCAGAGTAGGCATTGTTGCTTCTTACTGTGGGTATGTGAAAACGATCCTTAGTGCACACATACAGACCTCAAAGCACACCAAAAAAGCAAGAAGGTATCCATCCCATTTATACTGATAGGGGATGGCAGCACAGAGCTGAAACAAACTCCCTGCATCATCCAGCAATAGACATAACCAAAATACAAGGCTCTTGCCTAGATCAGCACATTTCAGGACTACATTGCCTGCTCTCATTTTGCATTTGTGGCAGCGCTTTAGCCTTGGCATTTCTAATTTAATTACAGAAACATGTTCTGAAGTGGTATTTTATCCACAGATAATTGCTACTGATGGCAGTTGCTGGACTTTCCCAGTCCAAAAGTTCTCTGAGGGGAAATGGTTTGCAGTTTATACATTGCTCTACAGAGAGCCCTGTAAAGACCCTTTGCCCTAGTTTCAAGCAAAAGAATTTATGCTGAAAAATCAGTGTGTTAGCAGGACCAGTTTTGGATTGACTTAAGATGTACACTCACCTCAGACAATTAGAAGTTCTTCTCAGGAAAGAGGTGGAAAAGACAGCAGAAATTCCAGGTCATTGAGAGCTATTCTGACAGTGTAGTCACTGACTAAGAAAGTAGGAGGACATTCATTCCTATGTTTCAGTTGTTTCCATGTTTGAGTTAAAAAGTAATCTGTTGCATTATTATGTATCTCATCCTGGGACCTTAAATTAGAGACATTTTGGAAATTCCAGAGTTTAAGCACATGTTATCAATCGTTAAATTGGTAAGTTAAATCCTAAACTGGAAAATGGACCTGATTTTATCCAGCAGAACTGCAGTATGCGTTCACAGAGCCAGCATTTGATTTTATGGTCATGCTTTACGCCCCTCCTTAACTAAAGAGAGCCTAAGGATTTGCATGTATGTATTTGTGTCCTTCAGAAGGACAAATTGTATTTCCTGTTCATATAACTGGCGTGAGTGCTGCATTCCCTTACATGACATAGTTTAAAGGGTATAATTAGCAAAACACAGTCCTGACTTGTCTTACAGATGCCACCATCTGACACTGAAAGGGAGAATATTCTATTCTTATATCACTGTTGACAATAACCAGAATTGCTTGAACTCCATCAGATATCCTGTCTCTCCAGGAGCTGCCTTTTTATACAGGATTTTTCACATCTATTATCTATAGGGAAGAATGCAAATGCCTTACAGAAATATGATTTGGACTTTTTAAAACACTTTGCAGCTTTTTGGGTCCATAAGCTGAGATGAACATGTATTTTTTTATTTGGCATAGATAATATTACTCCACTATTATTTTTATTTGAAAGAACTCTGTGTTTATTTTGTTGGCTAGTTTGCCATGATACTCTCCACATGATAATCTCCTTTTCACAGCTATGACACATCCACACCAAAGGTTGCTGAACCAGCTGCTTAGCACTTACTCAGAGCAATAATTCAGTTTCTCTGAAAAAACCCTTCCAAGATGCCTTGCCCTCAAGTCTCTATAATCAGAGCAGCCATAGAAAACTATGATAAAAAAGTGCTTAGCAGTGCAATATGTACTCAAGTATTCCATCTGTATGTGTACACTTGGGTTTTTCCAAGGCAGGTGTTGAAACCCTCAGGCAGCGTATTCGGACTGGGCGAACAGGCAGCATCATTGGAAGACTTTACTGAAAAGTTATGCCTGGATTCATCACAGGAGAAGGCAAACAGGACAAACAGAACTCATCATAGGACTTAATAACTTTAGCATGCCATTCCAGTGACACTGAGGAGGTGGGACATCTACTGCACAGGCTGTAGCTGCAATGGGTAATTGAGAGAAATGTTCCCTTAACTCAGTAGACATCCAGTTTATTTTACTGGTTGGAAGTAACTGGGCTCTGTGAAGACAGAGCAGGACTAATGTGCATGTATTTCTTTAAGACCCACTAAACCTTTTTGAGGGCACAAGCATTGCACCTGCCTCATGCTGGCCTCATCTGCATGACTGAAATTCACCCACATACACCACACAAAACATTGCAGAATTCTGCGCCTGCAAAAAGAAGAAAAGACTGTTCCTAATGTTTTATTAAAGTCTCGTAGTTCTGAACTAGTGTGGTGCCATTTTATATGTGTTGGCAATATCCTCATGAATACCTGTGACAACTGTCATTAACATAAAATACAAAGTGGAATTGGGCGTGATTTAAAATTTAGACACGCACTTGCCACATTCAAAAGTGTACCTCACAGATATATTTTTAAACCGTATATTTTTTAAAAACAAGTCAATTCAATGTCTTATATTTTGAGTTTTAATTCCAATCAAGCTAATTTCTAGTCATCACAAACACATACCTGCCAGTTATGAAGGTTGTTTAATTAGGTCCAGATAAAATAGCTCCAATTCTGTTTCTGATCCACCTGTCAAAGCAAATCAGTCTTTTACATGACTTTAAAACAACCAAATTAGACTAGCTGATGATTTTTTGAATATTCAAGTAGACATACTGAAGATAAATCCAAACTGAACTTGTGACTGAACAAAAGCCTGGAACGCGACCCCAAAGATGAAGAGATCTTGTTCTGCCAGAAGCAGATTTCCAAGCTTGGTATTTGAGGATTATGAGGTCAAGGACAGGGTGATACAAAGTGGCTACTGGAAAGGATAGCAGTGCCTTCACAGCTTAGGGCAAGGTAGCATTTCAATGCTATGTAAAATTAAACACAAATAACAATGTTAAAGGTCCTACTTAACGCCCCAAAGCCAGGTGATTTCAGAACAGACATGTCCAACTCATGCTACTGTTGCACTATGGAAAAAAATCCTTTGCTGTTCATGCTATTGTTACAGAAACAAGCAGGAAATCCAAAAGGGCTGATAGAGTTGAATGCTGAAAAATCATTTTCTATTGGATTTATGATGGACAAGTAGGTTGAATGCATTTACTGGTAGGCAGATGGCAACAAAAATGGACTATCACAAATGCATTTGACATATATGATGTTAATTAAAACAACTCAGTACAGCTCATGTGAAATTGCTCATAGTTGTTTAATACCATAGGAGCTCAACTAACAACTTCCAAAAGTGTAGGATTAGGCACAATGTAAGGCAATAGACTAGAGAGAAAAATACTAATTAAAAGCACCACTCAGACACACATTGCTAACATCTAGAACACAAAAAAGGTAACTCAAATTTTGATATGGAAATCATCTACTAGGCTCTGGTGAGCAAATCAGTCAACCATGTCCTTGCTGTTTCTGTGCCTACCATGTACTCAACCCAGTAAGTGAGAACTCACAATAAAATGTCAGGGCTTTATGTGCTTTTTCTCATCTGACACTACCATTTACTCTGCAGGGGTGAGACTTCTCTCTCTTTGATTCCCTATCAAAGCAACTCCACTGATGTTAGTTATTAGAGCACTAACTTTTCTCCAGTCATTTATGCATATTGTATTGGCAATTCTTGTGCCTTCTAGAAGATGAACTTGTTCATTTTAATTGATTTACAATGCATGATGGCTTGCTCTTTTCTTGTGACTGCCATTCTAAAGCACCATCCTCATCCTGTCTTTAATTTGTTTAGACTGGACAGTTTTTGGTTTGGCTTTCCAAATTCACTGACAGTCAACTGATATTATCAGATGGCTGCACTGATTTCTTACCTTATGCAGATAATTCCCGTAAAACACATTTATGGTGGCAACAGGGCACAGCTGTGTCAGTTTCCATAAGGGCTGGGGGGTTTAATTCTTTTCTCTATGAATAAAATCCTGACCCAGTAAAGTCAATCAGAGTTCTTCCATTTTCCCCCCATCACATTCATAGGAGAGGAAGTTATGACTATGAAAGTCTCAAAATCCATTCATGTTCATTTCATTAGAGCTTCTCCACTGCATTGTAAGGAGATCTGTCTTGTTAGATGATGCAGTCTGATGTGCATCACACAACCTTATGTTGTGAAAATAGCAAGGCATGGACTTGTTATGCCTACATATGGCAAAGTTTCACAAATCCTCCTTGAAATGACAATATGACTTGTTTTCACCCTCAGTTTATTTTGCTCAAGGTATAAGAGGAATTAATTAAGATCATGAGCCAGAGGATGAGATTCGTTTTTAAGTCCTTAGGTCTCCACCTGGGAAGATTTATGTATTGATTTGGTTGCCAAACTAAGAAACGGACTTCCAGAAGTGATTTACACTCACTTGCTCTGCCTAGAATACATGCCTGCCTTTCTAGTACTGGATGCCCATGATTATCTGGTTTTCCTACAGTGCCATATCAGAGGTTGATCTGGCCCTGTCTGCATCTGTGAGAAGCAGAGGCAGCTTTAGGCCAGCTGGCTGTTGAAAAGGGTTGTGTTTTAACCTGGGCATTTGCACACAGTTCACTCCTGATGTTGCACATACCTATATGCTTTATATTAATTAGCCACAAAGTCCAAGATTTACATATTCTTGTCTTTCACTGTCATCTCTACCATATTTAAATGGGATTGTATTCAGCTATTTTATTTATGTCCTTTTTTGCCTCTAGATCAAAAGTAGATGATATTAATTTCAAATACAGATGCTGCATTGTTTCAGAATATACCACATACTATTGCACCTTAAGCCTGCAAAGTGGCAAAACTACTAAAGACTACAAAGTATAAAAACCCGGATTTTTGCTCCCTTTTTGGGAAATGAAGAGAATCATAGACTATCCTGAGCTGGAAGGAACACACACAGATCATCAAAATCCAACTTCTGGCCCTACACAGAGTCATACCTTGTGCCTGAGAGCATTGTCCAAACACATCCTGAACTCATCAGGCCTGGGGCCAGGACTGCCTCCCTGGGGAGCCTGTCCCAGTGCCCAACCACCCCCTGTGTGAAAAACCCTTTCCTGATATGCAGCCTAATCCTCCCCTGACACAGATTCATGCCATTCCCTCAGGTCCTGTCACAGAAAGATTCGTGCCTGCCCCTCTGCTGCCCCTCATGAGGGTGTTGACCACAATGAGGTCTCTCCTCAGTCTCCTCCAGGCTGAGCAAACCAAGTGAACTCAGCGTCTCCTTGTATGACTTCACCTCAAGGCTCTTCAGCATCTTCATTGCCCTCTTTTAGATGCTTTCTAAGAGTTTGTAACTTTATACTACGGTGCCCAAAACTCGAGGTGAGGCTGCACCAGTGCAGGGTAGAGCAGGACAACCATCTCCCTCCACCAGCTGGTGAATCATCTGCTGAGTAATCACCACTGTTCCTTTTCCAGACCTGTAATCTGGGGTGAAGATGTTAAGAATACTGGCAAAAGTTGGCCAGCAGTAAGTTATTTATGTTCACACTTTGCTCCATGACAGGTGCACTCAGATAGCAGCTGTATGACCTAGAAAGGTTTTTACCTTAAGGAGAAGTGAAGACCACATGGGATGGTACTAACTGTACTGACACTTCACCAGTCTGAACTGGTTGATAGAAGAAGCATGTTTATTTATGTGACCTCTGTTTACCATAAAGACTGCTAGCATTCCAGTGCTGTTCAGGATTTTGCTAATCTCTCCTTTCTCCAAATTTCTGCTCCTGTACAGGTCACAGACTGGCTACAAAGACCCTGCCTTTGTGAGGTGTCTGTGTCATTTTCTGCTGCTAGGATGAGACTTTGGTTTATCCCATCAGAACTCTTTGTGATGTTGCGTATTCCAAATAATTTTTATTTCATCTCTCACCTAGCCTTAGTATTTCTGGCACAATGTTTTTCCAGTTATATACCCTTGATAAGCACAAACCTCAGTTTGTCAGTGTTTATCTGTGTTGTAAAAGGCGAAACCCCCCATGACTGTCCTACATTGTAAGCCTGCCTCTTCAGCATGCTCGAAACCACGCCCTTAACATGTGCTTTTAACAAGCCAGTAAGTACTGTACCTTTTCCCCAGCTACAGAGAGCAGGGAGGTGAGGCACTGCATGGTGTAAAATGGCACACACATTTTGTACATCTCATGTTTTAATGCTATTAGCTCAAAGCATTGAATTAAATTGAGGAAGGTTAATGAAAGGTTTCAGTCATGATTTCAGTGACCATAATGAAGTGAAGGGGCAAGAGAAATGGCAGCTTTAACAATTAAACTCCCTCAACACATTGCTTTAACACTGCTGCCATAACACAGGGAAATGCCACAGTTAATCAGATCACGCTTCCTGCCAGCGCTCTCTGCTAAGAGGTTCTTGTGACTCCCCTGTTGGGATGTTCCACAAGACAATCATGTTCTTCATTACTGCTAAATAAAGGTAGGTGCTGCACAAATTAGTATCCTTAATTGTTTAGGTTTGAAAATACAGGAGTTACGTATTTTTCATTTTGATTTTAAGTTGGCTTTATAAATACAGAAAGTACAATCAAATCCCTACTCCCGCATAAATCTTGGTTCTACCATGGAACAAGAGGCTACAAGCACCCAGCAGCCATGCTGTAACCACACAGAGGCTTCCACACTGCAAGTACCTCACTTACCTCACTGAAAGCCAAAAGCAAGTCTGGCACTAGATCAGTCAGTCACATCCTCTGGCTTCAAGTATTTATTTCTCTGCCTCTATTAAGTTGTAAGCAAACATCTGAGTAGCTGAAACCTCCTGCAGGGTCTCATCACATTTTAGGATTGGCCCTTTCTCCATATCAATAAAATTCAATTGCAATGTATTCATAGTGCTAGCACATGTCAGAGGAATAAATTAGCCTATAAAGAGCTCACTTTCTGCTGTAGTATGCTCTCATGTCCTTACTGAGGATAAAAGGAAACCAAGAAGCCCAGGCTTGCAGAGGAAGAAAGACAGTATTGGCCAGCAATAACAGCTTAATCTGGATGTACAAGACCGCAGCTCCAATCACTGTGTCCTCTGTGCCTTGGGCAAGTGAGTGGGATTACTTCTATAAATATGGTTAAAAGCACTTACAATATAACTCCAGGGTGTTTCAGAGTTAAACAATTAAAAGATTTTGGCACCTTTAGATACTTCAATAACACAAACACCCCACAGTAGAGAACTTCTCTAGGTTATACTGAAACTAGCAAAAAGACATCTGAAATAGAAAACATCTTCCACATTTTGATTCACCACCCATCTTAAAAATGTCTATTAGCAATATTATTTAGATGTCATATCAGTATTCTGAAAATGAAGATAAAAGCACCATATGTCAAGGAGGAGAAAATGTGTCCCATTAGCAGTAGACAGGAAAGTCATGTTTTGGGTGGAGGCTGGAGAACTGCAGCAAGGCTCTGGTAGATGCAGATGCAATGCCTACCATGCCATTACTGCCATCCAGGTGAGTCACCCCCTCACGGCAGATGTGGTGCAATGTGCCCCTGTGAATGAACACAGGCCCACACTGCAAATACTGCAGGCCATGGACTACAGCAGGTGGGACAGGTGTGTCACAATGCTGGGGCAAGGGCCTGCAAAAGAGGGGCAGAGTACATACTTCAGGGACTAAAACATTAAAGCATTGCAACCCAAATCTACCAGAACCCTACATGAATAAGAGTGGGCACAGAAATAGAATAAATAGGAATATGAATAACTGACATCACTTATGGGAATAATGTCTGATAAGTTTTGCTAGTCCCTTCTTTATATATTGGGGGGTTGTGACTTTTACAATTTTACAGATATTAATTTGAGGAAATAGATTATGGAAAGCTTAATGGAAGTTTTTAATCATAATTGAGATGACCATGACCTAACAGAAGGCCAAGGAACCTTGCAATTAAAAAAGAATACAAAGATGTTATTTATCCATTGCTAGGGCACAAAGAAATGCCACCATTAATTATATACTACATTGATTACTAAAAAAAGTTGTCATGTATGGCTTTGATGATGCAAGATTGTTGTTATGGCAATGAAACGCTACTAAAAATTCTTTCTCAGACTTAATTAGGTCATTTGTTTAATCTCATGGGGATTTTCCTCACATCCTTTTTTCTTTTCTTTCTACTTCTCTCCAATTCTTTTGTTAAGCTGTTTGCTTTAAAAAGTTTGGACAACTTTTTTTTTTAATGCACTCGAGCACTGTCAGTATTTAAGTAAGATATACTAGATCTCTTATCTGCTTTGGATACCAAATACAACAATCACTTGAAGGGTGTCAATACTCTCTCTCTACAACCTTCAAAGTTATTTCTGTTGCATAATATGGTACAAAATGCTGATCCCATAGTTGGTGTAGACTTGAAGCAGAAAATCCCCACTGAAATCTATGACTTGGATCTTTCTTTACTGTCCTATAAGACAGAGCAGAATCCTCCTCTTTGTTCATAAAAATATGCACCTATAAAATAATGTATGTACTGTCTGCTGAATATTCTCTACTATTCATGAAGTTAAAATTAACTTCTTGTTTTAATTGCTTATCAGTTCTGCAAGCATAATTCCCATGATTTACCCTGCTTTCATAGGGATGTGCTACCTTTCCATATAGAACTTCACATTTTTATGAATTTTTACTGTTTAAAATGTATATGTATGTAAATTATTATGCATCTGAGCCTTTCGCATCAGAGGTACACTATAAATACTAAATCAACATGGAAAACATCATGTCTGCTTTAACTTGACTTGATTATTGCTAAATAGGAAAAAATAAATTAGCATTTTACTCTATTTTTAGTTGTCTTCATTGTATTATACTGTATATTTGCTTCAAGTGTGCAGATTAGCACACCTCCCTACTGTCTCCTATAGGCTTATGCTAAAAAGTGTCACTTAAAACAACTCATGAGGGACTAGGAAGAGACAGTCAAATGTCTAATACAGATGCTCCTTATCTGAAGGACAAATACGCTGAAAATTTTGCAATACTGAGTTTTGGTTTTTCTGAGAACAGACTTGTTGCAGATGGTAAATTTAGCACAAGTTGTGTTAAAGACTGAGACAGTATAATGCTTTCTTTTAATTTAGATTATATTTTTGCTCATGTGTCCCATAATTTATTATTGATTACTCTTAGATTTATTACCTATATTTTAGCTAATGATTCAAGCAATTTTAAAAATAAAGCAGCTACAAAATGCTGCAATTCTGCAATTGTGCCAAAGACCATTTTTCTTGTCCATGGACGTGATTGACATAGGAATGTGACTCAGGAAGAAAACATTATTAATATGAAGAAAAGTTATGACTTTTGAATGATGTTGGCTTGCCATGCAAGTAATTCCCTGGGTTATATCTGCATTGCATATTCTGGTAAGTATACATAGTCAGATTCTCTTTACACGTTTTAGTTTCTTTAATAATTTTTGTTTTGGCAGCCTTTTCTGTATAA
>JAOXXN010000120.1:17831757-17861254 GCA_026770055.1 Myrmophylax atrothorax
AATTTTGCTAAATGCAGAAGAGGGGAAAATAAAGACATATTATTAATAAACAAGCAATTAAACAGGTTAGGGCAACAATGCAATGCTGGTCATTCAGGAACCCTGTGCTAATTTTAATTAGCTGCTTTCCCTTGCTTTCAAATGTAATTAAAGCAGCTTAGTTGTGCTCAGTGATGCAAACCACCTTATTTAATCACTAACATTATTTCCCTGAACTATTAATGATTTTCAAAACGCTTGTTTATGCAGAATTAGAACAGTAATTATCTTACCAGTTAATTTTGTACCTTCGCATTTCACACCTCGCTCAAACGTCATTCATTTACCAAAGCCTTTCTGTCAAAACAAAGAAATGCTTGTTCTAAATGTGCTTCTGACTGCCAAATTGAAAGCCAAGTTTTGTAACACTAATAAAGTAGCTCCCAAGTGAAACAGGTGTAGTAATTTAGACCCTTCCTGTCTCAAGCTTGCATGTACATGCTATGTCTTTTCTTTATTAGCTTTAAAATGAGAGCTTGGTGTGCAAAATAAGCTATTTAATTCAGACTTGTGGAGCAGAATATAATCTTTAATTTAAACTAGAGCAGTAAAAAAAGGCCTTTAATTTTAACTGGCATGTGCGTGAGAATTTGAATTAATAATCCAGAAAATTGAAACTGTTTTGCTGCTGTTGCTGGATAGTGACTGTTCTTCACATGCCCTTAGTTTCACTCACTCCACTTCTCTCTCCCAAGCTTTGCATAGTGCCTATTCTATGATGTTGCTGTATTACAGAAAGGGAATTCTTCTAAAAAGAAAAATCTCTCTTGACTGAATTTTTGCAAAAGCATACTGGTTGAAAGAAATTCTCATGTCTGTATTATTTCAGTTTACAAAAGAACTATCACTGGTGTATTCATTGTACCTGCTTAAGGCAGAATTTAAATACACCATGAAGTTACACTTCCCAAATCGTCAGATTGTTCTCCTGTTGTTTCTTTTACTGTAAGTTAACTTATTGTATCTTTATAATCACAATATGCATTGGCCTTAGAATTATTTGCTGATTGTGTCTTGTAACTCTTCTCAGAAAGGGAGGTCTCCCCTAATGCCAGGAAAATGAAGCAACTGCCCAAAGTCATACAAAAGATATCTGTGGCAGAACTACAAGACACAAAAGGAAAGCTCCATCTCCCAGTTGTTACAAACAATCTCCCAGGTCTCCTACACTTACCCCAGTTGTGCAGCAAGTGCTTGTGGTGGCACCAGTTGCTACGGCCTGGGAGCCAGAGGAGCAGCCTGCAAGGAGTCATTCTGACTCTCTCCTCTCTGAGGCCACGTATCAGACAAATAAACATCTATCTATGTAATCCACTTCAGTCAAGTTCAACATTCAGTCCACAAAACTAGAAAACAGCCTAAATATCCCACTGTAAATCAGGCCTCTCACTTACACACTGCATCTGTGGACAGCACAGATACACATCTGGCTAAATTCCTTCTGAAAGGGGGACAAAAAAGACTGAATTTGACGCAATGCTTCTACCACTGACATAATTTTTTGCGGGTAATTGCAAACAGAGTATGAGATCTTAGCTTTTAAAGGCTTGTTAA
The DNA here is from genome assembly GCA_026770055.1 of Myrmophylax atrothorax. NCBI lineage: Eukaryota > Metazoa > Chordata > Aves > Passeriformes > Thamnophilidae > Myrmophylax > Myrmophylax atrothorax. Next base: position 17,833,351 of record JAOXXN010000120.1, read on the forward strand.
TGCAATTAACTTTAAATGCAAAAGCAGTGCATTTGACCTCCACTCGACTATTCTAAAGCATAAAGTTAACCCCTGCAAGCAAAAGGGATGGCAGAAGGGACACCAAAGAGGCCAACAATAATTTTGCATGTGTTCATTAGAGGCACTGAGTTACTGCAGTCATGGTTTTAAATACTGCATCACATTTTGCAAATATTCTTTCTAAATACATTATAAATCATACAGAGGAAAGCAGATCAATGTGCAAAAGAAACTGTTTTAGTTAAAAAGCCATATTTTGTCTAAAAGCTTTACACATGCCATGACAAAGTAGTTACATTTTAATAAATTTCAATGTATTAGATTTTTCCAGAGATTCTATAAATTTGAGACAGCTAAAATGATTTCAATATTTTCAGAATGCCCAAGACTCATGGTCTCCTGGCAACTCGCAATCAACATGGCTAGAGAGGTTTTGGCCCACTGTTACAATGCCACGGTATGTTTGGTTGATGATTTATTCACACCCAGTTTCCAGCCTGCTGTGAGCTCCCTCATTGCTTTAATGCAGCTACTCTACCATTCATAACTGTCAAGAACCAATTCATGGGGACTTGTGCTTATTAAGCACCCAAACTGGGCAGTGAACATACGCAGTTTTGTGCCTGGGAACATGGATAAACACTAAACTTTCCATCCATATAAACTGATCTCTGATGCTTTTAACGCCATGCAGTATTTTCACGTTGTTCTGAAGACACTGAGCCATGAGCTCCGCAGTACCCACTGTGCCCAGCCCGGCGCTGGCAGGTGGCACTGAGCCTGGCAGCCTCCTGCCCAACAGGGCGAGGGTGTTTCTGTGCTGTTCTGTGCTGGCAGAAAGGGACTCTCATGATCTTACATGGAAAGAGGAAGGACAGGCTCATCTTCCAGAGAGAGTGCTGTGCTTGGAGAAACAGCAATGGACTTATGTTGTTAAACAGTGCTTTCTTTGGGGAGGAGGAAGATTGCTCTGGCAATTAAAGGAGTAATCACAGTGGATATTTACCCTATTGAGGACAATATATCAATTCTCTTGGTCAAACACACCAACTGTGTAAATAATATAAAGAGAAAATGGGTTTTGAAAATAAAATATTACTTAACAAGTGCATTTATATTTTAATCTAACACTGCTAATTCAATAGAATCAAAAAGACATATTTGAATTGCAGGCTTTAATAGTTTTCCATGTTGAATAACATGGTAATATGATTTTTCTCCATTCTGTACACATAAGGAACATTCTAAAATGTGTAGGCACAATTACACAGCAGCAGTGTGCATGACATTTAATGCAAGCCTGGGAATAAAGCTGGTTCAAACCATTTGGTTTAAAACAATCATAAATAGCAATTTTAACATAATGATTCTAGGGTAGTATGCTTTGCTTGAATTGTGGGAAAACATAATATTCTGAGCACTAATTTAATTCAAATTAGCACTACTGTAAAATTAAGGTTCTGACCAAATACCAGGTAAATAAAGTTTGAGGTTGTTTTTGGGTTTTGTTTGGTTTTGGTTTTGTTCTGGCACAAAGGACTCAGTATTTTTCTTGAAAAAGAAATTATTATAAAAAATGTCAGCAAGAATAATTGGAGGGTCAGAAGGTTTTTTCTTAAATGTTTGCTGATATTTAGCCCATCCCATCAAGAATTTCAAAAGAGGAATAAAATGGGACTATCTTCTGGGCAGCTTGATGTTTGTCTTTGCTGTCAAATGAAAGGGGATGCAATTCCATTCATACTGAGAAGATTAAAGTAATCCAGAAAATATGATAAACCAGAAGAATTCACAACTAGTCATATCAGACATTAAGAGATCTAGACTCCTTTACTGCATAGAGACTGACACATGGGGCCCTAATGAATCAGGGTTGTTCATTAATAGGAAATGTACTTTCCTACCAGCTCTTTACATTTTCATGAAGAAGATGTTAACACAAATAACTTCTTACTATTACCCCAAATCATGTCAACAGCAGTTAACTACACTACATTTTAACCTGATGCTGTAAACAGCACAGGCCTCTGCTTGCACTCAGGAGTATAACAGGACTACTCAGCATTACACTTGGGAGTCCTTACAGCAAAAATCCTACCAAAGGTAGCGGGAGAGTCATGAGATAGAAGTATGAGTGTATATGTAAGTTTTCCAATAGGACAGTTGCCCTAGAATATTAGTCATCACTCCTTTTCTACAGGACTTTCAGTTTGAACTCCTGGCTTCCTTTAGCATAAACACAGTGGACACAGGTTTTCGGGCTGTTAACATTTGCTTTGTGGCAATGTAATGCAATTAAATTTAACTAGCCTTGAACTGGCAAATATATACAGTGTTTGGGCTTTACCTTTAAATAAAGCTTACTGCTGCTCCAAAGTAATCAAAATCTTCTGCAAATTCAGAAAAAAGTTTAGAGTACTTTCATCTCTAGATCTGTTTCCATGGTTTAGAAATACCTGTTCTTTGGGAAGTTGAGGCGCTGTGGAACACACCCCTGGTCCCTTTCGATGTATTACACTGAATGTTTTGTGTTCGTTTTTCAGTGAGGCAATTCAGTATTGTCTTACTCTTCCTGAATATTTACTGATTACCCAGGGATTATATAGGATGAAAATTTAGGTAGAACCAATTCTACCTTTTCCTATAGAGATCACATCTGGTGTTTGCATCCAACACTCTTAGTTTTACAGATAAACACGTCAAAACACCTGAGTCCAACTTGCTCTGTAACAAACTGTCCTTATGTCTTCCTTATCAGATACTTATATCTCATGATTAATGCAATGTATATCTGCCCTCAAATATAGGAATGCAATGAAATGAAAAACAATGGGTAGTAGTAACTTACAGTCTCCAAATTATTTAACCATTTCTTGTTGAGAGACTTAACCTGGGAGACGTAACCAACAGTTAATTAAGTAATGCTATCAGGAACGGGAGGAAAAGAAGCTCAGCAGGCCAACCAGTGCACCTCTGCACTTTAAAGAAGGGTCTGTTATAAACAAGGTATAATCTGTAAATTTTTGTATAACCTGTTTCTTAAAAATTATGACAATTACACAGCCTCCTGAAATAGCTGCTCCCATCCCGCAATTAGCATTACAGAATGAGATTGCTGCTTTCCTTATAAATAATACAAATCTCATTTGCTACACACTATAAAGCAGCGTATCTTGCCCTGTGCTCAGCGAGCACAGGGAACGACTGGTCACTGTCGCATCACAGCAATCATTTAGAGCTCATAGTATTCACCTCTCAGTCTTTCCTCACCTAAGTAAATCCAGGGGTTTCAAGGGGGTTTCTTTGTTCTGTTTCTTAACTCTTTGATTAGTCCACATTTATCTTGACCAAAACTCAGACAGGGTATTGAATCTCAGATCTCACACTTCAAGGAGTAATTTTCTTCCTCGTTCTATATCTGAGGGTCCTGATCAGCACCCTGAAATTACACCTTGTTTTTCTTTTCCCTCAGTACTTACCAAGATCTTTTGAATTCGAAAGTTAAATCTCCCAAGCGCTTGCAAACTCTTCTTGATTAGTGTCAGCCAATATCGTTTTAATGGTATCTGCTGCTACATCATCAGAAAGTAGAACCAAATCCACGAGACACCTTAGGAAGCCTGTTGTGTACATCGCTGAGTTACCAAACAAAGCATTGCTATCTTCGAGTATTTTTAAACATTTATGTAAATGTTGTACTTAGCTTCATCCTGTTCACAGTTTCTTACGCTACAGTCTGTATATTTTAAGCATAAAAATGACATTTTAAAACGTGCAGTTTTTTCTATTTCAATCACACAGAAGATTAGAGTTCTTTTGTGAATGAAGAGAAAGGAAATAAAAGGCAAGGCATAGCTCACCTGCATTAAAAACTGATGAAGGAAGACACAAATTAAAAGGCAAGTGAGAAGGTCATCAACAAGCAGAATGCCAGGAAATACAATGGATAAAGCCAATTCTAAAGTCTCTCCGTAAGACTGATCGTAAACATGACCAATTAAAATTTCCTACAGAATTTTAAAAGGCAGAAGGACTATACAATAAAGGTAACAATAGTTTTGCTTCTACGTATAATTTGAACTCTCAACTCCCATATAATATGCTTGTTTACTGGAGGGGGAAAAAATACTTTTTCCCTTACTCTTCCATACTTGAAAGATTAACAACACAAATAGTATGAATAAGGCTTTTCCTTGATTACTTAACACTGCTAATCATACCTCAGGGCCTTGTGTTTCCCCAGGGGCTGAAATGCAGCAAGGCCTGCATCCCCTCCCTTTGTAAGCTGGGCTCCTGTGAGACACTGGGCGGTTACTGACTCAAACACTCAACCACTCCCAGGTGCGCCCATCACCGGAGGCCACAAACTGGGGGTTGAGCTAGATAACGGAAGAGGCCAGTAAGTAGCATATCCTGAGAGGTGGGATAGTGCTTCTTATCATGCCAATGTCCTCCCTAATGGCTCAGGTGTGAAAACTCCCCCCTGGGAAGTACCAGGGCATACACAAATATCCTTCTGATGGGTCCTAATTGACTCAGCTCTGCTCAGACCATCACGACTCCTGAAGTGTGCTGTGACTCACAGAATAACATCATCCAGTGTAAAACTCCCCGCCCCAGGGGAGGTACCTGTGCATTCCCATCTGAACCTGAGCGTGCTCACCCACTGAAATTTGCATTTCATGGGCTTCCCCCACCCCTGATGGTCAAGACTGACCATCAATTCTCGTTGAAAGATCTACTGGTGGTGAGATCTTTCTACTGGTATCCTTTCTTTCTTTTCCTTGTATATTTTCTTAAGTGATACCTTTGTGTTTTCATATTGCTCAGTTGCTGTGGATAATAATAACTAAAGCAGCCACATACCTGCTTTCCACTGCAACCAAATTGTTCTAAAATAAACCCTACAGATACATATTCACAAACACTGATCATTTAGTGTCGCTTTACTGTAATCTGCCCCAAGGGATCTATGAACAGGAACCTGGGTTACCCTCGCCTTCAGGAGCGAGTTGTAACACCTCCACTGAAGACACCCTCCTTCCCTGCTGGGTCTCAGACCGCATAGCCCTGGCCTTGTGCTCTGCCTATTCCGTTCTTGCTCATGCATTCTCAAGTTTCAGCTGTTCATCGGAAGGTGAGTTTTTATTTATCAACTTAAGGCCCACAAAAGCAGTGTGACAAATTGCAAGTAGTGTTTCTACATCCTTCCCCATGACAGTACAGATAGGTGTATTATATATAAGAATTTTCTTGATTATAGTGTTGTGCCTGTCCCAAAAAGCTGCCCAGAAGCAAGGCTTTAGATTCTTAAATTATTTCTCCTATGCTTTACACATACATCTCCATATTTCTTGAAAAATACCCTTCTGGTATGGGAGAACATCAGGTAAGCAGAGCATAGTTAATACCAACTTTAAATATGAAGAGATTAGCACATCTCTACTGTACTCAAAAAGAGAACTATATTTGGTCATACACAATGGTGGAGAGGGAGGAATCTTCACTCCGGCAAATTCAAAGGCAGAAGGAAGATGAACTTTTTCAACTTGTGTGAAAATCCCAAAGAGACTAAACAAGTCACCAGAGATGGAAAAGTATTTATCTATTGCCTGTATGTATGAAGGCAGTTTTCTCCATTAGTGCAGTGTACAATGAAACTAGAATAAGTATACACACTCAGAGGACATGCAGATCAGATGGTTAATCTGTCCCCTTGAAAAAAGTCCTTGTTCATGGCTTAGGTCTCATGACAAGAGAAGGGATAAATGTTCCAGAGCTCCTGTGCAGGTCTCTCCCACTGCCTTGTGCATTCAGCCTCCACGCTGACAATCTTTGCCAGCTCAGATGAAACCTGGAATATTTTTGTAACTATTGTGTTTTGACAGTGTCAGAGTTGACTAATGTAATAGGTAGAAAGTAGAGAGACTAATAAATCCTATTAAAAAGTGAAGTTTCAGTCCAATAGCCAAAGGTGCATGAGGTAATGTATCCAGAGCTCTCAGTCACAGCCTCCTTTATTATGGCCTATTTCCACCAGTCTAATCTGAAATGAATGCATTAGGTTTTGTGTTCTTAGCACAGTTGCTGCCAGTGTCTCTCTGCCCTTCCTCCTGATTTGCTTGGTAGTTTGGGAGCCTAGAGGAGGGGGGGATTAAATTGGAAAATATAAATAACAAATCAAAAATTAAAATTGATTGGATAAACAATTTCCCTTAGACTGTTTCTTAATAAGTGATTGATTTTTTAATCAATATTCATTATTTCTCAGAACATACCAAACTGTTTATTGAATAAATGAACGGCTGGAACTACAATGACATGAAATCAAATAGGTGAACCAATTTCTTTAATAACATGGGCTGAACAGGCCACCTCATCTTACCTGGTTGAAACTAGAAGTCAGAAATTCAACACCATTGAGTAAGTGATCCAAATAAAGGATGCAATTTGTTTTCCTGTTTGATACGCACAGGTGTATAGCCACATGCTGATTTGTGCGATATTTCTAAATTACTGTTGAAAGTTTCCGTCTTTTTGATACACCTTTTGTGTTCCTTCCCACAATTCTTCATTAGTCAGCATACTGCAAAGCTTCTGAAATAAAAATCAGATCTGAAAAATGAGATCTGTAAAACTGTTCACCGTAAAGTCTTCAGGCACGGCAAATGGATTTCTCTAATAAGTTTTTATTCACTTGTACTGGATTCAGTGGTACATATAAACTATATGCTACATCCTAATATATACTTCAGACTATTTCATAGTTTTGTTGGCATAATGTAAAAAACAATCTTTTGAGGCACAGGGGTTCTGAGGGATTTTTTTTTCAGTTGAAGAAAAAGCACTGGGGTACGAGATTGCCAAGAAATGTTTGCACATTTGTTTAAAACACAAGCAAGCTTTTTCATTTGGTTCTACATTATACAGATTGTATTGTTTACATGATCTTCAACTCACAAATTTCTTCCACTATGTGGAAATACTTAATTTTCATTTGTACTCAGAATATACATGATTCTTCTTCTTATGAAAAAATATAAAGTGTACTAATCAACTGTTAATTAATTTGTAGGATGCTCACTTTAACATCTGTTTTAACCTGTCACAATTAATCTAACATATGACCAAACAGCAATATAATTTCATTGTTCTAAAGAGATAAAAGTATGAAATAACCTGAGCAACAAAAGGAATCAGAAGGATAGCAGTTTCAGTTTGTACATTAATTCCATGTGTTCGTTGTTGTCACAATTAATTATAGAGAAACAAAGTATCTCATCTATTGTGCTATGCTGTCATCTACAATAACACTAATATAAGAAGAACTTTCATCAAACTCACTTTTGTAGATCACAGATTTTTGCAAACAGTAAAGGCCTATGGTTAAACCAGAAATCTAACCTAAAGTCTGAAACTTCCGATCTAATTTTGCTTTCAATTTCAATCTACCTTACCACACTGAAACACTAAACACTAAAGCACTGACTTCAGCTGTTAACACTAACATTGAGATTAAGAAAGTGTTAACTATTGAAACAAAGCTGTTTCCTCCTGTAATATATAAATATTCTGCAGGAATTCAAGTCCAGTCACCATTCTGTGTTACCCACATTTCTAGAGCATTCAGGGCTATCTGACATGAGTCATCAGCACTGACCAAAGCAACACTTTCCCCTAATTCCAAACATAAAATCCCAGGCAGTAATGCTCTGGATTTCTTCAGAGTTTTCAGCTCCCTTAGTCTGGCATTTCGCACTGTCCACTTTAATATACATCTACATGAGGTTGTTAAGGTCCAGGTGCCCTTTTGAAATGGAATAAAAGATTTTTCCAGTATGAGCTGGCTTAAAATGGCTGTGATTGTCCTCCCGGTTGAGGCAATAGCCTGGGCTATTGGGCAGAGCAGGCGGGAGATGCAGAGGCGGTTTGTGTCCCAGCGACTGGCCAGGAGATGGTGGCAGAGAGCAGCTCTCCCTCACTCCTTTTATCATGGTGATTTTAATCCTCATAGACCCCAAGGTCCTCTGGGCACCTCTTTACACTGTCACACAGCTCCCTTCTGACTTGTGCCATCAACTTACTTCTTATGTTTTAAGATAACATAACAAGCTGCAAACATTGGCTAATGCCCAGTTCATTCTGGTCGGACCTGGGCACTTGCATAAACGCACTCCAGACTGGATGCACTCAGCTCTCCCACATCTGCTGAAGAACCAAGTATCATCACATCAGTTTTGGCAGTGATAAAAATCAAACATTTTCTGGAGCCATTATTGCCTAAAATGTTAATGCAGTTTACTTTTTTCAAATGTGATCGATAGCAGGGGGAAAAGTGCTCATAAATTACTAAAGGCAAATACCATTCTATTAGCACTCAGGAGATTTTGCAACATTTGCCAGTCTCTGTTTTACTGGAAAAAATTAATTTACTGAAAGCCTAGTTTTTTACCTGTCTTTGTCTTTCTCTGTAAAAGAGGGATATTTTTATCAGGAGTCATTTAGAAGATGTAATTCTAATGTACTATAGCTATAGGTTTCAATTAATGTTCTACCACTCTGCCAGCTTTACATTCCACCATGTTTTATGAAATCATTAACTATTGTCATGTTTCTATTATGATACTATTAGGAAATAAAGAGATGTATGTAAATGGAGATGTAAAATCAATGTACGACGGTTACTAGGAGCAACATCTGTGCACTATCATACGTGTTTACACTAATTTTCTAAAGATTGTTCCATTCATTACAAAGCATGGTTACTTGCTGTGGCACAACCCTTATTTCCATGCATTTAGGGATTCAAGTAAAGAGAGGGTAAATGAGAGCCTAATCAATATCACTTTTCATTTTGCTTCTAATGTGCTGCCTTTCCCTTTCCTTTCTTCATGAACAAATCCAAAAAAGATCCTGACGTTACAGTCATAAAATGTAATTCTTCTGCAGAAACACAGACAATAATGCTCTCTGTATTCAGGCGTATTGCATATTCTAATGGCATTTGGCTAAATTGAGTATGGATTTAACATCAAAGGCTTCATGAATTTTTCAAATGAGATATTAAAGTCAATATTTCAAGTGAAAGATATTTCAATTTAGTTGCATACACAACAATAAAAAACTTATACAAGGCAAAGGTACTAGTGACTGTGGCAGTATTAGTTCATTCAGGAAATTATTAGTTTATAAGAAAATCAAACAGAAGGTTGGGATATGGCAATGACACTGAATAAATCAGACTAACTGATACACACTAAATGTACTTTATCTCTTGGACTCTGAAGCAGAACTTGCTACTGGCATGTTCAGTCCTTCAAGGAGGGCTTCATTTGGGACTATTTTGTTTATTCATTTTGTAAATTTGAATAGTTTCATCAAGATTTGCATTCAGAACCTCAGAAATCTGCTTATTTTCATCTCTGAAATGGCTAGGCTTACTGTATGCAAGAAAACCTCCAGATCTTGGGTTTTTTTTTAATGTCAGTGCATTTTGCTCCATTATTGTCAATGTTTGTGCAATGCTGCCTGTGGTTTCCCACTGCGTTACTGAACGTTCAGACCCAGTGCCCACAGAAAGTCCACCGATAACTTGTGTGTCCTGGCAGAAATAAAGAGTTGCAAACACCCCCACACAGAGACTGATCATTCTTTTCCTTTCCTATTGCAGGCACTTGGAATGTAGCACAATGCCCATTGACTCTGTAAGATCCTGTATTACGATGTGCTGACTGACCCCCGAAGAGCACAAGCATTGCACGCCCTGCCACTCCTGGGGGAGCTGCCGGCACCTCACACACACACAGGCAGGGACCGCTCAGGCAGCCGCAGTCACAGGGATGAGGTGCTGCTCCAAGAGCAAATACATCACTTGTACACACACTGGATAACAGCAGCTACAAATATATACCCCAAAGATGCAATGATTACTGATTTTACTAGTAATACTTTTATTACTAAAAACTAAGTATACTACTAGGAAATACAGAAATACTGTATTTCTGCTGCTGCTACCACTACAAATACAAAAACCTTTGCTATGTACATGACATTTCTACAGAAGCCCCCAGCCAATTTTTGTGAGTGCCTAAAAGCAGGTGGGAGGGCAAATCTTTTTTGGTACCAGAGGAAAGTTGCACTGATTTAAAACTTTGATTATCAGGTAGTTTGGGCCTACAAATTACTACAAAAAATGGATCCTAAAAGCACTTCCTTGAAACCAGCAGGTTGTTTGTCTCTACAATGTTCACCTGAAGTGTTTCCACTTACTGTGAGAGCACTCCAAGGACCCAGAGAAAAAACAAAGCTGGCGCTAACTAAATGTTCAACCACTAGTTCTGCTGCTGTGGAGGGTACTGGACAGACAGCACATGCTGACCTGTTGTTCAGAACTAAACAAAGCCAGTAGCCGTGTGGGGAGCACTTGCAGAGACTGACGCATGCCATCTTTCCCCCATTCAATCTCTAATAATTTGTAGCACTGTTTAATTTATCCGGTTTGCACCCTTGTAGGCCCTGGTGTCCTCTCTGTTCGCCCCAGAGCCTGTCTGAAGTTCAGTGTTCAAAGCGCTCCAGCATTTCCACAGAATGGGAAGTGCCGCCACCTCGAAGGCAATCAGTCAGGGTTAAATGCCATCTGCAGGACAGTACTCTCACAAAAAGCATTTCTTGCAGTAACAAAGGTAAGGCAGATGCTTTGTATGGTTAATAAGATCCAATAATAACTAGAATTATATTCTCAAAATTGCCTCTGGGGCTGGGGAATAGTTTCCTTTTCTTCTGCTGTGATTTCTGAGCATCTTTGAGATCGTTCTGAAAACTGCAGTTCACACTTAATGAGACAGCAGTGCATCCAAAAACTTCCAGTTGAAATTATTGAAATTTTGATCTTTTTTATGGCATGCCATAAAATTACACTATTAAGAGGAAAGATTCCCTCATGATCTCTATTCACTCTGAGAATCAATGTTTAAGGAATGATCCTCTGACTTGAATCATTTCATGTTTTCCTTCTTGATTTTAGGAATGCACATAAAGCTGAGAGTACCTCTCTTGCAAGATCTGTGTCAAAATGAGACCTCAAATCACTCTTTAAAGCACTGCTAAATAAACAAGGAATATTTGGAGCTCAGATCAGAAGAGGAGACTAAGCTGTAGGATTTGACCTTGGACAAGCAAATGCTATGGCAATAATAAAGTCATTCCCATATCATGATGTACATAACTTTTCTGTTTATTGTAAGTTTCTATTGAAAACATATGAATAGATGATCCACAGAAATAAACTGAAGAGATCGTGCTACCTAAACCACATTTTTGACTCTATATTAACTGGTGATAATCTGCACTGATCCACACTGCAATTCCATTGCAGATGTTGCTGACATTAAGATCTATGACAAGGAAACTACGCCAAGAGCAGATTTTAACAGGTATTTCACATTAACTCAACAATATAAGCAGTGAAAAATGTCTTTCATGGGAGTTCAAGTTTTCTACTTTATTCTTTGCAATTCTATGCATGTTATTATTTTTATAAATAAGGAGTAACAAAAGTCCAGGTGACACACATTTGAGTTTCTCTCATTTCATAGGTTTCTAAAATTTTCTGATCTGCTCTTTAAGTTTCCTTCTTGCTGGAATCTAGAAGAGGAACTGCAACTATGTAATTAAACGGAAGCTGATGGCATGGGGAGGAATGGTTACACTTTCAGATCTACCATTCTTACAGAGGGAGCAAGCACAGCTGCTTTCAGACTTGTTAATACATTCTGTGGGGAATGGAAGCCTTGAAAAGGATTGTACTTCTGGGCATTTCCTCCCCCTCCACACAGCAAATGGAACTGGCAGTCCACCAAAGCTCTGAACATGCGCTCCTGCGTGTTGTAGCAGAAAGTGTGGCAGTTCATTAAGAGGAAATTAATGCTTTTGGGGCACCATGTCGGACCATCTTCATTACAGAGGCAAAACCAGAAGGGACGAAGGAAGCAGTCAAAATGCTGGGACAGAAAGGTGGGTAATGTGTGTATGACTAGGTGAAGCAGTGATAACTGGATTACCCTGCAATTCTTTTCCTTTCCATTTGTTACAGGTCAGGTCTACAGCATTAGCTCTCCATCTAGGTAGAAGTAAGATACACCAAGACCCTCAACAGATTTTTTTAGTCTCTATCTGGGAAATGCATTTATTATGAAGTGTTAGGTGATTCACAGCACCTGTGATAGTCTTCTAAACTAAGCTGAATTTTGTGTGCTTTCACGGAGTGACAAACCAGGAAATAACTTAAAAAACACCTTAGTCAGTAGAAATCCAAATAAAAAGTTCCATGCAGGTCATCTGAAAAGGCTTAAAGGCAACCAAAAATCAAGCTGTTTACCAGGCACACAAGAATAGGAACAACCTTAGTGCAAAGTATAATAAACAAATTCCTCCAGCAATGTGAACTGCACAGATGCTTTCTCCATCAATTCCTTCCAAACTCTGAAAGCCACACAGTACAAAGGAAGGCAACAGAACTTACCCAGCTTTAGTAGTTCAGCAGTGAGCTCCGTGTGCCTGTCCACCCACCTTCCCACAGAAAGGAATGTTACATGTCAGGAATGCGTCCAGTAATTATCTTCTAACACAGGAGCAATGCCAACAACATTCTGGTAATGGCAGCATTAATGCTAAAAGTTTACATTTTCAAAAGTGAAAACATTTACAGACACAATCTGGATATTTTAACTGTCATGGGTCTCAGCAATCTGATATCCCTCAGCCTCGTGGCCAAGGCATTAAACCACTGGTATCTATCTGCCACCAGAACAGATCTTCTCAGTACTTCCCTAAAAAATGCAATAATTAATCCACCAAAATTTGAAGAAGAAAAGCAAGGGCCATTAACAAATAAGAAACAAAGAAAAAACATACTGATTTTGCTAAAAATAGATCATGAAAATATTTTCTAGTCTAGGGTAAGACCAGAAACAACATAAGGCTGTAATGGTCTACAGTAATTCCAATTCATTGGACTCATTATAAATCCCAAAATACAGAGAATAACTTTAATCCGTTTTCTTGGTCAATTATTTCTCTTACCTGTCAAAACAAAGCAAACCAGACAAAAAAAGGGCAACAAGTTCACTTCCACATAGAAAGGACAAAGCATCTACTATACGAGTGTAATCAAATGCAGGTTTGTACCAGAAATAGTAATAGTACAGATTGGAAAAATACTTAAAAAACAAAAGTATTTCATGCAATTCCAAGGAAAATTAGATGAACGGCTGAGAAGGATACAAGTGTACACAATTCATTATACAGAATATGGTAACACTTGGCTAAAACTAGTGTGGAGTTCCTCACTTTAATGAGCACAGTCTTCACCCACAAATTAAAAATAAACAAATAAAAAAGATACGAGTATGACCTCACTTACTGGCAGTCGATCAAACTGCAATTTGTCTCAAGAGTTGGGAAGCCACTGCTTTATAACACATCAAGAACTTGTGCTTATTGAACTGATCTGAATAAAGTCTGCATTTTTTTTTCTGTCTACAGCAATTGCTTTTCCTATGAAAACATTTGGGGTTATGTAAATGACAACTTAATGGTTAAATGGAAATATAGCATGATGTTTAAAGTTAAATCATGCTCACTTAACTTTGGAGTATCATTGTACCATCGCTGAATAAAAGTACGTTTCCTTAAGCTGAGGGTTGCACAAGATACAGCTCACAGTCCAAACTCAGTGCAGTGCTGCTCATACTGACAGCAAATAGCTACACAGAACAGTCTAAATCTTTAACATACATGTATTACCATAACTTCAAACCCAGCAGTTTTCATTAATCATACAATGGCATGCTTATTCATTTACAGCCAGCAGATTAAAATACAGATATATTGTCCTGAACATCACAGAAATTGCAGGCATTCAGCCATTCTTTCAGAACAGCATTTGCTCAGCCTTGTTTCATCACTCAGCTACATATTTCAGATTATAAAAATTGGTAAAGATTCCAGCATAGAAATGGACAAAAAGGAACTTTCCAAGCTTGTGGACAGAGGTTAAAATGAAATAAACTACATTACCTGTTTTCCCTGATTTTTCAAATGCTGATATCACCTGTGTTTCATCCCTAACTACAGCTTTGTATGACTTGTGTCAATTCTTCTCACATCTGTCCTTGACAACTACATCTACCATAATCTGGAAAAGAAAATTTTAAAAAATTATGTCCTTTGGGTCCAAAACACAAGCCCCTTTTCTTCAATTACTCTTAGAGTAAGTTCCCTAATCTTGATTAAGCAGTATGTGTTGGGAACTTGTTCTATCCTGTGATGACTGAAGCTTGTCAAGGAGACACAATTCTCTGTTAAATTCTTATCACTTCCTCACTACAGACTATATGACATTGAAATGATTTGCAAGAATGCAAATTTGCAGCCAAATTTGAAATTACACCAAATTTAGTGACATAGTTGCTCCTCTCCAATCATATAATGTTTGGATATACCAATGTACACGGCCTTCTCTGGGGGGTTCGTACCAGTCATGAGATTTCTGGTATTACCTGTATTTTCCCAAACTCCCTAGAAATGGTGTTCATAATTTGAAAGGTAACATAAAGAATTTAACCTCTTAGTATGTTCCACTCCCCAAAATGCCCTGGCAAGAACACCAATGTCCAACATGCAGCCAGTGGGAGTAACGCTCAGAATTCTGCTTGACAGGAGAAATGCAGAAACAAAAGTCAGGCAGTCTAAGGAACACTTTTCAAGCAGTTCAGTCTCTTCTGCAAACACTTTCCATGCAGTTCTGGATCCAAGTAATTCCAGCATTGTCTGTTTTCTGAGAAGACCAGATCCTTAATGGAAAAACTGCTGCTAGCTATGTGTTCATTAGAATTGGAAATGGAGAGTCCCTCCTCTAGCCTGGAGCCGAAGGTGGGCTATCTGGGAGGCAGGGCTGAGAGCTTTTGAATACCAGATGAAGTCTATAGATACAAGTCTGGTGTCAAATGACAAGAGCCTTAAGCAGATGGATGACAGTGTGTGTGCACTATAGGCTGTTGTTAATTTACTAGGTAGAGATAATGCTTCTTTAAAATTAAAAATGAGTCATTGGAAAAGAGCCGGAGAGGCCACAGCCTGCAGATTTCAGGCCTCCTGGCAGGCCTGCATTGTGGGGGATATGTTTTTATAGAATTATGAAAATTAAAATTGCATGTTAGAGAGAAAGAAAATGTAATTGTTTCTCTTACTAGCTATTTAAGCTATTCATAGTCCAGATTTGTAAGTCAAAAGTACGTATTCAGTAAAATGGAATAAACTAGTCCTAGTAACTCACAGACAGGATATAGATGAGCAATGGCAAAAGTATATAATATTAATGAATTTTCAAGTGGCAAGATGTGGGGTTTACGTTTGTAACTATGCTTTCCTTATGTTAGCATGATCGTGTACCGAGTCCTTCCTTTTCACTATTGCTCTGCATAGGACTTTTCACTGCTGTTGGCTTATGTTAGAAATAGCACTTTTCCTCTGCTTTCATCTTGGGATGAGAATTTCATGTCATATCTCCTGCAAGAGTGTCAAGATATTTCCGTATTATAACATAGATGGGGCTGTCTCATTGTTCCCTTGCTTCAAATGTAAGACCTGACATCAGATTCAATGTAAAATTTCTATGAGAGTCCAGTTTGATAAAGAAGCAGCTTTTCACCAAAGGCAAAAAGGGGAAATGTAGAGAACAGGTATGTGGGGCTATCACTTCCCATGCTACCATTTACTGTGTTATCTAGAACTTACTGGGTCACTCACCATCATCTAAGTTTAAGAAAATAATGAAAAATTCAAACAATCAGCCATACAGAGAGGCTGGATCTGGCTGTCTGTGTAGCCAAAACTGTTCTTGATCCCTGAAGGTGTTTATCAAAGACCCTGTAAAACTTAATCCACTGCCTTACAACCAGACTCCAACAGATGTGAAAACACACTATAGGAAACACAACTGTAAACCCTAGATGATTCCTTTAATATTCTCATCTATCCAACGTAGAAATAACAATACCTTACAATTTTTCAGTACTTTTTGCCCCTCTGGAGGTTGGTGAATACACTCCTTTGGATACCAGTATCCCTAGAACCCCAGCTTAAAGACACTAAAGAGACAACGTGATACCTCAGTTAGTGACAGTCAGAAGAGCCCCATCCTTGTGACTCCCAGTCCCATCTCCCTGTGGCTGGAACACAAGGCTCACACAGTTTTTACCCCATAACACCAGTGCCCTGGTGCAGGAAGCCTGCTGCTCTGTTCCCACCCACCCTGTGCTGACTGAGCACCACTGAGCTCAGCAGCGTTACTGATGCTTTACACACACGTGAATGAGGGCAGAATTCAATATAACATATGTAAAGAGATGTTCTTTAAAGCTTAAAAAAAAGAGAGGAAAGAAGAGGAAGAATATGCATACAATGAATTAGCTATCCTGCATAATGTACTGCAATCTAGGTCACATATCAATATTTATGTACTGGGCACTGCCCATACAATATTGCACCAATTCCTGTCCAACAGTGACAGTGACAGAGACCTCTGTGCACCAAATGGCTTTCTTCAGCTTTAGAAAACTTCACGACAAAAGCATCTACCATAGAGACTTTAGTCCCAAACATGTCCAGGTATTTCAGTGCAGCAGCAGCTCTGTGAAAGCACCTCTCATTTCCACTTGAAGGTGAAAGGCTGACTTTACAAAAAAGTTTCTCTCTTTTTTTTCAGTCCTCTACAACACCACCTGTCTCATCAGCAGGACCCCTCTAAAGGGATGGGCCTCAAGGCACCTCAGTCCCAAGATTCTCCATGCCTCATTCTTCATCCACGCTGCTAGTAATGTACCATCACTGGCACAGTTACACCTGAACACTCTGGTGCTGCCAAACACCTGGCTTGATTTTCCACTGTCCAAATGAAAAATAAGCATAATCTGATTTTTGAGGATACAGCAAATGAGGGAGTTCATGACAAATTGTGTTGGTTTATGCAGAATAGTGATAATAAGATACAAATGAGAATTTTTTGCTTAATGAATAATACTAATCACGTTTCAACAAATGCTGTGCCCTTCTAATTAGAGAGAATGCATAAAATCAGCTTAATTTATTTGTGACTAGTTATACATAGTTTAAATATTTACTAGAGATTTACTATAACGTTTGAAATTATTTTAAACAGCTCTTGCAGTAACAGCAGACCTAGTGATGTAAAGCAGGTTACAATCCTAACTTCTGCCCTCCGTTTCGTTAGGCAGCATGTGATGTATACCCTCAGTTTTCAAGATGCAAGAGAAAGGATATTATTGATTTACATGCTAATTCTCCAACTGTTACTAATTTTCTTGATTCCTGCTTTCAAAGTTGCACTTCCAACATTCATCACTGTAGTACACTAGAGGGGCTGAGCATCTTTTTCAATAAATTACAGGAACTATGACTAATTATAGTGATATTAACTATGCAAAGTAATGTGTAACTTAAAATGGATACGTTTATCATTTCAAATTATGCTTTTGAGTCTTGATGGCCTAATACATGGATGCTTCTTTTTTTTAATACAGATTATGAACTGTGCTATATCTTTTTAAAAAATCTGTTTCACAGATATAGGCATACCTTGTAAAATTGATGAATGAAAATAAATAATTTACATTCCATATAATGTTTAGTGGGTAGAGGACAAGATTAGTACCAAGGGCAAGCAGGGTGACATCCTGATTGTTTTATCAAAGCACTCAGCATTCAGCTTGAACAGTGCCCACAGCATGTATTTGGCCCACAGGATTTGTCCCATATCCTTTATGTCTCCCAGTGCTGGAAAGCTTGGCTGACAATACCAGCAGCATCAAGCAGTCAAAGCAAAACCATAAGTGCAACTGGCCTTTGTAGTATGCAAAGCATGTTGCAAAGGCTTAAAATGCAGAAGCTTTAAAACAATGGCAATGAAGTTGTGCATGTGTAAGAACTCTGTATAGCAGCAGGGCTGTTTAGTGGCACCATATTGCTGTAGTTCTCCTTCCAGATTGGAGAAAATGCAACCTCTGTTATCTTGGTCATTTTTGTATTACCCACTATTTGCTCTTAGTAAGTAAATGAAATTGAGGAATAACATAGACTGGTATGTTGCAGAGACATTGCCAGGGAAACTAAAGCAGTGCAGATGGACAGTGCCAAATTTCTCTACAAGATTTGCAGAAATTGAACACCAGAGATCAAAGACTTTGGCCAGACCCTTCCATATAGTTAGAATATTATTTTCCTCTATGCCAGAACAGTCTGTGTGTTATTCTCTTAAATCAAAAACAAAACCAAAAACAAAACAAAAACCCCAACAACAACAAAAAAACCCCATGCAGACATCTCCAGGGGTTTACCAGAGGAACATCTGCCCTCTGGACCTCTGCCATTAGCTCCCTACTTTGCCAATACATCCACTTCTCTGAGTATTGTGGTGGATGCTCTTGTGCTTGTGTGATACTGTCCTTAAACACCTGCCCCTTTCCTGGGGACATTTACCCTTCAGAGCTGCCTTCCATAGGATCTGATCATTTGTTCCCTTAATCTGTCCAAGCTGAATCTCCTGAGGTCCAGAGACTTCACTCTGCCACTCTCCTTCCTCATTTTTCTCACAATATTGAACTCCACTCTATCATGGTTATTACAGCCAAGGCTACCACTGATTACCATACCCTCAACCAAGCCTTTATGGTTAGGGGACAGCAGCAGATCCAGCTGTGAATCACCCCAGATGGCCTTTCCAACACCTGTATCAAGAAATTATCCCATCCACCTTCCAGAAATCTTTTTGACTGCTTATCTCCCAATATCTGCCCTTTCATCAGGTGCCAATTCTTCCAAAGGTACAGGAAGTGTAAACTGATGTTGCCTTAATTACAATGCCTTCAAAAATTACTCAAAATTACTAGTATTTTAGCATTCTCCAATCAGGTAGCTGCAGACAGCAATAAGATATCCCCTTAGCCTTGTCTTCTTAAGACTGAGCAAATCCAACTCTCACCCTCTCCTCGCACATAATGAGCTCCAAAATGCTTCATATATAGTGGTTCTGATTACTAAAAAAATTTAATTCAAAGAAGCTTTGGTAGAAGACAATTCCTGAGACTATTTAAAATCAGAAGTGAAAATCACTTACTAGCATCATTTACAATTTTAAAGCACAGCTCACAGCTGTCCTAGTTATGCTCTTATCAATCTCTTCTGGACAAGTATTCTCAAGTCCTTTTCCTCATCTAATGTTTTCTAATTCTCCTCTCAAGAAAATTTACTCTCAGGAAGTCATTGAGAGTTCACAATCTAATTAAACAAAAATGCTGTATGACAAAATTTACCACAGATGCATCCACCACACTCCTTAAGTAGAGCTCAGAGATTCTCAAATTTGAAAATTCCTGGTCAAAATTTAGGCCATTTTAGAAACTCTTCAAATAGTATGTCCAAAGCAAGGAATAATAAGGTTCTGTCCTTGTAAAGTCTTATAAATCTCAACCATTACCACTGGCACTTAGAACAAACTCATAGCTTTAACCAGCATGAAAGCAATGAACAGTTTGTCTGCAATTCAGAACATTCCACATGGCTGGTATTAAGGATGCATTTTGCTCTGGCAATTAACTTTCACTTTTTACTTCTCAGGGAAAGGTGTCAATCTAAAGTTCATAGTCACTGAACTACCATCAGGTGCAAAATTCCACACCACTTTAAAATTTTGCTCTTTGTAAATAGTAACTTTTATGTCATGTTTCATGCTTTTATTACTATAGTTACCAAAAAAAGAATTTCAGCCACGGAGATCAGAGTCCCAGATGCCATGTTGGCTGTTTTATGGTTACATGAAGTCCAATGAAGTGGTTTTATCCTGTACCCTATTTCAGTAGTTCTTCATTTCAATTTAATTTAGCCATGAAATTAAAAAATGTAAGTCATTCATGTTTAGGTCTGCTCTGTTCTACTCTGACCAAAATTCTCAATATTGTGGCACCAAATTTTTTCCCCCAGATATTCCATTTTTTTGACCAAGGAAAGGTACAATAAGACTGCAAACATATAGTTGAAAAACAGCTGGAAGTCTACAGCCTTCTCTCCTTTTCAATATACATTAATTTAGAAGACTAACAAATGAATTTGCCTTGCAGGGTGGAAGAAAGCCAAAACACTGCCATAATTTTATTCTGTGCAGAGAAGCAAAGTTCTTATATTAGAATAAGAATAGACAAGGATGTGGAGGCACAGTATGACACACTACAGACATGATCCTTTGGGGTCCAGCTGCAAACAGCAGATCTGTGTGTTGCATTTTTGAGGCTCCTAATTGAGACCCCGAATATCAGGCATGGAACTTGGCCATGTGGAACGACCATCTTCTCTTACGTTGACTACTGCTACCCACAACTGCTAAGCTATTTCCTAATTTTTTTAAGCTTTCCCAATTTTTCCAAGATTTTTCTAATCTTTTCCAATCACTTCACAGTCATGAATGCACAAAGCAGGGGGAATGGATGCTTAGGATTCCTGCTTCTCTTCCTCCTCATTGCAAATTCCTGTAGATTATTGCTGATGAGACATAACTGATTAATCCCCAAAAAACACTGAATGATTTCAAGGGTAGTGATGCACAACCTGTATCAATGCTTTTATTTTAAGCCTCAAAGATACACAAACTGATATTTAAAGAATGCTTTCTGGAGAATTTGTAACATCCAAATCTCCCACATTGAGAACAGTGAGGTTCCATGAAAGGAATGAAGAAATACAGCCATTTAAATTGTTCAACATCATTAAAATGCTCCTAACTAGCTACTCCTAGAGAAGAATGTCAGCCTCACAGACAAAATATTAGTTCCTTCTTAGGCAGACTTTAAATAAGGTTTAAGTGGGATATCAGTGACTGAAATATGCTCATTTTTCCTTAGCTTCTCCAGAGAGGATTTCCTGTGATTCTAAATAGGAATAGTCTAAGGGCTTTGACTCAACTGTGGTTTTGAACCTCAAGGAAATAGGCTCTCTTCCCTAATGTCTTTCTATCTGATATTAAGAGATGTTCAGTTGCCTGTAATTCTTTCATTGGCCACTATCAGATTTCCAGAGGTGCTGTGAACCAGACCTCTGGCCTCAGGGGGAGGGGAGTATGCTGGAAGATTGTATCTACGTACAGTCCAACATCTTCATCCATTACATATTGCACTGAAAGGCCCCAAAGCATCAGTATGAAGTGTCCTACACAGCAGAAAATCTCAGGCCCATTTCCAGAAGCTGCTGTGCAGAAGAGCAGCTGTGCCCAAAGGCCTGAGCAGGTCCATCTCTGTGCTCTGCACAGGTGCACTTTCAGCATCACCCAGAACTTCAGTTTAAAATATATCAATACTTGAGATTAAATGATACCTCAGTGTCATGAGAGTAACCACACTACCCATGTGCATTCACAGCACGGACTCCAGGACACTCCAGTCCAGTTGCTCACTGCTGCTCATCCCATTTAGCTTGCTAATTCCAACTCCTACTAAAACAGCAGGAAAACAACACCCTAACTTGCTACAATTCATTTCTATATCACTGAGGCCATTTCAGCTCACTGAAATGTTCATTCAGAGAAGTTTTCATTACTCTTTGGTTAATGTGGCAGTTAATGTCCTTGAGCTCTGTGTTCCTGTGTCCGTTTAAAAATGTGGAAAAAAATGGGTTGCCCTTATTTAGGATACAACCTCAGAGTTGATCATTTGAAAAATCTTCATTTGCAATTGCTTGGGTGGGTAGAGAAACCATTTCCTGAATGATGCTTCTTGCCTTTCAGATTCATCTCAGTATTAGAAATGAATGTTAACTCTGGATCAGAGTTCTTTAATAAAACAGCACAGCAGTAAACACCAAAAAAAAGAGTTTCATGCTTAAGGTATTACACATTAGAAAACATAATGTTCTATCAATGTTTCTTGCTGTTTTATACTTACCTGATAAATGTTGGACTTTCAATCCCTTCTATGTCCCAAGCATTCATTACATTTACACATTTTACAGTTCTCTAGTAATTTTGCAATACATTTTCCTGAATCAGCTGATGACATTTAATGGAATGTTTAAGACACAATATAAAACCATAAATGCTTTTGCTTATTCTGGGGGAAAAAACTGTGCATGTAAATTGGTTTTCAAATTAAAAACTATGTTGGTGTACCCAGCATTTTTGCTTCTGCTATACATATTAAAATATAACTAAATGCTTCTTATGCAATACTGCAGCATAAGTACAAATAACAAGCTTTTGTACTTTACAAGCAAGCTATATGATTAAGGAGCTATTAATGAAGTGAAACAAAACCTCAGTGCTAGAATGTAATAGTCCATGAAATTCTTATGGGGAGAAAGAGAATCTGCAGTGAATAAATATTAACCTAAATGCCACAGAAAACATAAAGCAAACAAGAAAAGAAAGCATTTTTAAAGCCAAAATTTTGGTAAAAACTGCTGACTACTTAAGGAAAGTCTATTTGCATACCACAGGGCTCCATCTGCTGTGGAAAACACAGGCTGCAAGAATGATTTAATATTTAATAGAAGTAGTGGCCGTTGTTAATTATAATTTGCACATTTACAAATCAGCACTGATAGCAATACAAATTATGAAATATAAGGGTGTTATGCCGGATACTGGGGAAAATAAGATGACAGACAAAGTTAATGGAGTATCCCTAACAACAGCTCTGTCAGAACACATCAGAGAACTAATCCAGTTACAAAGAGCCTGCAATGGAAAATCTATTTAAAATATTAAAATGCTGTTTGGTAAAAGCTTTTTCATAGTGCATTTTACTTAAACAGTTGCTTATTGCTCATGGGTCATTAGCTGTACACCCAGATGCATTCTGCAAACTGCTGTTCGAAAGAACAGTAGAAATTAAATAAGAAATAGATTTCTGCAGCATTTTTCTTGAAATCTAGAATCATCTTACAGCAGATACAGGCAGAAAAGTACTATCAGCTACTTCCAAGACAGGTGCTGTTGCTGTTACAATAACTAGATATCTCCTTTCCTAAAAAGAAGTAACACGCTATAGAGAATTTGACTCATTTGAAAAATTTTCCAATGCCCTGGAAGGCACTCCAAATGGATTGAGAGACCAATATGCAGAGCAAGTCACTCAAATACCATAAACTTGGTTCTAGTTTATGACTTAACATTACTTCAGCACTGAAACTATAAACTGACTTTTATTTAGTAAAAGCACAGAAATTACCATTGATTGTTTTCATTAATCTGTTTTCTCATCATCGTGTGATATAGATTACAGATAGAAACCATTAATGCTTTAATAGCAACTCTGCTCACCGAGTCGTTCATGCTGATGATGATTTCTGTTGTAACATCAGGGAGGTGGTCTGCACTATAAACCATTTAATTCAACAGATAGCGTGGCCTTCGTGTCACCTACTGGGTACAAGGCACAAGCCTGTAATATTCCCAGTATACAGTTCATTGTAATACATTTAAGGTAATTGTGCTCCTATGGCACAGACAAATCGTATTTAGTCTGCAGAAAAGGACACAATACCTGTATCCTTAAAGTCCAACAACTTCTTGGTTTAAAAAGCACATACTAATCTGAAATCTGCTCATGGGTCACCCTGGACTGATCCAGCAGTGTTCAGCTCACAGATTCTGTGGGAAAAAGTCAAGAGTACCACATTTTAGCTGCAGCTTCTTTTGTCCATGTATTGGTTTTCTTTTATTTTTGTCCACAAAAGCAAGGATGTGGAAGTAGGCAAGATGTCTCTTACTAGATGGAAACAGTCTGTGGAACCAAAACTGCTGTTATAGGGGCACAATACAACAGCCATGGCAGAACCATGAGCCTACAACTATCTTTCTGCTCCTTCTGTTTCAGTGAATACAGTTTGTTCTCTGATCAGAAGAGCTGCATTTTGTCTCACCTTGTTACTAATACCACTAGCTGGAAGTGTAAACACCATTAATGTTTGTTCTACTGAGTGCAATTTAAGACATGCTTAGATATTTTAACTTGAGTTATACAGTGGCAGTTCCCCTCCAAAAACTGTTATTCTTGAGCATCAAATGAAGAGCAGTATTTCAGTGTTAAAAACCATACAGTCTGGTGCAGAATGAGTATCTGCCCATTTTCACCTCATCACTTCCTTCCCTTAGTTGTGCATTTCTATAAAGAAATCACTCTCACACATCCATGACTGCAAAGACAGGAAAAAATAGGTTTTGCTATTTCTGACTCTGAGACTCTATTTATTGTGGTGCAATCAGAAAGGTGATTATAATATTACCAAAATTAATGCCCAACAATTGCATAATGTACTCATGTTTGGATTTTTTACCAACCTATTTCCTTGTGGGTTTTGGGGTCTGTAAGGACAACCAGATCTTTTACAAGATGGGGCTGGTGGGGGAGACAAATTATCCAGAGCTTTAGGCAGCCTGTTCTAAGCAAGCTGCCAAGACCTCATTTGACTGCTGATGTCCTAGCCTATAGTCGTTGAGGGCAATCTCTGCTTTTTGTTAGGCAATAATTCTGCTTCACAAAGAAAAGATGTTGCAAGACACAACACTGATTGCTGCAAGTTCCTCTCTTTTGCAAAACACAAAAATCTCTGATTAGCAGAAGAACTAAGAAATGAAAAATAAAGATAAAATGGGTAAAGCACAGAATGCAGTTCTGGTTTATGAAAACCAGACCAAAATAACATCCCTTTCAGATATTTTTGCATTTCTTTTGTGTCATGCCAGAAGTGCACAAGACACATAAAGACTATTTTAACACATGGGTGAAAATGCCCTTGTCACCAGCAGCTCCTCAGACCACTACAAAACCCAGCTCACCTGAGCTCAGTGCACGAGTACTATGCAAACAGGCCAAAGAAGAAACACAGCAAGAACATGAAATATCTTTTCGGCATGGTTAGTGGTGCAGTTCTTCAGCAGCTGTTACTCAATTCGGCGCTGTTATCTCTATTTATACTAGAGACTGTTTTTTCCTTCAGCGATCTCTGGGGTCAAGACATCAGAAAAGCACAGAAAAATCACCCACTGTTTTTCCATTGTGTCAAGTGTTGATCTAGTAAGCATATGAATTTACATCCTAAATCATACAAAAATACCATAAATTATTTACTAAACCATCATTATTTCATATACACTGGAAACAAAGCAGTGAACAATATTCTGTAGGGGGTGAAGAAACAAGAAAATCAAATTTCCTACAGGTAACAAGTACCAGCACAGTCTGTGTTGTTCCTCCTGGCCTGCCGAGCCTGTGTCATTTTAACATGCACATGCTCATTTATTATGTTACAGGTCAGATCAAACAGCCACCCAAATTGCAATTTCTATAGCTGAAATAATATATAACTCACATTTATTCTTCAGAAATCTCTTTTGTAGTAATAATTTTCACTCTGGGTCAAATACACACTTTGAAAAACACATCTAACAAATTTATGGGTTTTCCTCTGAAGTCAGCAAAGCATTTTCACACAATAGTCCATAATGACTATAAAGGACCTGCTCTGTTTACCAGGCATTGTAATTTCTTGCTTAGAAAACAGGAAAATAGAAACACATGTAGAAAATTTCCTTCCCTACTTGGTCCCTTGATAGTGGCACAAAAGGAATAACGGTTGCATGGATGGTGATGTGTCCTTTTGCATAATTACACTGTACTTGCCCAGGATAATGAAAGGTTCTGTGATACAGATACCACTATTCCCTAGTCCTGCAGGTCAGACTTCCCTGAGAGGTACCTAAATCCCTAGTTCCAGCATCTACACTTTGTTGTAGAGAGTAAGTTAAGCAGCCAGAATGAAACTTTCTGAAGATTGACAGTTTTCTGCAGAATGACAGACAATCAGCTCCCTGGCAATTCACAGTAACGTGGCATCCCAAACAAACAAAAATTTACATAATTCTTGCTATAATTACTTTGGGGATCCTAGAAAATTCTGGAATGTCTCATAGCTGGAAAAGTATAAGGAGTGGCCAATGATAAGAAGTTAGTGAAGAAGCCGGGCTTGAACAGTGGCAGAAACTGGACTGGAATGTTGGACTTGAACACTTCCTGGAGGCCGCAGAGTGCTTTGGATAAGCCTAAATTAGGATGAGGTTTAGCTGAAGTCAGTTCAGGTTAGATATGAATGGTGTTCTAAAGGCAAAAAGCTCTATGAGCCCCTCTCAGCTGAACCATCTGGACCTGTGATAACTGTATTTTAATAGTCTCTTGAGTAGCAAATATTTTCTCCAAATTTCTTGCTTTAAGTTTACCAATATAATGTTTTTGATCTTTGCAACAGAACCCAATGTGAAATTTTGAGTTATGACACAATATACTTTAAAATACTAAGGAAAAATAAAGTTGCATTAATTACATTCATAGGTTGTTTTAAACTTGCAATGTGTGGAGGGAAGACTGGCCTGGGCTCTTCATTTCACTGCAGCATACCAAGGAGAGAGACACAAGGGACAGAAGAGAGTCTTCCATTCCAGAAGTGGAAAGTACAAGCCTGAGCTTTCAGAGTGTCCTATATTATGCAAGATTACAAACTCAGTTTGAAGCCATTGCCCCTTGCCCTATCAGCACATGTCCTTGTAAAAAGCCCCTCTCCTGCTCTCTTGTAGGCCCCCTTTAGGTACTGGGAGGTGCTGTAGGGTGTCCCCTGAGCCCTCTCTTCTTGGGCTAAAAACCCCCAACTCTCTCAGCCCACTTCATACAGCAGGTGCTCCAGTCCCCTGATCTTTGGAGAAGTTCTGTTCCAATTTGCAAAAAGAATATAAATACTATTACCTGACAGATAATGTTTTAACTAGGCACAGATGCATGTGGGTGAGGAAAATACGGCAAAAAGAGAGGTATCCAACTGGAAAAAAATCCCAGAATGTACAGCAACATAAAAGTATGGCTGTCAAAAAAGTGACTCTTTATTATTGCCAGCAAATTTCATCTACATGCTTATTGATACCTCCACCTCTCATCCTTATACTACTGCCATACAACTCCAGTCATGACATTCATCCACATTGTTTATTTGTGGCATCCTTCACTTCCTAATGGATCTTTTCTCTTTATTTAGATCCAACATAAAAGCATCCTTTCAACTTTGTTTTTAAAGAGGAAAACAATTTCCCCCAACTGAATCAATTAAACATCTAATATAGGTGTCTAGATTAGTGCTTCAGGGTTTTTATATAGGCAGGGAGCATTCAAAGGCACAAAAGAGCTCTGAATAATCTCCTTGAAGTTCCACTAAAATGTTATATGCCCATAAGTCTGCCACTTACTCCACACACCCAGAGCTAGACCCCTAAACAGACTTTGAAAGGATGGAGTGAGATTTTCAACAGCATTGACCTAACTTTGCTGCAATTTAGGTCATAGGAATTTTACCATTAACTTAAATGTGACCATTTAAGGCAATGCAAAGTGCTTCTGCAAATACAATCTGTAACCTCCTTTAAATTGATGGTTCGGAAAACTGGACCAAAAAAAGAGTAGCTTTACAATCTTTGCTTATTTTTAAATCTATATATCAGCCACATGTGAACACGATATAGTCTGTGAACATGTAAGAATAAATGCATGTATACAAATAAATGAATTTTTGTATTGACAGATTATTTGCCAAGTTAAAGCCAAATGTGATTTGAAATTACCATGATATTACACTGAATAAAGAGGATTTATAATGGAAATACTAAAATAACCTCTGTAATAGTGATCCTACTAGGCACTGCTGTAATAACATATATTTCACTCTTTTCAGTTAGTGCTGTTCTCTCCTTCTCCGAATGTTTGAGAACAGTAAGTGAAATGTT
>JAOXXN010000120.1:17872253-17898042 GCA_026770055.1 Myrmophylax atrothorax
AAAGGTTTAAATCTTTTTACTTTCCTCCTTGAGCAACAGGAAGTGAAATTCCATTTGATCATCTGCATGAGAACTATCTGGCTAAAAAACATGCAAAAATTAATGTGTTGAGTAAAATGACCAATAAGCCACGATAATAACAATTTCAATTAGACAACTGTACTGTATCCTTGGATCCAAGTCTCTCTTTACTTATCTACTGCACTATATAAGAAATAGTTCATAGCTAACCTAAACATTTTCTCTGTCTTTAAACACTGGATGCACACCTCAAAATCGTACCTTTTAATGCACACAGAAAGAAAAATGTACTGTATAGGAAATTATTTTCCTGAGTGCTCTGTGGCACAAATAAAGTTGTCATTTCTTACTTACCTGAAAAATAATCCACTGCCATTTTGGAAGAAAATGCCAATAGAGTCAATGTGGTGTCCATGTCAATTTTTCCCTCAAGTTAAAGCACTGCTACACAGAATGTCTGCAGGGAACAAAATTTTTATGGGAATTTCACCAGTAAAAATCCAGTACAACTTCAATGATATGATCAGATTGTTTCTCCCTATATTTCATCTGTGTAAAGAACAGAACAATTTGGTCCACAACAGACAAATATATAGGGAAATATATGAGGAAATTAGTAATAAAATCCAGGGAAGCATTGAGATGCTCAGATTATACCATAACATATGGATAAAGTAATTTTAGTTCAAGCAGAATGGGATGCTTAGGTGATCTTTCACTGAGACAAACTGTTTATTAGGTATGCACCCAAATCAGCTAAATAAGCAACCAGTAAAATGTCCTGAAGTTTGCTTCCTCATAAATTCTGGAAATCAAAGCATACCTCCGACAAAAATGGAGTTAAAATATAGAATCAAAATATTAATAATTTTTGACAGGCCTTGCATGGCCTGTACCATTAGGCACCAAAAATGTGCTTAATGTTAGTAACAAGTCATACATGAAAGCAGAGAATAACTGAAAATCATGGCTGCACATATGTAATTTGTATAACCAACAACAAATTACATATCAAATTAATGTGCTTAACGTAATAACTGTTTGCATGTTATGTAATTTTAAATTTTAAAATTGCAGGACTTTAACCTTAGTATCAACCCTTGGGCAGTGGTACAATATCCAATAAACACCAACTCTCCTCCTCTTTCAGGTATGGCTTCTTTTCTTGACTTACAGATTTTTTTAATGTATCAGTTATTCTGCTTTTTTTTCCCCCAGAGAACCAAACCTACAGTGTTTTAGTCCATATGTGTACACATGAAGAAGCTGGCATAAGCAAGCAGCACTCATTTTAAATGACAGATTAGAATGACACAGAAGGAGAAATTTTCGTGTTTCAAGTTAATAATATGAAAGATTTGCCCCCTATGATGCATTATGCTAAAAGCCCACTTTATAGCCACATTCCAATAAGACTCTTACTTATATCAGAAAGATTAACAACTCTGAAAAAGTTATTCCAAACTATGAGACACCATTTGCAAAATACAAGTATGAATTTGTAGCACATTCGTAAGATTGGTTAAGGCATGAGAGTATTTTGCTTTGCCTTCTGTACCTTTTTTTACTTACAAATAAAATGCATGTATTTTAGATCTAATGGAATCATTAAGGGGACAACCAAGCTTAGAAACAAAACAACCACATTCAAATATTGAACCTATTCTGCTTATAACTCCAGCCTTTCCAAAGCCAGGAAATGGAGTTGAGCCATACGCTCCCCTTAGCTGCACGTTCCCGTGCTTGTCCCTTGGATGCAACAGTTAAAAGGAAGCATTAGTCTCTACTGTGATTTCTGCTTTGCCTCGTCAATGTCTTTTCCTTCACTTTTACACAACCCTTATGTCATTTCACCTTTGGAGAAGGAAAACTGCATTTTGTAAACAACTTTGAAAAGTGCTGCCTGTTCTGGAGAAGACATAGAATTTGCTTCATTCTTTAACCTATAGAAAGATTTATGCAATACAGTTGAAAGATGGATTCAACCACAAGGCAAACAGCTCGTTTCCAAACCCAGAAAATGTCTGAAGTATTCAAAGCAGAGGTTTTTGTTCAGTCAGTTACAGAAAATGGGCCAGCCATGAAAATTAGATCTTCAGTTAGATTTGGAAACACTCCCTTCCCACTAAAGTTCAGGCGTTCAGATCTGCATTTAGATCCCTATCTGCTACAAAGACTACATTAATTTAATGTGTTTTAACAAGAAAAATTCATTCTTGCCACAGACATTAAAAAAATAAAATTCAAAGACAAACCATTCTTCAAAGGAAACAAGGGCCCCATCTGCTGATGCTTAAATGTACTACATTAACACACACACTACAGTGCTCCCACAGATAAGGTATTGAAATGAACTGCAAAGACAAATCACCACATAAACTGTGCTGCATTCTTCTACTATCTTTTTTATAGGTAAAAAAAAAGGTTTTTAGGCCCTTGGGTCAATCAGTTTGCACCGATGATCAGAGCTTTGTCTGTGAAAAAAATGGGAGACTAGGAAGGAAATTCAGGCAGGAACCTGAATTTGCACAGCAATAAAATAAGGGACTCCAGCCAGTCCCATACATAGCAAAACAAGACTATGTCTACATGCATACAATAAACAGTTAGAGAAAATAATAAACTATTGCTATCTAAATGTCACCCTAAATACTAAAATTATGAATTATCAAAATGTCCAAAACCACAATAGACATTAAAGCAGAACTTTAAGAGCAACAATGAAAGAAGGCATCTGGGAAATGTAAAAGTCAAACTTTTTTGAAGTTTAAAACCTCTTGTTAAAGAGCCTGATAGTTGTATATTGAGAGTTCTTAAAACTAAGCACTGTTTTGTTTACAGAAATCCCATACATAGCAGACTTTACATTATCTTGTGGTGAAAAATGGCAATGAGCTTAATGAAGACAAAACAAACGTCCTTATTACGGACAAGAACATTTCAAACATTATATCAACAAAGAGCCCGCAGCTGAATTTATAATCTCATATGACTATATTCTGCAATGAAAAAGTACATCATTTGGAGGTACTAAAACCTTTTTGTTTATATGGCTACACCATAGAAGAGGCCTATGCTGGTACACAGGATGAAGCATGTGCCTGACCTCTGTCCCCAAGCCCAGCAGTATGGCCAATGAACCTCTGATTAAAGCTGGAGAAAGCACTACAGAAACTTGATCCACTGCTCCTCTCCTGGACCAGCCAGAAGTGCAGTCAGTGCAAGCTGAGTGTTTAATTATACAAGTTGTCCTACACCCCAAATTGTAACTCTTCTGGGGATAATGGTGCAGTCCTGCTTTATCCCTCCTGTTCTGCCCCATAAACCTTGTTTGCACGTATGATGCTGGAGGTCACCACCGGGCCACACAGACAACGCTAAGGAAAAAATACCACAAATCACTGGCTTTCTCAGGAAATAAAAAATGAATAATATATTTCCAGCTAATATTCTAATATAACGATAAGAGCCATGCAAATATACTAGACAGGCACGCAGCTTACAAAATTTTGGTCTTGCTACCAAAACTGTACAAAATTGGAAATGATTTCCAGCTGGACAATGGTCAGAAGCCAATGTGCAAAACATCTCACTGCATGGATAAAAACAATAATTAGATACTCAGTGCTACTGAATTCCTCAGTAAGCATGAATATAATCTTCACAATAAACAACACTGGTTTGGCTTTTGACTGAGTGAATCAAATTCAAAGTAGGCTGAATATAGTTTCAAGATGTGATAACAAAGTTCAAGGCACAAACCAAAACTATAAATATAACTACTCCTTCAGAGCATAATTAGATCTTGTGTGGTTTCCTGGTGTTTTCTTGTAACTGTTTCCTTAGCAGAGTTGCTTCCATTGGCTTCTGTATTGCAAACTGATTCAGAGCTGTTGACAGTCTGACTGTTGAAATGGACTTCAGGCTGAAAGGCATTAAATGAGGAATCTATCCATTGGAGCAGCCACATAACAGAACATACATAAGACTGAGGTCCAGTTCTCCATATAAGGCACATCCTCAAAATTAAATCCACCATTTACTTTAACCAATAGCTTTCAGGTGGCTTTTATGAAGTGTGTCTTTTTGAGGAGGTTGTTATTTGGTTGATCATTATCACTCATAAAAGAGGAAAACAATTAAAAACTATCAAAGTCAACTTGTTAAAAAAGTGCCTGTGAAAAAAAATATGAGCGTTCTCATTCTTGCTCACAGGTAAAACAAAGCAATTTTACTATGCACCTTCATTAGATCAGACAGCAATCCCCAACCTGATAATCTGTTGGGAAAAGTCATTATATCTACCTCAGTTATAAGCATGTTAAAAGCAAAGTCACTGCAAAGCACTGTCAAAGGTGAATGTGCTGCTTTGGGTGAAGCTCCATGTAAGATGATGTGCTGAGCCCACTGGTTCCTGCTGCTGGCAAAGGAAGAGCTCTGCTCTGCCATCTGCTCACAACTCTGTGGGACTCACCACACACTCCTGGCCCCTGATTCGGGCTCCTCCTACACCTGCCCTCTTTCAGCTGGGCAGAACAGTGCAAAACTGACCCAGTGAGAGAGTGGACAGGTCAGGCTAGGCAGGCTAGGATCGGATCCACCTACAGAATCACAGCAAGCGCCAGAGCCTGTGACAGGAGGGGGCAGGACTTCCTAATTAGGAGGAAGCCTGGGAAGGTGAGAGCAACTTCCCCCTCTTGGCAGCGATAGTACAGCTGGGATTATAATTTGATCCCGACCTTCTCAGCTGTTCTTCTTCATTTCTGCAGCATTCAGAAACCAATGTACTGTGGATAGCCCTGCCCCAGCACTGCCATGGCTCCCTCACAGGAGTGCCAGTGAGTCAGGTTCAGGGTTTGTACATCTGCCTGGGGATTTAATCTCATTGCACAGTAGACAAAGAATAAAACTGGCTAGGAATGATAACATTTAGTAAGTACTTACTTCAATTGCAACATTAAAATCTAAATAACTTTCTAAAAAAAAGCAAGAACTTGGGATCTTGCCTTCGTAAATGCTTCAGTCAAACACTAGGTCCAAAACCAGGTATATGATCAAGCTGATATGTATTTCGGTCTTATTGGCTTCTATGGTATGAAACATCCAACAAAATTGCACTTGGAGTAAACAGTGTTAGGACCTACTTACAATCCAAGCACTGCAGATGAACCAGCAACTCAAGTGGCTGGTTATTTCAATGCTTTTCTTGAGCAAACAGCAATATCTACCACATTACACATATACAGCTGCCTTGTAAATCTCAGCTACTTCCATTGGGATCATGCATTTAGAAAGGCAAGTAGTTACACTTCTGATAAGCAAATTCCTGCTTTCTGTTACCTCAGAAGACATCTTTTTAAATTAATGCAATGACTTGCTTCTAATTCCTTAATGATTTAAATTGACATAATTTTCATCATATTTTCCCCATATGCACTCACATTTTTTATATTACATTTCTTACAACTGCTCCCTTTCTATTTTATTTTTCCTTTTGAAAAGCCAGTTAACATTCTATGAGGAAGACAGAATATTGAATAAAAAACCCCAAAACATACTTTGGATAAACAGAAAATGAGAGCTGCAGCTCAGTGGAACTTGGAAGGCTTAATTTTGAAAATCAGGTGAAATGCTTCATGAACACTGAACAATTCTTGGTTTATATTTTGATCAGTTCAAAAATTTTCTTTCTCTCTTTTCTGCATTTCTCAACGCATCATACCACATTTTAGCTTTATAAGGGAAAACAGCATTCCAGAAATCTGATTGGCAGACATAAAGCCTGGGAGCCACAGAGGGTGGTTTTTTGATTTAATAATGACGACTTACATAATTGTTTTGAAAGACCCATGAAACAGAACAGAACTCTCCTTTCAAACTCAGTATTTCTATACCACTGCTTATATTTGGAAGCAGTAGCTCTATTTTGGCTCCATTGTAGCCTCTGTTGGTGCTACTAACACATTAACGAACAGCACTGAGGTGGGTGCAGGATAGGAGGCTTTTCTGGAGCTTAGGAATACTTGCCTGTGATTAGCCGGAGGAGATGCTATAACATGACACCCCAAAGTGTGCTGTCCCTGAAGGGCTCCCAGTCACTGCTGGGCCACAGAAATGAACATCATCACAAATAAGACTTAGACAGACTTTGCAAACACATAAAAAGGAAAAAGCTGAGACTGAATTTAGAGAATAAAAGGAATGTTCCTATTGCTTTTGTCTTTAGTTAGGATCTTATCCAAAGTGCTCACGTTTTAAGCACAGGGAACTATTTTCCATATTCCTAGACCTAATTAAAAAGTAAAGTTACCCTTTATTTATCAATAGTTCTACAACTCTATGTCCTGGGACACACACAGTTTTCTTCCAGACACAGGAACATTGTGGAGCTGCTAAAGACTAAATGAAAACCAGCAATAGCTAGCCATTAAATGGGAAAAGATTTAGGCATCAAACCCATAGAAAAGGCAGGTTAACTTTCTTTTGATAGGGCTGTTGAGTTTCAGACTCCAGGTGTGTATGGGGACATGTGATTTTAAAGTCTGACTTACCTTTTGCAAATTCAGGGATACCAAGAAAATTCTTGAAAAGGTATTTTGTCCCTGTATCAGCAATTTGGTCCAAATGTTTCCCCTCCCAGGGAACCATAACTATTGTTTAGGCGACGGCTGGGTGGGAGCTTTCTACCACTAAAAAGATACCTCATCTCTTACTATGAAATGACCCTTAAAATTGTTATTGCATTAGATTATAATTGTAGTGTGTTTAGCTGTGAAATTGCATGGACGTTCTTGTGCCTCTACATTTCTGAGTACTCTCCCTACTTAAGTCAAACAGCATTTTGTTGTCAGTGCTCAGTGCTGACTATCCATGGAGACAGCAGCATGCATGCACATGCACACTGTCTCTCTGCTCTTTCACAGAGAACTTACATCTGCTTCCTGGCTTTTATTCTCTTTCAGATCAAGGCTCTCTGCTCTTTCCATACAGAGGAAGCCTTGCAATAACAAATAACTACGTCCAATAATCTAACTATAATGGAAGTATGCTCAGAGGAAATTGATAGTGTTGCCAATTCTCATTATTTTCCTATGAATCTTGTGATATTTGCTATTTTTCTTACAGTCCAGACTGTTGAAATTATATGAATAAATGTGAATCTGAGTTTCCATTAAAAAAGTGTCTAAATTTCTCAAACATAAAGTCAAACCTGAAAATGTGAACTGAATGTACCCAAAATGGCTAAAACAACCAAAGGTAAACTAAAAATAAATGAAAAACAAGTGGGGTGCTAAATTACATCATAATTTGAATATAATTTCTTAATTTCAACTCAGTATTGAATAATTGGATTTGCCACATAGAGGAAATTGCTTTAAATCCTCAGATAAATGCTGGGTGCTACAAACACACCAAGTATAGAACAAGGGCAGGAAGAGGGAGGAATTCTCCCTCTTTGGACATGAATCAGATCCCTCAGAGAGTGGTTTTGGCCTGAAGTTGGTGTAGTAACACCAACCAGAGCTGCATTGCCAAGTGCACTTTGCTACCCATGCTTTGCTGTACCACTCTCCCAAAGAGGATGCTTCAGGGTCTGGAGCCTGAACTATTCAAAAAGCATTTAGTATTATGTACATCCAGATCTTTCTTTTTGTCTCTGGATCCTACAAGTACAGCATGTGGTTACTTCAGAAGGACCAAAAATTTCTCTCTGTGCAAGTAATGTTAGGTTTTGTTTTTATGGCTGTAACAAAACCGTACATCATTTGTGAGCTAGTTTGTAATGGAGACTCCCCCAGCAATACAGAGAACTGCTCACAAAGGCTATCACAAACACAGGATCTGGTTCTCAGAGAGGATATTGCTTTTTCCCATATGGAATTATTTTTTAAAGGTAATTAATAATATACCTAATATAAATGAAGTTCATGTAACCCACCAAGCTTGCAGTTTAAGCCGCAAAACGATGCTTAGATGCTTAAGACCAGATGCTGGAATGACTGAGATTTAGGAAAACAAAGAAGCATTTTCTTATAAAGAATTTTTAATTGATTCTGTAAACTGAGAAGACTGGAATGATGTGTTTAGAGTACAGTGACTCACAGGCCTACAGTCCCAATCCCAGCCTCCCTGCCAGCATTCCCCCCTTTGCTCTGATCCTCAGCTTCGCTTCTCAGTAACAATAACATGACAGAATTTACTTGATCTCACACAACCTCAGATTCAGTGGGAGACAGGTCATGGTTCCTCCACTCTATTCCAGGAAATCTTATTAGTCTACAATACATAGTTCTTCATGCAAATTCAATAACTACAGAGAGGGAGAAAAACTAACAGAAAATATCTCACCAGATGGAGAAAATTGAAACATTACCCTTGTTTCTTTGCCAGCACAGATCCATTCTGACAGGTTGGAAATGATTTATGGTTGGAGGGGGCATGGAAGAAGAGAGTATGGGGAGAAAGAAACATACTTGCGGAGACATTATTAATTGCTGTGCAATGGTAAAACCTTTGCATTGTTTTGCATGCAATTAGTTCCAAGGCTTACATATGCAGCAGTGTTTGCATGCTGATCTCTGCATGAGACAAATAAACCTCGAGGATATGATGCATGTTAGAAATTGCTTTCAAACCACTGTAGAAGACATTGTGGTAAAGAAATTATACAACATGGCAACTCAAAAGATGCATTCAAGGAAACAGATTACCTTTGAATATATGAATAGGTAAATACTTCAGTATGTCCAAGATTAATACTAATCATTACTATTTTAATATATAAAATGTTATGGATATTGCTACCCAGCAGCGATCAGGCAGATATCTAGTCTGTAAATTAAAACCAGATATTTTTCTGCATCTAATTGATTTTTACATTACATTAGGCAGCCAAGGCTGCAACCTTCCATGACATAGTATCTAAATAAACATTTATTAAAATATTTTAATTAGAATAAGAGGGAAAATATAGTTTCCAATTATATTTTCAGAAGGAAAAAAATCAGACCTATTAAGAATTAATGTAAAAATAAGTTTAACGTAACATTTAAATGCAATAATTATACCATATGATTTATACAATGTGAGTTATTTCTCATTCCTAAACTTTTAAAAGAGGACTACTTATACTACTGCATTTATTGTCTCTTGCATCTTATGGTTTTGATCTCAAAAGATAACAAGAAGGGACACTTTAAAATGTGAATAGTGATTTTACAAACTGAGGCATATTTGCGTTGAGCAAAATTTTTCTTACAGATGCACAGGACTTAATGGTCATTAATAATATTGCTGTGCCAGAGCAGGGCTGCCTCCTGCTCTAAAATGCTCAGGTGCTTCGTCTGGTCTGGCTGTAAATGACTCAAAGTCACTGGGCTTCTGTCATTTCTCTTGGAATTCTAACCTGGAAAAAAACTTATTCCCAGGGGATTTGGCAGGGCTAGTTGAGAGTCTCCAAATGACTTATAATTTTTTGCTACATACATGCAAATATCTGTGTGCATAGATATTTTGGCTCCCTCTATCCTTTTTTATGGAACAGTGAATTTCAGATCCTGACATGATTTAGCACGGGGAGATTGAGTCAGGCACAGCACACTGGTACCATCCACAGCTTACAGTACTGGCAAGTTGTCATGCCTTATTGAAGACATACAGCTCTTGATTGTATAGTTCCACACCACCAGATATATACACTCAAAGGGGAATTAGTTCCTACCTCAGAAACCAGGGAGAACTCGGTGTGGAAGTGAGGACAGCATCTCCTCTGCTTCAGCCAGAGCTGGCAATCACATGACTGGCACTGCAGGCAAACAACTAGGCAGTCTCTACACCTTTTAGTTTAAGACATTATCACTCACCCAGAGCTGCTGGAAGAGTTTCTGGCTGACATATCAAAAGTGGCTCACTGTTCTTGACATTGATATAATCTTGTAGAGACACTAAAGGATACTACAAGATGGAGTTCCTGCACTTTTTAAAGCAGTAATTAAATCTTAGGCCATCAAAAGAACTTTTGAAATGGGCATTTCTGCAAGAAATTTATGCAGGCCTATGTCATGCAAAGAGAAAACAGGCTGACACAGCCATATAAACTTTACCCTGATGAGGTTTGGCCAGTTTGAAGTGAATCTCAGAGTACTGGAAATGGTAAATGAGATCAGGAATATGCCATTTCAGTCAAACATGCAACCACAGCACAAGGCCTAAAACACCTGAAGTTCACTGATTTCAGGTTGTACTCTTTAACAATATGTATAGTGATTTCTTTATAGTAATTGAAAATTACTATAAAGCAAATTTCATGGAGTTTTACTCAATTGCTTATTACCTTAACAATTCCTCTTATAAGCCTTGCTGCCAGTTAACTATTGCCTTCATTTTCCTCTCCAGAAATTTCTCTTTTGAGACACTGCAGTTGTTCCACGAGATCTCCAAGAAGGGTGCCTGCCCTTCATTGTAAAAAGCATTCAGGGAGGAGGAAAAAAGCTAGTCCCAATCTTGACCTTCCAGAGGTGGACAAGGATAGCAGAAAACAACTCATTCTCAGACAAAAATCTTGGAGTTGATGTGAACACTTCCCCAGAATAAAAAGAGATTCTCAAATACAAATGTGTCCTATTTATCTCCCTCTTTAGCTCCAAGAGGCTAGTTCCTGTCAGTCCTCATAACCTTCATTCCCTTCCTCTGCCATTGTGTGTACACTACCAATCATAAAACTCAAATGTCTCATCTTCCCCATTCATATCCTCTCATAGACGGCAGGACTGCTTGGGACCTCCCTGCAGGCATCCTCCCACTCCAGGTCCAGTTTCAACCCTGCACCAGGACTATACAAAGCAGAGAGAATGAGCTCACCATAGCCATCCTCTCTGCCATTCATTTCCAGGGCTCACTCAAAAAATTCCGTGGGGTCTAAACTCCTTCTAGTCTACACTCTACTGCAATCTACCAACTACTATCCCCTTTGACATTGTCATCATCATCATCATCATCATCATCATCACCAGAAGAACAACAACAAAACAACTACGTCTTCTTCAAGGCCAATATTTCACAACACAACGTGGCTGCAGTTAGTAAATTTATATTTAGTTTCCTAAATTAGTAAGCACTTAGATTTTTAAATACCAAGTGCTCAGCTGCTAGAGAGAACATTTAACAGCTTAACTTTAGTCACTTGTTTATTAAAATCTTCGGTTTGGCTCTCTTACACGTATTTCACTTACACAAATACCATAACTTACTCAGCACAGAATGCCTCTAATATCTCCATACCACTCAGTAACAGACCTCCTACATTGCCTTTACATCCAAAATTACACATATAATCCTATAAATTTCTTCACAGGAGGATAGGGTAGGATTCAGGCATTATCATCCAGTATAAAAAGAAAAAAAAAATTAACACTTATGAAGTGCTTTTTAATCATAATTTATTTTAATTAACATTTGCTATTTTACAAATGTTGTACTGTAAGCACATATTCTAAATGTACTATGCTTAATGTGTGACTAAATTCTGTTTGACTTTTTTTAATGTTCTACATCTAAGGCATCAGAGTCAGGGTCACTGGAGATTTTAAAGATTAAAACTCTGCTGGGGCTCAGAGATACTAATATCCATTTCCCTGAGTTAGCACTGATGGACTTGAACATACCTTCTTTTGACAGAACTTCCAGTATGTGGCATTTTTTTCTGTTTATTTTTAAGGCAGTTAGAGTATAAGAGATTAATTTTGGCAGTCATGTTATCTTAATTTTTACCACAGTGGTAACAAATACTCTGAATTCCCAGCAAGAAAACCCCTCCAAGTTTTCAGGATTGTTATCTTCATACTTACCACACTACTTGTAAGCACTGCTGCACTAGATGAAGATTGGTGAGCCTCTGTGTTTAGCAGCTCCCTTCCAAGTGAATTACACGTCTCTTACAAACAGTCACGGAGAAGCAAAAGCTCAGAAATTATTCACTATGCAGTGGTGTTTGTGCCAGCCATGGGCTTCTCAGAACTGTACAATCTCCCCAGTGATTGCACTGCCATTATAATAGGTAATCATGAGATTTATCTTTTATATAATTTGTAACATCTTATAGTATTATATGTGCATTTATGTAGCCTCATTACTGCCAGGAGTCCTCTTTAACTGAGATGGTAAGTAAATAAAGTAGAAATTACACACCAACAGGAACCTGGAATATGTTGTTTTACTGTATGTCTGAGAGGTCCCTTTAGCAAAGCTAATCTGTGCAGCAGTTACCATTATTTCTACCTCAGTGAGCACTTCCTAATTGCTGTGTTATTGCTTGTGAAGAAAATATATTATTAAAGTCCACAACTTATGACTTGTTGCACATCTATACATGGAAGGAAAAAATCTTCTCATTTCATCAAACCTTAATAGGTTTTGAACAGGATGATCAGCTGAGGCTGTTTTTCTGTGTTCATTACCGTTTCATAATGTCAGGGGCTACTTCTAACAGTCAAGATGCATTCATAATTTATTCAGAAACCTGGGAACATTACTAAACCAAATCTACTTAATTGTCTATGAATCAGCTCAGGCCTATTTTGGTAGCAATTTGTAACAAACAACAATTATAAGCCCAAAGGAATCAGTATTCCTTTTTAGTTGTTAATGTTTTAGACCCAGTTATTGGTCCACTGCCAGATAATGATCCATAGAGCATTAGAAATTTGTATTAATATTATCTTTACAAATGCAATAATACTCAGTGGAGGATAAAGTTTTGATGGACTTCTCCTGTGTGCTAGTTAAAACTCTACATTGTCAGGAAATAAGTCAGCATTAGCACTTTGTTGTGATGAGACTGCTAAGGACAGGGTGACCTTCAAAATTTGGCAATATAATCAAAGCTGCAAACGGCAGCCACTGAAGTTAACACAGAAAATAACTTCAGGATTTTTTCCTGTGCAGAATTACAGAGATGCCACAACTATGCAGAAAGCAGGGCTTATGAGAACGTTTTAGGAAACAACAAAACACTCTGCATTCTTCCAGCTAAAAGTAACAATGACAAGACTTAAATCTTTCTGTGAGCAAGCCAATACTCAAGAATTCCTGAAAAGTTGATGAGCTTTAATTTAATGGTCAGACTCCACTATTTTTTTCAGTTTTGAATACTGAATGTTACTTACTTTTACAGGATGTCCAGGGTAAATCATAGCAATCATTTTAAGAACTGCATTCCATAGATTCTGCTTGGGATACTGTGCACTTTCCTAAGAATAAGTATTTGCCATTTTTAAGTTAATTCATAGCCACCATGTGGCTGCATGCGGAAAATAAAAAAGCCAAACCCAACTCGTATAACCTAAAGTGGCTTTTGCACAAAACAGAGAGTTTTGGAAAATAAGAAGAGCAAAGTCTAGTAAACATTTCAAACAGAACACTGCCATGTTGATTGTGTTAATGGTGGCAGGACTTCAGTACTCTGAGAAACTGCTTACAATTATATTATTGACATTCCTTGCTAAAAGTCTCACCTTCTGGATTTGACTCCTGACTACTATCTGGCATTCCTAAGCAATCTGTATCACAACACTCACTAAGCTGAGCAAATGGGTTGGTTTTACTATTACAACTCCAGAGAACTGTGAAAACAAACAAAAAAACATTTAATAGGTAAGCTTCCACTTAAAGCCCTGTTTGTTTTTTTTTTTCAAAAATACATTGTCTATTTCTGTTGTCACCTGGAATGATAAAACAACAGAGAGAACAGACCAATGTATTTGCCAGCACTAGAGACCAGCCATAGGCTATCCACAGTCAAAAGCTGTTCAGCTTAAAGCATGAGGGTGCATCCTTTCCAAAGCACTGAGAGACCTGGGGGCCCTTTAATGGAATCTCTCTAAAACACCTGGGAATCTGATTGCACTTGTCTACGACGAGAGTTGGGATCCTGGGTGTTTTTAAAAACTCCACTAGGTGCCTCTACATCTTCGGGAGCTTAAATACCTTTCAAAGTTTTCCACAAGGCCCTCAGCAGGTAACCTCAGCAGCCTTGGATGTTCCTTGGTACAGGCAGAGAGAGATAAATAGTGCTGTGTAACATGGTAGCAGCAGCATCTTATGTATTCTTTTTCTTTCTACACAGAGAAGCTGATGACAGTCAGGGTATTTCTTTGATGCAAAGCTATTTATTTTCCAAAATATATATGTCCTGTTCCCCTGAACACAGTGGGAACACAGCAGATGCTCAGTGCAGTATGCTGCTGTTCTCTAGCCTGTGCTAAAGGGTTCCCCTTCTAGCTTCCTTTCAGGGTCACGTGTCCTCATTTCCTGCCCATCCTCCCTCTGCCATACTGCCTGTCTGCTCCTTCTTTCATCTACAGCACTCAAATGCCCTTGTCCTCCTCCCACACAAGGATTCCCAATTTCTGGTTTTGCATCTGTTCCACAGTGAAAGTCTTTCTTCCACATGCTCAGCTCCTGTCTTGTCTAGTCTTACCTTAGCCTTTCAAGGGTCTGTGGCTTCTGATGGCTTCTGAAGTTTATCCTAAATGTATGGCAGATCTTATACATAGCAGCTTCAATCAACTCCCCATGTAACATACCAAATGACAGCTAGCCCAGACTTCACATAAAGCTAGAGGTTGTGATACTTTTTCAAGACCTTGTCAATATCTAAACTGCTTTGAACCCAACACACCAAATATTTCACTATTGTATTGAGATTTCAAGGTATGTTTTAACAAAAAGCATCTCATTAAAACCTCATGCATTAGCATTTTAGACAACTTGGGACTTGCTGGAACAAATTTACTCTGAATTGCAACAACCAAGTTCCTTGCTACTTTAGTTCCTAACATTAACTTTTTATCCTCAT
Organism: Myrmophylax atrothorax; assembly: GCA_026770055.1. Taxonomy (NCBI): domain Eukaryota; kingdom Metazoa; phylum Chordata; class Aves; order Passeriformes; family Thamnophilidae; genus Myrmophylax; species Myrmophylax atrothorax. Next base: position 17,887,129 of record JAOXXN010000120.1, read on the forward strand.
CTAAAGATATTCTACATCAGGAAAAGAAATTGTTAAGAAAAAAGTATGTAAACAAGGAGACTCAAGTGAGAGTGTGTAGGGAAGGTGCAGCTCATTGCCAAGCTCTCCCTAAAAGGAGAAGAAGTATGTAAATGAAAAGTACAAACCCAGCTTGGAATGCATTTTGATCCATCTGAACATCAGTAACACATACAGTGGCATAGCTGGGTCTGTGTCAGTGCTGTCAAAGGCACACACAGTGTGCCTGGAAATGGGCTCACAGCCAGTCCAATCACAGATTGCCACAGTGGAAATCACTGAAACCTCCTTCCTGCATGCCCAATACTGCAATCAGTAAAAGCATCAGACACTAAAAAAATAAATAAAACTCTGTTTTTCACCTGAGGCAAAAGCCAAACCTTGCTACTATAATATCCAAACAGAAATAATTAGCCCTTGGCTTTTCAAGTGATAAAAGCAAATCGGTTCTTTTATGTGCAATTAAAACTATACCACATACCGAATTCATTCCACTGGTAGTTGTTAGGATTTTCAGGCTGTAAGCACCAGTTCCTAACACATTATATATTAGATATTGATAGTCCACTCAAATATATTATAAATAATGCCTGAAAATGCCATAAGATTCCTTCACCCTTTGGAAAGTTCCTCAACAGGCATAAAGAACCTCTCCTAAGTAGAGACTGCTCTGCTTATGCCACTCTGATACAGTATCATGAAGCATCTTAAAAACAGCCAGCAGCTTTTTTAAGCTTACTCCACTGAAAAATATAAATTCTCATCCTGAAGGCATGTGATTATGACTGGTTTTGACAGGGAAGCAACACAACACCACCTCCCATAACTCTTCCTAGTTTAGAGTGTCCTTATCGAAAGTGAGCAGGAACCCCCCGGCATTAATTGGTGTTATGGTTTTTTTAAGGCCTGATCTGAAGATCAGAGAGAAACCTTTATGTATGGAAGAGCCTTTTGTTTGATGATGTTTGGGCTCAGCATGACATCTACTTTTTTTCTATGTCCTGCTTTTATTTTGAATGCAAGATAATAACAAAACTGTAGTTAGACCTGGATAATAAGTGGAAAATGCAGGAAGATGAAACACCACACTTCTCATTAGTGACAGTCTGCCCAGCAAAATGAAAGGAATCACAAACTGTAGTTAAATACTACTTCAGTTTAACCCTCCAGGAGTTATCAAGAAATTTCATGAGGATTTTTTCAAGAGGGAAAGTCAAGTTGACAGCTTTATATGATGAAGACACATACAGCAGTAGGAGATAACAAAGTTTATTCTTTCAAGTAGGCTTTTTCCCCTCCCCTTTTGGAACCTCCTAGTAATTAAAACATTCGTCATCAATCTGGTGACAAGACATTTGAGCTTGATTTAGTTAGGGATTGCTTTGGTTTTGAACCAAGAACAACAATGACTATATGGAGGTTCACACTGCCTTTTCTGTTATCCTTCTGGAGTATTTTCTCATGCATGAGCATGCTGGGAACAGGGAAAAGAAAAGGGGGAAAAAAAAAGAAAAAGAAAAAGAACTGCCTTGAACAGGAAATAAGAAAATTACTTAAAAATCAATAGTTCATGGACAGAACTAAAATATGCAAAGGAACTGGAGACCAAGCATTAAGGAAAAAAGACTAAAATATATATATCAAAATCAGTCAGGTCCGTAGTACACTTGACACAAAATGAAAAGACTAAATTCTCTACTGCTGAAAATAACAAAAGAAGAGGAGTCAATCATGGCCAAAATCTCTTCCTCAGTGGTCAGCTACAATAAATTCAACAAGGCACTAGGGAATTCTATCAAATGAAAATTGTGTGTTTGCTGTATTCACATGCAATTTGGGGACCAAAAGGCTGCCACCACAAAAGAAATACAAGAGCATTCTGATAACAGTGCAATGAAACTGCCTGCTCAGAATCTGCAACTTTTTTAAACCAAAACAAAAGCAAACAAAAATGCAATGCTGTATGAAGACAGGGAAAGAATTAAATACCTAATTTGAAAGCAACCTTCCTATACTTAATTACTAGTTCTAGTCTAGTCACCAGAGCTCCAAAACAGTGGAGCAAAGCAAAATGGAAAAAAAAAAAATCAAAAAATGGTGTCACCAAAGGCCTGGAAAGATTTCCCTATAAAGAAGAACATTTCAGAAATGCCTCATGACCAGACTAGGAGAAAGCACCTTTTCATTTCCAAGGTAACTTAGGCCTTGTCTACACTTCAGATGCAAAAACACCTGATCTGCTGGATAGACTCTCACCTCCAAGGAGTGTGGTGTGGAGACCAAGATCCAGAAGCAAATACTGCATGACAGCTCTGGCCCTGAGTTATGTGTCCTTTTGGTTCTGTCTGAACCCAGGGTAGTGCCTGCACAGCACCACAGCGCTTTGCAACAACACTCCAGCCTTGGACATTCAGTGTCATGTGCACTGCAGCATCCATTCCCACAGACACATAATGGCTTGTGTTTCATTGCTCTTGTGATTAAAAATTGGCTCCTGATTATGTTTACAAATGTGTGTGTTGAGATACAGATAGACTCCTAGAAAGTACCTCCTGAAATGTTCAAACAAATTCGTCACAACTTTTAGTGGTTTCTATGGATAGAAACCTCACAGGCAAAGTTACGAACAAGATAGGAGACTCTTCACACAAAGTGCTGGGCAAGAGCAGTTCAGCTGGAGCTGACTAAAGTGCAGGGAAATGCAGGGAGAGCAAACACACTGCTGCAAATGTTTACAAATAAAGGATTTAGTGAGAAAAAGGAAGGGAGCAAAGGTTGTACTTACAATACACCACAGGAATGGTCATGCAGGTCAGGGGGGTAAGTGCAGGTACCTTGCAGCGTGCACAGGCAAATCAATTCCAAAAGACATCAGTTTAAATGGGAAGTATAATCAGGAGGGGAGGAACCATCTCATTCTACCATAAACTTCTCCCTATTTCACTGAAGCATGAATGCAGAATAAAGAAGGGGGGTTCACTGAAAAACTCATTATTAATCAGCCCTGTGGATAGTACAGTATGTATAACCCCTGAGATTCATACAGGCACCTGCCTCCAGATTGGCTGCATGAGGGACAATTTATCATAAGTGAACATGTAGGAGTGGGGGAGGACACAGTGGTCATTGCCTGCACTGGAATTTATGATGGAAAAGAAAGTTAATTAAGTTCTGTGGTCAGTGCTTAAGGGAAAAAATAGAAGAGCTCCCAAATGCAATTCCTTGCAGGAACAGATATTTTGGCAGAACTCACTAATTATTATACTAAACTGTTAATTTGGCAAGAGAGAACTAATTTTATTATGGTAATGTTTCAGGGAAAAATACATAGAAACAAAAAGCTTTGTCATCTGGACTTTTGTTGTCAAAAAAGAAAAATACACCTGGCACCTCTACTAACCACATTATTGCATAAGACTAAACTGAGGGGCAGAGTGTAATCAACTGCAGGGAGAGGAAAGTAAGAGGGTTCTGAAATACATGGGAAAGTATTTAAAGAAAAATGCAAGGCAACTATACATGTGACCACACTGGGCTACTACAACTCATAATGCAGGATAATTCAATGCAAAATATCAAATGACTAACAGAGCTATTTTTGCTTTGCATGATATTACCTGGCATTTCTAGTTTGGGGAAACCACATACATTGTTTTTACATTGCATTCTTACATAGTCTTACATACACATATTAAAAAAAAGGGGTAAATAATACCTATTAAGAAATCCTCAGGGCAAGACAGACATCCAGTACAATAATTTAGTCAACACCCACTCCAGCCCCATGACCCGGATTATCTATAAAATTCATAGTTTCAGTGTCTTACACCCTCCAGTTCTGAAGCCAATTCTAAAACACTTTATTAGACATTGGCATGAAATACAATGTAAGGGTCTGCATTCACAGCCTCCAGAGACAATTATAGACCAGAGCTTTTGCTAGTGATAGAATATTGGCCAACAAGAAGAACAAGGAGTGTTTCTGGTTATTTTTCCATGCTATTTATCACCCCATTTTTCATCCGCACTTCCCTGGTAGAGCTGCATTTCCCTTGAAGAAGAAAATCATAACCTCCTACCATGATACTGGTGCTAGGAATTGGTATTCAGTAGTTGAAATAGTGCATGGCAAAGAAAGGAAAGAAAATACATGCACACCAATCATTATAAGAAAAATCTGTAAGCCAGTCCTCACTAGTTATTAGAGTCAAACAGAATAACCCCGTGGTCAAAAAGGTCTGAGAACAGAAAAGTCCTGGATATGCTTCCTGTGAAACAGATACAGGAAATAGAGTGGGAGTTTTGCAAATTTATAGACAAGAGGTGAAAATGGGATCCAAAACATAGCAAAATGTTCTTTGCTGCACAAATATGCCCTCAAATCAAAAAAAAAGAGTCCACTCCCTGGTCAGGCAGAATATCCTCAAAGCTACAGCATGACAACTTAGGTAAGGCAGCTCATTTAAGCAACGCTAATTGTTATGTAGCTTCCCAAGACAGGCATGAAGGAAAAATAGCCACTGACTGATGAAAGGAGAGCAGTTGTAGTTTTTGCTTGTGTTTACTTACTGTGCTCAGGCGACAGCTCTTTATTGGACAATCCTGATAGCTTCTTTCAACTTCATTAAAACACAAATATAACCAAATAATTTTTGCTAACAGATCATAATAGGTGCATGTGAGGGATATAAAAATACATTCCTTGAGCCTGGGGTTCAAAGGGAGTGGGGAAATAGACTTGTTTCATTTTAACCCCTAAAAAAGATTTTAAATTTGGAAAAAAGCCTCAAAACCCAACACAAATACAAGATAAAAAATTGAATTAAAACTAAAGCAAACATTCAGCTATAGTGGATTTAGTAAGGGAGGAATGATTTTTGTTTGTTTAATTTTTAAGCCTTTAATCCTTTTAAAAATAAGGCTTTTTCCATAAATGGCAAAATCCAGGGGGCAAGAACACTTTATATCTTCAAGTATGCATTTTTTTTTATGGTGAAACATTTCATTTTAAAAAGAAGTCACTTCTCCTTACTAGGATTTCAGGATATATAGTAGCATTACTCGTAAAAAACTCCACTAAATTACATCATTTAATATGAATGATAAAGTGCAAATTACATGGAAAGCTATATGCTCATTTAGGGATTGGATTTGGCTTTCTACTTCATTTTTTTTAGCTGAAGTAGAAATACAGACTTTGTTTCTTAATTTTAATGCATGTCCATGCCTTAAAATATGTTTTTTACTTGACTTTCAACAACTACAGTATACAAAAACAAAATATATTCCTCTTTATACATATTTTATAATTTGTTTCAAGTTGTATCTTAAAAGGTATTTAACTTTTTCTCCTGGATCCTGATTTTAGTTAATGGCAGTAGAAGAGTCACTGTCCTTGATCTAGAGTTGTTTAGTAAGAAGGAGTCAAGGCTAGATGCACATGAAAACATGTCAATCAGATGTAATTGCTCTCTAAAAGAAGCCCTATCAAACTGAAGAAAGAGAACTAGCACATGGACTCACTGCAACTCCTAATCTACTAATGAGCTCAGCTTGTTATTTTCAGGCTTACTACTCAAAAAGTTCAACATGAGAAACATGACAGTGAAGGACAACATTGTGTAAAGAGTTGCAGAGCATACAAACTACAGGTGGAACCAGGGATGTCCCCTGTGGCTGAGGCTGCCCAGCACTGCCCGTGGCACTGCCCGTGGCACTGCCCTTGGCACCGTGTCCAGCTTCAGCTGCTTGGGCTGAAATTGTCTACACAAAATGTCTGCAAAAACATCTGCCTGATCGTGTGTTGGCACCTACTACTCTGGACAGTTACCACCCCTGACTGCAAAACTTTTTGGAAGAAATGCTCCTGGTGCTGAAATCTGAGAGCATAGATTGATAGGTCAGTTTGATCCCTACTAAGATTAATGGGAAGGGGTCAGTACACAACCCTCCCTTGGTGTTAACATTCTAACATCCACATCTGCTTCAGGGTGCAAACCAGATGCCCAGTAGCACTGGAGAGTATTAAATATGCTCCTGGTCTACATCTTCTTTTTTCTTTTCATTCAGCAAAATAAATTCTTATGGTCCCCAGAGAAAAAAAATATGGCCTCATGCTCAAGACAGATGAAGGACTGAGAACTTCATTCTGATTCCTGCTTTACCAAAGGATCTTGAAAGTTCCTCTGTTGAGTTTCGATGTAGATGCAATTAGTAAATGCATCAGTTTGGGAAGCAAGTATTATAAAAGGATATGGATTATTTAATGTAAAGAGTCTAATCAGTAAGACATAAACAAACAGACTGGAAATTAGAAGTCTGGGATTTTCACAAGCCAGGTCTTTCTCACATCATAATGTTAAACCAATCAGATCAGAGGTTCAGGAAACACATTTTTGTCAGGTCATCTTGGCAAAACCATGGGTTAAGGAGAGCTTCTTATGAGGCACAGTCTTTTTTTAAAAAAAATTGCCATTGTAAATCATTTTGGTCACTAATGGTAGTGAAAATGCCTTTCACTTCTGTTTTTGTCTTGGGAATTCATTTTTGTTTAAAAGGTCCAAAGTTGAACAGAAGGTGAGGGGGAGCTTTAGAAACTTGCAATAAGAAGTCTGGTGTACACAAGGTTGTCCTCTTAACCTGTTCTGGACTTCCCAGCTATAACAATCTGTGACTAAGAACCCAAATGACTAAGAGTCCTTTGTGTTCTAGATGTCTAACCAGTAATTTCTGGAACTGTTAAAAGCTTCTACACCTGACCAACATCAAGAGGACCTCTACTGGTGAATACAAACATTATCACACACTCCAGTAAGCATCCTGAAAAATCAAGGCCAAGTATCTTGACAAAACACCTGGGTGGGTTTATAAGCATCATTCTGTGGTTCAGTCCTCCCTTCACAAATGGACACACAATTTCCCCCTTCTTAAGGTATCACAAAAATTAATGTATAACATTTGAGAAGCATTTTGCATGACAGTGGTGAGAGCCCAGATAGGCCCACATGGAAGTGAAATTTGCCTTAATTAAAGCAGGATATGAGTATTTTCCAGATAATATCAGTTAGGGCCACACATGAAACAACAAAACTAAAACGCTGAACTCTGAGAAGATAACCCATCTGTGCAGTGAAAGAGGCAGTGGTCATGTAGGAAAAAAACCAGCATGTGATCCAATAATTAAAGACTGTTCATGAAGCACTGCCACAAAGCAGGGAAATGCTTTTAAAGGAGCAACCTTAATGCTGGCATTTCCTGACTTGAAAGTTTCATTTCGCAACCTTAACATTTTCAAGATTTTTTATGACACATAACATAGATCTACTTATTCTAAGTGTATGCATATATTACATTAGTATTTTCTAAAAATCCTTCAGCATTTACTGGGAAAGACTGCTCTTTCTGTCCAACAAATGAGGTTTTAACAGCTATACAGCTCTAAGGACTGCTTGAAGGAATTATGCAGTTCAAGATTCTTCGTTTAAATTTTATGGTGCAAAGAATGGGCTGGTTTATGTTTTCAGAAAACAAAGGAAATCAGTAAAAAAATAAGGAGGCTTTTCCCCTTTTCCTGACAACACATTTCTATTATGACCCGAAGACTCTCTAATATCCACCCCTAATCCCTGTCATCCTCCTCTAAATGCTAAAAAGTGCTGCATTTTGCATGAGCTTGTATGCTAGACAATTTTATACCAATGCTAACTCACTGAGAATGGCAGAGGCTCGGTTTGTAATCCCAGGAGAATGTGTAAAGGACAACTTAACTGAATGCTGTACAAGGGCATGAAACATAAACTATGATGTCTCCTTGTAAAATCTAACTAGTCCATGCAGCTGTTAAACAACACAGCGTAAGTGGGCCTGTGTGGTGAAGCCACAGCAATGCGCAGACTTCAGTGTTCCGACGGCTGGGAATGCCACGAAGCAAAGACATGCCCTGCACAGGAGAGCCGGCTTTCTCTCACCTCCAATTTGCACGGGGCTCATTTTCTAGATTTGAAGAGTGAGTTGTTAATAGCAGTCATGTCACTAGTGAAATGTACACAAAACTCAGTTGCTCTGTCTCTAGTTTCTCTACACCTGCTACACATTTGTCAGAAGTTTGTTTTGAGAATCACTAGTCAGGTGCAATACTCCATTAGCGGAGAAAAAGCAAGTCAGTTGGCATGGGATTTGATTTCCATATGAACCTTTCCACGGCCCACAGGCTACTACAAAATCATCAATCAAAGTACTCAATCATTTCAGCTATGTTTGTGTTATTTTTCGGGGCATGCCACAAGCAGAAAGCCAGAAGTCATCACTTAGATTTCTGACCAGTTCAGTATCATTCCTAAGACAAATCATCATTCTTTTGGGTACCTGGTAATTTACAAAAGTTAGAAAATTAAATGTCCTTCCAGGCAAGTTACGTCACACAGTGGACAACTGTGTGTTCTTGCATTTTTATTTTAGGAATAGGCCTCTGGCTGGATTTGCAGACAGAGTCCTGGAAATAATACTCGGTAAAATTATTAACTGCCCCTAAATGCTTCTGGAAATGGGGATCTAGGGAACTGGTTACATAATTTAAAGCTAGACATCCACTTCAGTGTTTAATCTAAACAATTGTACAGAACAGGGCCAATCAGAAGTCTTTAGAAAATGTTAATAGAATTAGTCATTTGAGTGTACCATAGAACAAACTGATAATCAAGCAAGGAAGTATCTGGTTCAGCATTCAGGCAGAGATTAGAAATTTCTTTGCTGCACCATGGCTGTTCCATCCCATCGGATTCCAGGACCAGTGTAAGAAAGCTCAAAGATTAATGTGACTCTGGTTTAGTGCAGAGTTACACAGAAACAGCAACAGAGCAAGATGCAAGGCTGATGCAAGGTAGGAGTTATTTTTCAGGTAAGCAGAAAGCTGGGGGGTGGAAATAAGCATTTATTTCATGTCTGACTTACTCCTAAGATTCAGATCGGTCATGTCTCCTGCAGTATAATCTTTCAGCCCCACCTTCATGGTCTCTGAGTCCCGGAGCTGGTACAGCACCAAGGGTCCCAGGGCAGCAGAAATGCTGCAGCATTTGTAGCCCTGGAAATCATCCACCCTCTCTGAGCAACTTCATGGCAAAAGATGCCTCCTCTACCAGACTTAACTGAGCAGCCTGGTGTCTACCAGATTTCAGCAAAAATATCACAGAGTCAACTTTTGGAACATGAGAACATAATCATGTTTAGAAACCAGCAGATCTCAGAGACCCTGTTGCAGAATCACATGCTCCTTTGTTACCAGTTTGCTACTAAAGCAAATACATAGATTTCTATTTCTCTAGGGTCACTGAACATATAAGCTTATTACACAGTTCTGATATATTTTAGATAATAACTTTATACAAGTAACAGATGTGATTTAATAGAAGTCAACTGCCTGCTTTTCCACACAGGAATCAGAAGGTTTGAAAATATCTTCATAGAAAGAGGAGGCAAGAGGGAAGCAACAAATCTTCTGTTGCCTGATTGCTGTAAAATATGCTATCATTGAAATACATTTAACTAGTCATCTTCTGTTTAGGGAATTCACAGTGAGTGAGTTCCAGTTCATTACTTCGAGGTCTGTGGTGCCATTGTCAGGGCCTCAAAACCAGCGCGATGGCCTAACCCCCGCGTTAGAGAGGCTGCAACAGCAGAAAGGCAATTATACCGCAGGAGAAATGTTGTCCACTAATCAGCTAGCAATCAATTACTAGGAAGAGAAGATAACCCTATCCCCACTCAAGCTCTTCAGTATTAATAGTGCCATCATGTAATTACTTTAGGCATGGGCAGGTGCATGAAAGGACAGACTCTATAGTATACTGCGCCTAAGATTAATGAGTTCTGTCAATTTGCCCAGCAGACATCTGATTCTTCAGCTTTATGCAGCCACCAGTCTTACACAGGCCTCTGGGCTTTCCTTCAGAAAAAAAAAAGCAGCTACTAATTTAAATACAGCCAGAAAATATACACCTCTGAAAAATCCCTAATTTCACAGGTAAGACTGCACCAAAAAGATTTCTAATGTGAATATTGATAGAGTGATTTCTTCTTTCAGTTATTCTTTACTTTAGTCAGAGTAATGAGTGTAACACAAGGTCCTACAAGCACATGATACTTCCTAGAAAAACTGACCGCATACAATCCTGCAGTCACAACATCCTGATTTCACTCACACAATCAATTCCAGTAAATAAATAAATAAATAAATAAAAAGGAGAGAGAGAAAAAGAAATGTTCCAGTAAATAAGTCACTGCTCAGAAAGCAAATACAGAAGCACTTTGCTGCTAAGTTAGCAAACATGCTGAATGAGCACAGCTTCCAAAAGCAGAATCATTCTCTGTGACAAGCTACAGCCCACGGAGTTAAGTCAGGGATACACAGGCCTATGGGTCAGGAGAGAAATGGCTTAAAATAGAACTTCTATTTGGAAAGTGGCTCTTTTTCCCTAAAGTTACATCTACTGGAGTAAGCAGCAAAAGACAGTTTTTAAGGAGCTGACAAATGAAACACGACCAATTTTTAGAAACATCTTTCCCACTTGGAAGGTGTATGAACAACTCCCATCCCCAGAAAAATATGACCTACTCAGGATTTAAAGAGACCTTCACTCTTACTAAAAGCCTGTTTCAAGTAGGTGCTTAAACACTTGTTTAAATCTTTCAAAAATAATCCGAGATATTTAAAGTCATTTAGCTGCTTAAACATGCAGACAGTCTCTCAAAGATCCTCTTAGGCATCTCTCTGAAAGTTCAGACTCTTAAATACCTTTGAAAATCTGGCTCAAAGTACTTGGCTGTACACAATCAGACCTCATGAAATAGCACACATCTTCATTTGTCTTTTTAAGTGCAGTCCTTCAATAATAACAATAA
>JAOXXN010000120.1:17898142-17914774 GCA_026770055.1 Myrmophylax atrothorax
CAGTCCTTCAATAATAACAATAAAATAATAATAATAATAAAAAAGGGGCTCAAAATCAAAAATTCCAGTACTACAGCTGTGGAGGTTGCCACTCATCAGCCAAATTGCATTACCTATAATCATAGGTAAGGTTCATGTCCCTAAATTGCAAAAACGTAACCTACTAAAAGTCACAGGAATGATGATGAAGGTAGTAAGCATTAACTTTTTTTTCTCCCATTCTTAAAGCACCAGTGCAACTTCTGCAGTGTTAATCTCACTGGCCCAGAAAAAATCTTTTCTTCTTTTTATTTTTCTAAGTATTTCTTTCAAAAATTTAAGCCCTTAAAATGGGCCTAAGCCAAAAAACCATGAAAAAATTGTTCTCCAAGCATTTCTGTGACAGGTACAAGAACTGACCTATTTCCTTCTCTCCAAAGTCAATGCCATCCTATTTGTTCCTTTTCTGTCACTTTGTTTGATGATGGAAAACAGTTAGCAGTATGTATTTTTTTACCTTCCTTTTAATGTCACAATTGACCACCCACAAAATCTTTCTGAAGACTACTACATTTATTGGACACTAGATTCTGCTAATTAATTATCTGGATTAATTTCTTCTGAAGTAATGTTATCAATTGTTTCCAGTGAAGAAAAAGCAGGCCAGCAGTAACTTGATTTTCACATAAATGGATTAAACCTACACAAATGCAGAGGCTGAAGATACCATTGATCCATGTTCATTGGCTGCTGCTGCTGTTTCAATTGTTATTTGATATGGTAAAGGACAACAGAGAGGGAAATGGTTTTGATCTGAAGCAACTGTTTCTAAGAAGATACAGTAACTCTCACAATACATAACTTACAAAATGTATTCTATGCATTGAAAAGCACTAATCCTTAAAACTACAACTATTTCAAAACTCACGGTTTGATCCTGAGAGATGCTCAAGTTCACAGAAGACATTTGAGTTGAGGCCACTCAGTATGCAATAAAAATGTGTGGGAATTGCCAGGGGGTGGAATTATTCTACAAATTGAAAAGAGACAAAAAGTGTGAAGTGTCCTTGAAAGTATGAACTGGATATCATCAGTTAATGATGCAATATACAAAGGGAAAGACTGCTGCACTGGTCAGCATTCAATGTCAAGCACAGACCTTCAAAGACATCATGAAAACTTAGGGATACCTCTTTTTCTGAAAGCTAGTGGGGAAATCATCACCAAACTTTACAATTTCTAGTAAAGGTACTCTTGGAAATACTGGTTTGACATGTTGTATTCATTATGCACTTAATGTTGTGCAATGGCATACAATCCATAAGCCCAGTTTTGAACATTATTCTTTCTTGACTTTGTTCAGCTTTGACCACAAACCAAAGCCGAGCAGTCTTAGGGTTGCTGCAATTCATGTCAGCTGACAAGAGGTTCAGAGGGGATCAGAGAGGCTCTTCCTTTCAATCTTCAATGGTGGGAAATGGACTGGGCTGGACAAAGAACCGACCTTGGTATTTAGATTCTACTCTTGTTCTCTCTCTTTACCAGCATGACAGGTCACTGGCAGAGTAGGCAGTTTTTAGCATGAAGATGCAGGAAATTAAAGTTCAAGAAAAGAAGGAAAGAAAAGTGAATGGAAAACAAATTTCCAAAGGTTATTTAAGATACTACTGAATCCAGACAAACAGGATTTCATCTCACTGAATTTTATATTTGGTAGCAACGATTCCTAAATTTATTTCAGTTTGTACAGCTGGGAAGTAGTTCTTACATCACATGTACTGTGCACTCTGCAGAGTGGGAATGTATTTCTACAGATTTGCCTTGGACACTCACAGACAAATTCTCATTTATTTTGCATGTCTCATTCCCACTGGCTTCTAGAGAAAAATGGAATCATCACACACATTTCTTTCATGTCAGAAAGCAACCCTTAATTCTGTTTTAAAATATTTAGGGGGCCTTATTTGCTTGCCCCTGCAAAACTCTTGCATCTTTCTTGAAACATTTTGCTCCACCTTTGAAGATGGTTTTACTGACAAATCTAACATTGAAATACATCACCTCTGCATCTCTTACAGACTCCAGGCATTCTAAAACTACCATTCTTTAGTATTTTTATTTATGCAATTTTTGTAAAAACACATCTTTCCACTGCAATCTTCTGAAGCTGCGTAGAACTTGAGTATTTTTTAAAACTTGCTATAAATTCAGATAAATCCCTACTGTTCTTGTTAATAAACACATACTAAATATTTAAAATATTTTCATACCCGTAATATTTACAGCCAGAGGGGTCTTTACATACTATGCCTTTCATTCTCAGTAATTCATTAAGAAACTGTTAAAGAGGAATCTGCCTGGGCATTGTGAGCGTTCACAGTTCTTGTTCATTGAGCTGCTTAAGCTTCAGTGTTTGCAAAAGGGTTGTCATTGTAGGAAACTTGCAATATAAGTCAAAGTATGTCATAGTAATTAGAAAAAAAAGACTGAAGAAGTTGCTAACTGTTTCAGTTCCTGCTCAGCAGAATATCAACTGGTTAATATACTCAGTTCATTTGATTAATTAGCTTCATAAATTAGTGCAAATGATCCTTTTATCTCTGTGGTATTAGCAGCTTTCTGTTTTGAACGTGTACTCTGCCTGCAATAATAGTGACTGCTTATTTAATCAGTCTGCTCCTCACATAGGAATTCTTATCTTCAGAATCCTACCTATTAACTAGTGAACAAATAAAAATAAGTAACCATTAAAGTACTATTTTTACCCATGCTTGCATTGCAGAGACAGTAGCTAAAGGAAAGCAAGACAAATTCAACACATGCATTATGAAGAATTAGCTTTATAACATAAATACAAACCCAAAATTGAATCATTCCATGAGGAAAAGAATTTCCTGTATCCTGCTAACAAAAGATAAGGAGATTACCTGGCTATAGCTGAAAGCAGAGTTAGACCCATTGAAACTTTTATTATGCTCACGCTATAAAGCATCTGAGCCTGAAATTCAGAGACCATTGGAGATTGCTGAAGAAGCAGTTCAGAAATTCATCTTTGACATGTCATCTCTGCAAATGTAATAGGGAATCACCGACAGAAATAAACAAAGAATCTGCTCCTATTTTAGCACTACATTTTTCACAGTACTACAGAAGTATCCAGCAAAGGCTGAAACATTATGAAAAAGGAAACAATCTAGCCTTGCTGTATGTACTTATTCACTTATCATGTCATCAACCAGCTTCCTTTCTGCCAGCAGAAGTGAGCTGAATTGTTGAACAAGCACAGCAATGTTTTAGTTCGTGCTTCTCCTCCTGTTTGTCCCACAATGACCAAGATATGCACAGACCTATTTCTCTCTGCTGCACATTTCTCTTTACCTACTTGCACCGTACCCTCTGCAGAGCATGATTTCCCCTTAACAGTCATGCAGGACAAGAATGGAATATCACTTCTGATCAGCTTTTTCTATCCTTTCATGGCCAAAAAAAGCCCCAAACAACTTGTCTTACTTGTCAGGTGCTATAATAACTCACACTTCATTTTCATCATCCATTTCTACTTAGTACAGTTTTATGTAAAATATCAAAGGAAACAAATTTCACTTTCTGTGGTGAGGCAAGGAGCTGTAGTTTGTAAAAAAACCTCACTTGCACTATGAGGTAAAAGCAGTTAAGCTTTTCTAAATCCTTTCAAGTCAGAAACAAAAGGATTTGAAGAATACTTCCTAGGACTGTATGTTACAATTTGAGCTCAAAATGACCCTTCCTCATGCAGTTAGCAACAGTGTGTGTACCAGAGTTACCTTCTATTGGCACAGAGTACTCACTGCAGTGGACTTCGATCTACCAAATTCCTGTCTGGTCTGTGTAATTGCTAAGGAAGTGTTCCCTGCACAGCTCCTCTGACAGCCAGGATCAGCTGTTAACATTACATGAGTACTTTCTGGGTGCCAAATGCAAGAGATTTCAACCAGAGTATTTTCTTTAACAACTTTTGTGTTTGGTGCCCAGCTTTAATGAACTGCAAATTCAGTGCACGACTCTCTTGTCTCCTCAAACTTGAAGGAAGCAGACATGAACCTGAGAAGTTTAGAACTCCATTGCTTGGGTTAATCATATGTTTATAACCTTTAATGTGCCTGCTTTTGTCAGACAGGTATATTTTATAAACAAAGTTACACACAGAATTGGAACTTTACCATAAATTTACATTTCATTATTATTCTTTTTATTCTGTACCCTGCCAATTGAATTCCTGCTATCTGGTAACCTTAAGAGACAACTTTTCCTGACTGTATTTGCTGGTTTGTTGGGGTTTTCATTTGGTCATTGTTTTTGGTTTTTTTTCATTACTAATCAGTTCTTCCAGAAGTGCCCTTGAAAGGAACTATATACCTCTGCAAGGTCCTTTGACATAAGTCTCAATAATAAACTAAGGATAAGGACAAGAAACTACTGTGGAAGATTTTAAATAGAAATGGGAAACTTTGCCTACAATTGAATTGTATCATAGGAAAATTCAGGTATTAAGAGCCCTCAAGATGTCTCTAGCCCAAACTCAAGCTCGCAGCAGGGCCAGCTCTGAAGTCAGATCAGGTCAAACAGGGCTTCATCTCACTGGATGTTAAAAAGTTCCATGGATGGAGACTGCACAGCCTTTCTGCAAACTCTATTCCAATGCCTGACTGTCCTCAAGAGGAAACAGTTTTCCCCTACGTCCAGTGAGAACCTCTGGGGTTTTTTCCCCCCTATTTATGCCCGTTGTTTCTCCTCCTCTCACCATGTCCCACTGCCAACAGCCTGGCTCCATCCTGCTAGACCCCTGCTGAACTCATCCCTTCCTGTATTGAGGGGGACAAAAATTGGAGCTGGTGTTCTTGACGTGGTCCTCATGGCCTGTAGTGCTAAAGACAGATAAATCACAGTGATTCTCTGGAGACCCTCTCACCTCCACTGCCACGTCTCTTCTAGTCTTTACTTGAAGTGGCTGAAAAGCTCCTAACAACAGCTCTTACTCACAGCTCTGCAGCAGAAGAGGTGCTACAGACAGGTGCTCTGCCTGTAAAAATAAGTCTTTCAAAGGATGGCAGAGGACTCTCTTTCCATGAATACATTTAAAAGAGACTTTTTTAGGCATTTTTGGTCAGAATTCCTCATTAGGAAAAGGAGCAAGTTCCACAGACACCCACTGCTTCTGTAGAAGGGCTTGCTCCTCCACACTGCCTTTTTTTGCTCACCAGCTGGTGGGGACAAGCTTAGTGTGTAAGGCAGCTGCTTCAAACAGAAAAAGGCCTGCTCCAGGTCACCTTTAAAGAGAGCTAACCTCATGCTTCTAGATTTCTGCAACATTTTAATGTATGTTACAGTATTACAGAACTGATTCTTTCATTCTTTCTTTTCATTCTCCTCGAACACCTCTCTACTTCCTTCAGTTTCTGCAGATCATGATTTTATATTCAAAGAAAAACCTTAATACTAATCACTCAGAGAGATTTACCCAGGCAACCTGGAGGCTCCAATTCCCAAGTTCCATTGAATTTCTGAGGGAATTTGGCACCAGGTTCTTTTTTAAAATGTCATTCTTAAATTAATATTGTGGAACAGGAAGTATTTGCTCTGAGTATTAAAAAAATCTTTGCTGTTCTGCTAGTTTAATTTTCTAAACATTTCCTTCTCACAGACTGACTCAATAGCCACATCAGGGTAAACCTAAGTGGAGTAAGAATAAGCTTCTCATTCAGTCACACAGTGCACTCCTGCTTGATTGGAATGGATATTGTACATAATATGTCCCTGCAGATGTTTTCTCCAGCGGGGCACATTGAATTTCATTTAAATGCCAAGGCTCAAAATCTAAAACAATGTGACTTTAACAAAAAATCTGATGAGGAATTTGATGAGAAAATGGCAAGAATTCCTGTGGCATTTGGGTAACAATTTCCAGCCTTCGTTTTAATAGAATAAACAGGATCATATTTCATTCAAAACTGGCAATGAGATGAGCTTTGGGTATTACACTGATATAAACCAATAAAGAATTTGCAAATTTGAAGCACTAATTAACAGACACAATATTAAATGAAAAAAGTTTGCTCCAGGGGCAAATATATTTTGAAGACTTTAAACTTTTATTAAAAGACAATTTTGAATAGCTTCTCCTGCATTTGACTATTTTGTTAGTTTCAAAAAAGGGGGAGTCTTGTGTTTTTAAACTAGCATGTTTAATACAGTTGGAATATAAATGAATAAAATAAGTCTCTCTTTTCCCTTTCTGAAATAACTCAATGTCATGTCACTTCAAGAGAAAAATAAAATACCTCATAAGCTGAACCTGCACAGCCAAGAGCTGTGTACAAGGATGTTAGTATTTTATTATCTACATTAAACTCCAATGCTATTTCTATTGAATGATTTTTTTAAAGTCTTATAGGACTGAATTGAAAAGCACTCATATTTAGAACCTGTCTGTACTATTATGAGAGTCCTAGTAAAAATGTATAAACAACACCAAAAAACATTGAAACTTTTGCTTTACTGGTCACATATGTACCACAGAAAGAGGATTTTCTCTACCTAATTGCAATTCTGCACATAGTAGCCTTCTTGATACTACAATATCCAAGACTTATGTATCTAAAGAGTCATACTTCAGAAAATGGGAATGTCAGCTAGAATATTAAGGAATGAAATCTATGAGACCGACCTTCAGATAGGATATTAGAGACTGGTTTTTGAAACAAGTGGTTATTTCATCCTAAGCATAATACCATCAAAATCTGCTGATGATAAAGTCACCTGCTCTGACAATTCAGCAGCTGATCTTCACTTAAAAGTTGTCACATGTAATTCATTAGCAAGCCAGCTACCTGCTTCAAGAAATTAAAGATTTTTTCACTTCCAAATGTAAGGTATCATTTTCTCTTTTACCCTCTGTGCGATAACTGTGCACCGGTACCTAATCCTATAATGGCAGGTGCCTTGTACCTGATCTTTGGTGATGCTTCCACTTTTTCTAATCATTTTCATTTTTCTTAATACAGTTGATTGTAGTATGGGGTTTTTGTCTTTTGTATTCAAAGGAAAATTATGAGGTGTTTAGAAAGGTAATCGATCTGTAGTTTAGAGATAAAAAGTCTGATCTTTCCTTCAGATACTGAATGTGCATCAAAGTCAAGTTGAAGCACTTCACATGCACTGCTTAATGAAAACTTGTAGAAAATGAAATATTAAAAAACCCATTACCTATAAAAATAAATGACAGGAAGTTCTGCAACCTAATCACTGTCAATTTGTGCATCACTTGTATTCAAAATCTATACAGTTTACACACACACATGCAATACTGCCTAAGTTTTATGAACACCTCTGTGATTCACAAAATCTCCCATGTTGCATATGTAATTTGTATGTCCATAACTCTGCATCTGAAAAATGCCCAGAATAAAGCCCCTATCATGATTGCTCATTGATTTTTCTTGTGAAATAAAAAAAAAAATAATCTGTTCTTCTTCATGCTGGGATTCAGGCTTAGCTCACTGATTTTGAAAAGACATAAACAAAATTGCACATAAGTGTACCACAAGGGTTTCTGAGAAAAGGAAAATGCTGTGCATGTAACAAGCAGGCACTTCTGTGAAAAATACAAAATAGCCACATCCAAAGGATGTTATTGCTAGAGAATGAGGTCACTGTCCAACCAGAATCCCTCACAGAGAAAGTGGCTTAGAAAACTTCATACATCTCAGGCAAACAGTACCTTCTGACTATGCAAGGCAAATCTTTCCACCTCTGAACTCTTTCAAAACTTGTAATATTTAGAAATATACAGAGCTCTGCTTGCCAAACACTCCTTAGACTGTTTTGCTGTGGTTTGCATTTCAGAAAACAAGTTTCTGAGAAAGGGCCCACTCTCTGTCCCTATTCTGTACTGTGTCATACTTCTTGGGCAGTCTTCCTCTCTCTCCCCCTTTCCATACCACCCTCTGCGCACACGCCACTCACCATGGCTGCTCACATCAAGGGCCATGTAGACTACCAGACTTCCCTCCAGCATATGCACCCACTCTCCATACACCCCTGTCCTCCCCAGTTTTTCCCATGTAATAACAGAGCCAGCAAACATGGGGGTTCTTACAAGATTTCCACACATGGTCCTTTTTGAAAGAGCAGAAGAGTCTCACATATAAAAACACATATAGATATATTCCCATGTATGTGTGTTTGCACATAAAGACACTAAAAATTCACATCCATTTCCCTTTCCTGAACCTCTTTCTGGGCTCAGGTCTCATGGGTCAGTTCTCTCACAGATATATACTTCTGAGTAGCCAATAATTTTTCCTCTAACAGTCCACATTCATTTTTTGAAATGTTTTTCTCTTTTCTCCTCAAAATCAGTTGCTAGCCCATGGCAGGCTGCACAATGAATCTCCTTCCTCATACCTTTCACTCACTAAAGCATCCTTTAAAATCGTTTTTATATTTTTTTCATTATTCCCCAGCCATTTTTCCACTGCTGTCCTTACAAGAGCCTCAAACAGTCTCCAGCACATAAATGGAAACCAAAAGAATCAGGATTCATGTATTTCACATACACAAGATTACGCAAGTAATTTTTCAGCTATAATGTTACAGTAATACTTTACTGTTCACAGTTTCTTTTGATTACCTTTACTTTGCATGGAAAATGTTTAGTGAAACTCAGCACTATATGCACAAGTCCAGGTGCTGCCAGACTGCCCTGCCACACTGCAGCACTCTCAAAGTAAATCTGAAGTAAATGGAAGCAGCTTTCACTTCTCCAAGACCATCATTTGTGTGACTGAACCTTTCATGTCAACTTTCAGATATTTCTAGCAAGGATTTAACACTGATTTTGCTTACACAGGGGATATCCTGTTAAAGCCAGCAAAAGGAAGAGAATCAAAAGACCCTCTCTACGCAGACTACACTTTGATTAACCCTGGATAGCTCTTCAGAGGTTAGAAACTCAGCCAAACATGTGACTTTGAAATTAGAACTGCTCAACAAAATTAAAACAGATGAATGCTATGCTAATAAGAGAAAAGAGAAGATGTTAGAAAAGATACACTGGGCTTTTTCAAGGCCTGAAACAACAGTTTCAGTTAGTATTTCAGAAATCAATGTATCATAGTACGGGGAATAAGTTCAATTTATTGCTAATATCATTTGGAGCTTAAAATGCTACATAGAAACTTTTTGATGCTTGATATCATATTTGAGTTAGGTAAATTACTCACTGTATGAAAACATAAACTTAGACAGAAATTCATGTTCTTTGCTGAAATCACACAGTACTAAGCAAAGCCTCCTTTAAAAAACATAAAGTACTTCACTTAGAAATTACTGTTGATGAAAATCAAGTACCTAATTATAATCAAGTAGTAACAAGTTAAGCTATCACGTGAACGCAAAAATGAAAAACACTGAAACACGCAGGCTCGTTTTCTGGATGCAATATATATGGGCTTGGAGTGCTTTCCAATTTATAAACTCTCATTAAAGCATTATCCAAAATCAGGAAATATATCTTACAATTTTCCCAGTGCACTCATCCTATCCTATGAAAACAGAACTCATCCTTACGCACATCCTGTCCTGTTGCCATGCTGGTTGTGACAGTGTGCTTCTCCTCTCTCTCAACCTGACTTTTATTTTCCATAAGCCTACTGAAGTGGTAACCACCACTGGCAGTCATAATGGATGTTCTGGTCATGGTGACTCATCCAGCTTCAAGTGGATTCAGACACAATAGCCAAGGGCTAACTGGAGCAATGCACCCTCCTTAAATGCAGTGCTGGTCACCGTCCTGCTCAAGCCAAACTTGGAAGAAACTAACATCTGTAGCTGGTATGAAACTATGACTACAAGTCAATCATCCTACTCCATAAATAGTGGGCAGCCCAGGGTCCATTTCTCCTGCATGGCAGTGGGCTGCACATCAGGATCAGTCCTTGAGTATGGTAAAATAATCCTTATTGTGTCAGATACTTGGTAAATGCATCAGGGATAGGCTCACCGAAACTTTGAAATCTTACCAAAGTGATATAAAGGAATGTTGTGCACATATAATCCTTTAGACATAAATTATTGACCAAGTCTGGGACTAAATCTTGATCCAGCCGCACCTTAACTCCACTCTGAGGAGTTTAGAATGCAAGGGGGTCCTTCTGAACCTCATGACCCAACGGGAGGGTCTCTAACAGTTCTGTCTCACTCTGTTCCCTAAGCAGTAAATACTCAAATGTACCTTGCCACCAATTCTTGCTAAAGCAGTAACATTTACCTTAGAACTTTGTTAACTCACTGATAAAAACAAAATACATTGTTTCTTGACTCTCGAGAGTGAAGTGCATGATTCCATCTGTGACAGTTTTCCACCAGTTTAAAGAAAAATTCATAATGAAATCTAGCAACTTTAAAACTATAATATTATATAAATTCTTCAAACATCAGCTTTAACTATGGGCCCCATCCTGTGTGGTGCTGAGTGCCCTCAGTTGCAATTTGACATTCACTTTGGCTTAAAATCTCATAAAATTGATTACAATGTCACATTTGACTGACAAGTTCTTCAGGACTAGTCATAATTTTATTTCGGATAAACAAGAGCAAAAGGTAAAAAGCAAAACAGACCTGAAAACCAGCGTAGCTTCCAACACGTTGGGCACAAGCAGTCTCTTTGATTTCACTGCACTCATGGAAAATGGCCTGAGAAATAAAAAGGAAGACAATGAGTCTTTCAGTTGGAACTTCCATACCATGTAGCCATTTATTTCCTTCTGAGATTGCTCAACAGACAATAAAATTGCTTAAGTTGGTAAATATTAAGGAAAGGAAGAATGCAATCATTTTCTTTGACAGTTGTTTACCATGTAGGTATAAAGGGAACAGTCAACACTGATATATTTCATGACAAGCTGCACGAACAGTGAAGTCACGTCTTTAATGCAAAGTACAAAATAATTGAGGTTATTTAGGAGTGGCAGAAAGGGTAGTTCTCTCACTTTGAAAAGGGTGTTTGTGCATACTATGAACACAACTCATGCAACTGCATGACCTCACCATATGAAAAAAAATTTAGCAGGAATATTTCAATAAACATGACATCAACATTTTTTTTCCTATTTTGGTCCTGAATGTGTCAGCATCTCTACACACCAAACTAATTAACTATTACTAATAAAGACTGTTTGCATTCTAATACAATTGAATGGAAAACAAGTTTCAGAAAGCTCATCCATTAAAAACCCCACAGTACAGGTTAATTAATTTTCAAGCCTAAGAAGCATCATTAGATGATTTTATTTGACCTCTTACACAACATAAACCTTAAAATGCTGTGCCTGACTGCACCTCTGCTCCACCTTCCTCAGAACTGTACTTCCACAGTGAACAGAAAAATACGTGCAACCAAAATGGGAAAATGAAAGGTTTTAATCTAAAACAGTAGCATTTCCCCATTTTACAGCAAAACACCATTTGTTTGGTACAAGTAGTTATTTTGCAGCCAGAACTAACTAGACTACTTATTATTGTAGCCTGTCCAATTTCTCATCCAAAACTGCAAGTGGTATCCAACATGTACCGAGAGCCCAAGGATACAAGAATTAGAGTTGCAGTGGCTCTAGCTCGATGATTCTTGCTATGCAGTATTTGGGAGTTGCTCCATTACAGAGAAACAGATTTACTGCGACTTGTGGACATTCATTCAAGCTTCAAGCAGCAGGTAAGTCAGCCCAAGCAATGATGCACTGCAGTATTTATTATACTAACACAATGATCTTTCAGTTATTGTTCATGTGGGTTTACTGACAGGAGGAGAGTAAAGAATGAAAAGTAGTGACAGGAACACAAAGCTGACAAAAGGCCAGAGAGCAAATGTTGCCTTGTGTTAATCCTGAGGCCATAAATATGTGAGTATTTTTGGCAGAGCAACTTTTATTGGTTAGTAAAGAGAGGATTTTAAGATTTTTTTCTCTTTCTCCATCCTAATTTCAGCACCAGTCTAACTTTAGAATTTCAGGACTGGTAAACAGAAGTAGACAGGCATGCCTCCTACCATACTGACTTTATACAGATGCCCAGCAAATACACACACGGTTTAGTGACTGAGAAGTGGGAGGAATCAGCAGTCAGAAAACAACAGGTTGTGTACAGCTCTCAGTACTGGAAGCTCTCGCTGACGTACCTGCTAATCAGAGAGAAACACACAAATGGTCTACAGTGAAGTTTTCCACATTGCACATATTCAAGCACCTGTTTCGTATATAGCACTGGATGTCGATAGTGGACTGTTTTGAACTGCACCTTAGTTATATTAATAGCAAATACGATTGATGAAACTTACTTAAAAATCTATAATTGGGATGTGGGGGAGCTAACTACTAAATCATTATTTTTTTTAACTATTAAAGAGAAAATACTGATAACGTTCTATTGACAAAACAATTCTTCAGGAATAAGAAGCTATGAGGGTTGACATTAAATAAACTTGAGAACAGTAGTAATGCAAGGGAACTTTAAGGTTTCTGCTTTAACTGCATTAGAGAATTCTGAAGAAACAAAAAAAATAATTATATGGGTTTTGTCCAAACTGCAGCATAAATCAGCTCTTCTACCATATGCACTGTTGAAAGGTAACTTTCCCTTTCAGTATGACAGGTAGAATTGTCACTTAGACCATCAAGCCATTAAACCAGTTTTTAAAAAGTATTTTGTAGATTCTGTAACATTCTAGAGAATCTCCTGGTGCCTTTTCAATCAAGAAAACGTTGCACTATCTGACCTTCTGATTAATGGCCCTGCCTATTGCCTGTCACAGTAACACAGAACTCGAGGAATAGTTAGGACTCATCTGGAAGCAACATAATTTCTGCCTTTGTCTTTCTTTTCTGGACGCTAATGGCTTTTAGTCAGTTCCCTTCACTCAATGTATGACACATACAGCCATTCTATTTCAGTTATCCATTAACTTCCAGCATTACAAGAACAAATCTACTTCTTAAAGAAGTTGAGTTCATCTATAGGTATTGAATTTCTACAAATCCTTTGCTTATTAGGTGCTGTTTTCAATTGCCACTAATGTTTATCTGAGTGCTACAGTACCTATTACAAATTAAAAGTAGCTGCTTAAACAAATGAAAAAGGTCATAAGGCTTGTGGATTCATAGTGGTACTGTTTAGTTTCTCTACACATTTCTGTCTGATTTTTTTTCTATAAGTTATGTACCTTTTCAAAGCAAGTACTGTGGAAAAAAATCAACCACCAAAAAGCTACAGTTGGTGGTCTGAAGTCCAGGCCCTGAGCATGGTACTTGATATTGCTGCCTCGAGACTGTGCAAAGGTCAGACTAAGGAGAGCACTCATAAGCAGAAAGTAATACATACATTTCCATGGATCCAAGGATCACTGATATAATCTACAAGGGGAAAAAGATACTATTAGGAAAAGTGACACCTGTAGTCCTACAAGATTTTTAAACAATATTTCTGTTTTTAAAATATTTATCACCAAAATGCTAATAAAGCATCTGTAACACCCTGTGGAAGTAACATGCACTGGATAGCTTTTAGAAGCATGTTTGATTGTATTAAAATTTTGCTCAGTTGTACCAACCTGGTATCTGGTCAATGTCTGTATTAAGTCTGCATTACAAAGCATTTCAATTGCATTTTTGCTTCTCATACTGTTTTAAAGAAACAAGGAATCTCCACCTCTCATTACTGGGAAACTAATGAGATAGGAAGTCTCTAGGTATTGCTGAGGAGTTTAAGAAGCTCTCAGCTTTTCAAGAACTATTCTTGCTGGACCTTCTATAGCCATACAACACAGTAAGGTTCCATTTGAATTTAGGTGACATTTAGGTCTACGTGGCAGAGGTGTTTTATTCTGACTCAATTGTATTTTATGTGATTGGGCTCTGGTGGAAGTTAACAGTAATTTGCCTCTTCCCCAGACAAATTTTCCCAGGATCAGCCATGTCTGTGAAATAACACTTGCAGCCATGCTTTTCTCTGTGCCCCAATGACACAATGTTCTATCCTAAGCCTTGAGCACACACACAGAGACTAAAAATAAAGGAGGCATGTTTATCTTCTACCTGAAGCTGAACTTCGCATTGGGTATTTTGGACACAGTGGTTTGTACTACCTGATACTTCCAGATATACATGAGCCACCCTCTTTGGGTTCTTACCTTTGGCCAGACCAGGAGTAGCAAGACAGCTGTGTTCCAATCTCTGTGACATCCTGGCCTAAAAGCATCAAAGACCTCACTTCAGTCGAGTTAATCTGCAAGACAATGCATAAACCAAACTTAGCTCATAAATAATTCAAAATCTTGGACACAAGAAAGTATTTTACCGATCTAAACTATCTGGTCATACTGCAGTATCCAAAACAGAAGAGGCACCTTTCATTAAGGAACTAAAACATTTCAAAGAACATGTCAGAACTCCTCCCTGCAAAGGGTTATATGCAGAGCAGCAGTGTAACAACAGATTTGTCCTTCAATGAACAATCATCTCCTTCCAATGTGTGTGTCTTAGGACTTTCTCCCTGAGGGCTATCCTTTCTTTCTCCATCAGATTTTAAGAAAACTCAGTCATCACTGGGACAGAGATGAGTAAGTGATCAGATCGGTAAATATCAACAGGAAGAACCTGTTCGCTCTGATCCCAGGACTTCTGTTAATTTGAATCCTACAGATCAAAGAAAATTGCTGTATGCATTTCAGGCATTCAACCCTGCACTTAATCCTACAAAGCCAACTACTGTCTGCTCAGCTGCAAAGTGCAAAGCTGGCAGTGAAAGTCAGTGTAGGATAGTGGTGTCTATGACAAAAGACAGCTGGAAAAAAACCCAACAACCTGTCACATGCCCAATGCACTGCCAGGCAACTCAGAGTACTCAGCTTCATACAGGCTGCTACCTCAGGTGCTCTGAAATAAGGGGAATGGCAGGTAAAAGACTCTCCAAAATCTTCTATGCCAGTTAATTGTCATTATGAATATAATTTTGTAGGTGAGTTGGAACTACAGACTCAGATATCAAAATAAACCACAGAAATGGACCTGCATAACCAGCAATGAAGCAATGTGGGTTTATCTTTTTCCTGAGGATAAAATGTTCCAGAGTAGGTTTGCCCTTGTAACATAAGCTAATCATACAAGCTAACAGCAGGAGGCAAGTTAAAGCTTTCACAGCAAGGTGTAGCAAGGAAAAAAGAATCAACATCAAGCTCTATAGGTGGCTGCAGAGTCCCCGGGGATTTTTACTGCTCAACTTGCTATTTCACTCCTACTTCACAGCAAAGCAGTAAGAGCTATCATCACCTGCATCATTCTGATACTCTATTTTCCAAGAGTACTCTCTCCCTCTGTCCCAAATGCATTAAGTCCAACCCCTCCAGCAGCTGGCTGCCACCTGAGCACAGTTTAGCTGACACACACCCATGTAACAGGGACAGTGTTCATTTTTGACTGCTAAAGAAGACTGGACATGATTGTCTATGTCACCACAACCAGCCCAACCATGTGCAAAAGGCCACCACTTGGCACTACTAGTCCATGTAGTTTTTGTTGTTAAAAACCTGTAACACATGTTTCCAGCTTGAACCATATCTATGTAGAATCTGAAAATTCACAAGATTTTCAAGTCACTGTTTCTTAAATGTGGGACAGAATCAACCCCCTGTTGCCACCTCTCTTTCATCTTTACATGGTGGGACTATACAGTGTATGAAAATACTTTATTATATTCACAGACAATGCAGCTGTGTAATAATGGTAGCTTTGTCCTTCAGTGCAAAATCATTTTTTGCTGACATGTATCTTAGGACCCATAATAACAAGAAATCTGAAAACAGTGATTCATTTTAAAAATTTCATTTGAACATCTGCACTAAACAGAATTTACAAAGGAAGAGACATTATTCTAATCCTACAACTTCACTGCTTTATGCAACCTACACTGCTTTATGTTTCCTACAGCTCAGAGTCACCCACAAGGGATTATACTAAAGGCTACTTTTTTCTGCATGTTGCTAGATCATTTCCAATTACAAAATAAACCTAAATTTCAAGGTAAAAGGCATTTCATTCTTAAGATTAGTTCCATGTTTAAATGCCTAAAACCCACCAGCCATTAAATATAAGAAAAGGAATTGCTAAAAAAACCAAGCTCCAACCAAAAACCCCAAGGGTATGTGCATGTGCCAGGCCAGGGATAATAAAAAAATGCAATGAGTTACAGAGCATTTTTTAAAGCAAAATGCTTTAAACCCTTGAGAACTGTCTTATCTATGTATGGTGTGCCCATACAGACATACACACTGAAACTAAAGAAACTTGCCCTCATCTGCTCTGGTGCAGCTCTTTCTGAGGTCAGGTAACAGAAGGAAACCACACTAGCAGAGATAGATGACTCAGGTTCAGATGATTTTGGAAAGCATGGCAGAAATAGAAAGGTGAATTACAGTGTAATGACAGAAATCAGTTTTTATGTGAAAAATCAGATGATGGATTTATATGACATATGAGTATTAACCAAAATCACTCTGTAACTTCAGAAGGTGGCTGCATTATAGGCTGAAGGAGAAGATATTTACAGAGATAGACACTGATACTAAAT
>JAOXXN010000120.1:17916340-17933364 GCA_026770055.1 Myrmophylax atrothorax
AAGATATTTACAGAGATACACACTGATACTAAATGTAGAGAGGAGAAATAAGACAAGGAAATGCAAAAACAATATAAGAGACAGGCCTCACAAAATACCTACACCCAGCCGATGACAAAACTAGCCTGGCCATATTACAGTTAGGCTTTAGCATAAAATGGGCAATATAAGTAAAACCGAAAATGTTCCGACATTTTTATAGTATACT
The DNA here is from genome assembly GCA_026770055.1 of Myrmophylax atrothorax. Taxonomy (NCBI): domain Eukaryota; kingdom Metazoa; phylum Chordata; class Aves; order Passeriformes; family Thamnophilidae; genus Myrmophylax; species Myrmophylax atrothorax. Next base: position 17,916,549 of record JAOXXN010000120.1, read on the forward strand.
ACAAATTAATAAAATCATAGATATGGATTTCATCTAAAGTAACCAGTATAAGCTGGATGAATAATGAAAACTCTTGTTCTACTAACATACTACATCTTACTATAAATGTTTCTAACAGTGTAGTTTATCATGAAAAGTGGGACTCAAGAAAGGCTGAATGGAACAATTAGGTTGTCTATAACCTAACTGTGACTAAACAAATAACTGGTAACATTTCCTTCTGATTAGACACTGTCTGCATAAATTAAAGAATTAAAATTATGTCAGGAACTACATATAAATGAAGCTGATTGTAATAGACTGGGAAGTATATTGTTACTATTTACTATGAATCCACATACACAAAAACTTTGCTTACTCTTGTTTTGCTCCCAGCACACAGAGTATATTAACCTGTCCAACTTCACACAGTAACCAACTGTGACTATTACAATCCATATAATTTATCAGATTTTTAAAAAAAATAAATTTAATCCAAGCAACACCTTTCCATATGGCCAATTAGTGAAGTCATAAAATGCAGCAAATATATGATGCTGTATTGAACATCTGTGCTGGTTATCCTATGGGAATTTTTAATAAAGGACCAAACAGCATATTGATGTTAATTCTATGTTACCGGGACTTTAAATAAAAAACTAAAATAAATAGCATCCATTAAACTGATCATACTGTTGTAACTCAAATTGTGTTTATTATGCTAATGGAACATGAAATTAAGAAAAAGACCTTTATGCCAGTGGAATTAATTAATGAGCTTTATGAAGGCATTGGGATGTAATTTATTTCTAGATAAGTAAGTCTAATTTGCAGTTCCATGGGTCTCTGCAATGCTGATTGTAATAGTTATTCCTGCAGATGTGCTGCTCACAGCATGTCTTTCCATTAGAACTGAACACCTCATTATATAAACTGTACCTAATTAAACATAATACAGTGGTGACTTGTTAAACTGGCCTTTTTAAGTCAGCAGCTGCCTAAGCTAATAATACCATACACAAGATTTATATCATCTACCATATAATACCAATATTAAAATATACTGCCCGAGGGATTGACAACTAATTTACCAGTATGTAACAGGTACACTTCAGATTCTGCAAGGAAGATTAAAGACTACTAGTCTATAAAAATCAAACAAATTAAAGTCTATTTGGAGTTCTAAATAACTATGAAAGTTTTTTAATAACTTTTTTCCTTCTAAGAGGTTATTTTAGAAAACATAATCAGAAAAGAACACTTTTCCTAAGTTCCTTCTCCATATATGATTGGGTGCTTTTCTTATGTGGTCTGAATTCTTAAAATATTTGAAAACAATTAGGTATGTGCAGACTCCCTTTGTTTCAGGTAAAACAAAATGAGAAACCACAAGAGAGATACATCTATTTCTTTCATTTTGCATGTTTGATTCTATGACTATTCTGTTCGATTCTGTGACTGTTCTCTACATGAAATTTCTATCAAAATGTAGATGTATCTCATATTCAAAATATGACAGTCTGACTCCATGAAGTCTATTTTGGCCAGAAAACAAGAAAGTCAGGAAATACACTGAGAGAAGAGTGAGTCTCTTGTGAGGTAACATATGAATATTTGAAAAATTACACAAGAATAGTTTGGATAAACAATGTCTGATCATAAACACTTCACACTTTGCACACACCCTGTGGTTTAAGACTTGTTTTCTGTTTCCCTCTTCTTTAGAAACTGAATCAACTGTCACTTTATGTTCTAATGTAGAGAAGCATTTCTTTTGTTCTTCTCATTTTGCAGTCTCTGATTGAAATGGGTCCGTTTTTCTCACAGGTGTATCAGTGGAAAGACACAGCTCTGCTTTTTCCCCACAGAACCCTGTGGTTCTTTTTTCCTTTTTGCTCAAGAAAGCAACACTAACTCATTTTCCACTAACTCTTGCTCTATCCCATTACTAAACCAGCTGAAGACACGTGAGCAGTCCTGCATATTGCTGCCACCTCTCCCTCAGAAGGAAGAAAATGAAGTTCAAATTTTAAACACCTTTTCAGATACACCAGTTCAGGGAAAACCTTTAAAAACATGTATAAATTCAGTCAATGACTTGAGTCCATTGATGTCCACTATCAAGAATCAAGCACAAAGTTCAGAAATCTCAACATGTTTATTCAGGTGGACTTCTAAAGCTTCTAACAATATTCACTCTCTTGCACAACCTTTTATTGCACAGAGAAGTTAAAAAACACACAAAGAAATGAAATGTCATATTACTTGAGGCCCACCACTTTGCTTGGATTCTCTTCAAGTTTCAGAGAAAAAGATTAAGAATTAGATCAGATTTGCTCAGTCACTTTCTCTGTCTTACTGAACACATAACAAAAAGACAGTGTTCTTATATAACCAGGGCTTTATCTTTGTTTTCAGTAAGCTGTGACAATCGAACCACAATCCTCTTCTCAAGACTGCTGCTCCCATAGTAACCTCTATCACTCTCAAACCTAAATATCTGCAGTGTCATACTTTACTTTTAAGGTTTCTTTACAGTAAAGACAGTTGGAAAGTCGTTTTCGTCTTCTTGCCAGAATCCCTCTATCATTCTGTAGTGTGAAATACCCATATCACTGCAAATTAAGGTAAAATTGCAGTTTGAACTAAAGTTACAGATTCAGAGAAAAAGATCTGTCCTGTCCTAAAAGACGTGCATCAAGCAACAAAACCATGTGCAATTTAACTTTATTGGCAGCAAATGAAGAGCAGGCCTCCAGACTGAAACAGCTTGTACACAACCAGCTTATGCTACCAGCAGAAAGGGGGTTTTGGGGTAGAGCCGACAACACGCTCAGACAAAACAGAGGATAAAGCAGGGAACTTATGGTTAGAAGCAAAGCCTGCATAGGAAATAATTTCATTGTTTCCCATAATCACTCTTTTTAAACTCTGTCTTTACCAAAGCTGCATTTTAATTTCCTGGAAGTTACCATTTGCTTGATGCTTTCAAGTGATTCCTCTGAGTATTTAGTTCTTGTACTTAATTCTTGCTTGGGATCTTTATTGCACAATCTTTTATTATAAATAATCACTGTTCTAAAACAACTACCTTTATTTTAAAGGATACTGTTTCAATTCAAAACCAGGGCTCTATTTTTTTTCTCAAGTCCCATTTAAATTGCTTCACTATCTCTCAGCAATCAAATATGAAATGTAACAGAACAGAAACATCATTTGCTGTGAGGATAAAATTTAGCAGAATCCATCAACAATAAGAAGAAAATAGGAGCCTGTGAGCACTATAGGTCCATTATAATTACTATTTTTAATTAAAGTATTCCAGATACACATTAATTTTCTTTGCTCACTACTTTTATTGTTTGACATGCCTTCAAATAGGAACTATGAGCACTTTGAAAAATAGGTTGAAAGACTCTCTTGCTTCACAACAGATTGAGTAGTTACCTCTCCATCCACTGCCAAAATGCATTTCAGTAACGCATCACAGCTAAACTCCTCCACGACTCACCACAGATGTAGTCTGTCTCTTAAAGCAAAAGAAAACTAGGAAAATATTGTCTCTATATCCCCATCAGTGAAAGTACAGAGATCTCACCAAAGGTTTAAAGAGATCTGAGTAGATCTTGAATTTGAAAAGCATTTTCAAAAATGACGTTATTTTAAAATTAACAACCTTTACTAGTGTCTCCAAAAAGAAAAGAAAAATCTTGTCATTGTGCTCCCCAACTACATAACAAATTTTAAAATATTCAAGACAAACAAAAGTATGATAAAATAAAATACAACTTCCTTAGTGAGATCAATAGAAGGTTTATGCATTTAATTAAAATTTCAACTATTTTACAGAAAAATTTTAGTTTCTTACTCTGTCTGGATCTGATGAAAAAAATCTAAATACAACAAGAAGGATGGATTCACAAGCCTACTAGTGTGACTGAGTTTTCAATTTACAGTTTCAGGAAATCAATAAAATAGAAAAGAATATCTTGATAGTTTGATGCTTACATGAGCTGAGCTTCTAAAACCTTTCTGAAAAGTGGCTCACAACTGCTCTGATCTCACAGGTGCCTAAGAAGACTGGCTTGAGAAGTTCCACGGTCTGTTTAACCTCTTGCTTTTACAGTACTATACACAAGCAGTTAGTCCTGGAAGCATAAAAGAAGATCTCAGATTGTCACTTATAGCTGGTCTTCAACCTCCTTGAGAGATGAAGGAGGGAAAACAATCGGGATCAACCAAACCATGTTCTCAGGAACATTCCTCTCTAGAGAAATCTGAAAATACGCAATATAATGCTGAGCAGGGGAAAAAATTATTTCATATTTAAGACCTCACAAAAAGACAGTTATTTTAGCCAATTGCTGCTACTATGAAGTCAATGGATGAAAGAAAATGTTATGAAATTACTCACATTTTTTCCTCTCAAACCAAATGCAGGAGTTTGTTATTCACTCCATTGCCAAAGACTTTATTTACAGATTCTCTAAAACTTTCCTCCTCTTCCTGAAACTCTTCAAAACATAAAAGAAGACTTTTAAAAAATGGTTAACGTATCATCAACTGAAAAATCAGTATCATATGGGGAGTTAGGACAACTGCATGAGACATAAACACCACCTTCTTCCAACTAACTCTACAACACTCATATATGGGGGAAGCAAAACCTCCTAATCCACACTCGAAAGAACTGAAAATCAGGACAAAAGTAATAATCAGTAATGCCCTGCACTATCACTTCTTTTCCAAGAGGACAAACATTTTTTGAAACCCTGGAAAACATTGATGTTTTTTTCTAATGATCTGGAAGACAAAGAGAGTATATATGCATATTCCTTTGAGTTCATTTTGCTGTCTGAACTTGGATATTTTAACACTGAGAGGTCATGCAGACACCTTGACAGAACAGACCTGACAGGTTTGTTAATTGCTGACAAAGTTACAGCACTAATATATTTCCAATTATAACAATATTTTCATGATTTGAGAGGTCAGTCACCATCCCCCATGTGCATACCATAAAGAACACTAATGAAACGCTGTGAGAAGAATTCAGACAGTTGTTTCTGCTCCCATCAAGGACAGAAATCTCCACTGACTTCAGTGTAAACAGAATCAGGCCCTTCATGTGCGTATTAAATAAAGCAGACACTTCTGTCTCAATCTTTTCTGAATACATGCTTTTGATGCCACAAAGGAGATAAGATGATCTGATAAAAGTAATAGATGAAAGTTTATTATTATCTATACTATCTCTATTATAAGATATAAAATACTCTGTAGTGTCTCTGTGTATTACCATAAGTTACAGAGAAAGCTGACCTGGTTTCTAGAGGACAGATTTTTAAGTATGATGCTGCAGCAATTTTTGATGACATACTTTTCTAAACATTTTTCATGCCACTGAAGATTAGATATGTCTGCAAAACATAATATAAATACAGCACCAGAATTTTATCTTATCCCTTGGTCACTAGCTATGAAATAAACGTTCCAATATTTGTTTCTATATAAATAGGAATCAGTAGAACTTCCTGGGAGTTTTTTTTAAAAGACAGACATTATTATCCTTGTCATGCCACTAACAACAAGTTACTACTTTTTAATTGCATGTTCTCTTTCCTCCCTCTTGGGAGGGTCCAACACAGAAACCCTCTACAATAAACTTTAAAAGCACTGGCATTCCAAGTTAGATTTCTCTAGCTTTGGAAGGAAATTCTCTTAGCACCAGGGCAAAAAACAGTAAAAAATCCACAGAAGGAAGCACAGCTTCCACAGTGACAGAATAGCAGAATACTCCCAAGTCGGTAGGTCACAAATCTGCAGGGAGAGACAAAAAGGTGAGGCCTGAACACAGGCTGGCATTTGTGGAGAAGAAGAGTAGGCTGTTCTCATTCAGATGGTGCCTCAGGACACACACAGGGTAAGCCAGTACAATCAGGTGACATTGTTTTCAAGACCCAGAGCACCAGTGAATGACAATTTAATACATTAGGAAGTACATTGGAGTAGCACTACAAGACCTCAGCTAGGCATGTATGATGTGCTCTGGAGACTTCAAACTCTGTAAGGAAGTGCTTACACAAGGTGGGAAGGAAAGGAATGTTACTGCCTACGAACAGAGAATCAGGTCAGAAAGGATTTTGGCAGAAAGCTATTGGATGATTATTGTGTACAGGAATCCCAGGCACACTGGATCCCAAAATAACACTTCCCCTTCCAAATACCTCCTAGTCTCCTGCCTGCATCAATTACTGGAACACACATTCCATAATATTCAACTGTGCTGCTGTCAGCAAAGTTATTTTTCCTGAAACTGAGACCATCAAAAATTCAACACAAAACCTAAGGAAAAGGGAAGAGTTAAGAGAAAAAGCCTGCAAAGATGCCTTTGATTCCTGCTCCCTGGCACAGTGAGCCAGATCCTCAGCTAATGAATAGCCTCATTTTTCCATTCATACCTACTGAGCTCTGATATTCCATACAACTGCTGTGTTTGACAGAAGGGCTAAGAATAAACCTGTAGACCCAGTACTTTCCAAACACATACAAGCACGTAATGTGGTAAAAGGTCATAGAGCTGCCCACATTTCTGCCCTTTGCCCAACCATATCACTACTTCAGCCACCCATGAGCCAAAAATTTGCTCCAGCCACCAAGTTAGTTGTCAGGCTTAATGACTGAGTCTTTGTACAAATGCTCAGTTAAATCTAGAAGCACATACACAAATTCTGACCTCTGGTGAGAAAAAAGAATGCATATTTGTGCCACTTTTAGCTTTTACTGGTTTCTCACCAAATCTCTTCATACTTCTTCTGACATACTCCAAATTTTCAACTTCTGAATAACTACATTTGCAGCTCTGCTAATTTTGCTGCTCTGGGGACGCAGCAAAATCTGGCTGCCATAACTGTGGTTCTTTTGTGTTCAAAACTGCATCACTTATGTATTTAAAAATACATATGATATTTATAAAGTCTACTCAAAACATTACTAAATTGTCCCATTTTCATATTTTCATGACAATTTATGTTTTCCATATGGGCAAGTGCTGACAATATGATACAAGCTTAATGGAACAAACTGTGGTTTCTCTTTATTGTCTTGGCATCAAAAATCCACACTTGCATAAAAATAACTCTCTCCACTATTTTACAGGGATGCTCTTTCATTCATGCAATTTTAAGTGCTGGTGTCTCTCTCATTTTACTTAAAAAAGTATCAGGAATTTTCACTGCTCACCTTACCACTGTATCACCACTGTATTTGGGAGCAAATCTATCGAAAAAGGCAGCTGACATCCAGAGAGTGCAGAATTATTCAGATGACTTTTCTGTAACTTACTGTGAGCTCAATAAAGACTCAGGTATGGGAGGGAAGGGAAAGGTGCCTCACTCTTTTTATCCAAAAGGAGACAGAATTCATCCCTTCTATACCACTCCTCTGCTTCTGTTTTCTCCCTCCAAATTTCCACATGCAGGAAGAGCTAATGCCTGCAAGAAGTGGGAGAAGCCAGTATGCTAAAAATCTAAGGCTGAAAAAGCTGACAGCAAATGATCTCCTTAAAAGTTCTCAAAGACTCCAAGATGGCACTGAAAAGACTCCAACAGCATATATGTTCTTCAGCCACCTCCATCCAGTCTGCCTCCCTCTCCCTACCTTCCTGCAAAGCTGTCCTTTCCTTCTACTTCTCTTCCAATTACTACTGTCCTAATGTAGAGAAAGCTTTCCCTGACCTGAAGCTCCTGGGTAGGCAGTCAGAGGAGGCAGCTTTCTCTTCATTTAATCCAGCTCCTGCACATGCTTCACAACACGACAGACATGTCAAATGAGCCATCCACCAGGCCACTGACAGCCATTTCTGGGGCATAAGAGAGGCAGCTGATGGAGAGGAGATTGTTGGAGGGAGTCAGGAAGACAGGAAGCCATAGGTAGTATCACGAGTGCCCTGCTGAAAACTGACAGCTTAATGGCTATGATACTGCTGGTTATTTTATGTATGTCAAATCCTGGTCTTGAATAATATACTTACTACTGAGAAGCTAAAATGGAAAATATATTTTGCCAGAGTTAATAACAAAGGCTAATGCTCTAGAAGTTGTAGTTAACAGGCACCAACTCAGTCTAAAATGTTTTACTTCCTAGGAACTGAATGCTGATGAAAGTTGCTATGCTGATGGAACAAAACCAAGTTAATTCACCCACAAATAAAGCAGCTGATATCATACAAAAACTTCTCCAGGACAGCCTCTCTCTAGGATACACATCAGACAGGCTGTTTAAGAAGCAGGCTTAAAAGATAGCTCACACAATCTCTGGAAGAGCTTCCTAATTAACTAACTGGAGATACTCAGCCACCAATTGGTGCTTCCTCCTGTGAGGAGAAGAACACAGCACTTCCATAACTGTTCTTTTTTGAGGTAGCTCACCTCAGTGACACTACTGTCCCTAGACACACACATACTTCCATTTCTAACTCTCACCTGACGGGAGAAGATACGCTGCACTGGAGCACTGGAAAAGTTCATGGACTGTCCCTTCCTTCTTTCAGCAAGACTTACATTCTTTTTTTTCATTTATGTGGGAAATGCACTTCAGGACAACCTTATTGCCTTCTGTACACATCACCCCATGCTCACAGTAAACTGACACTTTGTACTGGTTTGGGCTGCAGTACAGTTATTTTTCTTCGTAGTAGCTGGTCTGGGGCTGTGTGTTGGATTTGTGCTGGAAACAGTGTTGATGGTTCGGTTAACGCTGAGCGGGGCTTACACAGCATCAAGGCATGTTCAGTGTTTCACGCCACCTCAGCAGTGAGCAGAGCAGGGGTGCACAAGGAGCTGGGACAGGACACAGCCGGGACAGTTCACCCGAAGTGATTACAGGGATATTCCAAACCATATGGCACCATGCTCAGCATAAAAATCTGGGGGAAGAAGAAGGAAGGGAGAGATGTTTAGAGTTACGGCTTTTTGTCTTCCCAGGTAACCTTTATGCCTGATGGAGACCTGCTTTCCTGGAGATGGCTGAGTACTTGCCTGCACACGGGAAGTGGTGAATGAATTTCTTGGTTTGATTTGCTTCTGTGCACAGCTTTTGCTTTACTTGTTAGCCTGCCTTTATCTCAACCCATAAGTTTTCTGACTTTTACTTCTCTGATTTGCTCCCCCATCCTGCTAGTGAGGGAGTGAGCAAATGGCTCATGGAGGCTTCGTTGCCAACTAGGTTAAACCATGACACACTTCCATGAACATAAACAGGAGTGCAGTTTCAGCAGAAGTCTCCATTGTTGACACTCTACAATGCATTCTATCTTGTTTAATCTGACTCATGTTTTCTTCACCCGTTGTCTTAGTTTTTCTCATTTTGTTACATTTCCTTTAAAAGAGCTTGTGGCTGAGGTCTAAGAAAGTTCAAGTAATAATTGCTTGCATCTTTTTCTTTAGCAGGTATTTTAAGGGTAGATCTCTCCACAGCATCCATAAGATGAGCATTAACAGCAAAGAAAATGAGCTTCTGAAGAACAGAATCTAATAATGACTTCTCTTGGTTTACAGTCCCATGGTATACATATATAGCTTAATTAGGACAAATTCTCTGCTTGCTTATGATCTCACCCTTTGCAAAACTACCATGGATAGGCTATAAATCATTCTGATGTTCATGCATAGTGTTGAATTTCTCTCACCAATTAAGCAGAGTTTTGTAAAAGCTCTGGATCCAAAAGTTCACATGATGAAAATTTTGGCAGAGTTGAATTTTCTCTATTAGATGCACTACACAGAGTAGTAAGTTATATTCTGCAGTGGTTCATTTGTCACCTAAGCAGAGTCTTGACTGAACACCTGTCTGTGCCTCTTTTGTGTCAATAGCTTGTACTTCAGGCATCTGATTGTTCAGTTACAGGGAGAAAGTTTGCAGACAGAAAACTGCTTGAGTCTATTCTGTGTAATATAATAAAACTGCTAAAATCAAGTAAATTTCCAGGAAGCTTTACAATGGAATGCAATAACCAACTATAGCCTTAAGTCTTAAAACTTAAAAAGTTGCTCATTTGTTCAAGCAGCATGTTGTCATCCATCTATGGATGATTTTTGATTTTTCACGTAGCATCTAAAACTATCAAGTTTGATTTGGAGCTTTCACTTTAGTTCTTCATGATAAAAGTGATTTAATAGTCACCAAAATCATTACAGCAGTAAGATGAAACAGTACAGAGTACTGACACTCTCCTAAGGAATTTTGTTCCTGGATGGATGAACAGGATTTTTCTTTATAAGGAAATTAACAAGTAGAAGAAATCTGTTCACAGGAAAAATGAAAATAGATATTTTTGCTATTTCTCCAGGCTGAATTAATAGTGCTAACACTTCCAGGGTAACCTGACCTATTATAGTGAATGTAATTCCTTGCTTTTCAACATACCATTTGAAAAATAGTTTTTCCACATTATTAATCATATATTTAGTCGATTTCTGTTACATCATAAACTTCCAATGATCTTTTACTTCTGGCTCTTCTCTGCATTTCACCCTTGAAACTTGCTTTGCAGTCAAAACATCCATGCCAAAAGATATTGTGCCATTTGCTAAACATTTTATATATTAGAACTACAGAACATGTATTTAAAAACTCCCTGAAAATATACATATTTTCAGGAATGATTCTAGATTGTGGTCACATTGCTTTAGTACTTACCAGAAATTCATCAGTTTTCTCAAGTGGACAGAAGGGCTTGAGCAGCCCTGGTAATATGTTTACTACATGATTTGGAATGTAAAGCATTCCCTTCTGACTCTACTTTCTTTGAACAGATGTATTTGAGGTGTACAAACACTGAAAGTCTAGACTCCTTTTTACATAAATTTGATTTTTCTACCTTAATTATTGTTGATATTGTACATCATTTAGGTGTGATTATGTTATATTTAAGTATTCCTAAATTAATTCACACTAATCTAGTTACCTAAATTACAGTTGAAAAATTCTTTTAATGTGACATCCTGTTAATTTGTTCCTTTGGTACTTCAGCTCTGCAATACAACCATATCCCATCTAATGTCAGCGTTTCAAAGCTCCAATACAGTGCACAAACTTAGGGTCACAGGAACTGCCACACATGATCGGAATAACAGGCCACTTAGCCTCACATCCTATCTCCTGCAGGGAAGATGCTCCAGGGGAAGGTGGAGGAAAGCCAGCAGTAGGCAATAACAAAATATAACATGCAATGTGGTCATTTCACACAAACAAGGAAAACAGTGATTTTAAGTACAGCTACCATAAGAACAGAGATGAAAAAACCCAACAGATAATCACTTTAAAGATCACAGGGATGGTTCTGTTACGTAAATTTTCATTCCAGTGACTCCTGATACAACTGTGATATTCCAGCACAGGCTACAACTAAAATTGTTTCTCAGAGCACAGCTATGGGCAAGAGAGAAAAATGTGCATTTATTATAAATGGTGCTGTTTAAGAAGCGCTTCCGAGTGGCCCACAAATATTTATTCAGGAGAAATGCTTTTGCTTGTGCCAGCTAAAATCAGTAGTAAAACTAATTGTGCTTCTTTTGGTTTAGAAGGGCATAATGGAAAGCAGAATTCAGCCATTGTGCACCTTAGAACAAACCTACACAGTCTGTGAACCATACAGAGGCTAATGATCTTAATCAACAGAATTACAGCAATCCAAAGGTTCATGTACAGAGAAAACCCTGACAACGTCGCAGCTGCAGAAGCCCCACTTCCCTTACTCCATCTTGAGTATAGTATTTCACTAGGGCTGAAAGGCCTGATTTTTGTTCCCATCTCTAGACAAGACTTCAGTCCACACAAAAACTGAGAAGACAGACCTTGGTTCCCCTTCAGTTTTAACAGCTCTCTTCCACATCTTCCAAGAGAAGGCCCTGCACAAAGGAAGCTACTTATTGAAGAAGGTTTGAAACCTTCCACAAAAAGCATAGGTCTTCTGCAATAAAACTTGCACCAAATTTTACAGAAAAGGGGAATGTCATGAAATCAAACCTTCCACCAGTGATAAGACTAACTCCACATAATATTTTCTCTTTATATAGTACAAGACATTCAACTTGGAGATTTTTCAATAAACTATGTTTGGAATGTCACATGACAGCCCAGAAACTCTAAATCTTTTTAGCTCTACACCTTTAGTGTATACTTTACAGTACAGTCTAGTTCCATAATCACTTACTTTTCAACATCATCCTTTTTCTCCCACAGAGACAGATGCAGTATCACATAATATTTTCACTGCCATAATAGCCCAGTCTGTCTTTACCAACAGACCTCTATGTGATTAAACTCTCATCTTTCTTCAGTAAATATTTTATTATTTCAGTCAGCAGTCATACACTACAGACTTTTTTTAAGTATCAGCAATGCTGCCTTAAGTTGAATTTGGAGATGAGATTTCACTTTGAAGTTAACTTAGCTGCCTGCACAGGTGTCCTACAAATGCAAGTCACATCTCACAGTGTTCTTAAGTTTGGTCATTAATCTGACAAGTAGCTGAACTATGCAACAACAGTGGCCAGCCCATGACCAACAAATAACAATGGATATTTAGCAGAAAAAAAATTTTCTAGAAAGTTTTCTCAAATCCTGGAAAGTGAAAAATACATCCAGACTAGAGCTTTGTTCTGTCCTAGAAAGTTAATTGAAGATAGCTACCCAGATCATCAGCCAGGTTTGAAATATAGATGATCATATTGGCAATGTAAAAGAAACCTGCAAAGCAGCTGTGACTGATGGAATTACTCACTAGGAAGTACTCAGATGTTGGTGGATCAGCAAGTCCAAGCTTTGCCCCTGACCATGAGAACAAAATAGAGACCTGTGGTTAGAGACTGCTGTAGTCATGAATGCACATGTGGCTCATGCACATTGAAAAGCTGAGACAGATAATTGATTTGCCAGATTTTCTGGCACATACGAAGTGTTCAACAGCACAAAATGCAACATTATCTGAAGTGATATAATAATTGTACTTTAGAAATAGCAGCTGACAATCTAGTCAAGAATTGCCTCTAAGAGGGATTTTCTAAGTGTGACACTTCTCACCTTTTGAATACTTAACCTTACTCTTGCCTCACACTTTTACCATCAGGGCTGTTTAAGGACTGTGCAGGAAAAAAATGGAGTAGAAAAAAGCAGCACTGAAATAATACTGTCTAGTACTGTACAATCTTGATGGTCAGAAAAGTATTATTTTGGAATCTCCAGAAAATAAACTCAGAATATATAATAACAATTGTACTGTCATAAATGGAGCATTATTTACAGTGTAGGTGCATAAACACTAACAAACCAGAGCTCTTCCATACTGGTAAACACTAATTGAAGGAAGGTGATCTTTTCTCCTCTTACTTATTTCTTGCTGAAACAAATTATTTCCCTTTCCAGTATCTTGCCTCACCCTTCCTTGAGAAGCAGGGAGCTTGAGCTTCCAGCCAGGCTAGAGAATTTACTAGTTACTCTACTCATTAGCATAGCCAAAACGGACAAAAACATTCAACTTTCTGTTTTAAAAGGCATATTAATACACACACAGTATTTGTGTGGCTCACATGCAGGATATACTCATTAATTAAAATTGTTCTAATGGCTCCTTTGCTCTCCAAGAAAGTTACTGCTTTGGCTGAATTTTGCTCATGGAGTCATCCCACTTCTGTCTGATAGAGATTCAAAAAAGCCCAATCTCCAGGGGAAAGGTACAAGGCAAAAGAAAGGGCACACTCACTGAGATCAAATTCAGTTCTGAAAGGGGGGGGAGTATTGGTTCAAGTTTTTTTTTAAAAAAAGCTGTTTTGACATATGGTCTTCCTTTGTACACAAGACAAGTAACTTTGAGAAACTGTTTCACTGTACCACATATAGGGCCCTGTAGGGCTTTTTCAGATGAAAAGAAAGGATGGCAATGTGATCTGCACAGGTGTCAACAAGAGCCTAATCAGACAACACTGGAACTGCAGAAGGCAGGCACCGAACTACAGAACCATTACTGCAAATGATGACAAATAGATAGAAACAGTCTGGTTTAATGGTCAGACCTTAAAGTGAACTTGTAAGATCTATATGCAATAAAAGCCTTTAATGCTTGTGCACTGAAGAAGCTGATAAGAGAATCAGTGATATACAAGGGAATATGGAGTACCACAGTGCTATTACAGTATAGGTATTCCTAACAGCAACACTATCCTAATGACTTCATAGTAGATGCTTTATAATGTAATCCATTGTTGGAACACACGTGTGTGACACCTGTAGTGTCATCCCTCAAAACAGGCTCAATAGACGTGTAGGCTGCAAAGACCGATGGAGCTTTGACATCTCTCACCTCTACAAGGCTTTCTGTGACTGCGAGCACCTTACTGGTTTTATAAATCTGGTCTGTGTCTACTGGAACACAGGGACTGATTTCTACATGAAATAACATAGCGACGTTGCAACTGCAGTTCCTTACAAAAAACATTTACTTCACCTCTTTCTAAATAACTGCAGCTCTGAAATACAGAATCATAGAATCACAGAATAATTAAGGTTGGAAAAGACCTCTAAGACCATTGAGTGCAACCTAGCTCCACCATGTTGACCACTAAACCATACCTCCAAAATGCACAGGACATTTAGATTAACAAACCTTTCTCTACGACTTCTACAAAAACTTGAATCCCATTTCCAAATAGATAAGAATATTTAAAGAAAAATTAATTCAGAAAATGGAAATAAATCTGTGGAGTCCCACACACTTCAGAACATGGGTATCCTTAAAGCAATAAAACTTAATCTCCAAGATCTGTAAAAAACATATTGCCTTATAAATATTTTCAATTGTGTGCCATTCAAAGAGTCTGTTGGCAGGCTCCTGATCCTTTACACCAAGAAAACATAACAGGAAACTCCAGGGAAACAGAAACATACCAGTGCTGGACACACAGTGGGAGGTGCTCACAAGACCAGTGCAGATCGTAAAAGGTGTCTAAAGGAAATTGTTCAATTTATTACTTCTTACTTAAAAAGCGATATATACCTTTGCTCAGTGCCTGGGAACCAAAGAATTTATGTGCAGGTAAAGCAGAAGACTGAATGTTTCTCAGCTGGCCAAACTTACCCTCTCTCTTCACTGAAATACAAAAGCACAGAATTTGACACCCCCTTGAATTTGTAATAATCTTTTTAAAAATTCCTCCCATACCTGAGACTTCACTGGATGGAATGTTTGCATAATAGTTCTAAAATGCTAGTACTATGGATGGATATTCTATTAATTTTAACATAAATATAACTATATATGAGAGAGCTTGGCTTGAAGTATCCCTCAGCTAATGAGCATCTTATGGGTTCAATCATAAACAGCAAAATAGATGTTTTTTCCATTGAGCAGAATTTCAAAAATTATCAATGGCATGAGATGACCAGCTTAAGAGACCATAAAGATACTTGATCACCTTAGAAAACCTAGAGTGGGCCTTCAAATCACTTTCCACTCTTGAAAAAAATACCTTGCTCTCTGAAACAGCAAAATACAGAGCTTGTGGCAGTCATACCACAAGAATAACACTGAGCAAAATAATGAAGGTACTAAGGGGGGACTAAGTGTGGTAGAATTGCAACACAGAAGGAAAAGGGCTCAGTCCCATTGCTATTCATAAGCATTGACTTGTTTTTCCTATGTGTTTCAATAGGGACAGGCACAAGGTATACGGAGTTTTTCTAATGAAAGAAGGTTGCACTACTCACCATTGACACAGAATACAGGAAGGGCTGTCTTTGGGCATTCAAAGGTGCACAAAAAAAGCTTGCTACTGCTCCTCCATACGTAGCTTCTTGCAATGTAGTTAAAACATGGCTTTTTATACAAGCCATGTTACAAGATAATTTCTCCTAAAAAAATAAACTCATAAAAAATGCTCTTAAAAAAATGCCTGATCTATGTTTTCAGCCCACATAGATATTAAACCTAGTTTCCTAGACCCTGAAAAGCTAATTATGCATTCAATTAGAGTTTCTTAATAAAGATTAAAACTCTGAAGTCTATTACAGGCCCATATTTAATTCAACTGCCATTTTATCCATGCCATGAAAGTGTGAGTGGTAACAATGAATATAAATTATAATACATGCCATAGAGTGAATGCTATTTGTCCAAGTACGTTACTATAAAGAATTAAATTTTGCTATCGGTTCCATAATCTAGTTAAAATTGGTATTCTTTATTTGGTCTTTCAATGTAGTCCAATTTCCTACTTTGAAAAACAAATTCTAGGGAATAAAGAAAAGAGATTAATTTATCATTAAGACTCTGCTTAATTGAAGTCAATTCCGAACAAACTTGAATTCAATTTCTACTCATTAAATTGAATGTGCTCTGCGTTTCTCTCTGCATTGCTTTGAGCAAGCAGCTGAGAACAAGGGACTAACATCAAAATTATTAAATTGAGGAGATTTTATTTGGTCTTCACATGCCAGAGCCGCTTTGATGAGGAGCTGTTTTGGCACTGAAAGGAAACGAGAGCAGCTGGAGGAAAAATCAAATGAAACTAAGCCTCGGAAAATTGAAGAAAACGCAAGCTTAATAATATTTAATAATTAAATTTCCACAAACAATAGCGGCAAATGAAGTAATCTGCAAAGTCTGTGAACTCATTTGCATAATTGATGCCGGTCCCCTGTAAATGAATAATGAAGATAATAAAAGATGTTGCTAAAAATGGGCACAATAACAGCAAATTTCATCAAGCCGCGCGCTCTGATTAATCTGCTCTTGCAAATCAGCAGTGAGGGGGGACGTGTGATTACCCGCCGGCGGCCGGCA